>JAWDJD010000004.1:276551917-277277750 GCA_035047305.1 Bradypodion pumilum | reverse complement strand
TGGAATGAGTTTTGCATCTTACTTAGAAAATAGCATGCTTATATCTTTCTTGGTTGGCTGGATAGCTCAGTGGTTTAGGTCTGGTTGGGAGTTCAGTTTCCCCCTTTGCTTCCTAACAGAAGAGACAGCCTGTATAGGATGCCCCCAGAAGAAGGTGATGGTAAACAACCTCTGAATATTTTCTGTCTCAAAAATTTTGGAAAGGGTCACCATAAGTCAGAATCAACTTCATGGCATGCAGTTATTAATTACTATATAATTTTCTAAGTTGTATCAGTATACGTAAGGACTAATTTCTCCTAATATGCAACCTCAGTCAGATGTATTGATGTTTGCCTCCTTAGCTATGGACTGACAGACCACCTGTCTTCATCATTTTCTTCTTCTTCTTCTTCTGCCATGAAGACTGTCCTGAGAATATAATGCAGTGGCTTTTCATCTGCCTTCCATATTGCATCATGACACCCATACCACTGATCCAGTTCTGTGAGTCACTTTTTGGTCCTGAGCCTTTTTGGCACGCAAAGTCCTCATCAGGTAAAGGGCCGTTGGGCCGGCAGAAGACAGCAGCCTCCAACCAGCTGAGGTGAGCCCTGCCCTTCCTCCCTTTGCCAGGAGAGGTAAAGGGCCGTCCAGGCCGGCAAAAGACAACAGCCTCCGCCCTCCTCCCTTTGCCAGGAGGTCATTGGGACCGCCCTCACCATCGGTGTCCCGGGCTTCCGCCTCCCTGCGGGGGGCTCAAAAGACTGGTGGCCGTGGATGAACTTCCACCGCCACCCTGGAGATACCTGCATCCAGTTTGGAGCTCACTGGGACCACCCCACCATCGGCGTCCTGGGCTCCCACCTCCCTGCGGGGTCTGAAAAGGCCAGCAGCCATGGCGGGATTTCCACCCCACCCTGGAGACACCTATGGTCAGTTGGAGCTCACTGGGACCACCCCACCATCGGCATCTCGGGCTCCTGCCTCCCTGCAGGGAGCTCAAAAGGCTGGCGGCCACGGAGGAACTCCCACCGCCGCTCTGGAGACACCTGTGGCCAGTTGGAGATTGCTGGGACCACCCCCATCATCGGCATCCCAGGGCCCCGCCCCCTGCGGGGGGCTCGGTAGGCCGGCGGCCGCGGTGGAGCTTCCACTGCCACCGCCCTGGAGACACCTGCGGCCAGTCGGAGATTGCTGGGACCACCCCACCATTGGCGTCCTGGGCTCCCGCCTCCCTGCAGGGGGCTCAAAGGGCCGGCGGCCACGGCGGAATTTCCACCGCCGCTCTGGAGACACCTGCAGCCAATCGGAGCTTGTTGGGACCACCTCCACCATCGATGTCCCGTGCTCTCACGTCACTGCGAGGGGCTCAAAAGGCCGGCAGTCGCACCGGAATTTCCACCGCTGCCCTGGAGATTCTTGTGGCCAGTCAGAAATCGTCGGGACCATCAACACGGGTAGAGAGACTGAGAGGGTATGTTTTAAGTGGGTTAGGGAGGGAGGGTGGGAGCGATGGCACTGCCAGCCGGGAAGACAGGGTGACACTCCATCTGGGTTAATGGTGGAGGTTCCAGGGGCCCGATTAAAGGTTGTGATGGGCATGGGGCGTTATACCAGGAACCGCGGGGCGGGCCGCACTCGGGGAACGCGGGACCGATGCTTAGTATCTGTCCTGTGTTCTGGCCCCCCGGTTTCACCTCTAGGTCCTGAGCAGCTGATCCAGGGTGACCACACCCTTAGGCTGCTGCTGATGAATGCCAGGTCGGGCTGTAGTAAGGTGCCCCTAATCCAAGATTCTATTCTGATGGAGCGGGCCGACCTGGCATGCATCACTGAGACCTGGCTGAGACCAGAGGATGGGGTGCCTCTATCAGAGATGTGTCCGGCCGGGTTCGGTGTTTGGCACCATCCTAGGGATGAGGGCAAGGGCGGTGGTGTTGCCATTATAGTCAGGGAGTCACTGGGAGTCACCAGGGCCACTGCTCCACAAATTCTGGGTTGTGAGGCCCTGCTCCTGAGGCTGGGCCCAAAGGGTCAGTTGGGGATCCTACTCCTGTACCTGCCCCCTTGCAGGGTAAGGGACTCCCTGCCTGGGCTCCTTGAGGCTGTCTCAGCGTTGGTGTTGGAGTTCCCTAGGCTGATGGTTCTGGGGGACTTCAATTTGCCTTCGCTGGGGTCTGGTTCCAGGGTGGCTCAGGAGTTCATGGTTTCCATGGCAACTATGGACCTGGCTCAGGTAATTCGGGGACCTACCAGAGGCAGTGGCCACACACCAGATTTAGTATTTTTGTCGGAGCGGTGGCAGAGTGATCTGAGTTTACAGAAGCTAGACATAACACCTGTGCCATGGTCAGATCACTATCTGGTGGCTCTAGACTTCCTGGGGGCGTCACTTCATCGTAGGGAGGCAGGGTCTATTAAAGTGGCCCGCCCCCGGCAACTGATGGATCCGGATGGATTCCAGAGGGAACTGGGGGATTTTCCCCTGGATCAGCAACACGATTCGCCCGAGGCACTTGTTGACTTGTGGTGTGGGTCAACGACAGCTGCCTTGGATGTAATCGCTCCACTACGGCCTCTCAGAGCCCATGGAGCTAGGTCATCCCCGTGGTTCATGGAAGAACTACGGCAGCTCAAATGGGCAAAGAGATGCCTTGAGCACCGCTGGGTGAAGACCAGGAATGATTCCGATTGGACACTAGCTAGAGCCGCTATTAGGGCCTACCTAATGGTGGCTGGGTCGGGGCTATAATTAATGCATCTTTTCGGGAGGGGATATTTCCTGCACCGTTGAAACATGCTTTGGTGCGCCCCCTCCTGAAGAAGCCATCCCTTGACCCAGCAGTCATAACCAACTACAGACCTGTTTCAAACCTCCCCTTTTTGGGGAAAGTATTGGAAAAGGCAGTGGCGCATCAGTTGCAGGGGGTACTGGATGAAGCGGAATATCTGGACCCCTTCCAGTCAGGATTCAGACCTGGATATGGTACTGAGACTACATTGGTCACGCTGATGGATGATCTCTGGTGATAGCGGGATGGCAGTCATCCGTCCGTCCTTGCTCTTCTTGACCTCTCAGCGGCTTTCGATACCGTTGACCATGGTATCCTTCTGGAACGGCTCCGAGGATTGGGGATCCAGGGCACTGTGTGGTCCTGGTTTTCCTCATTTCTGAGGGGCCGGACCCAGTCGGTGTGGTTGGAGAGCGAGAAGTCCAGTCCTAGGTCCCTAAAATACGGGGTACCTCAGGGCTCGGTACTCTCTCCTCTCCTATTTAACATCTACATGAAGCCGCTCGGTGAGATCATCCGTTCCCTCGGGGTGCGGTACCATCAGTACGCGGATGATACACAGTTGTACATCTCGGCCCGTGGGGACCCCAGTGATGCAGTCAAAGTCCTTTCCAGTTGTCTAGAGGCGGTTGGGGTCTGGATGGGGGCAAATGGGTTACAGCTGAATCCTAGTAAGACTGAGTGGCTGTGGATGGGGGGTCCTGTGCTATCCTGGGAGCTACCATCTTTGGTTTTGGATGGGGCTATTTTGCCCCAGACCGACCCGGTGCGCAACTTGGGGGTCCTGCTGGATCCACAGCTGCTGCTAGAAGAACATGTGGCGGCTGTGGCCAGGAGGGCCTTCACCCAACTTCGGGTGATTCACCAGTTGTACACGCTCCTGGACCGGGACTCATTGCTCATGGTCACTCATGCTCTGGTGACCTCCAGACTAGATTATTGTAATGCACTCTACATGGGGCTGCCCTTGATGACCATTCGGAGGTTGCAGCTGGTCCAGAATGCGGCGGCCCAGGTGGTGATGGG
Organism: Bradypodion pumilum; assembly: GCA_035047305.1. Lineage (NCBI taxonomy): Eukaryota > Metazoa > Chordata > Lepidosauria > Squamata > Chamaeleonidae > Bradypodion > Bradypodion pumilum. The sequence continues at coordinate 277,273,950 of JAWDJD010000004.1, read as the reverse complement.
GTGTGGACGTTATGCCCATGGCTCACCACTGCTGCGGGAGCTGCACTGGTTACCCGTTTGCCTCCGGGTGCAATTCAAGGTGCTGGTTTTGACCTTTAAAGCCCTATATGGCAGTGGGCCAGGTTACCTTAGAGACCGCATCGCCCTAAGGATGTCTGTCCGTCCAACCAGAGCGGACCGGAGGGGCTCTCTAATAGTGCCATCGGCCAGGGGGGCTCGCCTCTCTGGCACAAGGAGGAGAGCCTTCTCTGTGTCCGCATCGGCCCTTTGGAATCTCCTGCCTGTGGAACTGCATCTCCAGACGGAGTTGTTGCCCTTTAGAAAAGAACTAAAAACCTGGCTGGCGGGCCAAGTTTGGGGTGCAGGTGGAGCGGTGGCCTCCATTGGGTGGTTAATATAGGGGAGGATGCCTGCCCCATGGTTTCTTCAGTTCCTGCACCCCTCTCTTTTTAGGGGTGGGTTCTTATTGCTGGTTTTTATCTGTTTTATTTGTTTTTATCTGTTTTTACCGACTGTTGTGAACCGCCCGGAGTCGGCTTTGGCTGAGTGGGTGGTATAAAAATTTAACAATAAATAAATAAATAAAATAAAAATCAGCCCCAGGCCAGTACTGATGAAGCTGCTGCCCACCATCAAGATGGATTCAAGTGGGATTTAATCCACTTGGGGACCATCACCCTTCCCTGTGGACTTTGGCACCCAAAGCTGTTTGTCCTCAGGGTGGCCAGGTTATTTAACTGCCGCCTGACACTCGGTGTTGAGTTTTTGGCAGTATGGTCTACTCTATTACCATAGCAGGATAACCTGGCCAGACTGGCTTTTTTTGTAGATAAGGAATTAAACCTGGATCAAGCAGGAGCAGATCTGTGCCCAGAGTTTTAAAATGTTTAACTGACTCCTTTGGTCAGCTGAGATAATCAGTTATCTATAAATCTTGTAACAAACAATGAATGCACACATTCTATACACACCATGAGATGAAGAGTGCTTCAAAAATCACTCCTCTGTGGGCACCAATACAAAATATCCTGATCTTTGACTGATGTATGGATTGGATTTTCTACTTCCCAAATGTTCTAATGCAATTCGTAGTTTTTAAAATGGATACATTAAAAGAAAATTTAAAAATGTTCAGAAAAAGGTCCTTAAGTATATGTGTTTAAAGATTTCTTAAAACATATTTTCTCCAGGTTTTTTAAAAAAATCAAAGCATTTCTCAAAATTAAGAGAAAAAAAACATTTACACTTTGTCATTAAAGTGTGCATTTACAATCACATTTTCAAATTAGCATGAACAATTTTCCCATTAAATGGTTAACATTTGAATGGGATGGAGTAAAATAATGAGTGAACATAGTGATATAGGTTAGAAAGATGCTGCTTCTAGCACCTCTAGAGCATGCTTGGATGCTTGTCCCATTCCTTCCACTGAACCTGCCACTGCTGTGGTAGCAATGACAAAAAAATGCCTTTGAAAACAATGCATGTGAGGTTGTGCGACTAATATTTTAAATGGAACCATCCTCTATGACCAGCGTTTCCAAAACTATGTTCTGTGGAACACTTCAATTCCCAGAAGCCTAAGTCAGTACATTGGCTGATCAGTGCTTTGGGGAATTGACCTAGGCTTCTGGGAATAGAAGTCCAAATAACAAAGTCTTGGAATCACTGCTCTATGACAGTGGTCTCCAGCCTTCTGAGACATAGGGACTGTATTAAAGTGCCCAATGCCTAAAAAGAGCCACGTATTAAAATGTGACAAAATTATTAACCTACCAATTTAGATTTTAAAAATAAACATGAAATCCAACCATGAAGACCAGAATATTTTTGGTTTTTCTATTTTATGTAAAAAAGGGACAGGAAAAAACAGCATGAGATAGTGCTGCTCGAGGCTGGAAGAACAGTGTGGGCTGAGGGAAAAGGCCAAGAATGGTAAGAGCAGTAATGAAGTGTGTTAGAGAGCCACATGGACTATCGGCTGCAGGTTAGGGACTCTTGCTTAAGGTGCACAATGAGCTTTAAAAACCAGTCAGCAGTGATCTAGTTGATCTAAGGCAGTGATGGCAAACCTATGGCTTACGTGCCAAAGGTGGCACTCAGAGCCATCTCTGTGGCCACCTGTGCAGTCACCCCAGAACAGAGTTTGCCCTGCCCCTCTGCCCAAAAATCCAATGGGAGCATTTCCTTCCTCCCCTGTTGCTGTGTTGGCACTTTGCGATAAATAAGTGGGTTTTGGGTTGCAGTTTGGAAAATCAGTCTCTAAAAGTTTCACCATCACTGATCTAAGGCCTGTTCACAGTGTAGCTTACTTTGAACTTTAAGTAAACAAAAGGGTAAAATGTCACCATCACCCCTTCCTACCTCCACCTTGCCTCTAGGCATTTCTATATGTTAATTCCCTTTGACCCCTGTTTCTATGAAACAAGAGATAGTCCTTAATGGCCTAGCCATTAAAGAAATGGTTTTGAAAAGACCCAGCCATCAAACTAGCTTAAGTGTGTAAAAGAGAGACAGAGCTCAGATGAGGTAACAATAAGAGCATATGATTTCAAGACTTCCCTTTTGTTTTCTATACCTATAAGGAAGGGGTGTGGCCATGCGTGTGTGGAATGCATTTCCACACTCGTCGAACCTATCCTGTAATGCGCTCCACACACCTACCTTTTGTCCCTGAGGTCATCGTTGTGAGGTCCGAGGGCTGAGGGAGGGGCGTTCACCCCACCAAGATGAAAAAATAACTGCACATGCGCAAAAGGGAGGGGAGGGTCTGTGCACCATCACCACTGAGATGCATGTGCAGGGGAAAAAAGAATTCCACGCGCAGCACAGTCTGTGCATGCCCAAAAAAGTAAACAAACATCATGTGGCATGCAAAACAGGAGCCCTCACCATGCCCGCGGAAGTGGGTGCAGACCCCACAAAGAGCAGATGATGCGGGAGCTCCACACCAGCAGCTGCCTTCCCGCATGGACCCGCCAGAGTCACCAACAATGCAGCCAATAGAAGCCGCACCCGCAAAACAAAACGAGGGGAATAGCACAAACACCCCCCAGCCCGACACACCTTCTCTGGGTCATTCTTGCTCTCCCGCCTCCTCCAAGAGCCACCATTCTTTGATGAAGCCTTGTGGAGGAGGAGGCAATGCGGTACATCGGGCGGAGGGGGAAAGGGGGGGGTTCACGCTCATCCCCTCTTCTCCCGAACCAGGCAGGGGTCGACTATGGATGGTTCCTGATGTTGGTTTCCCCCAATCTCACAACGTTCCTGCCCAGGCCAGGTATCACTCTTCCACCTCCTTCATGCACCCAAGGCTCCGCCGAATAATGGAGGATCATGGAGGAGGTGGGAGAGTAAGACCAGCCCAAGGATGGTATGTCAGGCTGGGTACAGGGACTGACAGCTGGAGACGACAGCTTGCCCATTGACCATTCACACACACACACCGCCAACAGAAAAGAGCAGGGGGAAGTGCATAACCTCCCCTGCCCCGTTACACCACCACCACCCCGATCACATACCCAGCCCCCGCAACCTCGGGCCTTGCAGAACTCACCAGCCTCGCAGGGATCTCCCTTCCCCACCTCCTGCACTCACGAGGCCTCCAGGATGGCAGGGCCTGAACTGCTGTGCATGCCATCTCCCCTCTGTGTGTGTGTCTGTGTGTCTGTGTGTCTGTGTGAGTGAGAGAGAGAGAGAGAGAGAGAGAGAGAGAGAGTGTGTGTGTGTGCGTGTGTGTGTGCGTGTGCGTGTGCGTGTGCGTGTGTGTGTGCATGTGTGCGTGCACCTACGGACGTGCACGTGCGACAAAGATCAAGAGAACAAGTGGAAGAGAAAGACAGAAAGAGAAAGGGAACGAGAAAGGGGAAGAGGCAACAAGAGAGAGAGAAAGACAGCAAGGCAGAGAAAAATGAAGAGAGACAGAAAGACACAGAAAAAAGGAAATGAAATGGAAAGAGAAAGATAAAAAGAAAAGAAGAAGCAATAAAGGCATACAGAGAGACAGGGGGAGAGAGAGGAGGGGGAGAGAAAGCAAGAACGAATGAGAAAAGAGGAATGAAAGAGAAAGAGAGAGAAGGAAAGAGAGAAAGAAACAGAGAGAGGATAAAAAATATAGAGAGCCAGAGAGAAAAATACACACAGAGACACACACATACCTTCCCACAATTAAAAGCAAAATCATTACCCCCGGCAAGGCCGGGCAATTAGCTAGTAGTCTCTAAAACTGCCTGTGCTCCTGAACTGGTTGTCTTTTCTTCTCTCTACCCATCTCTTGAAGGAGAGTGAAGAGAAGATGGCCCTTCTACAAAATATATTTTAATAAAGCAGTTCTTTCTTCTAATTTTGGTGCATATATTTCTTTTGGTACCCACAACTACTGGAACTGGCAACAGAAGTGGAAGTCAATATGGGCAAAATTAACATCTTCAGATCTGTGCCCTGATTTCTCCTCACAAGTGGCAGCAATTCAACTGTCTGAATATGGTGCATTTATTTACCAAAATCTTAAATACAAAATGCATGGGTTATTTGGGAATTAAAATCTTTCCTCACAAGACTACACTAGCTATTTTCACTTGTTTTGCAGCACTTATTTAGCACTTTCAGATGAACATCAAAGGCATCCAAAATGTGTCACATAGTATGCAATATATTTTCTTCCCTCAGTTATCAAATTTCTATGTTTCTTATTCATATGCTTTCAATTTAAGTATGCCATTAAAATTCACAGCTGCTTCAAGTGGAACATAAAGTCATTTGAGAGGACAGATTTGTGGAATTTTGTGGAGAATTGATGCACTCAGCTGTCATTATGCTGTCCTTTGTACTTGGTATAAATAACTTGCCTTTAGTACAAAACATTTCATATATATTTTTGACTCATCTAAGCTACCTCATGTGTGTGTGTGTGTGTGTGTGTGTGTGTAGCTGATTACATTGTATGAAAGATTGTGTGCTGTTTAGAGTTATGTGGGATGTTATCCAGTTGACAATATGGGAATGTTCTCAGGTTCAAGAGTTTGTTGCTATGGGGAAATAAGCATGGCGTCATTCAATGCTGTTACATTTGGAAGAGGAACTCAGGAAATTCAGAGTCCTGGGTCCCTTTAGGAGGGCATTGAGTAGCAGTGGGAAAGGGAGAATAGGAAGTCTATTTCCTTGTTATCTTGTGTCTTTCTTATCAACTTTTGGCACTTCCTTTCCTTTTAATATTGGAATTGTTAATGGACAATGCAGACTAATATGTAATGAAATATGTCCTATATGTATGCATGCTATATGTATGTATACTATATGTATCTATGCTCCCGTCTTTGTCCCAGCTCCTGCCAACCAAGCAGTTCGAAAGCAAAAAATTGCAAGTACTGTAGATAAATAGGGACCACTTCGGTGGGAAGGTAGCAGCGTTCCATGCGCTCCATTGTCTAGTCATGCCTGCCACATGATCACGGAAAAGTTTGCAAAAGCAGACAGCGCTGGCTCTTCGGCTTTGAAACAGAGATGAGCACTGAATCCTAGAGTCAGATACGACTGGCTTTCATGCAAGGGAAACCTTTACCTTTATTTTTACTGAAGAGACAAATTGCCATATCTGAATTCTAATTTTGTTGAATGATGATCCTATGTGTCCTTGGCTATTGGCTCTTGCTACTTGGTGCTCAATGAGAGTCAAAATCCAACATCTGGATGACATTCCATTGAGGAAGGGAAACCTGGAAGGCTACAAACCTCCAGATGAGTGATTTTACAGTGAAAAGATAGTTGGTTTGTTACCTGCCCCTCATTTTCTGTTTACAAAAGCCCCTAGAACAGTGATGGTGAACCTTGGCATGCCAGCTGTTCTTGAACTTCAATTCCCACAAGCTCTGATCAGCAGGAGTGCTGACTTGGGCTTCTGGTAACTGAAGTCCAATAACAGCTGGAGTGCCAAGGTTCGCCATCACGACCCTATGACTAAGTGTCTTGTTTGCTAGTCTTCTGCACAGTTAATTATAGAGGAGATGTTGAGAGAGAGAAAATGGAAGGAACCTCAAAATTAAAGGGAGAAAATACCATTCTATTCTGAATTAGTCAGAGCTCGCATGTAATATTATGGATGTTGAGAAACTGGAATGTGTCTAGGGTTTCCAGATGGTATCCTAAAGGAGGAGATGTCCTCCTTTTCTATAATTTGTCCTCCAATCCTCCCTTACCTACTGTATGTCCATATGTATGTCCATATGTACATACAGTAGGTAAGGGAGAATGGGAGGACAAATTATAGAAAAGGAACACATATCCTCCTTTAGGATACCATATGGCAACCCTAACTGTGTCCAGATAAAGGCAACCATGATTCGTAAAAGGTCTAGAAACCAAGGCTCTTGAGAAATGATAGAGGGAGTTGGCTTTAGTAACCTTAGAATAGAAGAGATATCTTATGGAAAAATGGGACATGCTTGTTTGCTGTGCATTCAGATGCTAAGATTCCAAGTTATAGATTCAGATTCAATACAAAGAGAACAAAGCTCAATCAAACAGCTGTCTGGTAACTGAAAGGACTATCTTGGAAGATGATGGACTCTCCTTTACTGCATATCAAAATAAGCAAAACAAAAACCATATTGGCAGTTTAAAGACTAACTGCTGTACAGTATTTTAATGTTAGCTTTTGTGGATCAAGTCCTCTTCATCAGACCACAAAACTTGATCCATGAAAGCTAACATCAAAATACAGCAGTTAGTCTTTAACCTGCAACAATGGTTTTTTTCTCTCTCTTTGCTTTGTTTACTTTCTGATATGCTTAAAACACAAACTAACACAGCTACCATTTTTTTAAAAAATCCCCTTCACTGGACGTGTTCAACCAGAAGTGGAATGGTCATCTGACAAAATATACTTAGTTGTCGGTTTCCTTATTTGGTGGGGGTGGGGATTAGCCTCAAGGATTCTATGACATCTCCATAGTTCTGAAATTGTTGGGTTTTTTTAAATAAAAGTGGGGGGGGGTTTGCTCTCTGTAGTAAATGAGCCTAATGAAATAGATTTGAAAAAGACATCCAAAACACACTCAGGACCATCTGTCTGTCTGACCATCCCCAACCCCCAAACTGGTTCTGATCATTTGATGTACCTGTATGTGTTGGTCCTCAGTTAACAACACATATGCTTCAGTCACCTCATAACTAAGACATGCAAGAAATCAACTGTGTACTCACAATAATTTCTGCCACCAAAAAATATTTTCCATAAAAGTGATTTCCCCCCCCCCCCAGGGATACTTAAGAAGATCAAGAGAAACTTTGTTCCAGTTCTCCTCAATGTAAAATCTCTCAGATGGCAAGGCAACAGAAGATGCAGGTGTGTTTCACATTTGAAATAAAATACATATATAAATCAATATGGGTTTCCAAAGGTAACAGACCACAAAAAAACACTTTGTGTAAGGTCTCAATTAATACTATTAGCATGGCTTATGAAGCAGCTCAACTTGCAACCACTAAGCCATCTCACCTCAGGGAGGTGGGAGGGGATATTGAGGGATGTTGAACATTGCCAATTTTTGCAGTGGATCAGACTGAATTTATTTATTACAGATGTTTCTGTAATTGTGACACATTGGGAAAATCCACATGCTCAATAACCCTCAAAACTCACACTTCCATCTGTGCAGCATGAAGGTCTGCAGTTACTGCACTCAGCGGCAATATAAAACATCCAGGAATACTGTTTCAAGATCTAGGGAAAGGTGTTTTTCCCCAGCACCATCTGTTTTCATCTCTTTACCTGCTTTTTGTATGTGTGTTTCTGCATTCATCCTCAGCACAAGACAGCAATGTGTTTTGTGAATGTGGGTAAATATGTGCAGTTAAAGAACGATAACCATTTGTTAAACTCCTGTGGGTGAAAAATAATATAGACAGAAGAGCAGAAACCAAACTGTCAAGACACACTTAACTCAGTTGCTGAATTTCCCACCTCTGTACACTAAATCACGTTATATTCATTCAAATAGTATCACTTCTGTTTTGTAAGTGTATATCCATGCAAGAAGGTTTTCTTACAAAGTGGCATTGATATCCATATTGATATGTTGTGTGAAGAAGTGATAACATATCATGCAATTTATCACACAATTTTCAGGACACAGGCCCTGTACTGTGCCTCTTTATTTCAGAAACTTATCTTGATATACACCCATCTTTTGTTTAATCTCACAGGCTTCTTCTCTTTCATTCTTCATCAAAGATAGGACATTTTCTCATGTCTATCCTGAATATGGATGTTATATTTTATCCAAAACAGTTTGAAGGTTCTTCAGGTACTGCATTCTTTTCCACTCTGCAGGCCACCATTTTACTTGGCTTCCCTACTTTGTTTTGTGTGCCCTCCTTTTGTCTTTCTTCTAGCAGCTCTAATTCTGCCCTCCAGATTTTTCCACTTAGGTTTCTACTTTTCAGGTTACCATTAGTCATATCTACTGAAGTCTTTGTTAGTTTACAACAGTGGCTCCAAACCTTGGGTTCCCATTTGTTCCTAGACTAATTTCCAGAAGTTTTCACTATTGGCTGTACTGGCCAAGATTTCAGGAAGCTGTAGACCAAGAACATCTGGGGACCTAAGGTTGGGAGCCATTGGTTTAGAGACCATATAGCATTGATCATGCAGTTTTGTTGCTCCCATCATTACACATTTTCTTAACAAACAATGGCTGAAATCTTGTTGCTTATGAGAGTAATTCAGACTAGAGTAGGCAGATTGAATCATCAGAAGGGATTTGTTGAATTAATCCCTTCATAAATTCTACTGATTCAAATGGTCCTACTCAAGTTGTGACATTATTTAGGGTAGTATTCACAACTTGACTAAGCCTATTTCATTCAATGGAACATATGAAGGAGTTGACTAACCAAATTCCATTAATTCAATAGTCCTACTCCAGTGTAACTTGTTCAGATAAACAACAGGATTTAATTTAGTATATACATTCTGTATTTTCCCCTGTTTTTAGTATATTTTTTTTTAAAAAATGACCTAAACCAAAACAGTGATTATTATCTGAAGTTATAACAGATCCAGGATTAGTTTTAAGCAATGCAACACTTTTCAGTATCTCTGTTTAATGAACATATAATCTATTTTGTTCCTTACAATATTGTTAGCAGTGTCATTTTCTGCAGAATTATATATATATATATATATATATATATATATATATATATATATATATATATATATATATATATATATATATATATATATATATATATATATATATATATATATATATATATATATATATATATATATATATATATATATATATATATATATATAGTGTCTCCTTGGTGGAAATTAAACTGTGATATTGGAGACTGCAAATTATTCTTGCTCTGGTTTTCTATTCCTAGTTTGTATTTTCCTAAATATCTCACCAAGATTCTTTCCCTGTCTTTCCCTAATTAAAGTCCCCCATTATAAAGTTCAGTTTTTTTTTTCATAAATTTTATAACTATGCTGAGCTCTTTACAGAATTTCCCATGCTTAATTTTTATTAGTATTTGGGGCTTGTACTCACCTGATACTGATGACTTTGGCTTTCTCTTTTGTTATATAAACATTACATGATCTAAATATGAAACCACATTTGTAATGCTTTTACTTAAATCTTTTGTAATTGTGACTTCAAATACATAATGGTGCTGTGCATTTTTACTGCCCAAATAATACAGTACATTGATTGATTGATTGATTGATTGATTGATTGATTATATCAACTGCAGGGCTCTTTTGTACTGATCACCAATTATTACCTATGTAAAACAATGACTTGGGGCTTCTTCATAGTTGTAGACTTACATTCCCTTGCCTTCTTTCATATTCCTCTGTCCTCAACTTCAGTTTCTTCCTTCACATGTTCTTAATTCACATTTCTGCTTCACAGTTCACCTTACCTCCTCCTACAGATGAGTTGCACATCAACTTTGACTCAATTAGTTCAGGATACTTGGATCATAGGGCAGCAGCGCCCGTCTAATTAGTGGAATCAGATGAGAGGCAATTTCCCTCAAACCTTTAAAATTGCTTCAGAGGACAAGAAAGTGCTTAGGTAAGGAGGAGACTAGGACAAAGTCCTGCTGGACTGAAGATATTAAGATAGCAAAATTTTGGATATAACTCTGAAGTTTTAATTTTTCCTTAATTGCAGTCTTACTAGGTTGTATCTTTGACCCTTCCATGAGTGTCTTTCTCTCCTTAATTTATAGAGTTGAACTTCTAAATGCCCTTGTTAATTCATTTCCTCTCAAATGGACAGTTTCCCACCCACCCATTAATTTTAACCCTCCAGTTCCAAACAAGCATTGTGGAATATCTTTTAGTTTCTCAATTTGTAACTGACATTCTCATTCCATTCCATTCCGATATCAGACTGAGATACTCCTATTTGTTTCACACAGTATGTATGCCATTTTAGTATATATTTTCAAGCTTGTCTTTTGTACTCATGTTTTAATTTACACATTTTTCATATTGACTGAATAACACATGTGGCATTATTTTTGAAGTATGTGCTTTTAGTCATGCACATTTTTGAAATGTATGGAGGATTGTATGCATATTTTCCTACACAAAACCTGCTACAAGCCTCACAAAAATATGAATTTCTGAGATAAAACACATTCCATTCTGCTTTTATCCTTCAATACATTTCCCCCCTCTTATTCTGAACAGCATTTGTAACAAATGAAGATGCATCCATTTCATATCCCTTAGGGTCAAAAGCAAAATGGCTAAACCTTCATTTGATACTGTCAAGGATGTTTTAAAATGTGTTTGCATTGGTTACTTTTATGACATTTCAACAATTAGGGATCTTGATGGTTATTTTAAAAAATCTCATGTTGCCTAAATGGGGGAGGAATTGTCCTTTCCCTAAATGTTGCTTGTGCAACATTATTCATGAGATCTACAGTGACAATGCAATACAGAAACATTTGGAATAAACTTATCATTTCAATCATGTGTTATAAATATTATTCACCATTCTTCATATTTCTAAGATGTGCTTAGTCTCACAAAGACTTGCAATTTGGCCTTAATTGTGTTCCTCTGTGTTTTTAAAAGTTTGGCCAAGATAGTGCCCACTGCGAGCAGATGTTGGATTTCCTTTCCTTTCCCCTCCCAGTGGAGCTTTCCACAGAACCAAATACATGCTCTCTCTCTCTCTCTTTCCAGAGCAGGGTTTTGAGAGCAAAGGAATTGCAGCAAGGAGGTAGAATTGCCAATTCTGACAGCAGCATGATTCATCAAACATACCACAGTGAATTCTGGCATACTTATTTTTGAGGTTTCTTATGGAATACTCTACTCGTAAAGCACTGCGGAAACTGAAGAAACCTGGATGCTTTAGGTAAAGATAATGGTCACCCTTGCTCGAAAGCCAGTCAGATCTGACTCTAGGGTTCAGTGCTCATCCTTGTTTATAGCTGAAGAGCCAGTGCTGTCTGTATCTGCAGACATTCCCATTGACACGTGGCAGGCATGGGACACATAAGTGCACAGAACACTGTTTACCTTACGAAGTGGACCCTTTTTATCTACTTGCAAGTTCTTTCTTTCAAACTGCTAGGTTGGCAGCAGCTGGGACAGAGATGGGAGCTCATTCTGTTGTGCAGCAGTTGGGTATTGAACTTCTGACCTGACACCTTCCAGTCATAGTGCCTAATAGAATCATAGTGTGACAGCATTCAAAGCACAACTCTCAGAAGCCACTTATTAGGAGATGGAGGTTCAATATAATTACTTTCAATTTAAACAAATGTGCTGCATTTTTTTTTAGAAAGAACATTTTCAATGTTAGCATCATTTGCATCTCCCATATTTATCCCTCCCACACCTAAATCTTTAATATTATACTGTTTTTAAAAAATAACGCAACACATTCTTCCAGCAAAGATATCAAGTGTAAGGACAAATTAATAAAAAACTGATACTCAGAGGAAGAAACTGCTTCAGTGTAGATGCTGTGATAAGCCAGCATTTGGAGAGATCTGCCACATGAAGATTGAATATTTTGCTCCTGCTTGGTTTGTCCCACAAGTTTGAGGGTTAAAACAAACTATTAACTTTCTGTGTTCATTTACTAATGTTTTCATTAGAATCAGGATCTCTGGCTTGTTCACCCCACTCCACCCCACCCCAAACCAGATATACTACATCTGTCATGGTGAGAAAATGGGCACCTCATCAGAAAATGTGGAAATCCCTAAGAATTCAAGTTACAAATCCATAATTTATTGGGTTACAACTTCACCTCATGATGAGAGAGACAATCCAGAGTTCCCTTTTCTTCTGCCACTAGCAAAAAACTAAGGATTGAGTTCCCACCATCGTAAGACCCATAGTTTTCTTCAACTAGTCTTATTTGCAGAAGTAACCAAGCAGCAGCACTTGGACAATTTGTATGAGCATGCTGCTTATAAAAGATAAACCAGAATTCTCCAGATACATCTAAACAGAGCCACTGCATTGCTAGACACACTGAACAGGAACCATATGGAGGGAACAGTAAGACATGGGTGCCCTACTAAAATAGGTCATAGTTGTTTGCTCTTTCTTTTGCGAACTAATGTACACATTGGACAAAAACCTGTTACTTAGTATAATAAGTCTCAGTAGACTGAGACCATTTAATTAGTGGGGATTTGGTGAGTCAGCTACACTACTGCACTAAAGCCATCACAACAATAGGTCATTTGGACCACTGGAACCTTTGAAATATTTGATTCATTAAATCACCATTGATTCAATGAGCCTAGTCTAGTATAATTTGCTACTCTAAGCAATAGGATTCCAGCCATTGTATCTATTACATTTCTTTGAATAACATGACTAAAAATAATGAATAGAAAACATTAATGATTGGAGATTTCTGCTTAGGAACTGCAAGGGAGGTTCTCTATAATTATATTTCTGAGATTCTCAGCACCTGTTCCATCTGCATACATTAAAATGAAAAAGGTGAAAAAAGAGATGGTAATCTCTATGAGATGGTAATCTGGAGTTCAAGGATAGACAAGACAATGGAATATTGGTGCAGACTTCACTCAAGGCTCCAATCTTAACCAGCAGATAGAACCAATCCACAACCTGGACCATTTATGAAGTTAATTAATCATCTCTCAAAACAGTACAATTATTTGCTTGCTTTGTGCTCTGAGGTGCAGGGAAAATCCTTTCAGCCTATTTCTTTTTTGTCATAGTCTCATGAAGAATTTAAATGAGAAGAGATCAGTAAGCATGTTACATTGTCATGGAACTTTTCATACTCCATTGTTCTTTGGATTCTAGGCTGCATTTATCTAGCCTCCCAAATCAAGTTCTTCTGAGCTGAACAAATTGATGCAGTTGCCAACAAGTGAAGAAAAAGAAGGCACTGATTGTGTAATGTTATTTCATGCTCATAGCACAGTAACTCTAGTTTGACCTTTATTATGAATGAGTCAAGACAAGCCAAATTAATCATGGTTACATCTTGAACAAGACCAGTATAAAGGTTTTTGTTAAATTGTAAAAAATTTAAAAGATAGGTATTGTTCCTACACTGAAAAGGGGTTGCTTTTGACATTCCTATCTACTGAAGTGCTAGTGATATAGAAATTGTGAATACAGACCAGTGATGCTAATTTTAAAAATAAAATAGAAGTGAAACATCTACTGTTCTAAACGTAGAACTGAAAAAAAGAGATAATGACACCACAGTGACTTACAGTTGCAGATAGCAGATCAGCAGTGAAATCTAAACTCAAGAGGTATGCAGGAAGCAATGGGTTTGGAATGGGCAGAGCCTTTTCTGCTGGCAGTTCTTTCTTCATGATCTCACACATACCAGCACAGATCGATGTTAATGCCACAACTGCTGTGCAGACTGAGAGCAGTCATTAGAAGATCAAGGAAGGAAGGAAAGGAGGGAGGGAGGGGATGCAGAACAGGGCAACAATGGTGCCAGACCCAAAGTCATTTCAGCCCAGACTCAGCAACCTGTATGCTGACACAAAGTGAGGCCCAAGTCTGGGTTGTCCTAAGTAACTTCAAACTCCTCTTGATTCAGCTAACTTAATGTCAGTTTGGCCAGTCCTAGGCCATCTTGGATAATTAAAGGTAAAGGTAAAGGTTTCCCTTGCTCGAAAACCAGTCATATCCGACTCTAGGGTGCAGTGCTCATCTCTGTTTCAAAGCAGAAGACCCAGCACTGTCTGCTTCTGCAGACATTTCCGTGGTCATGTGTCAGGCATGACTAGACACCGGAGCACACGGAACACTGTTTACCTTCCCAACAAAGTGGTCCCTATTTATCTACTTGCAATTTCTTGATTTCGAACTGCTAGGTTGGCAGGTGCTGGGACAAAGACGGAAGCTCATTCCATCCTGCAGTACTCGGGAATCGAATTGCTGACCTTCCGACTCCCAATCAGTGTCTTAGCCACTTGAGCCACTGCAGTCAGGGCAGATTGTCACTCAGCAAAATCAGAGCCTGGAAAAGTTTCTGTTTTGTACTATAATCAGGGGAAGGCATACTTACTGGAGAGGTCATTGACCATGCTAGTTGTTGGACTCTGTAAGTTATAAAGCAAAATATTTCAGCTCTGACCTATTATTGCTTTATGTCATTATTACATTTATATTACACCCTCTCATTTAAAAATTGTTCAAAGCAGCTAATAATGTCAATATAGAGGAAAAGCACCTGAATTAATAAAGTGTAATGTAATAGAGCTTTTGATCTACATGTGAACATATTCTTCCCTCTTGATGTCTTGCTTTTATATATATAGAAATGGGTAGCATTCAAAATAATTATTCTGCAATTTCATAGCAACATGTGGGGGGGGCATGGGGGGGATCTGTTTCATTGTAGGCCAATGAGTACACTCCGGAAATGGCAAAAATTAATGTGCCTCCCTATTTAAAAAAATCACTATACATACATACGTACATACGTATACATATACATATACATATACATATACATATACATATACATATACATATACATATATATATATATATATATATATATATATATATATATACACACACACACACACACACACACACACACACACACACACACACACACACAAACAAAACAAAACACCTCATAGAAAACATATTCATCCCCACTTTATGTTACCAGTCCCAAACATGACTGCTTACAACAAAACATAAATGAAAGTTGGTCACCACAGAAATTAGATATCCGAGGAAGGCTGCTGGAGTGACTAGAAGGGATATGAGATTATTATACTTAAGAGACCACATTACCCCAAGGTCCCACTAAAGTATAATAATCTCATATCCCTTCTAGTCACTCCAGCAGCCTTCCTCGGATATCTAATTTCTGTGGTGACCAACTTTCATTTATGTTTTGTTGTAAGCGGTCATGTTTGGGACTGGTAACATAAAGTGGGAATGAATATGTTTTCTATGAGGTGGTGGTTTGTGTGTGTGTGTGTGTGTGTGTGCTGGTATTGGCTGCTTTGTGCAGCCAATATCACTTGCTCATCTAGGTGTGAAATGATCTGAATATCTGGTCCAAAGAAGCACACAGGTGGCTGTATTCTCTTAAATAATCGTATCTAAGCTGAGACATACTTTGGTTTCTCTAGGCATCTTCACAGCTGGTGAACTAGCCTAAGCTTCCAAAAGGCATTTCTTAACACCAGGAACTTCATAAATAGCATAAAGTTTACAAAAACTCCTAAGGCAAAGATTGGTCTTCGAGGATGAATGAAATAAAATTATTCTTACATGCTGTTGTATTTGCTTTTAAAAAAAACCATATACTTTTTAGTAAAGGCTTAGATATACACCCATGTCTAAGAATATGCTGTGCTATATTCAATAAATAATTGCTTAAAAAGAAGGAATATCATCTGGACATTCAGTTTATTATACTGAAAGCATGAGAACTCTATGAGAGAGACATTCAAGACCAAAGGAACTTGCTTGAACTCAAAAGATACAGACAATTTCCTTAGGATACGCTGCAAATTAAACCAATAGTCAGCTATGGAACATGGGCTTCTAGATTCCTCCAGGGGGTCTAATTCATTAGGATTTTCATGAGTTACATGCAGAAAATTTCCTATTGAGAAATTGGACATCCCCAAATATTCCCAAAAATATTTTAACATGATTTCAGGCCTGTTCATCAGTTTTGTGTTATGTGTATTGTGTTCCCAGATTACTGATACACTTCATAATATTATTCTGTAGGTTTTTTCCACTCTAAATCATTCTTATTCTCCTCAATAGAAATTTATTTATGTTTTTTCTTCCAATAGTTTCATTTTTATTTAGGGTTCATTTTTTGTAGTTACTTGTTCAAACATAGCCTATGACTGATCTGTTTTGTGCAAACAGATTTTTGTGCAATTGTGTTAGACAACATTTTTGCTCCTTCTTACATATTTTAAAGTTTTGTATGTTTAGTTCTTCCTCCTGTATGTCTGTGTTTATATCATGTTTTATACCATTCCTTTCATTATATAAGTAATTCAGTTTTGACCTTGTTTTTTCTGGTATCCCTTATTGGACTGCATCCTATAACTAGACAAACACATGCCAGTGTCATGAATTGTACTGGAAGTCTAAACATTGTATAATAACTTTATTAAGTAAATCCAAATGGCTAATCATGAAACCAGGTCATGGTGAGGTTCCATGGAACATGTGATGAAAATGGCATTTACCAAAGCTCCATCATCATCATCAATTATTTTTGCTATCTGCAAATTTTGAAGCTCTTTTAGTGTGGATCCTTCATAGCCAGAATGGTAACTCACCTTTACTTGCACAAGCTATCAGCCTCCAAGTTATTGTCATTGAGCTTGTGATCATTTACCAAGTGTAATGCTCTGAAAAACGGACCTCCTTCTTTTGTCTTTATGGCTAGCTTCTTCTGCCACCACTAGCACAGTTCTGCTGTTCTCATCTCCATGTATGGAGAAGAGTATGGAAAACAAGTGAGAAGAAACAGGAATCTTAGTTCAAGAGGGCATATATAACTTGGTAAAGATAACTGAAAATTAGTAGGATGATCCCCCCCCCACCCACCCCCATGTCTGGGGTATAGCAACTGAAGGAATATACACTGTTCAAAAATAATAGAAAGAATAGGAGGAGATTTGTTGCAATATATGCCAGAAATACAAATTCCTGCATAGAAATACAGGAGGATGAGCTTGGTCATCCTATCAAGAGCATCTGGATTAATATAACTGAAGTGTGTGTGTGTGTGTGTGTGTGTGTGTGTGTGTGTGTGTGTGTGTGTGTGTGTGTGTGTGTGTGTGTGTGTGTGAGGTAAATGGAGTCTACTACTGACTCCAAGTAGACCTAAAGAGCCTCTTGATGAGGGGGGAAAGAGGAGAGTGCAAAAGTTGGCCTGAAACTCATCATCAAAATAACCCAAGATCATGGCATCTGACTCCATCACTCCCAGGCAAATTTTCGTGTTCAGGGAATGAAGAAGCAGATGAGTGAAGTCGTGAAATTCAGTTCTTTATTACTGGGGTTTGAACTCAGTTTGGATGGGGCAAAACCTGGACTTATATACACTATAAACAGTAACAGTAACAATAATACAACAAGCTCATTGGCTAACAGAGTGTGCACATTTTTCGATCCACTTATTTGCATAAGAACAGATACATGAGAAAAGATACATTCTGCTCCTGTCAGAAAACACAGTTAACATACATAACACAAACAGAAAGAGAGGAAATGGAAACAGTGACAGACTTTACCTTCTTGGGATCTAAGATCACTCCAGATGGTGACTGCAGCCATGAAATAAAGGGATGATTAATTCTTGGAAGGCAAGCTATGAGAAACCTAGGCAGCATAATAAAAAGTAGAGTTAAAAGATTCCTCTCTGACTTTTCCTCTCTAACTGATATGGTTTTTTTAAAGTGGGTGGAATATGGGTCTTTTAAAGTGTTTTTTGTATGTGTTTTTAGAACTTGTTGTAATGCCTCCCTGAATCGGGTTCTGCCTGAGTGGGTGGCATATATAAATATGACTATTAAATTAAACTAAAATTAAATTAAATTAAGATTATCTATCTTTTACAGTACTTGCTTCCAACAGATAAATTGGTAGGAAAAATGGGAGTAAGGGGAACTCTGAAGGAAAGTGACCATGTTAAATTTGAATTATTGATTTTAATTGGTGGGGGAGTAGAGTTGTAGCCACAGGGATACCCTGGATTTTAGGAAAGCCAATTTTAATAAACTCAGAACAGAGATAAGTAAGCTCCCCTGGCAGGAGATCCTAACAGGAAAATGAGTATAAAATGAAATTCAAAAGGAAGAACTACAAACAATTCCAACAAGAAAAAAAGGTAAAGAGCAGCCAAAAAAAAGATAGATATGATTGTGCCTTCATAAAAAGTCAGAGATGAACTGAAAATAAAGAACACATATAGGAAGTACAATGTCAGGATGCAAAGAAATAGTACAGACAAGTACCAAAGAATTGCAGGGTAGCATTAGGAAGGCAAATGAGCTGAGTTTAGCAGGAGACTCTAAAAGCAACAGAAAAGGCATTCTTCAGTTTATGTATGCAGCAAAAGACATAGAAAAGACATAGAAAAGAAACTGTGGCTCAGCTACTCAATGAGGATTGGAAAATTATAACAGATGACAAAGAAATGACAGAAGTGCTAATTCCTACTTACTTCCTTTGGTGTTTTTCCAAAAGGTAGTCTATGACCCTCCTAGCAAATGTGAAGTAATAAATCAGTTGTACTAGTCATCTGGACCTTAGCAAAAATGAAGACTGATCAACTACTACAGCCTGTCCTTAATTCTCCCTTGTCTTAGTTTGGACTTTTTTATAGAGCATGACAGTTAGACAGGATGAGATGAGTAGAGATGAGATGAGATGTGGCAAGGATGGAACCATGAGATTTTTTCTTCTTCCTACAACTGCAACTCTGCTAAAAAAAAAAAAAAGCTTCTAACTGTCATTTAAGTATCATAGTTCCTTGAACTTTCCACCTTTTTTTCTGAATCTTTGCAGGAGGTTATCCCATCTCAATTCTCAGCTGCCTGAGAAACTCTGGGAATTGTAGTCCAAACATACACCTGCATGTCTCTAATGAACACTCTTTTGCTACAAAATGCCCTGACCAAAATATGTGGAAAGAGAAGGGGAAATAAATCTCTCCTTCTCCATGAAAAAGTATGAGAATTGTCTTCCCATCCACAAAATATTTCTATGCTGGAAATGTTCACTCAGCAAAATTTGACTCAGCTTCAACACTTAATCAGTATAGCTCAAATGAAGAAAAGAGAAAAAAATCATACACATGTGAGCTCCTTCAGTTTATTATATTCAACCTCTGAGTTATATTTTAGTTTTCCAGGGCAAATTATTAACCTTTCTGGCTATCGGAAGAAAAAATAAGTTTAATAATGTTTTTCTACCTGAAAGAGACATTATATACCTACATTAATTAGATTCAGTCACTTAGTTTGCATTTGTAGTAATGCAAGTGGATTTGCTGAAAGGTTTTTGCCCCATATGTATCTGCTAACCAAATAACACCCCCCCCCCCCAAAAAAAAGGAAAAGAAAAAAAGAAGAGAAATAGCCATCAAATGCTATGTTCAAATACTGTATGGTATATTTAATGCTCAGTCACCTCTGGCCAGCAAATTATTGTATTAGACATGGAAAGAATATTGTCTGGCTTTCTTTGTGCAAATATTCTCAATGAAGTTATGCTTTAAAACCAACATTTTACTGTATCCATAAGGTGCATATGCTGGTAAAATACAGTGGAACCCCAACATACAAATGGTTCTACTTATAAAAAAAGTGACATACAAATAGAAATCCTGGCAAAAGACATACAAATTTTTAATAGGGAAAATTCAACATAAAATACAGTGACATCTAGTGACATCTTCTGGGAATGCAATGAGTTTTCTACATACACATTTTTCGACATACAAATAATCTTGTGGAACAGAAAAATTCATATGTAGATGTTTTACTGTACTGTAAATAAATAGTTCTAGATAAGTGTTATTTATGAACAATTTTATTTTGTTGTGTGTGTTCAAGTTGGAACCAATTTATAGTGAACCTAAATGCCCTTGCAAGGTATTTAAGGAGTGGCTTTACTAGTTTCACTCCCAAAACCCTGGTAGCGAACCTTGGCACTCCAGGGTTTTTTGGGGGACTTCAATTATCAGAAACCCAAGTCAGCATTCCTGCTGATCAGGGCTTCTGGGAATTAAAGTTCCTGAACAGCTGGAGTGCCAAGGTTAGCCATCACTGCACCTAGTCAGTTTCAATGGTAGTGTAAGGGATTTTATTAGTAGCTGTAAATACCCAACTGTATTAGCATGGAAAGATTAAATGGGTTTTTAAAATGTCTAATTCCAATGGGATTGTAATATGTACTGAAATTTCTTTACTCATTTGACCTTTAAATTGCGTAGATGGAAAGGGTAAAAAGCGGGGAAGAGACAGAAAAATGAAAAACAGAAAAAATTGAATGCTACAAACTCCATTTTTCTCTCACTCTCATCTAACCTTTTCTTTACACAGCCTGGGTATTTAAAACCAGTATGCCTAGTTAGTTCAAAATACATCAATTGATAGAGTTGCCATATTTTAATTCTCCAAAGCCAGGCAGCTAATTTGCAAAATATAATAATATGCAAATATACAAAACTGCATATATTATGAAAAGGTAATGTCTAAGTATATATGCAGTTCCTAATAGAGCTGTGGTGTTTTGTTTTGTTTTTTGAGAATTAGGATGTTCTAGTCCAATAGATCCAAAATTTCCAAATATTTAGGTATTTCTCCAAGATCACTATGGGCATGACAATAGATTTCTTCCTCCATAAACGCTCACTGATATTGGTTGGGAGTTAATGGGAATTAACCTGAGAAGTGCTTCAGGGAGTGCAAAAATCCACAGGACATGCTGCCACTATTCCCACTGGAAAAATTCCAGATATCTCCCAGTAGCTGGTAGAGACAAGACCTGGTATTTAAGGACCAAACCCTCTGTGACACGTAAATCCAGTCAGGTACCTGAAGAAGGGAGGAAAAAAGGAAACATTCAGGTTGCAAAAAGCCAAAAAAGGTTCACTTGGTTACAAAAAGAGATAAGCTAATGGAACTAAGTTGCAAAAACAGACATATTGATGTTCAGAGGTAACACACCAGAAAACAACAAAAGCAACCTTATCTATTTGTCAGATAGCATAGCTCTTAGGCATATTCCACAATATTTTCACTCAGCATTTCAACAGCAGGGAAGCCTAAGCTCACAGACAAAGTCCTTTCCAAGCCAACACATTAATAATAATAATAATAATAATAATAATAATAATAATAATAATAATAATAATAATAATAATAATAATAATAATAATAATAATAATAATAATAATAATAATAATAATAATAATAATAATAATAATAATAATAATAATAATTATTATTATTATTATTATTATTATTATTATTATTATTATTATTATTATTATTATTATTATTATTATTATTATTATTATTATTATTATTATTATTATTATTATTATTATTATTATTAACTTGCTTAATTCTTTATTTACCTTAAAGGAAGTCATTGAGTCATTCAGTTTGAAGTCAGGAGAAGAGAGTCATTCTTAGTTTTTCCTTGAAATATTGTTTTTTCTTATTTAAAATTCTGTCTGGATGGATGCAACTGTAGGCATCAATGGTTGAGAAAGATGTGAATTGAAACACTGCAGGTTTGCCCTAAATTTCTAGTATTATAATAGCTAGGTTTCTCTCTCTCTCTCACACACACACACCAATTTAAATTAAAGCTTGAAATCCAGGTCAGTAGATTGGCTAAATGGGCACTGGATGACATATCTAAATCAAGACAAAACCACCTAAATGGATGTCAAACATAATATTATGTAGCTACATTTCATTATTGAAACAAAAATGAATTTCCAGTAACTGGTTCTCTTTTCTGGGCACTTGCAACTAGCTCCTCCTAACAACTGGGTGGACCCTAGGAATCTGTTATTTGCATAACAGCATGATGAACTACATTTCCAATGTAATTATTTTTTTTTAACTTGAGGTATTAGAAAATGCAGTGGCTCAAGTGGCTAAGACGCTGACTGGGAGGCGGAAGGTCAGCAGTTCGATTCCAGAGTACTGCAGGATAGAGTGAGCTCCTGTCTTTGTCCCAGCTCCTGCCAACCTAGCAGTTCAAAAGCAAGAAATTGCAAGTAGATAAATAGGGACCACTTTGGTGGGAAGGTAACAGCATTCCGTGCACTCCGATGTCTAGTCATGCCTGCGACATAACCACAGGAACGTCTGCAGAATCAGACAGTGCTGGCTCTTCGGCTTTGAAACAGAGATGAGCACTGCACCCTAGAGTAGCATACGACTGGCTTTCGAGCAAGGGAAACCTTTACCTATTATTACAAAATATCTTGTTTCTTCTAAAATATATTAGTACCATGTAATTTTATTTCAACTCCCACAAGTTATAGTTTGTGGGTTCTCTTAGGGAATCAATCCATCTAGCTTTTGGCCTTCTTCATTTCTTGCTTCCTTTTACCTATTGGTTTTTCCCCCAGATAGGCTTATCTCCTCACAATGTGCCTGAAGTAGGACAGTTTCATTCCACATTTTTGCCTCCAGAGACAGTTCTGGCTTATTTGCTCTAGGGTCTACTTGTTTGTCTTTTTGTCAGCCCAGGGTATCCACAAACCTCTCCTCTTAAACCACATTTCAAATAAATCAGTTTTTCTTTTCCTTTCAGCTTTCTTTATTGTCCAGCTTTCTCACCTATACATTGCAGGAGTCGAGCAGGGCTGTGAGGACAGGATATTTTGGAGATCTCTCATTCATAGGGCCACCATAAGTCAGAGATGACTTGAGGGCATGTAACAATAGTAACAATTTCCTTTTAAGCCACATACACAGAATACATTAATATATGAATTTCTAGTTCCATGTGCTCTTTTTCAAAGTTGTTTAACGTAGCAGTTTTGGAAGGTATTGGTAAATTAACACACATCATTTATGATCATAGATGGTATTTTCCAGTTCATTGTATTTTAGGCTGTGCTCTGATACATATTTGCAGAACGGCATCTCTGAAGGCTACAATTTTTAATTTAAATTTAAATTTTGAATTTTTACGCCACCCACTCAGGCGAGCCCAACTCAGGGCAGGTACAGAATAGGTCTGGGTACAGAAGATATATTTCCATCCTTAAAGCCCTACTTAGCTGCTAGATAATGGCAGCCTGTCAGCTGTTTGGGTCATAATGGCTGTGAGGAGCTTACTCGCAGGAATTCTGACTCAAGAGCAATTGACCATTGTTTGCTGTGACTGAGAACAATTTGGGTTTATTGCTCTTTTGCCGCATTCACTCCCAGATGAGCTATTCGAACATTCTCTGATCACTGTCTGCCCTAACTGTAGGTCACAACATGACAGTCACCATGAAGGCAAAGTCCACTTTGCATGTTCCTGCAGGGGAAAAATTCCATTACAACAGCACAAGGCTTAATGTCTGCTTCTCAGCATGGGACCTTGGGTTGGTAACTTTAAGGGCTATTACAGTATCTTGCTTTCACTGAACAAAAGTGCAGATTTCTCAAGATAACAACAAGAAAACAAGTCAAACATTTCATCCAAATGGCCTTTTTCTGTTTCTGGTAAAAATGCAAACTTATTGCTAAAGAACAAAATCCCAGAGGTTTGCCTGGAATTAAGTTTTAATTAAGTTAAGTTATCCCTTAATTAAATTTCAAATGTCATTCCAAAAACATTCACACAGCTACCACTAACCACAACAATTACAGATGAATGGTACAATCCCACAATCAAGCTAAGACACCTGTTGCATTGCCAGATTTTAAACTCATCTAGTTAGTTGGCACCCATATTCTCTGAGTAACATCTGGAGGCCACTGTGAAGGCATCAGACTGGAAACATCTCTGGCAGAAAAACAGAAGAAAGTATCAACTTTCTTTCCTCATAAAATGGCTCCTAGTTGGACAGGAAATCCACAACTGTTTTGTTTTTATAGAAAGAAAGTGGGCAGTTATTTATTGATGAATATTCATAAGCTGCTTAATTCTGACATTTTCAAAGAAGTGTACAACCATAAAACATACATAGTATGGCAAGTAAGATAACAGTATTAATGCTAGCCCATGAAATAGATGCTACTTTGGACAATGCAGACAGTTTGTAGAAACAGGATAATTTAACATGCATCCAAAATTAAACATTGTTGAATTTCACAGGGAAGATTATTCCACAAAGTGGCTGAAATCCTGTTTGTGTAAATTCTACAGTGTAAAGATTGATGATGTCATCAATCTGGCCAACTTTTTGAAAAGGAGGTCCACTCTCCTTTTCTGAGCCTTTGCAGATCCTGTGCAATTCCTTTCATCATCAGAAACCTATGAGGACCCAGGTTTGGGGGGAGAATGAAAGCGTGGCGCCAAAATAGCCGCCGCGCTCTTTGCGGGGGGCCCTCCCACCCGGACTCAGACATCCGGGTGAGTTAGGGGGCGTGGCCACCCCTCTATAAAAGGGGTGGCCACGAGGCAGCTGAGCTGCCATTTTAGATTCACGACGGAGCGGAGAAGTTTTCCCCTCCACCGCGTTCTCTTATTTAGCTCACCCTTCGTACCCAGAGCAGTTTTGGTGTTACCTCTTCGCTACAGCGGTACTTCGGGCTCAGGATCCGATCCCTGGACAGGGATCCTACGGCGATCAGACCTTGTATCTTAGGGAGACATGGCTGCCAAGCGCAGGGCCCCGGCAATGAAGCCGCGGCCAAGGGGAAGGGCTTTTCCTGGCCCTTCATCAGACGGGGGGCAGCCTGCGGGTCGGAGGACCAGGGCTGAGCCCCCGCGGCAGGGCAGCGTGCGGAACTTGCCCACTGCTACCAGTGGGGCCGATCAGGCTCCCGCCTGGCAGCCGGGCACCAGCTTCCTGGCCGGGCCGGCACAGGCTGGTCCCTCGGGGGCTTTGGCCCTAGGCGGCCCTTTGCAGGGCCCAGGACAAGGTGGCCCAGGGGGGCCTGGTGCGGGTTTCCGCCCCACCGTTCCTTCGGCCCCCCATGGGCCAGAGTTCTGGGCATGGCCCTATTCTGGCCCCGGATCCCTTCGGGTTTCCATTTCACCAACTGCCTAGTGGGCCGTCCGGCCCACCCGGCCCACCTTACACTGGGGGCTCGGAGGCAGTGGATGCACTAATGGCATGTATAGCAGTGCTGGAAGCATCATTGGGCATTGCCCAGCCACCTTCCAATGGGGGCGCAACCGCTACTTCAACTGCGGCCCCTTCGTCGATCCCGGCCAACTCATCGGCCAGCAGGCGGCCAACAGGGTCGAGCTGCTTGAGGCTATCCGGCCAGCCCCGGCTGGTGCCTCGCAGCTCCCCATTCGACCGGATGTACTGGCTGGGAGCAGTCAGGTGTGGTCCCAGGGCTTGATGCCAGTTGTGAGCTCCGACACCCACCGTGGGCCGGAACCCCCGGTGGGGGGCAGCTCACGGGGGTGCGACTAGTGAGTATCAGGTTCAATTTAATGCACCGCCAACACTGTCCACTTACACTGGGGGGTTCAGTGGCCCTGGCCACGTCAAGTTAATGCGGGTGGGCAGCAGCTTCCACACTGCCCCATTAACCCCTGGTTGCCAAAGGGTCCCTCGTTCAGGGCAGAGGTGTCCGCCCCTGGGGGTATGCCGAGCATCGCAGGGGCTGTTCAGGGCCCGCTGCACATACCTTCCATCCAAAATGTGCCGTCGATGGCTTTGCCAACGGCTGGCTATTCCTTGCCCCTGGGTGATCATTTGTCACAGGTCACGAGGGAAAAGATTTGGCGAGGGGAGTATGTTGATATTTTCTCCCTCTTGAACTGTGAGCCCACTAAAGAGGAGAGGGAGGGACAGGATGACAGAGACAAAGAGCTGTCCCGTCGTCGTAAGCCACCGTGCACCTGGGCTACCTGGTTGCCACCATACCTCATATATATATGGCGGTATACCTCAGGGCCCGGCCTGATGTGGCCATTCCGATGGTTCAATACCTTAACAATATTTACACGGCGATGGTTGATTTCCCTGGGCCATCGTGGTTGGCTTACGATGAGGAATTTAGGATGAGGGTGGCCCTACACCCTGAAATGAGGTGGGATGAGCCCTGTCAGCAATTGGGGCTCTTGTATATGACTCCCATGCGTCCGGCGCCTGGTGATGGGTACCATTCTGGCCATGCCGTGCAGCGGGCTGCTGCACCACAGGCAGTGGTGCACATTGTCAACACCCAGACTTCCAAATCCCCCAGGGTCATGGCATTGGTTCGTCAATTCGTTTTGAGAAGCCTACGCCTAAATGTGCTGTTCAGGGCCAGACATGTACCAGGTATTAATAATGATATTGCTGATGCTTTATCCCGCCTGAAGATCCCCCAGTTCCGGGCCTTGGATCCGGAAGCAGAGGAATTCCCCTCGCCACTCCCGGCTGTGATTTGGACGTTTGGCAAGGAGAGGTGAACCGGGCAATCGGCATGGCATTGGCACCTCGCACGTGTAAGGCGTGTCAACATGCTTTCATACAATTTAGAACCTTTTGCGAGCAACTACAGTTGCCTGAAGTGTGGCTAATATCAGTGGACCAGGTTTTACAATACATGGTTTATCTTCACAGTCAGGGTTTGCCCCCCCCCCGGTACTATAGCCTCTAGGCTTTTGGCACTGGCATTTATGGCCAAAGTGAGGGGCTTCAATGACTGCGTGAATGACTTCCGCATGCGTCATGTTTTGGAGAGGTGGACACGTGAACGTGTCCGCTGCCCGGACACACGTCACCTGAGTTCACCAGGGGTTCTGACCCACCTTGCACGAGGCTGGCATAACTTATGTTATGATAGGTATGAGGTGGCCCTTGGTCACGCAGCTACCACGGTAGCCTTTTTTGGAGCGCTCCGCATCAGTGAGTTGGTACCAGATTTAGTACCATTGTGTAAGGCGGATGTGACTCGTAGGGCACTGGAACTCGACGATGTCTATGTCACGCATGAGTGGGCTCAATTGGGGATACAGTCCTCAAAGGTTGTTCAGCACGGCGTAGGTAGTGGAGTTAGACTGCTACGAGGTTCCATTGAAGACATCTGTCCGGTTGGTGCCCTACATGAGTTTTTGGCAGTGTCTGCTGCGCGCCCCAGCCTGTTTTTCTGCCACCAGGATGGGTCTACCCTTACCAAAGTAAAGTTACAGAGGGTAACCGGTACCGCGCTTCACAGTGTGGGGCCCGTTTTGGCACCCATTTATTTAGGATAGGCTTGCCTTAAAGAATTACAATTGGATGATTACACCAATTGAAAGTTATAATTCGGACTAGGGCATTATTCAATAAAAGTGGCCCGATGCCTTTATCCATATACCGGTGTCTGAGTCTTTCTTTGGGGGGTGCGCCTGCAAAGTCATTACTATCAAAAACTGTTGCGATTAATATGGCTTTTCCAGCAACAATGATTTTTGGTAATTAAAAGCTTACCTTTCACATTGCTCAGCCTCCATTGGTTGGTTACTATGAAGGGGATGACTTGGGAACACTAATAAGAGAGGGAAATGTTTCATTTAAAAACATACAGTGGCTAAAGATTTCATCAGCCTTACATCACAACACAAACAGGATTTCAGTGAATGAGTGTCACCATGATAAAGCCTTGCTTTCGATGACCTCAGAAGAATATAAACATGTTATAAAGTGGGTGCTTAATGCAGGCCGTAATTTGATCCTTAGCTAGTGGCAGAAAAAGACAAACTGTCTCTATGAGTGTGATATTGCAAGGCAAAGATGTGCTATTTCCAAGTATTTTGAATTGGGAATAGAGAAGCAATATCTCACATTCATAAACTGGAGAGGATTTTTAAAGGATTGAATTGGATTTTCTGCTGGCACAGAAGCACAAGCTGTGAATCTTTCTGCAGGTACAAGGATGTTGTATTTCTTTGAAGAAAGATTTGAATAAAATATGTAGATCACATGCCACAGAGAAGGAAACCTGAAATATCCTATTGCCCTTGGAATGTTCTCCCAGAGACCATGAGATTCAGCCCTTAGTTATCATAAGAAAGGTAGCAGCAATCTTACTTCTGGATGAAATAATTTGAGAATAGGGTTGTACTGTCAGTAATTTTATTGAAGAACCTCTTCTTGTGCCATATTCAATTCCAAATATTGGCTGTCATCATGGTGATCAGCCATGAAGATTGTCCTAGGAACCATATAATGCAGTGGCCATTCATTTGCCTTCCACATCGCAGCGCGACACCCACACCACTGATCCACCTCTGTGTGTCACTTTCTGCTCCTGAACCCTTTTGGCACATAAAGTCTTCATCAGTCCCAAGCCAGTATTGCTGAAGATGCTGCCCTGCATCAGGATTGATTCAAGTAGGATTTAATCTACTTACCATCACCCTTTCCTTTGGACTTCACCACCCAAAACTGTTAGTCTCCAGAGTTGTCAGGTTAGTTTACCACTGCCTGATGATCAGTGTTGAGTCACTGGTATACTCTATTACCATAGCAGGATAACACAATAACATTTACTGAAGGGCAAAAAACCTGCTAGTTCCATCATCTCCCACATTTTAATTTTTAAAAGGTGCTACTGTATCACAAAGTGCAGGCTTAGACTAAAGAAATTAGGGAGAAGCGTAAGAAAGCAAAGTGGTTGTCTGATGAGGCTCTTAAAATAGCAGAGGAAAGAAGGAATGCAAAAGGCAAAGGAGAAAGGAAAAAATACAATCACTTAAATACAGTATTTCAAAGAAAAGCAAGGCGAGACAAGGAAACCTACCTAAATGAACAGTGCAAAGAAATAGAGGAAAACAACACAAGAGGCTGGACTAGAGATATTTTCAAAAAAAATTTGGGGAAATCAAGGGAACATTTAAAGCAAAAATGACCATGATAAGGGACAAAGAAGGCAAGGAGTTAGCTGATGCAGAAGAGATTAGGGAAAGATGGAAAGAGTACACATAGGAACTTTAAAAAAAGGATCTCAACACCCCTGATAAGCACAATGATGAGAACATTGAACTTGAGCCAGACATCCTATAGAGTGAAGTCAGAAAGGTCCTAAAAAGCACTGCAAACAACAAAACCAGTGGAGATGATGGTATCCCTGTTGAATTTTTCAAAGCCCTAAAAGATGATGGAATCAAATTATTGCATTCTATATGACAGCAGTTTTCGAAAACGAAACAGTGGCCACAGGATTGGAAAATATTAGTATACATTCCAATCCCAAAAAAGGGTAATGCCAAAGAATGTTCAAATTATTGAACAACTGCGCTCATCCCACACGCTAGCAAGGCGATGCTCAAGATAATACAGGATAGACTTCAGCAGCATGTGGCGAGAGAATTACCAGAAGTGTAGGTGGGGTTCAGAAGAGGCAGGGGGACTAGAGACCACATTCCCAACATACGTTGGATCATGGGGAAAACAAAGGAATATCAGAAACAAGTCTACTTCTGCTTTATTGACTACACCAAGGCCTTTGACTGTGTGGACCACAACAAAATGTGGCAAGTAATTAAAGAGAATAGAATACCAGGACACCCTTATATGCCTCATGAGAAATCTGTACATGAGACAAGAAGCAGACTTCACATAGAGGCTAAGACGCGAGACTCTATCGCATGAGACAAGAAGCAACAGTTAGGACAGAATATGGAATGACAGAGTGGTTTGGAATAGGAAAAGGAGTAATACAAGTCTGCATCTTATCTCCCTGCTTATTCAACTTATACACAGAGCACATAATGCACAATGCAGGGATGGAGGAATCACAACATGGAATCAAAATTGCTGAGAGAAACCTCAACAATTTGAGATATGCAGATGATACCACCTTAATGGCAGAAAGTGAGGAAGACCTAAAGAAGCTCCTGAGTAGGTTGAAAGAAGAGAGTGCAAAATCTGGCTTGAGACTCAATATCAAGAAAACCAAGATAATGGCAACAGGCCCTATCAGTCCCTGGAAAATAGATGGGGAATTCGTAGAAGCAGTGACAGATTTTACTTTCTTAGGATCTAAAATCACTGCAGATGGTGATTGCAGCCATGAAATAAAAAGGCGACTGATTCTTGGGAGACAAGCTATGATAAACTTGGGGAACATAGTTAAAAATAGAGACATCACATTGCAAACAAAAATTCGTATAGTCAAAGCAATGGTATTCACAGTGGTAATGTATGGTTGTGAGAGGTGGACCATTAGGAAAGCTGAGCGCAGAAGAATATATGCCTTTGAAATGTGGTGTTGGAAGAGAGTTTTGTGAGTCCCCTGGACAGCGAAGATAACAAATAGGTCAATTTTAGAAGAAATCAACCCTAACTGTTCCTTAGAAGGTCAAATAGTAAAGATGAAGCTGAAGTACTTTGGACATCAAATGAGAAGAGAGGATTCACTTGAAAAGGCTTTGATGTTGGGAAAGGTAGAGGGCAAAATAAGAAGGGGGTGGCCAAAGATGAGATGGCTAAATGGTATTGTAGATACAATGGGCACAGAGCTCGGTGGGTTGAAGAGGATGGTGGAGGACAGAGGTGCCTGGAGGACAAAGGTCCATAAGGTTGCAAAGGGTCAGAATCTACTGTGTGACTGAACAGCAACAACTATATATTTCTTTCATTTCTGAATATAAATTTATAAATTCCAGTAAATTCTTTTTTAAAAAGAAATTAATTAATTTGTCATCCATTTCTGCTAAGGAAAATCAACAGTTTTTGTTGGTGGGGGCAGGTTTACATTATTTTATTAAAGTTTTAGTTAAATGTTGGCTTTATCTGTTTTTATTTATTTTAAAAAGTTTCTAAATCACAACAACAATTGGAACTGCCAGGTAGTTCTTAAGATGAGGAACATGAGTAGGGATTCAAAGCCATCTTTCTTAATAATTGATCAGTCAAAGCTACAAAATCTGTATGAAATTGTCTTTGGGTTTCTTATCTTCCACATCTCAGCTCCCCTGGTGGCTTAATGTTTAAGATGCTGAGCTTGGTGACTGGAAGGTCAGGTTTAGATACCCGAGTGCTTCACTTGGGGACATGAAAGGAGCCTTATTCAGACATCACCTGAGTGGAGTTCTTCCAGCAAAAATCCTTTCAACCCAGAGTAATCTCTGACACAAAATTATTATTATTATCTTTCACATCTGAATTTTTTAATCTCAAATTTCCATCATGAATATTGAAGATATTTAAGAGTAACTACCCCAAAAAATATTAACAGTGATTTTCAAGTCACAGGCTTTTAATATTAAAATTTGTTATTTCATGATTTTGGGATATTTTTGGATAATACTGTATTCAACCCATAGCAATCTCATATTTGCAGTTGTTCATTGAAGTTTTTCAGATCTTAGGTCCTACATAATATACCAAGCAGTGTTTAGTACATACTGTGTCTGTGCTACAGCGTCAGTCTCTGAAGCCCCATAGCACCAATCATTTGGTAGATGTAAAAAAAAGCTGCACTTCTCATACTTCTGCCCCCTGACTTTCATAAGACCTTCCAAGCAATCGCATCTTCCCATCTGATTTTAACATCACTGCTACAGTGTAGAACCTAACCCTGAAGAAGTAAGAGCCATGATTCGGATATAATGTATGGTATCAAACCAACACTATCTCAAGATGAAACAACTATATGCTACTAGTAGATTGAGAGGCAATATGCTTTTGTATGCCAGCTGTTTCTATGTCTGTGCCTTGTTTCTGTGTTTCACATAGACGTGTGATTTGACAGCTTCACGAAGTGAACAGAATGCTGGACTGGATGTGCCCTTGGTTAGAGCCACCATAGCTCTTCTTATGAAGTGGCCTTCCCCCTCCTCCTTGATTCTCTGTAACTGATTTCAGCCTTGGCAAGAAACTCCCCATTTTTTGCCATAAACCCTAATAGTTCCTTCTTCTGCATTATGATGCTTCAAAGCTCTTCCTTTAGAAAGAGTAAGAATAGCACCACAAAAGCATTATTTTTCATGGCCGACCTCTGAAATATATTTTACTATGCTGATGGTCCTATTCCTTGGAGGCACAAGAAATACCTGTTCAGGTAATTTATTTTGAGAGCAATGAGTCACAGAGCTTTTGTTCTGGAGTGGAACTCACCAGCTGTGGAGGAGCTGTGGACTGATTAATTCAGCCAATAGATTACAAGAGTTAGCATTCAAACATTAGTTACTGTATATTAATGGTGGTGGATTGGCATTTGTGCAAATTGATTGATTGATTGCCATACCTGCTTTTTCTTCTTGTGCTACAGTATATTTCTGAGGAATAGACTCTAAATAGAATCACCAGGGTTGTTTTTTCCACATTCTTCTTTTTTATGGAGAGAGATGTCAAAACTTTATCAAAGAAAGATATCCAAAGGTGAAGTAAAACCAATTGAAATACATCAAATAAATGAGCAGACTTTGCTTTGCATTATCAGGATCATTTGTTTCAATAACAATCAATTTTGGTCTTATCAACAAGCTGTCTGCAGTAGAATGACCTCTAGGAGACAAATACATACACACAAACACACATGCACTTTATTTAGTGAGATGGAAGACTGATTGGGTTTTGTGGCACAAAAGACCTTTTGTGCTATATTCTCTATGAAGAAGGAAGGACTTCCAGCATTTTTAACAATAAATATGATTCATTAACTTGCAAAGATATCATTTAACCATATTGCATATAATTATGTCTAGTACTGGCTTCTTGCTTTTATCCTAGGGTTATCCCATGGCTATGATTGCTGAGAGTTGTAAAGTGTCAAAGGCAAAGTGTGGGCAGCTGACAAATAACATGAACACCAAGTGCCAGAGCAACCATATCACTTTACAGAGTCCAAGTTCAAAATCAAACCTGAGGTACTCAGGGTTATAGGGTTGGTCTGTATGGTAGGGTGTAGCCCAAAGAAGCCAGAAGTCAGGTGACCCATGACAGCAGCTGAGACAGAGTACTTTTGGAGCTGAAGAAGGTCAAGGACAGTATTCATAAGAACATAAGAACATAAGAACAGCCTTGCTGGAACAGGCCACAGCCCATCCAGTCCAGCATTCTGTCTCACACAGTGGCTCACCATTTCCTTCAGGGTATTCCCAAGGAGATGCATTCACCTGCTTAGGATTCCCTGGAAATGGCATTGAGAGATATCCTGCCTATCTCTCCAATCCGGAGGTTGTCCTTAGGTAGCCATAATTATAGCCATTGATACACTTGTCCTCCATGAACTTGTCTAATCCTTTCTTAAAGCTGTCAAGACTGACAGCTGTCACCACTTCTTCTGGCAGGGAGTTCCATAGACCAGTAATCCTCTGGGTGAAAAAGTACTTTCTCTTATTTGTTTGAGAACTAGTACCCAAAAGTTTCATGGAGTGTCCCCTAGTTCTAGTGTTGTGCGATAGGGAAAACAGTTTTTCCTTATCTACTTTGTCCACACCGTGCATGATTTTATAAACTTCAATCAGGTCACCTCTTAGACGGCGTCGTTCAAGAGTGAAAAGGCCCAACCGTAGCAGCCTCAGATGGTAAGGAAGGTGTTCCAGTCCACTAATCATTCTGGTTGCCCTCCTCTGTACTTTCTCCAACTCCATAATATCCTTCTGGAGGTATGGCGACCAGAACTGTACACAATATTCCAGATGGGGCCTCACCATAGATTTATAAAGAGGCAAAATGACACTTGCTGACTTATTTTCTATACCCTTCCTAATGATCCCTAACATTGAGTTTGCTTTTTTCACTGCTGAGGCACACTGGGTTGACATCTTCATTGAGCTGTCCACCAGGACACCAAGGTCCCTTTCCTGGTTTGTCGCAGCGAGTTCAGACCCCATCAGTTTATAAATGTAATTGGGGTTTTTTGCCCCAACATGCATCACTCTGCACTTACTAGTGTTGAAGCTCATTTGCCACTGTTTTGCCCACTCTCCCAGTGTCAAGAGATCCCTCTGGAGCTCCTCACAATCTCTCACAGTTTTCACTACCCTGTATAATTTAGTGTCGTCAGCAAATTTGGCTACCTTGCTTTTTACTCCTACCTCTAGATCATTTATGAAGAGGTTGAAAAGCAGGGGTCCCAGTACTGAACCTTGGGGGACCCCACTCTTTACTTCCCTCCACTTGGAGAAGTGTCCATTTAGTGCTACCCTCTGTTTCCTGTCCCTTAGCCAGTTGCTGATCCAGGACAAGACCTGTCCCTTTATTCCATGACTGGTAAGTTTATTCAAGAGCCTTTGGTGTGGGACCTTGTCAAAAGCCTTCTGAAAGTCCAGATAAACAATGTCAACTGGATCCCCCTTATCCACATGCTTGTTGACACTCTCAAAAAATTCTAACAGATTAGTGAGGCATGATTTGCCCTTGTAAAAGCCATGTTGGCTCTCCTTTAGCAGCGCCTTCTCTTCTATTAATTCTATCTTTTAGGATGGTTTCCATCACTTTACCTGGGACACATGTCAAACTGACAGGTCGGTAATTTCCTGGATCACCCCTGGATCCTTTTTTGAAAATTGGTGTTACATTCGCTACCTTCCAGTCATCAGGTACAAAGCCTGATTTGAGGGAAAGATTATATATTTTGGCTAGGAGATCAGCAATTTCATCTTTAAGTTCCCTGAGAACTCGTGGATGGATGCCATCTGGTCCTGGTGATTTGTTAGTGTTTAGCTTAACAAGACATGCAAGGACCTCCTCCCTGGTTATTTCTATCTTGCTTAATTCTTCGGTTTCCCTTCCCACGAAGATAGGCTCTGTTTTGGGCATGTGGTCTCTGTCTTCTTCAGTGAATACTGAAGCAAAGAATTCATTGAGTCTCTCTGCAATCTCTGTTTCCTCTTTAATAACTCCTTGCCTTCCATTGTCATCTAATGGTCCAATGGCCTTCCTAGTTGGGTTCTTACTTCTAATGTACTTAAAAAAGTCTTTGTTATTTCTCTGAGTATTTTTAGCTATACGCTCCTCAAAGTCTTGCTTTGCTTTCCTGATTGTTGCCTTGCATTTGTTCTGCCAGAATTTATGTTTCTGCCTGCTGTCCTCATTTGGACAAGCCTTCCATATTCTAAATGAGCTTTTCTTGCTCTTGATCACTTCCCGAACAGCTCCTGTAAGCCACATCGGAGTCCTCTTGGACCTGGCAGTGCCCTTTTTCCTTTTGGGTATGCATTCCAATTGGGCCTCTGTTATTGTTTTTATAAACAACCTCCATGCCTCTTGGAATGTTTGGACTTTCTCAATTTTCCCTTTCAGTTTCTTTTTTACTAGTTTCCTCATCTTTGGGAAATTTCCTTTTTGAAAATTTAAGGTCTCTGTGTTAGATTTTATCAGTGACTTGCGGTCTATGATCAAGTTAAACATAATTGAGTTGTGGTCACTGTTCCCTATTGGATCAGTCACATTAACATCTTGCACCAGATCCTGAGTATTACTCAGGATCAAGTCAAGGATTCTTGTACCTCTAGTTGGGTCTTCAACCATCTGTCCCAGGGAACAATCATTTAGCATATCTAGGAACTTTATCTCTTTATCATGTGCTGAACAACAGTTCACCCATTCTATGTGAGGGTAATTGAAGTCCCCCATTATAACCAGGCTTCCCTTCCTGGATGCCTCCTTTACAACATTCTCCAACTGCCAGTCTCCCTCAAGAGTTTGGGTCGGAGGCCGATAGTATATGCCTACTGTTAGACCATCCTTGTGGCCTGGTACTCTTACCCACAGAGCTTCTAATGGTGACTCTAAATCACCTAGATATTCCAATTCATACGATTTTATCACTTCTTTGACATACAAGGCTACACCACCTCCTGTTTGCCCCTTCCTATCCTTCCTGTACAGTTTGTAGCCTGGGATAACTGTATCCCATTGGTTATCATCCGTCCACCAGGTTTCAGTGATACCAATAATATCAATATTTTTATCTATTGCTAAGTATTCCAGCTCCCCTATTTTGTTCCGGAGGCTTCTGGCATTTGTATACAAGCATTTATATATGCTTTCCTGATACAGTCTTTTGAGTCCAGTTGCATTGTTAGACTGCCTCTTGCATCCTTCTGCTAGAGTGCTGGTGACTAGCTCCCTGCTCTGCTCAGTAATTTTTGCATCCTCCTCACTACTCAAGTACACACTTTCCCGAACCGGATGCTGCCCAGCTCCTGTCGGCTTTCCCCCAGTTATCAGTTTAAAAGCTGCTCTGCAGCCCTTTTGATGTTGAGTGCCAGCAATCTGGTCCCATCATGGTTTAAATGCAACCCATCCCTCCTGAACAGATTTGGCTTGTCCCAAAATGTTCTCCAGTTCCTGACAAATCTGAAGCCCTCCTCTCGACACCACCGCCTCATCCACGCATTGAAGCTTCTGAGCTCTGCCTGCCTGGTAGGTCCTGCGCGAGGGACAGGCAGCACTTCTGAAAATGCTACCTTGGAAGTCCGGGACTTCAATCTTCTTCCTAACAACCTAAATTTGGCATCCAGGACAGACCGCTTGGCCTTCCCAACATCATTGGTACCAACGTGTATCATGACAACTGGCTCGTTCCCAGTTCTCTCTAACAATCTATCTAGATTTCTTGTGATGTCTGCAACTTTTGCACCTGGCAGGCAAGTCACCATACAGTTATCATGTGCATCACAAATCCATTTCTCTGTATTTCTAATTATTGAATCGCCTAGTACAAGGAGCCTATCTCCTGCAATCTGTTCATCTACATGTACCTCATCAACCATATTAAGGGAGAGAACCTCAGTTTGTTCCTGTTGTTCATCTTCCTGGATCTCATCAAGTGTGATGAAGGAGAGATCATCAGGTGGAACCAGTTGTTCCTCTGTGTGTTCCTCATCAGGTGGGATAAGGGAAAGAGTCTCAAATTTATTCTGTAATTTCAGACTCTCAGAGTGATCCCCTACTCTTCTCCTCCTTTGAGTCACATTCCTCCAAACATCTCCCTCCTGAGTTAGTGAAGGGCCTTCTCCTTCAGAACTGTGCCCTGTCTCTTCTTTGTCCAGCATAGTCTGCTCCACTCTGTCCAAGAACAGCTCAAGCTCCTTAATTTGTTGGTGGTTAGATATGCGGGCCTCTAGCTGCTGGACCTTCTCTTCTAGTAGTGCAACCAGCTTGCACTTGCTGCAAGTGTAGTTCTCCATATGCTTTGGCAAGAACACAAACATGGCACAAGAATTGCAGGTAACTACAGCTGTTCCCTCAGAATCCATTTTAACAAGTGCAGTATTCTGGGCCTCAAAAATGTACACGTTTACTACCTTTCTACCTAGTAAGACTATATTCTTCTTTTGTTATTAGTCTGTAATCTTGCGCGCCGTTAGGCGCGCGGGCCTCTAAAGCAGCTCTACTCCAACTGCAAAACTTACCAGTGCTCACTTCCTTTGTTTGGCTCTCCTCAGCAGCAGCTCTGCTTAAGAGCACATGCAGAGTCAAAAGGGCTGACCCTGAAAGAGCTCAGAGCTTTTAAAGGCTAGTGTGGCTCCGCCCCTATGAGTCACAGTTCAGGGAAGGGCCTGGTGTGGCTCTGCCCCCCTGCTTCTGGAAGCTTCAAACTGCTTCCTCTGTTTGAACAGAGGTGGCTCTCAGCAGTTTAAATTATCAATTTAAATTAGTAGAGGCCTCTAAAGCAGCTCTACTCCAACTGCAAAACTTACCAGTGCTCAAGGAGTGAGAATCCAGGTGAAACATGACAACAAGGAGTGAGAATCCAGGTGAAACATGACAACAATCCACAGGAACCAGGAACAGTCGGGATGTCTTTGGAAGTGGGACCCAGGAACAATATAGGATATATTCAAAGGCAGGAACAAGGAACAAAGCAGGAGATTCAGAAGTCAAGTAGCAACAAATCCAATGACCTTCCTTGCTGAGGCCACTTTTAGAGTGAAGAGACAATTCTTATGTAGCCCTGGGCCTCCTAAACCTTCCTAAGGGTTCTCAGGTGGATGTAACATCTACCACAGAGTGAAGGTCCAACCCTGAAAGGCCTAGGGCTACCCCCAATGTTTGTACTTTCAATCTTGTGAGCATCAAAGCTATCTCTAGAAAACCTATCCTGCAATAATGGAGTTTCCTCAGATCCTGACATAAAATAACATTTCAGAGCTTTGGCTAATGATCTCAATACCGCCCTGCCAAGGTCCATTGCCTTACCATGGCAAGGGGACTAGTCTGGTTTGATGCTATGGGCTATGTAAGGCCACCCAAGACATACTTGAGAACTCAGACTAAACATGATCCTTTTGAGAAGTATTCTTGTCATGAAAACCCCATGGACAGTATTAAGACTTAGGTTCTAAGATTGCTGCAGACAGTCACTGCAGCCATGAAATAAAAAGACACACACTTCTTGAGAGGCAAGCTATGGCAAACCTAGACAGCATAATGAGAAGAGAGGACTTACTGGATAAGGCCCTGATACTAGGAAAGATTGAAGGAAAAAGCAGAAGGGGTTAAACAGTATCATTAACTCAGTGGGTGTGGGTCTGGTCTGGGCAGACTCAGGAGGATGACGGATGACAGAGGAGTCTGGCATACTGTGGTTCATGTGGTTACAAAGGGTCAGACTCAAATGTGTGACTGAGCAAAAACAACAAATCAATACTGACCTGGTACATGCTCACACAATAAATATGAAAGTAGAAGAAAAAATTATCTTCATTGCTATGCTGTGACAAATATTATTTATTTATTTTCAGTTTGTTTTGAATGGATTTTATGCTCTTAGTTTAGAAGTCTACTTGCGATGTTAGAGCCCCATTGAACAGTGGTACTGTAGCCAGAATAGGAATTTATTTATACCCCACCCTCCTGGTGCACGCACCACTCAGGGCAGCTTACAACATATAAAAAAAATTACAATATCAAAATACAGTATCACAAATGCAATAGAGAATACAATTACAGTTACAAATACAAATTACAGGTTACAAATTAAAAAATACAATATTAAATTCAAAATTACCACAAGCCCAATAAAGCGGGCCTTACAGTGAATTCTGCTCACAGTCTGAGTTCTATTCTGTCAAGATCAAGGCTGACTCAAGAGTTCCATCCTTCTAAAGTTGGTAAGATGAGTACCCAGTTGTTGTTGTTGTTGTTGTTGTTGTTTTGGGGGGGGGGGAGATTCCAATTACTGTTTCCATTGCCCATAGAGTGCTTGTCACTGTGTTATTAAAACCCAAGTTGATTCTTATTTCATAAATGCCTTTCAAGCTTTTGCTTGCCATTCCCCTGATGCTCTATCTGGTTTTATTTGGCAGATTCCAAGGACAAAATCTGAGACTAGTTATCCTATGATTATAAGTGTAAAACATGTTCATGCTTTTGCCCCACAGTTCCCTCCCAATGGCACACTAAAGCAATCAGTGTCCATGTGCCTGAATGCTTGTTTGGGGTGTGTGCTTTGCTCCCCCCAGAGAGACAGAGGAGAGTCCAGCAAGCATGCATCCAGTGGGAGGGGCTTGGAGCCCTTAATTGGGCAGATAATAAAGTATGATATTCAAACTGGATTATATTAAATTGTTCATTGACTTACCTGTGCTACGTTGGCCTCATGCAGAGCAGTAATGCCACAGTTTGAGTTGTTGAATAAAGTGGCCCATTGTTTAAACCAAAAATCATTGTGTCCATCTCATTACTCAGGGGATGAGCGAGCAATGCAAATTAGGTAAAGGTCACCCAAATTAAAGCCCTGTTTAAATCCTGTTGACCATTTGCAGAATAAAGCAAGCTATAGGTGATCCAATAGGATTGTGGAATGATGATTAGGTAGTATTCAACATTTGAGGAATGACTTCTAACAAAAGGGTTGTTTTAAGTAGGGCTTTCTCAGTGGTGACTCCGGCTAACTGGAACACTCTACCTGGGGAGCTGTGTTTGACTGGCTCTTTAGGGATCTTTAAGAAGCAAATGAAAACTTTTCTTTTCAAGGAGGCCTTTGGCAGCTTGTTGAAGCTTAAATAGGAGACCCTCCCATCATTGGCCACTTGGACTAGTGGTCCTTGGTTCTGATTTGACTGGGTGGGTGGTTTTTTTTAAAATGGTTTTATAGTGTTTGTTCTGCTCTTTTTAACATTTTTTTATTTTTTTATTTTAAATATTTCTATCCCGCTTCCCTCACTCGAAAGTGACCTGAAGCGGCTAAACAACATAATTAAAAACAGGAATAAAACAGATTCTCAACCCCCCATTAAAAACCCATCTTAAAACCAACTAAAAATCCCAGAACCACCCAGAACACTTAAAAACAGTCGGAACAAGAACCAGTATAGGCTAAATAAGACAGCAGGAATGGGAAACAGATGCATCCATGCCCCATGCCCTCTGGCATAGCCATGTTTTCAGTTGTCTTCTGAAGGGGAGCAACTCCATCTGGAGGTGTAGTTCAAGTGGCAAGGGGTTCCAAAGCTCCCGGGCTGACATGGAGAAGGCCCTCCTCCGGATTCCTGCAAGGTGGGCTTATTTTGCTGAAGGGACCACAACTGAGCCCCTCCGGTCTGCCCTCGTAGGACGGGTATTACACCTAGGGGTGATGCGGTCTCTTAGGTAACCTGGACTACTACCACATACAACATTGAGTTTCCCAGAGTGAAAATGTATCTCAGATGGGGTATAAGTAAGTAAGTAAGTAAGTAAGTAAGTAAGTAAGTAAGTAAGTAAGTAAGTAAGTAAGTAAGTAAGTAAGTAAGTAAGTAAGTAAGTAAGTAAGTAAGTAAGTAAGTAAGTAAGTAAGTAAGTATCTAGTTTCATGGCAGCAATCTCTGCTTTCTGTTGCTAATCTTCAGAGTCTGACATTCAGTGCCATGCTGAATAAACATATTTGTTTGCTGACAAACTATCATAGAATTAAAAACTGGAATAAACCCAAATGCCACAAAGACCAACCCCTTGTGGTAGATTAGTCTCCAGTATTATATTGATGCTTCTTCTTTCTTTTTATGTTTTTGACTTTGGGATACAACTGACATAGTGACCTTCAGAATTATTCAGATGTAGCCATATAATGGAGGACTGTACAGTGGAGTATGACCCTTAAGTGACAACAAGTGTTTGGTTGTTAACCAGACTAAAGAGTACTTTGATGCCTCCAGACAAGACCTCAACTAGGATATGAGCTGACAAAGCATCCATTGGTCAGATTATTATATACTGAAAATTAATTTAACTTTTCAGTATATACTTCATTACTGATAACATCTATGAGAGATTATCAACGTCTTAAAATTGTAATATTGAGTATTTTATAACATTATGGCAGATTGTCTAAAAAAATCAACTTGAGAAAATGTTGGATAATTTTGCAGTCCTCTGTCAGAATAAATCACAGACATTCTCACTAAGAAGGGAATGTTAAATGATTGCCATATACTTAATTATGAGCCATCCAAGGCTAATCAGAAATTGGCTGTCAATCAAAAACTGAAGTTCTTATGCTTGTTCTTGAATATTTTCATGCACATACAGTGTCTGATGACTTAAAGACACATTTTGTGACCTCCTGCTAAGAGGTATTACAAGGGTCATGAGCTCGTCAGTGAGATTTGCATTCCTGCAAGTGCTATTTGGTTATTATAGAGAGCTCAGTTGAAGTGCATTGTTGTCCAATCACTTTTTTATTACTCAATGGAAGCCTAAACATGACAAACAAAAGGGAGAATCTGTTCAAATGAAAGAATTACTTTACTACTTACACAAAACAAAGAAGAATTAAAAATTGCAAGTCTAAGATGATTTAACGAGATTTTACAAAATTACCTCTATGGCAACATCTTTATTTTGAAAAGATTAGCAAGCAGTATGTTCTGATAATGTAAGGGGAGGTAAAGAGAGTTGGTAAAGACAGAGGAAAGATAAGCAGATAACTCAGGCAAAACAAACACTGTTCAATGGACAAAATCTTATTATGCAAGTATGGACACAGAACTCTACATTCTCCTGCAGTAGTTGTACTAGCAATGAGACAGAGGTCCTGTCCTGCAGCACTTCCTCTGGTGCATTTCACACTTGGTCATGCCAGGTATGTGCAACTCATTGCACAACTATGTAGTACAATTCCTTTTACCTTGGTGTAATTTTCAGTACAGTTACGCAGACATAACTTCTTGTTCTGCTGACATGAACAGGATACTGGACAATGTGAAACCAATCAAAAAATAAATAAATAATAGCAGTAGGGTCACAATAATAAATAATTAATGAATCTTTTCTTCTCCTTCCAACCAACTGAACATTGCAGTGAAGTGCTTAATTTTAGATGTGGCAGCTTTAAAAGATAATGTAATGTCACTTCTAAACTAGGTTTCTGGGTTCTTTAATCAACGAGCAATTCTCCTTCCTTTTTCCCTTTCCTTTTGAAATTAATATTCTGCTGTAACAATTTGTACTGAAGACTAAGACCATAAGAAAATACTCAGATATTCAACAGATCAAAACAAACCTACTACCATACTTGATTATCAACACTGCAAGGTCATGAAGAACATGCATGTGATTTTCATTCAATGCTTCTGGCCAAACCTGTGTATAGCTTGAAATCAGGGGAGGAAAACCACAGTCAGATGACACAGAATGGCATTACTAAAACCAGTCAGTAGAAAAGTGTATTTTCCACAAAGCACTCCTAAGAAAAGGACACTGGAATGTGATCACAAAAGCTATTATGTGATTTGTCAAGTTGTATAAATAATTTCATTTTTCCAGGTCCCTCCAGCTTTCCATTACCCTCCAGGTGCTGTGGACAACAATTCCCAGAAGTCCCATGGATCATAATGAGTAGGCAAGGATGATAGGAATTGTAAAATGAACAGTGGTGGGCTCAAAAAACATTTACTACCACATTGTGGGTGTGTTATGGTGGGCTTGGCCAGGGGGAAAGCCCTGCGTTGCACCCGAATTAGGACTACTTTATTTCAAAACTTGGATGAGCGGGCCAGCCAGAATTTTTGCTACCGGTTCTGGTGAACTGGTGCGAATCTGCTGATGCCCACCACTGAAAATGGATGATCTAGAAGAATCCAGGTTGGGTAAGGAGTGAAACAATGTTTTTCAGAGTTGCACTTCTGAGGCAGGACTGCAGCTGAAAGGCCCTAATATTTGAAATGCTGTTATCAGAGAATATGTTTCACAGTGGAGTTACATCCAGATAAACATTTATAGAACTCCACTGTACAACTAAAATGAAATCAGTTCTTTTTCATCCATATATGCATTCTGGCTGACCAAGGAATGAAAGTAGGAGATCTTTATCTGCCTGCCTAAGGTTTTCTTTGCAGTGCAAGTTCAAACACTGAAAAATCTGAGGTTTGCTCAGTACAAATGACCCTTTCCCACCTCAACAGATCAATACGTGAATCAATATGCCCAACCAGCATGGAGCATCTTTCAC
The DNA here is from genome assembly GCA_035047305.1 of Bradypodion pumilum. Taxonomy (NCBI): domain Eukaryota; kingdom Metazoa; phylum Chordata; class Lepidosauria; order Squamata; family Chamaeleonidae; genus Bradypodion; species Bradypodion pumilum. The sequence goes on along the minus strand of JAWDJD010000004.1, from coordinate 277,230,447 downwards.
TTCTAAGAAGCTCTATACTGATTGGGGGATTCTTGGAATTTTAATACAAAAAAGTAACTTTTCTAAGTTCTGCAGAAACTTCTTTTGTAGTTGGATGTTTTCTACTGGACATCTCCAGTTATGCTCTGAGGCCTTAGTTCATGGCCTTGGATTCAGTAAAAACTCACCAGGGAACTGCAGTTGCATTGCGATTTGGAAATGTGAGCTATAAACAAGCCTTAATTCCATTTTTTCTGATTTCAGCCAGTTTGTGTTTATGATCTCTTCATTTAACGACCCCTTTTCTTCTTTTCCCTAAAGAAAGAATTACAGGTATATGGATGTAGATCTCACATCCTCTCTGGGAGAGAAACTGAAGAGAAAAGGCAATTGCAGGCGCACCCCCCCAATAACGGACACAGACAACATTGAAAGTGGATAACAGCAAAGGGCCACATTTATTGATTCAATGCCCTAGTCCGAATTATAAATTTGTATTGGTAAAACGACCAATCATAATTCCTAAGGCAAGCAGGCCGAAGTAACACTGGTAAGGTACCACCCAAAATTGCCAACGGCAATTGGTTACAATGTATCAAATTGTATCAATTTGTTTGTTAACAACAAACAAATTGTTGACCGTAGTCAATAACTAACTCATGACCCCACCCTCTGACGCGTATCCGTGAAATCACAGGGGTGATGCATGCTGGTTAGCAATCATCATCACCCCATCGCCTGATTCGACGTTGACCGGACAACGTTTAACTACTTTATTCCTGTCTAGTGTTGTCCAGTCAATTGCGAACCTGCCGGATACTTGTGGGTCATACTGTTTACCTTACCAGTGCTACCCGCCCATGTGACCAAAGTCAACAGTAGGAACGAAGAAAGACCCCTATATCAAACCATAGCAACAGTGTGGGATGGGCAAAAAAGCCAGGACCCGAAGCCAATGTGGGTCCCAACCAAAAATTCCCACCCGGCCCCGAAGCGACCATAATCACACTGTTAACTAGGGAGGGGGTGGAGGGGAAAAACTTCTCCGCTCCGTCGCTGAGGCAAAATGGCAGCGCGGCTGCCTCGTGGCCACCCCTTTTATAAGGGAGCTGGCCACGCCCCTAACTACCCGGATTCTCTGTCCTGTGGGGGGGGGCCCGCAAAGGGCGCGGCGGCCATTTTGGCGCCGCGCTTGCATTGCAGGCGCACCCCCCCAATAACGGACACAGACAACATTGAAAGTGGATAACAGCAAAGGGCCACATTTATTGATTCAATGCCCTAGTCCGAATTATAAATTTGTATTGGTAAAACGACCAATCATAATTCCTAAGGCAAGCAGGCCGAAGTAACACTGGTAAGGTACCACCCAAAATTGCCAACGGCAATTGGTTACAATGTATCAAATTGTATCAATTTGTTTGTTAACAACAAACAAATTGTTGACCGTAGTCAATAACTAACTCATGACCCCACCCTCTGACGCGTATCCGTGAAATCACAGGGGTGATGCATGCTGGTTAGCAATCATCATCACCCCATCGCCTGATTCGACGTTGACCGGACAACGTTTAACTACTTTATTCCTGTCTAGTGTTGTCCAGTCAATTGCGAACCTGCCGGATACTTGTGGGTCATACTGTTTACCTTACCAGTGCTACCCGCCACACGGAGGGGCTTCACAGAAGACCTGACGCCCCCCCCAGACCGTCAGCTCGGTCAACAGGCCTGCTCGCCAGTCACCCAACAGGAGGTCCATACCTCCTCGCGACAGATGGACCCCATCCCCTGCATACAAGTCACAATTTTGTAGACTAATATCGGGGTGATGACTAACCCGTCCCCAAGCCCTGGTGGTGAGAAACCGCGCCACTGCCTTATTGACCGCGCGCCTAGCTCGGTCAAGGGCCAGGAGGTTAACGCCCCCTCTGTAAGAGTGGCGCGGAACAATGTCCGACCAAACCAGGGCTGTGGCAGGCCAGACATAATGCAAGTAGGCGAGGTCCTCGCAAATCGCATGCTTGAGCGATAAGCCGGTGACCTGGCCCAAATCATTGCCCCCCAAGTGGATGATTAGAATGTCAGGCGGGTCAGCCCCCAGGCCAGAAAAAAGGAAAGGCCGCAGCTCCCGCCATAACATCCCAGGCTTACCGTGCCATGAGAGACTGGCGTGGTCACCCAGTCCCAGTCGGGGTCCCCACTCTGTCGCCGCAGCGTAACGCGCTGCCCTGAGCACATAGCTGTGGCCCACCAGCCATACTGTCACCGGTGTAATACGACACCCAGGGTCTGTAAGAAAATTGAGAAAAAGGAAGGTAAGGTGACTGGATTGGTACTCATGGCGGGAGTGGGCGCACATAAAACTGAAAACATTGTGAGCCCCACCTCCCCCTGCTACGTATGTCAGCCCCAGAGTACCCAAAAGCAGCCGCTGTAGAGGCTGCGCCAATACGGAACGAATGCGTGCCAGAACGGGCACCCGGTAGTCCCACCCTGGTGAGGGCTCTGGCAGTCACCATCCAAAACTGAAATTTAGTAAGGGGAGACCCATCTTGGTGACAGAAAAACGGGCCGTGGTGCATGCCACGCAGTGCCAGGTATTCCTGTAGGGCACCAACCGGACAGATGTCTGCCAAAGAACACCGTAGCAGTCTTACTCCACTGCCTACGCCATGCTGATATGTTTTAGAGGAGCGAATCCTCAACTGGGCCCAGTCTTTGGCAACATATACATCTCCGCGTTCCAGTGCCCTACCACTTGCATCCGCCTTAGACAGCATCACGAGTTCGCTGATGCGGAGCGCTCCAAAAAATGCCACCGTTGTGGCTGCATGCGATTGGGCTGCCTCATAATGATCAAAACAGAGGCCTGGCCAGCCCCGGGCCAACTGGGTAAGAACCCCTGGGGAAATAGGGTGCCGGTCGTCCGGGCAACGCCCGCGCTCGCGCACCCACCCCTCCAAAACGTGTCTCACACGGAAGTCAGAGGTGGTATCCACATGACCCCCTACTTTGGCCATAAAAGCCAACGCCTAGAGCTTGGATGCTATGGTGCGAGGTGCAAGGCCCTGTGCATGCAGGTGAACCATGAACCGCAGAACATGGTCCACCGGGATGGGCCAGGTCTCTGGCCATTGAAATCGAGTAGCAAAAGCCCTATACAAATTGAATGCTTGTTGATACGCCTTACGCGTGCGTGGCGCTAGTGACAGGCCAATCGCCCGGTTCACCTCTCCTTGCCAATAGTCCACATCTCGTCCGGGAGTGGCGAGGGAAATTCCTCCGCATCCGGGGCCAAGGCGCGGAACCGGGAGATCTGCAGGCGGGACAAAGCGTCAGCAATATCGTTATTAACCCCTGGGACATGCCTGGCCCTAAACAAGACGTTGAGGCACAGGCAGCGCAGCACAAAATGGCGCACTAGATCCATGACCCTGGGCGATTTAGAAGTCTGTGCATTGACAATGTGCACCACGGCAGCATTGTCGCACCAGAAATGCACCACCGAATTAGCCCACTGTTCGCCCCATAGCATCAAAGCCCCCAGAATGGGAAAAAATTCCAGGTATGTGAGATCCCGCAGGCGACCTGTGCCTGCCCATGCCGGTGGCCACCCACCATAGGCCCACTTCCCATTGAAGTACATCCCATAACCCAGGGATCCTGAGGCATCAGACTGGATCTGGAAATTGGGGGATGCCATGAGGTCAGACCTCCAAAATGAGACCCCATTAAACTCCCTCAGGAATTGCAACCAGACAAACATGTTTGCCCTGATACCCCGGGTAAGCCTGACTCTGTGGTGGGGCCTGGATAACCCTGCCATGGCGTCGCATAAGCGCCGGGCGAAAGCCCTGCCCGGTGCGACCACCCTGCAGGCAAAATTGAGGTGCCCATGTAGCACCTGCAGTTCCCTCAGGGATGCCTTACGCTTAGCCAGCAATTCCGAGATAAGGGTCACTATCCTGGACACCTTATCACCCGGTAACCTAGAAGCCTGTACTACTGTATCAATCTCAACCCCCAGGAATACTAGTTTGGTCGACGGGCCCTCGGTCTTTTCGGGCGCTAAAGGGACACCCAGTTCCTGCATTAGCGTCTGAAATGTATTGAGGAGACGTGCACACGTGTCCCAGCCCCGTTCACCCCCGAATAAAAAGTCATCCAGGTAATGGGCTACAGACCGGGACCCTGACCTGCGGACGAAAGCCCACTCTAGGAAGGTACTAAAACGCTCGAAAGCCGAGCATGATATGGAGCAGCCAAAAGGCATGGCCTTATCAAAATAATACTCCCCTCTAAACTTAAAACCCAGCAATTCAAAGTCGCCCGGGTGCACCGGCAAGAGGCGAAAAGCTGACTTAATGTCGCACTTGGCCAGCAAGGCACCCGGGCCACACGAGCGCACCATGCGCAGCGCATGGTCGAACGATGTATACCTGACCGAACAAAGGTCATCAGGTATCGCATCGTTGACCGATCGGCCGGCTGGGTAGGACAAATGATGAATAAGGCGAAACTCACCTAGGGACTTTTTAGGAACCAAACCCAATGGTGAAACCTTAAGGTTGGGAAAAGGGGGTGCGGGAAAAGGTCCGGCGACCCTGCCCGCGTCTAACTCCTTTTTAATGCTGGCCTCGGCTACCTCCTCCCTTCCTCTGAGGGATAAAAGGTTGGGAGCATCCTGAGGAGATCTATCACCCATAAAAGGGATACGAAATCCCTGCTTAAAACCTTGGGTGAGGTACTCCCTGTCCTCTCCCCTTGGGTACGATGCGAGCCAGCGCTCCAGCATGTCCACCTTAATTGGGGAGGGAGCCTTTCGGAGAACTAGCTCCATCCGTGGCAGGCTTGCCAGCCCACTGTCCACCCCTCCCTCTGCCTCGCACCCCTCCAGGCTTGGGACAAGCAGAGGCTGCATGGGGACCAGAACATGTGGGACACTCGTGCTTATACCTGCAGTTCTTCCGACTGCAGGAACCATTGGACGAGAAAGTCCAGCACAGCAGGCGGGCTGGAACCCCCTGCCCCGCCATTTGGCGGGTAACCTGCGCTGGAGCTGCTCGCTGGACCGCATGTCCACAATGGTATCTATCCCCCGGGGCAGGACGTGTGGGTGTCATATACAAGAGCCACAGTCTCTGGCACGGCTCATCCCATCTCATCTCGGGGTGCAGGGGAATCCTCATACGGAATTCCTCATCATATGCTAGCCATGAGGGGCCCGGGAAATCTACCATCGCCCTGTATATGTTGTCCAAATATTGGACCATGGGAATAGCTAGATCCGGCCGCGCCCTCAAATACACCGCCATGTATATCAAATAAGCGGGGAGCCAGTTAGCCCAGGTACGCGGCGGCTTACGGCGGCGTGCCTGCTCCTTGTCCTTCTCATCCTGACCCTCCCTTTCTTCCTTAGTGGGCTCTCTGTTCAGGAGTGAGAAGATATCCACGTACTCCCCTCGCCATATCTTTTCTCTGGTAGCCTGAGCCAAGTGATCACCCAATGGCAGGGAATACCCTGCCGTCGGCAAAGCCGAAAAGGGGATAGCTGGCCTACCCAAAGGGGCCTGAGTTAACCCTGCCACCCCAAGTACGTTCCCAGCAGTGTAAGAACCAATGCCCACCCCAGCGGGCATGGTGGCAGTAGTTGTCGCCGGGTGGGTCGCCAGCGGCGTAGCCCCTGCACCACCCGCGCGAGGCCAAGGCCACTGAAAGGTCCCCCCTATATTGGGAATGTGTGTGGATGTACTCGTTTGCACCATATACTCACGTGCTGCACCCCCGCGGGCCGCCCCCAACGGGGGTTCCGGCCCACTGGGGGCGTCGGAGCTCACGACCGATGTAGAGCTCATCACCGGGACTTGACCCGCGCCAGGTTGCTGGCTGGGGAGCTGCGAGGCAGTGGCCGGAGCCGCGCCACCCGCCTGCAGCAGCTCAACCCTCCCCGCCGGCCGTTGTCCTGCTGCCGATAGCGCCTCCAAAGGTACCCCGAAAGGGGCACCTGCCTGACTGGCCCGGGCCAAAGACTCCTCTAAGGCCGCAATACGGGCCAGTAAGGTGTCTACAGTAACCATGGGTAAAGAGCCGGCCGGCCCACCTGACCCTTGCATGGGGACAGTTCCCTGCACCCCATGGCCCAGATATGGCCATTGGCCAGGGCCGAAGCCCGGTAGGGCTGGTGAGGAAACCTGCCAAGGCGGGGCACCGGGCCACCCCCCAAGGCTAGAGGGCCCCGGGAGAGGCTGCGGCCCAGAAGTGGTCGGCCCAACGGGTTGGGCGGAAGGAGGAGCGGTGTCCACCGCTCGCGGGCCGCGGGCCGGAGCGCCCTCCGCGCCCGCACTCTGAACGGGCCAAGGTGCGATAGACCCCAAGCCACTAGCCCCGGCCGGGGATGGCAAAGGTGGCTGTTGAGGAGGCGGCACCACGGTCCTCCGACCTGGGTTGCGCCTCCTAACAGCCCGAGCTGAATTCGCAGCAGCCTTCTTTTTGGAAGGCATCTCGAGCAAAAAAGGGAAGCTAGCTAAGCAAAATCGACCCAAAAGGCTTCCCGGCAATACCAACGAGCGACGGAGGCGCCGGGGAAAAACTTCTCCGCTCCGTCGCTGAGGCAAAATGGCAGCGCGGCTGCCTCGTGGCCACCCCTTTTATAAGGGAGCTGGCCACGCCCCTAACTACCCGGATTCTCTGTCCTGTGGGGGGGGGGCCCGCAAAGGGCGCGGCGGCCATTTTGGCGCCGCGCTTGCATTTTCTCTTCTTCCATCACAATTTCTCTGGGAAATCTCACAGGATTTCGAAGAGTTTTGTGCCCATTTCTTCAGAAAGCAGTGACAAGCTTCACGGGATTCTCCACAACAAAAGGCACCATTCCTCCACTAGATTAAAAAGAAAACCAAACTGTGCAGGATTGTTTCCTATGCAGGTCTCACTAGAAAGACATTATACTGCAGAGAAATTTTGTACAGTGATGAGTGAAAGATGCATGCCTTAAAATTGAAGGGAAAAAGGAGATTTTGCTGTTGTTTCCATGGGAAGCTTGTTAATCTCACTGATGCAGCCTCCATGGGAAGTCTCAGCATGATGAATTTTTTTTTGAGCATTTGTCATATCCCTTCTACTCTGAGATTTAGTCTATGCCAGGGTTTCTCAACCTACAGCCCGTGGGCCGGCCCATGGCACCATTTCATGTCAACTGCATCACTGTCACCACTACCACCAGAAGCAGAAGTGGATGCAGACACATTTAAAACAGCTGTAAATGTGCCCGCAGCTGTTGTAAACCTGTTTACAACAGCCACAGATGTGTTTTATTGGCAGCATTTACAGCAGGGGAATCACCAGTCTGGCCCGCTCAGCTATCTGAAGGGTCGTGGTCCAGCCCATGGCTTAAAAAGGTTGAGAATCCCCGGTCTATGGCAACACAGAGAAAACTCAAGGTTTCCAAGATTTATAAGGATTTTCTGCATCCCTACAGTTTAAAGAATTCATCCTTGCTTTAATCAGTTGATAATACAAGTGTGCAATGTGCATTGGCCACAATGTCCTTCTGCATGACAAACGTCTTGTCTGTTTGTTTTAAAGTTAGGTATCAACATAATCAATAAATAAAAGAGCTTAAAACTTCATATATGGCATTATCCAAAAAATGGTTCGGCCTATAACTCTTTATCCAGCACGACCAATGAAAGGTAACTATGGGAGGCTTAGGACCAAACATCTGAAAAGTTTCCCCTACTTAAGTAAATCTTGGCCTCATAAAAGTGGTGAGCAGACAACCTCATGTGAAAATATAATTTGAAAGTTTAAAGTTCTTCTTCTTTTCTTCCTCTTCCTCTTTTACCATATCGGATGTCAAGGAAGATGCAAGGTTCATGTTCTGGCACTTCCAGTGGCCTCCACCAGTGTTATTTTGTGTTTTTATAATATTTCTTTGATGTTATTTCTCCACCTTCCTCTGGGTCTGCTTCATGGTCTTTGTTCTTCTTCTCTTTCCACATATGCCCTGTATGGTATGGAATATAAATTTGAAATTAATGTGGGAATTTATCTCAGAGTGTACCTTCTTTCAAGGTATGCTATACTGAGAGCAGTACATATTTTTGTCACTACTTGCTTTTATATTGTGGACTTTCCTTTCAAGTAAGGCTAGGTCCGCTTCCTTCATGGTGTCCTACCCCCTACTTGTTTATGCTATTCAACTCTTGTCAATTGATGGGTTGCTTTTAATCAGTGGAGGAGGGGTTTTTAATCCAGCATTTTCTCCAGAGCCCTGCCAGTGCAGTAGGAATTACATCACCAGGAGTAACAGATAGCCATTAATGAAAGAATCGGTTATATAATGCACATAATTTTGTCTTGTGCCAAGTCACATAAAAAAGGAAATCTTTATTAAAAAGCAATCTGCAACTCCTGGAAATGTCATGTCCACTATGCAGGGGAAGCTCAGCAAGAGGATTCTGGCTATTTTATTCAAATGGCTTTAAATCTGGTTGTTTTAACATTGTGATATTTTTAATTGTGTTTTAATACTGCATTCTTATCTTTAATTATTTTTAAACTCATTCTGTGTTACCTGGAGCCCCTGTCTGGGGAGAAACATGGGATATAAATAAAAAAGATAAATACATAAGTAATAGTTATGCATGCTTTATTATGTACTAAAATATTCCTACCTATTTTACATAAACTATGTGTGCATCAGTTCAAGATGAAGATGCAACAAAAGAAATATATGAAATCAGTTATTGGTTGTAAAAGCAACAAGCATATTTAAAGAGTTCATAAACTGAAAAGAGCATTCTGGGTCAAGCAGGTTTGACTTTTTCAAATCTTCCCCTTCTTAGAAGCTGCTTGCTCACCTCAATTCTTAAAAGAGACTTAACAAGGCTATGAAGGATAATATTTTATTCAGAAGTCAGAATTATAAAATGCACCTAGAGAATAACTCTTTTGTACAAGGCCTCACCATATTGTAACAGCCAGGTCAGCCAAATTTGTAACAGCCAGGTCAGGTGCGGAAGAAATGAAAAATGATGGACCTGCCAGAAGATGTTATAAGGAATGTGCTACTCTTAGATGTCCAGCTAAGTTTGATCCAATGTGTTCTATTTCACACTGTTTCTCTTCCCTGGCCACATGTCAGTGCATGCCACCAAGCACCTTCCAGTTAGAATTCTGTAGCACAGACCATATTCAGGTCTCTTTGGACTGTTATCATCCCGTCAGGACATGCCCCTCTCTATTTTTGTTCTGCAAGTCTTGACATTTCCCCAGGCCTTGCAATACCTGGTGGTTTGTGGTGTTTTATTGTTTTTTGAAAAGGTAATATAATCTTAGGGTGTGACAGACAGGAGGACAGGAGCAAGTCCAATAGTGCAAGAAAGGAGCAGTCCCCCATAAATCAAACTTGCCATCTTGTTCCAGAATGCCCCCCAAAAGTAGTTGGTCTACAGCCTAACGTTTCCAGCTTATGTATGGAACGAGTTAGGGTTAGGGCACAGTTCCCAATATATCATGTGATTACAATGAAATAAACCTCACCTGACAACTCTGTTAGAAAATTCATTTAAATTATAAACAGACAACCATTTTTTCCAAGAGGTTTATTTTTTTGTTGCAATTAATATATGGCCCAAAGCAAAGAGAGATTTAGAAAGAGCCTCACGGTGCAGACACAAAAGGCATACAAGACAGGCATAATTTTTTATATATCCTCTCAACATGGAACTTCTGCTTTCTTGCAGTTTTTCTTCTCTCTGACACTGTCTTAGACTGTCTGGTAAAAACTAGGGATAGTTCTCGACCTAAGCAAACATGATGAAATGCATTGATGTTGTTAGTTATCACATAATGAGAGTCCCTTTGAATTCAGATGCTCTTTAGTTAGGAAAAAACTTGGATTCCACCATTAGAATTAAAGGCATGGTTTCTAGGAAAAGCTCATTTCCATGTAGATTTGAGCTTCTGATGCCTCACTTATGAGAAGTTGTATATCACACACAGCCATGAAGTGAAAAACCTAGTCACACACAAATAATACTGACAAATAAAAAAACTGATGAAATACTGATTTCATAAAAAACATAAACACCTAATGAAGGTGACTAACTTATATGCAAATTATATAAAGCAAAGCAACAACATTATTGCCACCCCTTTGCTGGCATTTTAATTCATGAACGTGAATAAATTAAAAATATTTCACTGCTTCATAAGTACAGTTTAGAGCACTCAGAAGCACTGAAGCTATGAAAATTAGCTTCACAGCTGGCTGGTTCAGCATGAAGTAGTAAATCATTGTGGGGGAGATACACAATAAATAATGCTGCCATTGTATTAGGATATATTTGGTGCATGGATGGTACAACTGAAGAACCCAACACTAAAAATGAATTGCCAGTGGGTTGGTTTGGAAAGATACAAAGGAGTCATACTACTTTCATTGTTCCTGAAATCACAGTATATGTTTATCATATAAAATCCTGATTTCCCCACTAAAGCTGTGAGGTGTCTCAAGTCAACGTGACTGCTGCCTTCACCTTGTGCAGGGGTGGCAGACAAAACTCACCCATGGTCTCAATAAACTCAAGTCTCCAGAAATGTTCAAATTCAATTTTATTAGGGCTGGGGATTGTGCTACAAGGAAAGAAAGGACACCTAGCTTCTCCCAACCCAATATTTTTTCAGGGGCTGAGTTGCTGTCACTAGCTTCTTGGCATTTCAACTTCTGCCTGACCTCAAGTTATCATCAACGGGATCAAGGCACCCACAGTCTGTGCATGATGTTGGGGCTTTAGCACCAATTGTATTTACCTGAGTGTCTTCAAGGCTGCTCCTTTTGCTGCTTGCACCTCCTGAGCTTCTTCTGAGTTGGGTTGGGGAGCTGTGCCAGATTCCAAGGCCTCCAAGGATCAGTGGGATGAGGATTTAAGGTGCACCCACTTGCCTTGCTAACAGAGACCTCCACCAGGACCCCAGTCCAGGGATTCTCTACATATGTATAATTTACATCCCCAAATGTGTTAAGTTTTGCAGAGCAACCTTCAGGTAGAAGGCGGCAGCAGGAGTCTGAGTACAGACTAACAAACACAGTAGTCAAAGCAAGTCAGCTAAGGTTTGGTTCAAATAGCTCTTTTACTGTATGTGCAAAATAAAGTTCAAGGTTTCAAAGGTACTTACAGCAAAAGTCACAAAAGTAAATAGGATAACTTCTCCATTGGTACTGTTCACCTTGGTATCAAGTATTTGCAGTTCAAGTATGCAAAAGTCCATTAGTCAAGTAAAACAAAGATAACAGTTTATAAGCTTGCAAAGCACCCTGCCATACTTAGCGTGATAGTGCCATCAATCAGGTGCAAGGACATGTATTATTTTTGAAGTGTTTTTGTATTATGCTAATTTGATATTTTGTAATTATGATTTTTTAAAAATGTTTCTGAAATGTTTTTTGTAATGTGATACCATATATTTGTAATTGTGATATTTTGTTTGTTTGTTAGCTGCTCAGAGTCGCTTTTTGAGTGGGGCAGCATACAAGTACAGTGATACCTCATACAACGTCCAAACTTGAATCCACAAGTTTGGTCTTTCTACGGATTTGGACTTTGCATGAGGCATGCAAAATCCAAGCCGCGATGCCTCATACAACGACCAAATCCTTGCTGTGATGCCTCGTACAACGTCATTTCCATATAGATACATTGTACTGTAACAGCACAGACTTCAGGGCAAAGTCAAGGAAACAGACATGAAACTGACAGAACTTTAAGAAATCATTGTCTAAAGGCTAAATATATTACAAAAACATGTCAAACAACCCTGATTGTCCAAGAACCCAAAGAATGCTGCAAAAATCCCAGGAATGCTTCTAAAAATTCTGATGAAAAAATCCAAAAAAATCCAAAGCCGCGCTCAAAACCACTCCTAAACACTCTTCGCCTTGTGCAAAACCCATAAGAGCAATTCACGCGTGCATCCTGCCTTTTATACTGCTCAGGCACAATGCAACCTGGGATAAAACCCAATGCCTCATACAAAGTAGCAGCGACTTTATATGAGGCAACCTTTTTCAAGGAATTAGGTGATGTTGTATGAATTCGATGTTGTACGAAGCGGACTTTGTATGAGGTATTACTGTACAACAACAACAACTGTTAGCAGTTTAGCTAGCAGGCTTCAGTTCGTGGTCTCCAGTAAGTAGTTCCTTGGCAGTCCTTTTTGGTAGCTTTCCAGTGTAAGTGCCTGCAGTCCTTCAAGCAGCTAGACATGCAGACAGTCCAATGACAGAATGCTCTCCTCTGTGCCAACATCAAGAGTGATATCCTCCAAATGAGACGTGGCTAAAGCTTTGGTTTTAAACCCATTGTACAAGGGCTGATGAGCTAATGCAGTAAAGCTGTTATAGCATACATACAGTGTTCTTAAAGAGAAAGTGAACAAGGTTTACTTAGGACTTAACAAGATGTACACAGGTTAGATCCCAAATCCTTGGATGCTTCACTCCAAATCTCTTCTTTCTCTGTTCTCCATCATCTCTGTCCCTGTCTCCGTCTCTATCTCCATTCAAACCATGAATTCCCTTCACCTTCTTTATTCCTACCCTGATCCCTGCCTCCTTACCCAGCTGGACCTATCTTCTATGTTTCTGTGGACTGTCATCCCACATTTGTGCCCACATTTGAGGCTCAGATGTTGTATTTTCAAATTAGTTCTCTAGGAGACATGAGGCAAATGAAGAAGACTGCTAGAGTACTGGTAATTAGCCCATCACATACTTTAGTACTTACTAATGTGCCTCTCGTGTGTGGAATTATGCAGTGAAGCCATTTATCTGGAGCACTCAAGATATAAACTGGTATGGGATCTTCTAGGACTCCTCCCACTTTTGATTGATTGGTTCATTGATTGGCTGGTGTAAGTGTGAGAAAGGACTTTTGGATGAATGTGCTGAATGGTTTCCTTACATCTGTGAGTTCCGATTAAGCAAGGATCCCAAACTTTAAGAGCGGCTTGATCCAATTTATGGTGAGCATGCCACCTTGACTTTTGAAGTGATTCCCAACCCAGTCCCAAACCACCTATGCCAAAAACTCATGACAGATCTTCCTGTTCAATGTATGATGATCTTTAAGACCTGCCAGATGCAGAGGGATACTGTGATTTGTTGTTGTTCAGTTGCACAGTCGATTCTGACTCTTTGCGACCCCATGGACCATTGCCCTCCAGGCATCTCTATCCTCTACCATCCTCCTCATCCTGCCCAGCCCTGTGCCTACTGCATCCACAACGCCATCTAGCCATCTCATTCTTAGCCATCCCCTTCTTCTTTTGCCCTCCACCTTTCCCAGCATCAAGGCCTTCTCATGTGAATCCTCCCTTCTCATTTGATGTCCAAAGTACTTCATCTTCATCTTTGTTATTTGTCCTTCTAAGGAGCAGTCGGGGCTAATCTCTTCTAATATTGACCTCTTTGTTCTCCTCGTTGTCCAGGGGACTCCCAAAACTCTCTTCCAACACCACATCTCAAAGGCATTATTGTTCTGTGCTCAGCCTTTCTAATGGTCCAGCTCTCACAATCATACATAACCACTGGGAATACCATTGCTTTGACTATGCGGACTTTTGTTTGCAGTGTGATGTCTCTACTTTTAACTATGTTCCTCAGGTTTCTCATAGCTTGTCTCCCAAGTCTGCTTGTTATTCCATGACTGCAATCCTCAGCTGCAGTTATCTTTGCTCCTAGGAAAGTAAAATCTGTCACTGCTTCTACTTCTTCCCCATCAATTTTCCAGGGACTGATAGGGCCTGTTGGTTTTCTTGATATTGAGTCTCAAACCAGCTTTTGTACTCTCCTCTTTCAACCTAATCAGGAGCCTCTTTAGGTCTTCCTCACTTTCTGCCATTAAGGTGGTATCATCTGCATATCTCAAATTGTTGATGTTTCTCCCCGCAATTTTGATCCCATATTGTGATTCCTCCATCCCTGCATTGTGCATTATGTGCTCTGTGTATAAGTTAAATAAGTAGGGTGACAAAATGCAGCCTTTTCTTACTCCTTTTCCTATTCCAAACCACTCTGTCATTCCATACTCTGTCTTAACTGTTGCTTCTTGATTCATGTACAGATTTCTCATGTCATTTAAGGTGTTTTGGTATTCCAATCTCCCTAATCACTTGCCACATCTTGTTGTGGTCCACACAGTCAAAGGCCTTGTTGTAGTCAATGAAGCAGAAGTAGACTTGTTTCTGATATTCTTTTGTTTTCTCCATGATCCAATGTATGTTGGCAATGTGGTCTCTAGTCCCCCTTCCTTTTTTGAGGTCAGCACTTAAACTTGTTTAATTTTGAAAGCAACTTTGTTTTATTCATTGCTTCCCTTCAGTCAGCTTGATATTAGCATTACAGAAATACCTCATACAAAGTCCGCTTCATACAACATCGGATTCATACAACATCGCCTAATTCCTTGAAAAAAGTTGCCTCATACAAAGTTGTGTGACGTTGTATGAGGCATTGGGGTTTTCCCAGGTTGCATTGTGCCTGGGCAGTATAAAAGGCAGGACACATGCGTGCATTGCTCTTGTGGGTTTTGCATGAGGCAAAGAGTGTTTAAGAGTGGTTTTGAGTGCGATTTTGGATTTTTTGGATTTCTTTCGTCAGAATTTTTAGAAGCATTCCTGGGATTTTTGCAGCATTCTTCAGGTTCTTGGACAATCAGGGTTGTTTGACAAGTTTTTGTAATGTTTTTAGCCTTTAGACAATGATTTCTTAAAGTTTTGTCAGTTTCCTGTTTCCTTGACTTAGCCCTGAAGTCTGTGCTATTACAGTACAATGTATCTCTATGGAAACGACGTTGTATGAGGCATCGCAGCAAGAATTTGGATGTTGTATGAGGCATTGCGGCTAGGATTTTGCATGCCTCATACAAAGTCCAAATCCGTATAAAGTCCAAATTTGTGGAACCAAGTTTGGACGTTGTATGATGTATCACTGTACTTCAGTTCCAGAAGTAATTTGTTGTTACATATTATCCCTGTCATAAGGACATAAGAAAAAGGTAGACACTCTCTGATTTTCTTTTGCTGCCCATTCTTATTATGCACCTTGTACATATTGCAAAAATTAAGAAAATAAGCCAAAGAATACTGTACTTCCTTTGCCTCTTAGGATTGGAAATATAACATTACAAAACTTGAAAAATTCTTGACTAAATGCTTCTTAAGATGTCCTTAAATGCCATTTTAGAGTAAATTTTGAAAGTAACTTTAACACCACCACCCCCCCCACACACACACACACACACTTATTTCACTGGTGAACAGAAAATGGCACAACTTGTTTTGCTATTAATTAACAAATAATCCTTTGGATTCGTTATTAAGCAACACTGTCATGCAATGAAAAATCTGGGCAGCATTTGTAAATTTTCCGGCGTATAAGACGACTTTTTAACCCCGAAAAATCTGTGCCAAAGTTTGGGGTCGTCTTATACGCCAGGTACTCTGGAGCCAGGGGCCGCCCAGCAGGGAAAGCCATTCGCCGCCGCTGCGCGAGGCCTTCGGAGCAAGGGGCCGCCAGGATACCACCACCCTCAGCCTTGCGGCGGAGGTGGTGAATGGCTTTCCCCGCCGGTCAGCTGCTGCTCCTCCTCCTCACCCCCGGCTGGGGGTGGTGGTGCGGAGGAGAAGGAGCATCAGCTGACTGGCGGGGAAAATCAGCCGCCGCCGCGAGGCCTCCGGAGCAAGGGGCTGCCCGGATACCACCACCCTCAGCCTCGCAGCTGCGGCTGGCTCCCCCCCCGCCGGGCAGCTGCTGCTCCTCCTCCTCACCCCCCAACCCCTGCTGGGGTGGTGGTATCCACGAGCCACGCCTCCCCGCCCCCTTCACTGGCGGGGAAGGTAAAAGGAGCCCTGTCGGGCTCGGAGACACCGCGAGCTGCGCCTCCCCGCCCCTTTCACCGGCGGGGAAGGTAAAAGGAGCTGGTGAAGGGGGCGGGGAGGTGCGGCTCACGGTGTCTCCAAGCCCAACGGGGCTCCTTTTATCTTCCCCGCCGATGAAGGGGGCGGAGAGGTGCGGCTCGCGGTGGCTCTGAGCCCAACAGGGCTCCTTTTACCTTTCCCGCCGGTGAAGGGGGCGGGGATGCCACGAGCTGCACCTCCCCGCCCCCTTCACTGGCGGGGAAGGTAAAAGGAGCCCCATCAGGCTCGGAGATGCCGCGAGCCGCACCTTCCTTTTACCTTCCCCACCGGTGAAAGGGGCGGGGAGTGCGAGCCTGACAGGGCTCCTTTTACCTTCCCCGCCGGTGAAGGGGGTGGAAAGGTGTGGCTCGCAGTGGCTCCGAGCCTGACGGGGCTCCTTTTACCTTCCCCGCCAGTGAAGGGGAGGGGATGATGCGAGCACATGTAACCAGCATGTTGGGGACAAAACTTAGTGGTTAAGGCGCTGAACTTGAAGACTGGGAGGTTGGGTTTCAATACCCAAAGGCATGAAAGGAGCCTCATTCGGGCATCCCCTGAGTGGAGTTTCGCCAGCAAAAATCTTTTCAACCCAGAGTAACCGAAGACGCCGCCGTTGGAAGAGGGGTAGTCATACGGCGAGTATATTACAAACTCTACATTTTAACTAGAAAAGTTGGGGGTCGTCTTATGCGCCCAGTCGCCTTATACGCTGGAAAATATGGTAATTTGACACTGCAAGTTCCATTCTGCCAATGTAAGTATGTAAGAGGATTTTGGCCTTTGCACCTAAGGTCCATCTTCGTAATTAAATGCCATTTTCCTTTTCAGTAACTTTGTATCTGCTTGTTATACTAGTGTTCCCCAAAAGTAACTACTTTCAAGGTAAATGCATGCCACATGAACACAGAAATGTCTTTAGCTACTTCCAAGCTCTGGTTCTGCCTAAACAAATGTTTAGGTGTTTGTAAATCAAGATTGTTTTTACTGTAACCTCATTAAAGCAATTAATTTTCCCTGTCATGTTTCAGTAGACAGATAAAGAAATACATACAATATATAAACAAATAGCCAGCCAGCTAAATATGGCTCAGTTGATATACTGAAAATTGTGGGAAAGCCTTTAATTTTAATTTCAGAAGAAGTCAAACCTGTTTTATTTTGTTCATATAAGTAATGTATTGAACATATAAGACTCTGTCTATCTATTTGTCAAGCTAGGATAAGGTTTGCAAACAGCAATCGTCAGATAATAGTCTGCTTATCAAAAACAAACAACATTGTATCAATTTTCAAAATAGGAGTATTTACATCAGTAGAAAGAGGGAAGAAATTGAGGCCACTGTTAACAAGCAGAGATACCCTAAAATGTTACCATATAAATAAAAAGAGAGTTTTGTTATGTTATTTTATTGCCGTCTCTTCCAAACAGATGTGAAGCATCGCAGTCCTACTTAGCACAATATTGCAAAAAGATTGTGTCATTTGGTTGCCCAAGATTCCCATTTGAATGAGTCAAGCTGCCACTTACAGTGGTTCTGATATTTGTTGTAAATGTATAAGAAATAATTTGCTTGAAGTTTCAAATAAATACACACTGATGTTCACAGAGATGCAACAAAGTACTTTGATGAAAGAAATCCTGTTTTCTACATGAAAAAGAATCCTATGAGAGAAAGAGCCAATTTATTTACACAAAGATCAAAGCAACCTTCGCATGAACTGATGGTAAATATTTAGCTGTTGAGTGACTAGGAATAGAGTTTTGAGGTTTCTATATGGATAAGGAAAGCAGAGTGAAAAGTGAGCAGTTGTTTGATAAACATATTTTATGAAAGTATTACCCTGAAGAAAAGATACTCAGTGTGATGTAGTAGATAGAATGAAAGACTAGTGCTAAGTAGACAAGGGTTTGGATGCCCCTGGTCATGGAAACTGTGAAGTAGCCCTGGTAAAGCCACTCATTGAAAGTGGTTACCTTGAAAATCCTACTAGAACTCCTGTAAGTCCAATTCAGCATGGTGGCATAAAACAACAGCAATAACATATTGAAAAAGATCCTGGTCTTAACCTTCCAGAAATAAACCAAATGAACTGAGATTGGCCTTTTCCAATTCTTTGGATCATTTCCCATTATCCTGATTAGTAAGTCCAATGGCCTGGAAAGCTTGGAGGTATATTTGTGAGGTCTCAAGTGGGAGAAGCCCAACCTAGACAATAATTCAGAATGCAGTCTTTTATGAAAGATACATCAGGAAACACTAAAGGATTCAGGACACTGTGCTTGTGCCATATCAGAAATATTGATTGTGGTATGTATTGTCATCTTTAGGACATCATTTCTTGTATATGCCGATGGATCACCTTGATGGTAAAGTTGTTTCGTTAGAAATACTGCTGGAATTGTTGAAACCAAGGTGGAGTCATAGAGAGGACATAGGCAACAACATTTCATATTCTACGCAGCAATACATATAATGAATATCTTCTCAACCCCACTGCCCCCTGTGGATGTCAGGTACATAAAGGAGTACTATGAAGATCTTAAAGAGATTGGGAGGATCTACCTGGATGACTAGTAGGTGTGCCTTAGCACTTGTTTGTCTTAATATGTACTTCACATTGTGAACAAGAAGCTACCATTAGGACAAAATATGGAAAGACATAATGTTTTCCTTTAGGCAAAGGTGTCAGGTAAGAATGCACTTTATCCCCTTCTCTGTTCAGTCTGTATGCAGAACACATCATACAGAAAGCAGAACTCAGATGAAGGAGAAGCAAAATTTGGTGTAAAATCATTCCTTATTGAAGATATGCAGATGACACCAAGTTACCACCATGTTTCACTCATCAATCCAAACGGAGACTTCAGCCACAAAAATCACACAGAAGTGTTCTTGCCTGGGTCACTTTGGAATAGTATAGCTTGATTATAATGTTCTAATCAAGTCCCACTATTCACAAAGAAATTACTCACACCATTTCCATGTGAATGGTGGTGTCCATCATTCCAAAGCCAATATTATGAATTGGCTTAATAAGGCAGCCAGTTCTGGATATTAGCAACTTAATTATCTCCCCTGCTCAGTAGAGGAAAGGGGAAGGTTTTTTTCTGTTTATCTTATCACTGATGCAATATGTTAGTTATATTTTTAAGAAAATCATTTCCTCACTGGATTTCTCAACCAGCAACACAAAGATTTTTTTTTGCAACTTACATATTGTATCAGAGATAGTCTGAAACAAACAAAAAATCACTACTCCTACCTTCTGCCAAGCAGTGGAAGTAATTAATTTGCCAATATCAGGAAATGCCTCATTAATTAAGCCAGTGCATTGTCTGAAATTGCACTTCTAGCTAAAATGAAGGAGAGTGTTTCCCGCTTCCAGCTTGAGAGAGGCTGGACTAGATGGAGAATGTACCAAACATCTCTGGTGGGAGACTTTGTAGGTAGGGCAGGCAGGCAGCATATTAATGCTTGCCCTGCCTCAAGCTATTTCTTTTCTGTTCTGAACTAGTGGCTTGCTTGCCCTGTAGGCCAGAGTGTTAAGGTTATTATTTGTGTGGGTTAGCAGAGTGTGTGTAAGCCTTACACAAATGGAGCAGTGTGCCAATGGACTGCCCACACACATGGGAGACGGCAGCGTTGTGCAACAGAAAAACAGCCTTACTTTCTCGTGCTATTATATTTACAGTGGTCAAATGTAAATATAGATATAGTCTCTGCAAAACATAATATATACATGGAATAAACAGTCACTTTGCCTCAGCAGTAAAGGATGTTGGAAACTTTCAATGTCCTTCAAGAGGCTAACTAGAACCAGTTCAGATAGAAGCTTGTAGATTGCTTACAGTTCTTTGGTAGATAGTTCAACAGCAAAACATTTCCTTCATAGCAGTTCAGAAGGGTAGAAGCCAAGAACTTTTCAGGCTTCAAGTTCACTGGCAAAGCAGTTGAGCATTCAAACACAAACAAACACTCCAGCAAGAGAGAACAAACAGTGCTTACTCAGAATGCTTCCTCTAGTACTGTCCAGTGCAGTTTTAGAAGAGCTTCACCTGAGCTCATGTTCAGTATTCCAGCATGAGTTTCAAATTAAGTCCTCCTCCAAACAATTGCTTTGCAGGCACTATTTTATAGACACGAAAACACAGAAATGGCCAAATGGTGTGAATTACACAGAAGAAAGACAAAATCCGTTTGAGGCTCGAAAAAGTAATAAATTGTTATTTAATTGATAAATTCAAATTATTCAAGTAAAGACAACAACAACAAGTCCAAAGCAGTGTAAAAGTTGACCGGTATACAAACTTTTTCGGGAGAACTTCCCTTCATCAGACAACTTGACTTGCTAACTTTCCAATATCTGAAAAAATATTCAACGTATATAAATTCAATAATGAACTAGAACATTACAAAATATACTGAACTATTATTAAAGGACTATTCTTAAAGAGCTAATCTTAAAGAACTATTCTTAAAGTGCTATTCTTATAGAGGAACCCACCTGGTAGTATCATATATGGTATATGGTTGTAGGGTAACATATTTGCATTCTAATTGCATCCTAACCTCTCATCGTTTGTTCATTTTGGGCTGTGGATGTTACTAACTGTAAAATTTGCATCCCTTATAAATCCTATTAATGGATACCAGGCGAGTAAAATATAGCGTTCCCCTCCCATGCCTCCCAAATGACATCATGCAAAATTAACATAATATAGTAAAGAATTACCAAATAGTATTATATCGTATCATATCATATTAAGGAGGATACGAAAATATCTAAAGAAGTACATATCACCACAGAGCTTAAACTTTAAAAGATGTAAAAGCCAGGAAAACGCTAGCTATGTAATTAATAAGAAACAGCTGTGGGAAGAGGTCTTGTGTATGTCGAATCCCCACTAATAGTAATCTTTGCAAAAGTCCTGGAAGGAAAATTCGGTGCGTCGAGATGGAGGTGCCATCGGAGGATCCGCCAAATTTCCAAATCGCCATAAAGCCAAGGATTCAGAAACACGAACACACAGAAATGGCCAAACGGTGTGAATTACACAGAAGAAAGACAAAATCCGTTTGAGGCTCGGAAAAGTATTAAATTGTTATTTAATGTAAAAGTCTTAAAGTTGATAAATTCAAATTCTTCAAGTAAAGAGAAGAACATTACATCTTTGCTACATACATCAGTGAGTTCAGCTGTGCTAGTCAGACACAAGCTCTTAAAGCTATAGATGCATAAAATCACATAAATATCTTTACCTATAAGGAGGCCCGTTAACCATTGGTGTCTGGCATGCACCGTCGCACCCAGCCCAACCATCCCACCTACACTTACCTTACCACCCTTGGAGCATCACCGCAAGGGTCTGCCAGCTGCGAGTGGAGCAACTGCTCCATGAACACGGCAAGAAAAAAAACTACAAGGCCCGGGTTCCAATGTGCTCCACCACCCCTCAGCCAATGAGGCTGAATGGCATGAGCGCGGAGGAGGCAGGAAATGTGCCATGCGCTAAAAACCTCAGCTGATACGGCCTTTTCCCACTTCCTCACTAAAGCTGCACGGGGAGAGAAGGGGCTGCCCCTCCCCCCCCACAAAGCTATGGCAAGGCCCCTTCCACAGAGGGGCTTAGCTTCTCTCTTGGTTGTCTGGGGACAAAGCTTTCATCCCCAGCCAACCAAGAGAGAAGTGAATCCCCTCTCTCCAGGAGATGAAGGCCGTGCCTTCACCTCCCAGAGAGAAGGAAACCCCTTCCACGGAGGAGCTTAGCTTCTCTCTTGGTTGGCTGGGGATGAAGCTTTCATCCCCAGACAACCAAGAGAGAAGCAAATACCCTCTCTCCAGGAGATGAAGGCCACGCCTTCACCTCCTGGAGAGATTGCCTTCCCCCAATCTCTCTCTCTCTCTTCTCCCCACTCTCATTCTCCCCCCTTTCTCTCCCCCACCTCTCTCTCTCTTTCTCCCCCTCTCTCTTTCCCATCATTTCTCTCTTTCTCTCTTTCCCCCTCTCTTTCTCTTTCCCCCTTTCTCTTTCTGTCCCCGCCCTCTCTCACACACACACGACACCCCTGCCTTGCCGGACAAATATTGCCTGTGTGTTGGTGGTTGAGGTGGTTTTTCTGGGGGGGGGGGGGGGTGCGCACACACCCCAAAACCACACCAACCACCCACTCACACATAATAACTGCTCAGCAGGGCCAGGCAAAAAATGTGCTAGTATCCTATATAATACCTAGTGGTAATACATTGTCTCTGACACAGAGTCTTGTTGGATTACCATATAGGGCTAGATAGGATAGAATTTTTTTGGGCTCAGCATATCATGATTGGCTATGTTAAAAAAGAATCCTGGGCCATTTTTTGCCTATCCCATTCTGATTCAAACAAGAAATTAGGGGCTATTTGGGTGGTACTGCACCATGTTAAATAAGTCACAATTGGTGATAGGTGGGTAGTGCTAGGTCATAATGGTAGCAGTGAGTTCCTCAGGGCATTATTGGATAAGGTTGTTGAGTATTCTAGTGCAACCACAGCATGCAGTAACCAGAGAGACAGGAAAGACTAGCCTGACCTAAAGGAAGTTGTTTTGCATTGTTCAACTGTAATTACAATTAGAAAGGTGCTTTTGTGCCTCAGGGATCACCTGATCCTATTTGAATGTGTTAAGGCCATTGTTTTGCTATGGCCTTCTCTTCCCTTGCTTTCTGCCTTGGAAGACGAAATATGTATTTTTGAGCTCCTCCATTTTCCAGACCACATGACTGGAAGAAAGACTTTACTTCTTTCTCAACTAACTTCATAAACACTCCTGAGCACATGTATCTTCTGACCTCATTTTGTGAGTAAATGATATTTTCTTTCTCTAAAGTATTTAGTCCAACTGCCTTTATTAGCTGGGCTAAAAAGGGGTAAACTGGGAGATTAGTATTTGAATATAAAATTGCCAAAAATTTGCCACGCTCTACTGTGCAGCCATTACAAATAACTTAAAAGTGGTGGCTGCTGACGGTGCACCACAGTTCATGTGAGTTAGGTGCACATGCAGGTGATGTCACGAGGCAGCTTTTCTGTACAGCCAACATCCATTCATGTGAATCAAGTTGTAAATGCTTGCATAGATAGATGCCTCCCCAACAGAGCCAGTCTGGGCAGTGGTTGATGTTGTAGAGCATTGTATAGGGGCTAGGGATTACCTGTTTAGTCTAGAAAGGGGCCAGTGGGGTAGACCTACACTATCACCAGGTTTAAGTACTACCCAGTTCCAACTACAAGTTAGGGCATTTCATAACATTTTAAGAAAATGTGGCCCAAGTTTTAATTCCAGGTTTACAGTAGGTGTCTTACTTATTTTATTTGTTGGGTTAGTGGAGAATTCCTGATTGTGGCAAATTGATACTGGTTTAATCTAGGCATTCAGGCATCTAGAAAACATGTTTAACTGGAATAATTCTTAATAGTTCCAGATAAACAATAGGCTCCAACCTTAGATCAATCAGGGATGAGTTGGAATGCTCTACCAGGTTTGTCATCTAGTCAACATTTTTTCCAATGAACATAACCCTTCCAGTAAGGGGTTATACAATGGGAAAAATTACCAGCCTAAAAGACTTGGATAGGCAGCAATGAAAGAATTAGAAAATAATTATCAAATGTAAGAATGTGTCATTGGAGACCATGACCAAGATCATCCACACTCTTGTATTCCCAGTCACATATAATGTGAAAGCTGGATAGTAAAGAAAATTTCCAGGAAAATAATTGATTCATTTGAAATACGGTGGTGGAAGAGAGCTTTGTGAATACCCTTGACCACCAGAAAGACAAACAAATCAAGAGCAAATCAAGCCTGAACTATCTCTAAAGGCAAAAATTATGAACCCAAGGATGTCCTACTTTCGGCACATCATGAGAAGAACATCTTCGTAAAGGTTGAATGCAGCAGGAAAAGAGGAAAACCAAATGTGATATGGATTGACTCACTAGAGGAAGCACCAGGTTTGAGTTGATGACAGCTGAGCAAGGCTACTGAGTATAAGATATTTTGGTGATTACTCATTCATAGTGTTTCCATAAGTCAGAGATGACTTGATGGCACATTGTAACAACAACAGTATATGTGATTGTGCTTCTTCTTCTTCCATGTCTAAGCCAGACATGAAACTGCCAAAATGAAGGCACCTTCTGGTGAGTTCATTCTGCAGTTCCTTTCAGCTGACCTAGTGCAAGAAAGATTAGCCAGCAACATGAGGCTGCCATTACCAGGGTATGCAATATTGTTATTCAAAATCTTCCACAATCTCCGAGGAAGCCTTTTCTGTGAACCCGTGATTGTGCTACTTGACATATTTATGAAAATTATGGAATAATTTTGTTTATTGTAAGATTTTCTTAGACCATCTTGGATGATAAAACTCCCTAACTCTCATGGATTTCATAAAAGAACCCTGTGTATGTTTACTCAAAAGAATGTCTTTATTTAATAGTGTTTAGTCTCAGGATAGCACATACAAGACAGAAGGGCCAAATTATAAACACTTTTTAGTCATGCTTAGGAGTACGTGAAATGGTTGTGGACTGCAGTAACCCAACTTCTACCTATTAGTTCCATCGATAATCTGTGAAATATCTGGCTAAAAATAACAGAATCACAAACACTTATTTTCCTCTCTTACATGCCCTTTTCATCCAGCCTAGACCCCATTATGCATGCCAGCCTGCCTGCCACCTTCAACCTTGTTCAACTCATGGATGTCATATGTTTTATACTGAATTGTTCCAGCTGGCATTTTTAAAAAGAGCAGATCTGAGAGCCACAGGAGGCTGATTAAATTCCCCAAGTGAGGTGGGTCGAATGTTGACTGCTGGAAAGAGTGAAAGTCCAAAGATGCAAAATGCTGCAATGTGTTTTACTATTTTTTCTAATTTCCCACTCTCTTGGTCACAGTTTGTGTAATATTCCTTTTCCTACCTCTCATTTTTGGTCTGGAATGACTAAACATCTCCAATCTCCTTTCATCAAGGATAATTATGTGTCAAAAGCCAAAAATAAGCATCAGAAAGCAAGACACTGAAAAATAAACAAGAACAAATAGTGAAATTAAAGCAACTAAACAACAAAAACCCAGCCCAACCCATCTGGAATTTCAGTCCTATATAAAATAAAATGTTCAACAGTGAAGGAAAAACCAGGTTTGTATAACATATCAAATCACAAACAATTTAGCTGCAGAGGCATTGAAACACTAAAAATTACATCTGTCTATGTCTGTCTACAACTAAACCATCCAGTATCTCCACTTACACACCCTAAATAACAAAGAATTACTCATTCACTCTCAATAAAATAAGTTTACTATGTTGTTGTTACATACCATCAGAGCATCTTTGAATTGCTGCAGCCACATGAATTATTGGTATCCAGAACATGTAATCATTAACAGCACTGTTCTTGAAAACTCAAGGCAATGGTTTCCTTTATGGAAACAATCCATCTCATATTTTGTTTTTGTCTTTTCTTGCTGACTTTAACTTTTTACAACAAGTTTTGTCTTTTCTTGATGTGACCAAAGAATAACAGTCTATGTTTTATAATATTTGAGAGAGTGCAGCCTTGATTTGAATGCATCCCTTCATCTTTATAATGCGCCAGGGTAGCTGCAAAGCTCCAATAGATCAACCTTTTTCTGTTGGTTTTCTATACTGTCCATACAGACTGATCAGGAATAAAACAGAGTGTATGATTTTGATCTTACTACTTCTTCAGCTGTCATATCCATTCCAGATATTGGCTATCATCATGGTGATAGTCTTTCTGTTCTTAATTCCTTGGAACAGTTCATCCGAAGACATGCCACACCAGTTTCTCAGGTTGTTCAGGTTCTTCAGCCTGCAATGCTTCTTCCACAGCGGCGGCGGGGTTTTCAGAGCATTTTTGCTCCAGTTTTGGAAATTTTTGCTGTGTTTCTACTGCATTTTGACAGCTAAAACATGGGGTTTTAGCACTTCAGGGTTCCGTGGTTGGGAACCCAGGCACCGCTGGAAGCTCCCACCACCACCAGAAGTGCCAATACACTGTATTTTGGCTGCTGAAATGCAGTGGAAATGCAGATAAAAATTCCAAAACTGGAGTGAAAATGCTCTAAACACCCTCCCACCACTGTGGGAAGCGGTGGAGACTGGCCAAGCAGCTGAAAAAATGACACGATTGCACCCACCGCTGCCACCGTAAGCACTGGGAGCAACCACACCTTCAGCCCACACAGCTGAGTGTCGGGGGTGGGTCCGGCAGGAAAACTTTGGGAACCCCTGGTTTAGATATCTGGCTACAGAGCCAGAGTTTGGGAGTCCAATTCCTTGTTTGCCAATTCCCCACTGTGCCTCCTAGATGAACAGCCAGCCTGTATAGCCTTGGGCAAGTTACCCAGTCTCAGCATGTCCCCAGAAGAAGTGAGTAGTAAACCACTTCGGAGTATTTTCTTCCTAGGGACCACTGGATAGGGTCTCCATAAGTCAGGATTGAATTTACGGCATATAGTTTTTATTACTATGAAATTAGACTTCTGCTTGTATAAATTTGGCCAATATTGATGACACTTTATTCATTTTTAATATCTGAATTTCGTTAAAATATGTAAAGCTCTCTCTCTCTGCATCAATTCTGCAGAGCATTTTCCAATTAAAACAATAAAATCACAATTTAAACACAATGAATGTGTTTGTTATAGTCAGTGTGATCTCTAGCATTAGAAGGTACTCCAATATCTGAGGGGTGGAGGCAAGATAAAAATATTTCATGTAAATCAAATCAAATAAACATTAAGTGTTAGGGTACTTCTACAAGTTTCTGTTTTTGAGCATTCTTTTCCCTGGCTGCATAGCTTCGCCCAATGCTTTCAGGTGCTGATTGCAGCAGTGTGTATGTGTGTGTGTGTGGGGGGGGGAGGGCAAAATCATATGTGATGCTAAAAATACCAATTGTTTTTGCATGAATCTTTTGAAAGGTAAACATTTGGGAAGTGGAGAGATTAACTGGGACTGGGTCCATAGCTGGATGCAAGGCTTAGTTTTTTCTTCTCTCACTGTAACCTTGAGAATCCTTCTTCCCCAGAAAGTGTTCTGAGGCCTGAGAAACTTTCCATTGTCACCCAAGAAAAACACAGCTAGTGAATCCAACATCAACAAATCTTGATTGGAAAGAAAAACAAAAGCAACTAACCATGATCCAATGATCCATCAGACACAACATCATTCTAGCTTTTGGGGGAATCCTGTGGGCCAAAGCTCATATACAAAGTTTTAGGGCAAAAGCAAGCTTGATTTTCCCCATATTGTTCACATGGCCTGCCAAAACTGGGTTTTCTGGCTTACTTCTTCTTCCATGTCTAGGCCAAACATGAAACTGCCAAAATGATGCCACCTCTTGGTTAATTTATTCTATAGGTCATTTCGCCTGACCTAGTGTGCGAAAGATTAGCTGGCACAAGGTTGCCATTGCTTGAAGTATGTCCGATTGTGGCTCAAAAATACCACAATCTTTGAGGAGGCTCAAAACAATGGAGTACAAAAGGAGTCTTCTCTCAGATAATCTCCATGGTGGAATCAATGCACTTTATACATCCTGCAAAACTGATGCTGACTGTGTCCTCCTAGTGGCTGTTACCTAGCACTAATATTAGCATATGTATAGCTGATATGTAATTAGCATTATAATACTGTAATTATTATTTGATATTATTTATTAAATTTATTTGCTGCCCTTCAGGGATTGTGTAGATGCTCTTTTAGTTAAAAGCCCCCTCAGGGCAGTGAACATACATAAATCATTATATATATTCAAATGTAAGACATTTAAAATGCAACAATTAAAATACAAATGTGAAAATGCCCGCAATACCATAAAATACATGTGTGCATTTTACAGACATTTTTATAATATTCTGAGGTTGTTGTTGTTTTTGCATTGACTAAGGTTTTATGCACCTCTCTTAAATGTGTAGATTTCAGTTCTGCACATGGGATTCACAGAAAGAGCCTCCTTGAAGACTGTGGTATTTTTGAACCACAATTGGGTGTACCCTGATAATGGCAACCATGTGTTGCCAATTAATCTTTCTCACACTAGGTCAGGCGAAAGGAACTGTAGAATGAACTCATCAAATGGTGCCTTCATTTTGGCAGTTTCATGTCTGGCCTAGACACAGAAGAAGTTGTGCACATTGTTTTAGAAACTACCCCTGCTTTAGTGAGCTTCTCTCTCCCTCTAAAACTCATTGTATACCTCTCAGACATCCAGCTTTCCAAAGTAAGAGGTATGCTGTTCTGTTGCCAATTTCAGGAGTTATTTCTATACTGAAAGGCAAATGCCCAAAAGTTATTTTCCAACCCATCTTGAGCTGCTGTTTTTTGCTCTGTTAACCAACCTCCAACTATTCACCTTTGCTATTCTGTACCTGTGGGACTGTAGTAGCTCAAGTGGCTAAGATGCTGACTGAGAGGCGGAAGGTCAGCAGTTCGATTCCCGAGTACTGCAGGACAGAATGAGCTCTCGTCTTTGCCCCAGCTCCTACCAACCTAGCAGTTCGAAAGCAAGAAACTGCAAGAAGATAAACAGGGACCACTTCGGTGGGAAGGTAACAGCACTCCGTGCACTCCGGTGTATAGTCATGCCTGCCACATGACCACAGAAATGTCTGCACAAGCAGACAGTGCTGATTCTTCGGCTTTGAAACAGAGATGAGCACTGAACCCTAGAGTCAGATATGACTCGAGCAAGGGAAACCTTTACTTTTACTATTCTGTACCTGTATGGTTGCAATGCTTATCTGCCACAATGCTGAAATTTAAATTGCAAGTGCCTTGGTACTGAGATCTGTCATCATGAAATTCATTAAAACACCACATGTGCTGACAGCACCTTCTAAATAAAAGTCATCATAACTGATGCTAATTGCCTGAAAGCAGTAGCAAACGGTAAACATTTCTTAATAGTTTAGCTCATTGCTAGTTCAGGATCTATTGAAATGTCCCTCCATTTTTTTAACCAGATAGATGGCGTGGCAGCAAAAAGCATACTCAAGGCTTGTTGTGTAACTCACAAGGTGAAATAAATTTGAGATATACAGATTGTGTATATTCCTCTGTGATGGAAACAATTTCCCCAGCACACAAGAGAAATGATGTCCATAGTTCATAGAAACTGTAGGGATGATAAAGAGAACTGAAGGCCTGATAAAGGTAGTAGAAAGAGTTTCTGTTGTAAAAAAGACAAAAAAGCAGCAGAATCTTACCAACCACCTACTATAATTTAAAAGCTGTTCCGTACAAAAAATTATTTTACAGCTTTAAAATATTGCCAGGTGTAGAACAACAATATATTAATTAGCTGTAGCATTTGTGTCAGGAAAGGCAACCCTGCATTTAGATACTGTACAAAATTTAAGAGCTCCCCAAAGTCCCTCTAAAGAGTCAAGGACAAGATGCTTTAGTTCAGGAAGGGGAGGTTTGGGCAGAAGAAGGGAGGGGAGTTTGAAACATCACAAGTTTAACCTTCAGTATCTCTTGGGGAGGGTAGCTGGAGAAATAGAGAACATGGCCTTCATTGCAATTGATTTTTCTAGAAAGGCTTTTGTCGAATTTAGCCATTTAGCTGGCAGGAGATTTCTCAAGACAGCTGTGTAGTGCATTTTGTTGACGCACTTCAGCTAGTAAGTAACAGTTATAGCTGGAAAGAAGATGATGCCTTAATATTACATGTGAATGACACAGCTCTTCCCTCCCATTTTCCTAATTTAAAAAAGGAGATTCTACACAAATCTATGTAAAAGACTGGGAGAGAAGGAATGTAGTTGTAGTGTACATAGTTGAAGTACAAATCATATATCCATAGGCAGCTGCATGATCTGATTCAATATATTTAAGAGGGGAAAATGATGTGATAGTGTGACTAGAAGCTTTACAAAGATGAGAGCTATGGTAACCATAGAAGCCCTGTTTAGGACTTTAAAACCATGCTGATGTGGAAGAAAACATTCACCTCTCTAGGACCATCAATTTCCATGTGGACTGACAATGGAAGGGCTAAGACTAGCATACCATCTTCTTCACATGTTCACTTAACCTGAAGGTTGAATGTTTCAATGGGACTAAAATAGCTCGAAGACTGGAAGGTCAGAGTTCAATTCCCAAATACTGCATGATGGAGTGAGCTCCCATCTCTGCCACACCTCCTGCCAACCTAGCAGTTCGAAAGCAAGAAATTGCAAGTAGATAAATAGGGACCACTTTGGCGGGAAGGTAAATAGCATTCCGTGTTGCGGCATGCCTGCCACGTGTCCACAGAAACGTCTGCAAATGCAGATAGTGCTGGCTGTTTGGCTATAAACAGAGATGAGCACTGAACACTAGAGTCAGATACAACTGGCTTTCGAGCAAGGGTAACCTTTACCTAGTTACAAGACAGAGCTGAGAATCTTATGTCTGATAAAGTGGGCTTGATCCAGGAAAGCTAACAGCAGTTGTCTTTAAAGTGCCACAATGTTTTTGTCTTTTTGGTTTTTTTTCTTTCTGATATGCTTGAAACACAGACAAACACGGCTACCATTGTAAAGAAGCCTTTGATTTCATATGTGTAAGGGCTATCATACAAACAATTTTCATATTTCGCCACAACTGGGCATATGACTAAGTATGCAACCACCTGTTCAACTCAAGCATATGACAGACAGCCAACAAGATCATATGCAACGTTTGTACAATAACTGCTTTACACTATGTGATGTTAGTCTGACCTTGTCTTTGTTCTGGATGGAACTGGCAGCTGAATATGGCCATTATCAACCTAATATAGTGTCATATACTTCTTACCAGTTACTACTATTGAGTGTTCTGCTGTTTTTTCATCACTTGTTTTGCTTTTTTCTACTTTATTTTGACTTATCTACTCCAAATGTGTCCGAGGTACAGTTATTATAGGAATGTGCATGGGGAATACTTCAGGTGCCATTCATTTCAAGTTATTTGTGGAGTGCCTCATTCATTTCCATATTGTTTGATTACTAGTCCTTTCATTATACACTAACATCAAAAAGTTCTTTAAAACCATCTTAAGCTACTCTATAGAGTAGAGTCAAAGCAGACAATAGAGAATAAATGCCCTAAAGAACACTATAAAACTACTTCAGAAAACAGGAGCATGTTCCACATTAAATTAACAATTAACACATATTTAAAAATCATTGTAACAAAGAAAACACCCCAAACACACACAGAGAGAGAAAATGGAAATGATGAAATAAAATACAAAAAGATTGCCCCCTCCCAAAACTGAAGAGTAGTGAGAAAACAAATAAAGGGGTTTTAAAAAAGGCTGAAAGCTCTACTTCACAAACCCAAAACGACCATAAAATGGGAAAAGAAAGAAGAGATTTTTCCCCATTCTACCAATCAATATCTTCTGTTCCCTTCCTTGAGTCTACCACCAGCAGAAAGGAGCAGAAAGCAAAACTAACCATGGGGGTGAGTGAAAGGTGTGGGGGGGAATCCTCTGAAAAGTCTAGGAAATAAAATTGTCAAAAGCTGGAGATGGAGTTCAGCAATACATTGATTCCACCAACAATGCAGGGCTGAAGTGGAATAACATTCTTTATTGGGTTCCACAATCAATCCAGGTCGTTCTAAAACTCAACATTCCCTCTCCCTCTCTCTTGGATGTTCTGATTTGCTGCAGATAGAAGCCATCATAAAACTATTTGGCTGAATCCCTCCAGAGCAGCTTAAGAGAAAAGTGATAGAAGAAATTCTAAATCCTACATATGACTTTAAGGATTGTTACTTAGTTTGTGTAGAAGACAAATCATATAGTCAGGTTCATAAATCAAACAAAGAGGAGAAATGAAAAGTCAGTTTTGGGGAATTTGCCTCTCTCTATAAGTACGATATATTCACCGGATAAGAATTAATTTTTTTAAAGAAAGAAGCTTTTTATTTTCTCTTTTTATCCTTTCCATTCCTTTCTTCCTCTGTTCTCACCAATTACTGTGTAATTTATTGAGACTGTATGTACTGTATGATTAATCATACATAGAGGTGCCAATGCCATTAAAGTATATACACTACATAGTTTTTGCTGTTTGATACCATTTTTGCTGCCGTGGATGCATTCTACCGAATTCTGGGATTTATAGTTCAGTGAAATTGCATTCCTGACCAACAGCAGATAATTCTAAATACCTAGCTGAACTACATATCCTAGCATCAACCTTATATAATTGTAAATATATTTTTGGAGTCCTTAACACTCCATCCATGAAACTACAGTCATTAAAAAACTTGTTGATGATGGTATATTTCATCTAGCCATCTCCAACCCATGGCCACCATGTGGATAAGTAACTTCCAAAATGTCCTATTATTTACAGCTCTGCTCAGCTCTTGAAAACTCCAGGGAGTGACTTTCTTTATGTACCATATGCTGGACACTATTTATCAAACTAACAAAACTCATAATATTATTGTGATGCTAAAGAGCAAAGGGAAAAAGAAAACATACATACGAATACGAGCAGCTTGTAGTCAGGACATGGTATACATTTAATAAATATAAAAATACAGTACACTTATTCTTTCGCTCTCCACTTATTTATTTATTTATTTATTTATTTATTTTAAATTCAGATTTCTATGTCGCCCAATCAGGTAAACCCGACTCAGGGTGGCTCACAACAAGTTAAAACATACATAAAAACAATTAAACCATTAAAACCCCAACATACCCACCCACCTACCCTGTTCATATTAAAAAAACTACCCACATTAAAACTTCCTGCATTGAACGATTAAAAGAGATGGGGAGCTTATTTTATAAGCCAACAGGCAGGGACTATCCTTCCATCTGGGCCCCACACTTGCCCCGCCAACCAGGTTTTTTGGTCTTTTCTGAAAGGTAGCAGCTCTGTCTGTTCCCACAACTCTACTGGTAGGAGGTTCCACAAGACCATTGCAGACACGGAAAAGGCCCTCCTTCGTGTGCCAGAGAAATGAGCCCTCTGGCAGATGGAACAATTAGGGAGCCCCTCCAGTCCGCTCTGGTTGGACGGGCGGACACTCTTGGGATGATGCGGTCTCTAAGGTATCCTGGCCCACTACCATGAAGGGCTTTAAAGGTCAAAACCAGCACCTTGAACTGCACCCGGAGGCAAACTGGTAACCAGTGCAGCTCCCGAAGTAATGGTGAGGCATGGGCATAACACCCGCACCCCATCACCACCCGGACTGCTGCATTCTGGACCAGCTACAGCCTCCGAATGGTTGTCAAGGGCAGCCCCATGTAGAGCGCATTGCAATAATCTAGCTTGGAGGTGACTAGAGTATGTGTGACCCTGAGCAGGGAGTCCCGGTCCAGGAGCGAACTGTCTTTTTACAATAGGTTATTCTTTTTGCAGTCAGATAATGCTCTGTTAAAGTTAAGATGCAGATTGAAGAGTACAATAGAGCTATAATGTTGGAAGAAAAGCTCCCAGCAACCTTTGCCAATAAAACTTTTGAAAAGACCAATATTTCATTTTCATGTATTTTTTTCTCCTCATAGTTTTACATAGAATTTTACATCTAAGGTCCTAATAAAAATGCAAGAAAGGACAAGACATTGTTAATCTAAATAATTCCATAAGGTGCTAGCTAGTGAGATTAATGTACTTTCCCGCAGCTAATGTATTACTTTCACTAGATTGCTAGAAATGAAACGTTATGTCCAGCAACTAGTATTTTATTGCCTTTAATTTGTATCCCATCTTTCTCAGGGGCAAAAAAATTAAAAAAATTAAAAATAAACACCATCCTATTATGTCCTACTATTTATCTTTTATGAGGATGATATCTGGCTGGAATAGTTCCATTCCAAATAGTTTGTGAAAAAATAAGACAATTGCATCTCTTGGGATGAATGAATTCATTACACAAAAATAAGAAAAAGGTTCCAGGTAACAAAAATGTAAGACCAATAGTGTTGAATAAAGGAAAAAAGAATAGAAAACTAACAAGTTCCCTTTAGCACTTAGGAAAAAGAATATATGGGAATATATTAGGAAGTGTTTGCCCCAAGCACGTGGACTTTCTTGGCTTTCTTACACAGGAGATGTACAAAGAAGACTGGGGTAACTACTGTACCAGGAGTTTCAAGATATTAATCTAATGAGTAAGAGGAGTTGCTATGTACCATGGAGCAATTGTCTCTATACAATTACTGTCATGTTATTTGAGCTGATCTAGAAGTGTGTGGTTTTTGTAGTGGGTTTTGGCAAGTCAAACACTAATAGACTGGTATAAACAAGTATAACAAAAGTAATTATTCCAAAGGAAGTTCGTCATGTTATACCTGAAACAATTATAGCATCAGCCATACCAGCTGGAAAGATCTAGTTTTCCATAAGACTCTCCATTCTTAATCCAGGACAGTCTTTATATGAAGAACAGGGCACTGTCTAACCCGGGATGGCCAACCTTGGTGAACAAGATGTTACTGGATTTCAAGTCCCACAAGCCTGATTAGCAGGTGTGCTTACTTGTGCTTCTGTGAATTGAAGTCCAAGATCACCTGGGGCTCCACGATTGGCCACCCCTGGTGTAGACCTTTCTCATAGCTTGGGTTATCTATAATTCAGGAAGAATACAAATCCTTAGGGAATAGGCCATTCTCCTGCTCTGGCCTGTGCTACATCTCTGTCTTAACATGTTTAAGATTATTTATGTTCATCCAATTCAACACCAACTCCAGGCATTAAATCTAACACTGTGGCCCTTAGACTGAAGGAAAAATAGAAATACAGTACAGCTATTACTAACATACTAATAAGACCTTCCTCAAATCTCTCTACAGTCTCATTTCTTAGTTTCATGTGGGAGTTACATATGATAATGGCCAACTTCCTATTATTTACACCCATTAGCCTAAATCCAACAGCATAAATATCAGCAGCACATTAACAGTAATTAAAAAATTGCAGCTTGTATATCTTGTTGCACACCATCAAGAGACTGTTTCGCAATGATCAATACAAGCACCAATTGCTTAACTTGTGACAATTCATCCCTGAACTCTATATCAATTTTTCACTGTTTATATGCCACTTCCCCCATATGAGACCCAAGATGCCTCACAAACAATTAAAACCACACAAAAACACAATTAAGAACACCATTAGAACTAAAGTAAAAAAAAAACAATTAAACTAATATCAATATTAAAAGCATTATTTAAAACCCTTTTAAAAAATTTATACCATTTGGTCTTATGCTATCGTATCTGCACTCCAGCTGTTTGAATAGTACTCAATAGATTTGGCCACTTGAACATCTGTGGGAGTTACTATTTTAAGAATGTCATGGTAGGAATGATTCAATGGAAACTGCAGAGTACATGGAGACAGAGCATATGGATCTGATCAGGTAAGGCTCTGCTTCCTAGAGATGGCCAATGCTTAAAAATGAGTAGAAACAATGGCTACTTTCCTGGTAATTGCAGATGGAACATCAAGTTCTCCTAAAGAGGTCCTGTCATCATGCCATCACTCAATCTAGAGTTTGTACACTTTGTTTTCCACAGGTTCTATTGGATTATTATTATTATTTTGATGTTTCCTTGAGCAAGCGCCAAGAAAGACCCACCATGCACACAACAGAGAACTGTCTGCATTGGACAAAACCTTTTTTCACCAAATGGTCTTTTTAGAAAATTACAGCTGCAGAAATAATAATAATTTTACATATTCCTCCAAAGACTTCTGGAATTGGCATGTTTTCTATATCAAGTGAAAAACTGACCATGCATAGCAAGTATGGACAACTTTTGTCTCTCCAGATGTTACTAAGCTGCAACTTCCAGCTCTTGGTATATTGGCTGGAATTTCTCAGGAGCTATAGTACAGCGACATCTGGTAGACAACAAGTGACCTACTGTTGGCCTGTGATCATCGATCCAAACTGAATTGTCTAGAAAAGATACATAAAAATGTGATGCCGATGAAGAAGACTTTGTCTTATGTAAAGGTAAAGATCACCCTTGCTCGAAAGCCAGTCGTATCCAACTCTAGGGTTCAGTGCTCATCTCTGTTTATAGCCAAAGAGCCAGCGCTGTCTGCACCTGCAGATGTTTCCATGGAAATGTGGCAGGCATGCCTCAACACCAGAGTGTACAGAACGCTGTTTACCTTCCAACCTAAGTGCTCCCTATTTATCTACTTAAGAACATAAGAACATAAGAACAGCCTTGCTGGAACAGGCCACAGCCCATCCACTCCAGCATTCTGTCTCACACAGTGGCTCACCATTTCCTTCAGGGTATTCCCAAGCAGATGCCTTCACCTGCTTAGGATTCCCTGGAAATGATATTGAGAGATATCCTGCCTATCTCTCCAACCCGGAGGTTGTCCTTAAGTATCCATAATTATAGCCATTGATACTCTTGTCCTCCATGAACTTTCTATCCTTTCTTAAAGCTGTCAAGACTGACAGCTGTCACCACTTCGTCTGGCAGGGAGTTCCATAGACCAGTAATCCTCTGGGTGAAAAAGTACTTTCTCTTATTTGTTTGAGAACTAGTACCCAAAAGTTTCATGGAGTGTCCCCTAGTTCTAGTGTTGTGTGATAGGGAAAACAGTTTTTCCTTATCTACTTTGTCCACACCGTGCATGATTTTATAAACTTCAATCAGGTCACCTCTTAGACGTCGTCGTTCAAGAGTGAAGAGGCCCAACTGTTGCAGCCTCAGATGGTAAGGAAGGTGTTCCAGTCCCCTAATCAATCTGGTTGCCCTCCTCTGCACTTTTTCCAGCTCCATAATATCCTTCTGGAGTTATGGCGACCAGAACTGTACACAGTATTCCAGATGGGGCCTCACCATAGATTTATAAAGAGGCAAAATGACACTTGCTGACTTATTTTCTATACCCTTCCTAATGATCCCTAGCATTGAGTTTGCTTTTTTCACTGCTGAGGCACACTGGGTTGACACCTTCATTGAGTTGTCCACCAGGACACCAAGGTCCCTTTCCTGGTTTGTCGCAGAGAGTTCAGACCCCATCAGTTTATAAATGTAATTGGGGTTCTTTGCCCCAACATGCATCACTCTGCACTTACTAATGTTGAAACTCATTTGCCACTGTTTTGCCCACTCCCCCAGTGTCAAGAGATCCCTCTGGAGCTCCTCACAATCTCTCACATTTTTCACTACCCTGTATAATTTAGTGTCGTCAGCAAATTTGGCTACCTTGCTTTTTACTCCTACCTCTAGATCATTTATGAAGAGGTTGAAAAGCAGGGGTCCCAGTACTGAACCTTGGGGGACCCCACTCTTTACTTCCCTCCACTTGGAGAAGTGTCCATTTAGTGCTACCCTCTGTTTCCTGTCCCTTAGCCAGTTGCTGATCCAGGACAAGACCTGTCCCTTTATTCCATGACTGGTAAGTTTATTCAAGAGCCTTTGGTGTGGGACCTTGTCAAAAGCCTTCTGAAAGTCCAGATAAACAATGTCAACTGGATCCCCCTTATCCACATGCTTGTTGACACTCTCAAAATATTCCAACAGATTAGTGAGGCATGATTTGCCCTTGCAAAAGCCATGTTGGCTCGCCTTTAGCAGCGCCTTCTCTTCTATGTGCTTATTAATTCTATCTTTTAGGATGGTTTCCATCACTTTACCTGGGACACATGTCAAACTGACAGGTCGGTAATTTCCTGGATCACCCCTGGATCCTTTTTTGAAAATTGGTGTTACATTCGCTACCTTCCAGTCATCAGGCACAAA
This sequence comes from Bradypodion pumilum, assembly GCA_035047305.1. Classification (NCBI taxonomy): domain Eukaryota; kingdom Metazoa; phylum Chordata; class Lepidosauria; order Squamata; family Chamaeleonidae; genus Bradypodion; species Bradypodion pumilum. Next base: position 277,192,715 of record JAWDJD010000004.1, on the reverse strand, counting down.
GCCTGATTTGAGGGAAAGATTATATATTTTGGCTAGGAGATCAGCAATTTCATCTTTAAGTTCCCTGAGAACTCGTGGATGGATGCCATCTGGTCCTGGTGATTTGTTAGTGTTTAGCTTAACAAGACATGCAAGGACCTCCTCCCTGGTTATTTCTATCTTGCTTAATTCTTCGGTTTCCCTCCCTACGAAGATAGGCTCTGTTTTGGGCATGTGGTCTCTGTCTTATTCAGTGAATACTGAAGCAAAGAATTCATTGAGTCTCTCTGCAATCTCTGTTTCCTCTTTAATAACCCCTTGCCTTCCATTGTCATCTAATGGTCCAATGGCCTTCCTAGTTGGGTTCTTACTTCTAATGTACTTAAAGAAGTCTTTGTTATTTCTCTGAGTATTTTTAGCTGTACGCTCCTCAAAGTCTTGCTTTGCTTTCCTGATTGTTGCCTTGCATTTGTTCTGCCAGAATTTATGTTTCTGCCTGCTGTCCTCATTTGGACAAGCCTTCCATCTTCTAAATGAGCTTTTCTTGCTCTTGATCACTTCCCGAACAGCTCCTGTAAGCCACATCGGAGTCCTCTTGGACCTGGCAGTGCCCTTTTTCCTTTTGGGTATGCATTCCCATTGAGCCTCTGTTATTGTTTTTGTAAACAGCCTCCATGCCTCTTGGAGTGTTTGGACTCTCTCAATTTTCCCTTTCAGCTTCTTTTTTACTAGTTTCCTCAACTTTGGGAAATTTCCTTTTTGAAAATTTAAGGTCTCTGTGTTAGATTTTATCAGTGACTTGCGGTCTATGATCAAGTTAAACATAATTGAGTTGTGGTCACTGTTCCCTATTGGATCAGTCACATTAACATCTTGCACCAGATCCTGAGTATTACTCAGGATCAAGTCAAGGATTCTTGTACCTCTAGTTGGGTCTTCAACCATCTGTCCCAGGGAACAATCATTTAGCATATCTAGGAACTTTATCTCTTTATCATGTGCTGAACAACAGTTCACCCAGTCTATGTGAGGGTAATTGAAGTCCCCCATTATAACCAGGCTTCCCTTCTTGGATGCCTCCTTTACAACATTCTCCAACTACCAGTCTCTCTCAAGAGTTTGGGTCGGAGGCCGATAGTATATGCCTACTGTTAGACCATCCTTGTGGCCTGGTACTCTTACCCACAGAGCTTCTAATGGTGACTCCAAATCACCTAGATATTCCAATTCATACGATTTTATCACTTCTTTGACATACAAAGCCACACCACCTCCCATTTGCCCCTTCCTATCCTTCCTGTACAGTTTGTAGCCTGGGATAACTGTATCCCATTGGTTATCATCCGTCCACCAGGTTTCAGTGATACCAATAATATCAATATTCTTATCTATTGCTAAGTATTCCAGCTCCCCTATTTTGTTCCGGAGGCTTCTGGCATTTGTATACAAGCATTTATATATGCTTTTCTGACACAGTCTTTTGTGTCCAGTTGCATTGTTAGACTGCCTCTTGCATCCTTCTGCTAGAATGCTAGTGACTAGCTCCTCGCTCTGCTCAGTAATTTTTGCATCCTCCTCACTACTCAAGTACACACTTTCCCGAACCGGATGCTGCCCAGCTCCTGTCGGCTTTCCCCCAGTTATCAGTTTAAAAGCTGCAATTTCTTACTTTCAAACTGCTAGGTTAGCAGGAGCTGGGACAGAGATGGGAGCTCATTCTGTTGTGCAGTACCCAGGAATCAAACTCCGACCATCTAGTCAATGAGTTCAGTGTCTTAACCACAGTCCCTATGTACCTATCCACTGAACTCTAGTTCACTAGCTGTATACTGTGAAGTAAGAAAAAATTGAGTGGGGGGGGGGAGACCCCCACAGAGACATTTCCACAGGATAGAAATTCACATCAAATAATAATATTGAAGAAGAAAGCTTGGTACTTTTCTATGGTTCAAAGATCATCTGTTTAAATCTTTCAGTACAAATTAGGATGCCAGGAGCAAATGAACTCATTTTTCCTTAATTCATAAGTTTTGGTGACATCAGTTTATCATTTTGTTGAACAAGCAGCTTGTGGACACAATTTTAGCTAGACTGTACAATCTTTAAAACATTCTTCAGAAGAAAGTAAGAATTTTAAAGCAAGATCTTTATTATGGTACTAATACAAATTATAAATAGTTTTGAACTGAAAAGAAATAGAGCTGCCCTTTTGCTTTTTTGCAAATTATTAATTATCAATAGATTCTGACTCAGGAGTAATACTGCCTTCCACTTTATTATTCAGAATACTTATTAAAAAGCCAATTTATCAATGTTTTCAAAAGCAGCTGTGCTTCCATTCTGTTTGCAGTAAGAATAATTTGTAAAATAGACTAAGCTGTACTGCTCTGTTTGCATATGTGTGCACAAAATTCATGCAAGTGGTTATGCATTTATGCCTATATGTTGCAGCTTTTCAGAATCCTAACATCATTATTGCCACTGTTGGCGTCATTTTGCCAAACTGTATGGAAAACAAATAGTTTAGATTCCATATCTGTTTCTAGGTGGATATGAGACTCTCCCAAAAAATGACAGTCTGAACAACGCAAACAAAGAACTTTGCCTTGTCTCTGTTATCTGTAATAATAGCATGTTTGATATTAGTTTCATGAGAGCATGGGAAGTTTAATTCAAATGTATGCATTTGGTACCATTGTCAATGCATATCTTGAAATAAATGGCATTTACATTTTCCTTCTGCACACAAAGTTCTGTGCACTCCGGTGTCTAGTCATGCCTGCCACATGACCACGGAAACATCTGCAGAAACAGACAGCACTGGCTCTTTGGCTTTGAAACAGAGATGAGCACTGAACCCTAGAGTCGGATAAGACTGGCTTTCGAGTATGGGAAACCTTTATAAGAGCCCTGGTGGTGAAGTGGTTAAACAGCTGTACTGCAGCCAAAACATTGTGAGTTCAATCTTGACCAGGAAAAAGGTTCACTCAGCCTTCCATCCTTCCAAGGTCAGTAAAATGAGTACCCAGCATGTTGGAGACAAAATGTTAATTAGCGTGATTGCTTTTGCTATTGTTATTGCTACTGCTATTAGATGCACTAACATAAATCACCGTGGTGAATTGTCATCACCTAAAGAGTCACCGATTTCTGGTGCATGAGTCATATGACTGTTGTGTGGAGAGAATATAAACTGCAAATTTTCAACTAGTGGCAATTAATTGTTGTGACACACACTGTGCATACATGCTGAAAATATATAAATAATAGGATTCTGGCCATTGTGATTTGGATACTTTTTTTCACAAAACATGTATTTCTAATTAATATTTCAGCATTGTTAAGCCAGAGCTTAAAAATAAAAAGTATATTTTGGCTACAATTCTCTGATTACCTTTGCCATAGAATGCCTCTGTGATAGAATACAGAGATTCTGGGAAGTGTAATGTAAAATTTAGGGTGTCTCAGAAATGTGAAATCTTGTGGCCATCTAAGCTTCAACCTCTACCTTCATATAAGAAGCATCAGGGTATTTATCATGAGAAGCTGCAAAGATCTAATTTCACAAGCACTCCTGTTATATAACACGCTGTACATATGTGTAGTTAATGAATCCATTGCCTGCATTTGAGTTTCATTGCGATCAATGCTACATGTTTGTGGCGACCAATTAAGTCTTATTAATTTTGATGGTACTTCAGCTCAGCTATATTTCTTTCATCAATATACTAATTATTTGACTATGAACTCCATGATTCAGATTTTATCCAGAAGATTTAGTGCAAATTAGTGCAATGATTTCATCCATCTCTCAAATTTAGATGACAGAAAGGCTTTGCAGGGATTCATTCTACAAATACAAAGCATATTTGCCCTAGATGTCTGAATAACATCCTCCAGATAAAACCTTTTAAATGCCCAAGCATGAATGAATTGGGTAGTTGGATAGCACAATGGTATAGTTCAGTGATGGCAAACCTTGGCACTCTAGGTGTAATTGAACTTCAATTTCCAGAAGCCCTGATCAACAGGAGTGCTGACTTGGGCTTATGGTAATTACAGTCTAAGAACACCTGGATTGCCAAGGTTCGCCATCATAGATATAGGTTTCTGGCTATAGAGCCAGCTGGAAGTATGATTCCCTCTGTGCCTCTTGCAAGAAAAGGCAGCCTATGTAGTCATGGGCAAGCTGCTTTTTTCAAGGGTGCCCCTGAAAGAAGGAAAATTATAAGCTACTTCTGTGAATTCTCTATGCAGAAGAAGGTGGAAATGGTCACCATTAATTGGAATTTACTTGTCGGCACACAGTACATACATACATATGAATGAGTTACAAGTATCTGATAATGTCTTGGCTTTCATATTGTGGTCTCAAGAAGTGTTGAGCTCTTTGGAAGCTAATCATGGGTTCTTTCACAAGAAAATAAAAATGGAAGGGAAGTTTGAAAGATAGCCAGCCCATCACTGTTGTCTAGACAATCAATACAACGAATAACCTCAGAATAAAGAGAAGCCCTTTTCCAGCCACATCTACATAGAATGCTGGATGTTCCTCTATGTTGCACGCACTGCTAAATATAAATGTTGGCAAAATATGTCTATTATATAGAACTCTAGGTAAACCACTGCAAAACCATGGATCCTGATTTTTGTACTATGCCTATGTGCATGAATAAAAAGAAGGCACCTTTTGCAGAAATGTCTGTAACAATGTGTACATGAAACATCCAGTCCACCTCTCACCAGTCACTTGAATGTGTGAAGGAGGCACAGCTTGGGAAATCTATTCATTTAATTAAATTTTTCAAATCCCTAGATGCAGGAGAATACTGAGTAATGTGGTTCTAAAAAGAAATGTCTTTCCAGGATACATTTTCAGTTCATGGAAGGATGGGTAGCATCAAAGGAGATCAAGGTTGCTATTTACATGTTCCACTCCTTTGTTTTAATGATTGGTTCATATTTCAAAGGCTCTTTTTTCAGAAAGCAAAGAACCAGAAAGAACCAGAAAGAAAATTAAGATTTTATTTTTTATTTCTGTTAACATGAAATTTTTATTCCTAATAGCCAAGCAAATGTTTCTGCTCAGATGTTAAGTAACATCTGCAAAATTTAAATGTGTACAAAACCAAAATAGACTAGTTTTCATAGTTTTCTGTATCTCCATGAAATCTTAGCTTCTCACTGATCAATTGAAGCAGTATGATCCTACTACTAATGGGAATAAAAATAACTGAAAACAAGTATTCAATATTTGTGCACCATTGTACCATCTTACAAACAACTAACAAAAGAAGTCAAAGAGAGATGGATCAGAAGGTGGTAGAAATGAATATCCCACATGGACATGATTTCATTCATATTCAGTTGTTACTCTTTTGCCATACATCATCTAAAGTTCACAAAACTTCAACTGTATAATATTCTGCTAGGGCATCTTATCAGTATGACCCCAATTATGTACTTAACTTGTTTCTTGTGCTGTGTTGCATCAAAATTCCTTGCAGCTTCAAATATAATGTCCTCCTAGCATGCACTGGGGAATTGGATGCTAGTTGTGGATAAACAGAGAATACTAGAGGTTTGCCAAACAAGGAGAGAAATAAAATGTGAAATTAGAAAAACAGAAGAACAGTGCTAGTTCTGTATATCAGTACGGCTGCTTAAGCACCTCAGTGGGATTGCTGGCAAAGCCAAACATGGGACATCTAGCTAATAAAATATCTTATAATGTGTATCATTACAGTAATACCTCATACAACATCCGCTTTATAGAATGTCGGATCCATACAATGTTGCCCGATTCTTGGAAAAAAGATGCCTCATACATCGTCGCTGGATGTTGTATGAGGCATTAGAGTTTTCACATGAGAAAAAAGCCACGACACCCACCAGACGCTTCCCTTGGTTGTGAGCCAGGTGGGAGCAAAACTGGCCCCAGCTGTGAGGCAGTTTAGTGTCTGTTCCAGGAGACATAGAAGGAGTCGCAGTATGGACTAACACAGGTTTATTGGTTGATGATCAGAACGAACATGTGGTAATGGCGGAGGTATCTCACAATATATACAGTGGTACAACGCATTTGAACTTGGCTGCATGGTAGCTCATTGGCCGCTACCGGCGTGACGTCATCTGGGTCACGCCCATCTTCGGTGGTGGATCAGTAGTAGTTGTTTGCTGCGGGAAGTTCCCGCGGCTGCAGGTGATTTGAGGAATGATGACCATGTGAGTTGAACACTCGCAGCTGCCCTCTATAGGCAGATTGCTCGCGTTCTTTTAACAGCTGGGTTACATTGTGATTGTGGCTGGGTTACATTCATACATTTCTTAAAGCAACATTGTACATTCATATGAAGCAGCATTGTACATACACAACAGGCAGCCAGAGAAGCGACCGTGGGGGAATCCCCCAAAATATCCAAGCGGCCCCAAGCACCCTCACCCGAGGACAGGAGGAATGGGGCGAGGAGGAATGGCGCTTCCGGGGCAGCGGTGGGAGACCTGACGAGTCTCATCCTCTTCGGGCACTGGTCACTTCTCTTGTTCCCGCTGGCAAGTCTTGCTCCCACCTACCCGCTCTCAACCAAGTGTCGCTTCCCTGGCGAGAGCAGGGAAGGGAAGTGAGACTGGCTTCAGCTGTGAGGCGGGCAGTGTGGTGCATAAGAAGACCAACCGTTTCATTCATATGAAGCAGCATTGTACATACACAACATCCCTCCCCCCTAGGATGGGATGAAGTCCCTCAACCATTGTGGCTTGCCGCACGTGCGCCTGGGGCGAGCGGCCGCTTGGCTTAATACAGGGGAGCCTGGCTCTGCGGAGTCCTGTCCTGCAATGGAAAGGGGGGACTCGTTAGTGGCTCGGTGTGGGCTCTGTGGTAACCTTGCATTGGGGGAAGGGAATGGAATGAACAGTTGGGAAGTGAACTCCTGCCTACCGCTTGAGGAGCTAGGGGTCCCCCCCAGCACGAATCTCGGAACTGACGAAGAGACCCTCGTGGTCTCGCCACCCCCCGTACCCTGCCTGGGAGTTCCGGGGACTGCGGTGGGTGGACTCCCCCCCGATGCCTGCCTTGGGGGTGTTGGCCTCCGGGGAGCTGGAGCTATGGTATATTCTAACACAAAAGGACTGGGGGGACTGGAGGTACCAGGGGCTGAACTGAATCCCCTCTTCTCGCTAGGACGGGTGGGGGACCACTCCGCTACACCCCCCTGGTACCGTAACTCATAATCATCAAACTGATCCCTCTCTTTCAAAGTATCCTCCTCTGTGGCTGAGAACCGAGGATATGCATTTGTATCCCCGGTTTCCGCCGTGTCTCCCCCTTGGGTAATGCGGGTGGGGGAGGACCCTAACACTGAATCCCCTTCACTAGTGACCCGCCTTCTGAGTTGGTCGGCGTGCCTCCTCCAGAGTAGACCCGAGCTAGTCTCGACCCTGTAGGACACTGGTCCCGTCTGCTCGATGACTGTCCCTGGGACCCACGCCGGCCCTGATGCCGCGTAGTTCCTGCAGTGAACCGGGTCCCCTGCCGAAAAACTTTTGGAGCTCCCTCCCCCTATATTTATGTTTCTCCCTTCATCCTCCACCCTGGATGGATCCATCCGGTCAAAAAGTGTTACCGGACGCCTCCTCATGAGGAGTTCAGCTGGGGAAAATCCTGAAGCTAAGGGGGTTGTCCTGTAGCAGATGAGGAACTGGCACAAATGCAGGTTCAACTCACCGGGACCCATGCGCCACAGTGCGTCTTTCGTAGTGCGCACTTGGCGCTCTACCTGACCGTTTGTGGCGGGGTGAAACGGGGCAGCGGTGATGTGCCTGATGGCATTCCGCTCAATAAACGTCTTGAACTCTGCAGACGTGAAGGTACTAGCGTTATCGCTAACAAGGACGTCTGGCAGGCCGAAACAGGCAAAAAGCTTGCGCAACTGCTTGATGGTTGCGGCGGAGGAGGTGCTGTTCATAGGGATTACCTCCAACCACTTGGAATAGGAGTCGACTACCAATAGAAACATGGACCCGCGAAAAGGGCCAGCGAAGTTGACATGGATCCGAGACCATGGCCCGCGGGCCGTATCCCATTCCCTATGGGGCAACCGGGACTCCTCGGGCCGAGAGCCCTGGCAGCTCTCGCATGTGCCCACTAAACGCTCTATGTCCCTGTCTATCTGGGGCCACCAAAAGAAACTCCTGGCCAGAGCCTTGGAGCGCACAATCCCGGGGTGACTGGTGTGCAATAGTCTCAGTACCTTGGCCCTCAGCTTCTCTGGGATAACTACTCGCTGGCCCCAGAGTAAGCAGCCCCTTTCCAGCGACAGCTCTACTGTGCGCCTAAAAAATGGTCTGAACTCTTCATCGGGGGGAGTCGTGGACCAGCCCTTCCTAACCCAGGAACTAACTTGGGCCAGCATCTTGTCGGCTGCCGTGGCTTTGGCGAGGTCGGCCGGGACAATGGGGGGTGAGTCGAGAGACTCGATCAGTAGGACTTGGTGATCCTGCTCTACCTCGCATGTGGGGTCCCCTACACTTGGGAGGGGAGATCGGGACAGTGCGTCCGCATGGGAGATCTCCTTCCCTGGGCGATAGACCAGCTCATACTGGTAGGCGTTGAGGAAAATGGCCCGAAGCAGCATTCTGGGGGATAGTATTTGCGGTGTGGGTTTGCCGGTAGTGAAGATCCCCAAAAGTGGTTTGTGATCGGTCACTACCGTAAACTCGCGGCCGTATAAAAAGTCATGGAACTTTTTCATTCCGGCGATGATGGCTAGGGCCTCCCTATCAGTTTGTGCGTAATTGCGCTCGGCCTTTGAGAGGGACCTAGAGTAGTACGCTACCGGGGCTTCCCTCCCGCTTTCCAACACGTGGCACATGACCGCCCCCACCCCCACTGGGGATGCATCACAGACTAAAACCACTGATTTTTTCGGGTCGAAATGGGTCAGGACAGCGTCCGAAGACAGGAGTGACTTAAGCTCCTTGAATGCTCTCTCCTGCCTGTGCCCCCACCGCCAAGCCGCGTCCTTTTTGAGCAGGGTGTGCAGTGGCTCCGCAACCGATGCCTTCCGGGGCAGGAAGGTATGATAAAAATTTAGGAGCCCTAGAAATGACTGTAGCTCCGGTTTTGCGGTGGGGCGAGGGGCGTTCTTCACGGCCGCAACCTTTGACTCAGAGGGTTTGATCCCGTCCGGGGTTACCTTAAAACCTAGAAACTCAACCTCCCTCACAAAGAATACGCATTTGTCCATCCTCAGTCGAAGGCCTGCCCTCTCGAACACTGAAAGGACCCCATCTAGCCTCTTTGCCAACTCTAATTCGCTCCCCGCCATTATCAACACGTCGTCGAAGTATGGGAGGACGCCTGGAAGCCCCTTTAAAAGGCGTTCCACGAGGGATTGGAAAATTCTGGGGGCCGAATTCACGCCAAACTGAAGGCACGTTACCTTAAACGCCCCCTTGTGCGTCACTATCGTTTGCGCGGCGGCAGCAGTCGGGGTTACAGAGAGGTGCTGATACGCCTGAGCCAGATCTAACTTGGCGAAACACTTCCCCCCATGTAACGTGGCCAGCAAATGGCTGACCACGGGCACCGGATATGCGTTTGGCCGAATGGCCTTGTTAATGGTACATTTATAGTCTGCACAAATCCTGACTTCCCCGTTCGACTTAAGGGCTGTAACAATCAGCGTTTCCCACTCCGCCGAGTCAACTGGAACCAAAATCCCCTGCCCCACCAATTTGTCCAGTTCCGCCTCGATCTTGTCCTTTAGGGCGAAAGGCACCCTCCTTGGTTTGAGGTGGATGGGCCGGATTTCTGGGTCCAGCTCGAAGGAAACCGGGGGCCCCTTGTATTTCCCAAGCCCCTTCTTGAAAACGTCCGGGTGCGCGTTGCACACGTCCCGCATTGGGTCAGTCTCGATGGTGTTAATGCCGGACAGTTCGATTCCCAGGGGAGCAAACCACTGCGTTCCCAAAAGGCAGCACCTCCCCCCTTTGAGGACCACTAAGGGCAGTTTCTCAGAGTAGCTCTTGAACTTCACCTTGAAATTCCCCACCCCCAACACTGGGATCCCGTTTCCCTGCACGTCCCGAAGGTGTGACCTCATGGCCCGCAGTTTGGGCCGCTTGTCTGGGGGAATACGCATGAACTCTTTTTGGGACAGGATGGAATAAGATGACCCCGAGTCTATCTCCATCCTCACTGGGACCCCTTGCAACAGTACCTCTACGAAAAACCGCCGGTGCTCCAGGCCCACGTGGTTCACGCCTTCCTCATCGTAGCTGGCTGCGACCTTCCTGGTGCCGGTCACCTTCCGCTGGTGCGTCTGGGGATGGCTGGAACTCCTCTTGTCCTCGACTCGCCCGCGCCTGCATACTCGGGCGATGTGCCCCTTTCGGCCGCAGTTGTGACACTCGGCCTTTCGAAACGAGCACCTCGTGCGGTCGTGGGACGCCCCACAACCGTCGCAACGGCGGTCCTGCCGTTCTCGGGACTGCCGCTTCTCACCACACTTCTTGATCCTCTGGACATCGTCGTCCTCACTGGAGTAGGGGTCCGCTTTGTGGACAACTCCTCGGATGACGTTGGTGTGCCGGCGGGCGGCTTGGGGGCCCGCCAGGCCGTCTTCGCTGGTGTCCGCCGGGCCGCCTGTACTGGTGACTTGGCCCGCTCAGACGCGGCCCCTCGGGACTTGAACAGCCTCACCCCGCTCCTGGCCTCCTCGGCTGCTTGGGCCTCCCGCAGCACCTCGTTGAACGTGAGGCGTTGGTCGCGGGTCATCAGCCTCCTCTGCAGCTCCTCTGCGGTCACGGAGGGCCTGGTCCAGGTCATCCCACTGGCAGTGGACCGCTGCAAGCCTGAGGGCCGCCGCGTAGGCGGACACGGATTCGCCCGGTCGCTGGTCTCGCCTGTGGAACGCGACCCGTGCTGGGAAGATCGAGACGGGCGGCTGGAAATGCTCACCCAGTCTCTCCAGGATACGGTCGATGGGGACCTCGTCTACCTTCCGGGGGGCCACCAGGGTCATCAGGATCCGCAGCGTGGCCGGCCCCACTTGGGCCAGGAAGTGGGAGCGCATCTTCGCGTCATCGTTGATGCCCGCGGCTTCCATCGCGTGCCGAAACTGGCACTCGTAGAGCTCCCATTGTTCAGGCTCGCTCACATCGAACTGGTACGCCTTGACCTTGGGATTCGCCATCGATCCCACCTTCGTCGCCAGTTTAGTGTCTGTTCCAGGAGACATAGAAGGAGTCGCAGTATGGACTAATACAGGTTTATTGGTTGATGATCAGAACGGACATGTGGTAATGGCGGAGGTATCTCACAATATATACAGTGGTACAACGCATTTGAACTTGGCTGCATGGTAGCTCATTGGCCGCTACCGGCGTGACGTCATCTGGGTCACGCCCATCTTCGGTGGTGGATCAGTAGTAGTTGTTTGCTGCGGGAAGTTACCGCGGCTGCAGGTGATTTGAGGAATGATGACCATGTGAGTTGAACACTCGCAGCTGCCCTCTATAGGCAGATTGCTCGCGTTCCTTTAACAGCTGGGTTACATTGTGATTGTGGCTGGGTTACATTCATACATTTCTTAAAGCAACATTGTACATTCATATGAAGCAGCATTGTACATACACAACAGGCAGCCAGAGAAGCGACCGTGGGGGAATCCCCCAAAATATCCAAGCGGCCCCAAGCACCTTCACCCGAGGACAGGAGGAATGGGGCGAGGAGGAATGGCGCTTCCGGGGCAGCGGTGGGAGACCTGACGAGTCTCATCCTCTTCGGGCACTGGTCACTTCTCTTGTTCCCGCTGGCAAGTCTTGCTCCCACCTACCCGCTCTCAACCAAGTGTCGCTTCCCTGGCGAGAGCGGGGAAGGGAAGTGAGACTGGCTTCAGCTGTGAGGCGGGCAGTGTGGTGCATAAGAAGACCAACCGTTTGAAATGGTGACTGTGGCTTAAAGAAGAATGAAGCCGTAATGTATAAGCAAAAATCTTTATAAAAAATATATTTCCAAAAGCGTAACAACAAAAATAATTCCTCTGTGGGTAAGTTAGTTAATGAGAGTTACAGTAATGACATATTCTTGGATAAACAAAATTAATTCCTCTGGGGGTAAATGTAAATAGTTCACTGTTTCTTTCACAGGTAGATATGAATGATTCACTGATATAGCAATATTTTCTTTCAAAGTCGATACCAGTTATTTCAACTTTTCGAATTACTATATTCTTCTTCAGGAAGATCTGCACATAAAAATTATATACAAACATGATAATTAGCATGACTAAAAATGGTAACTACTGTTGCACATGAGTTCTCGAAGATATATAACATTACTGTGGATGTAAGAAAGTCAAAAGGCACAAGCTTACCAATATGTAAAAGAGTCTCTTGAAACCGCGTCCTTGCCTCCGCTCAAGCTATTAGGTGCATATGGACGTTAATGATGTGTGTGGGGCAGCTGCCTTTATGCTAGATGAAAACTGACTCACGTGTAACCAATTACTATACACACCCGAAGCCAGCTGCTAGAGTCGTATAAACTTACTCCCTGGAAAATTCTATAGAAACGCCGCCAAATCATGCTCCTGATTTAATCCTTTTGGATACATAGTATCAAAGAAGTGAATAGAAAATGCTTCCCGTTGTCTTAATCTTTTGTTGATATCACATCTTTCAAATAACTTTGGCCGAACCGTCTCTAAAACTACAAAGCGGAAGTCCCTATCTGAGTGGCACTTTTCCATATAGTGAGAGACCAATGGAGCTTCTGTCACCTGGTGTCTAATTTTAGACCTGTGTTCCGAAATCCGCTGCCTGAGTGGCCGACTGGTGAGTCCCACATAACGCATCTGGCAGGGGCATTCCCACATATAAATCACGCATTTGCTGGCACAACTGTTAATTGAATGCACCTTCTTAGTTATGTAAAGGAGTTAGAAAGTTAATTAGCTGGCTCACTTTCACCCAGACGGAGGGAGACTTTGTCCACAAGCCAAACTTGCCTCTTAGGAGGAATGCAAGCTCATTTGCTGTTCACTTGCCATTTTACAATGCTGTGTGAGGAAGAGTCACACTCTTTGCATGTTCCAGAATGAACCTGTCTCTCTGTCAAGGTGTGATTATTAAATACAATGGCTTACTTTGTGGACTTTTTTCTGATGTGATCCTCTTAATTGTCATAACCCTACCTCCACAATTTGCTCTGTTATTTGAGAACCCTTTTCTGTAACTGAGTGAAATTTTTAACCTTTTGTATTCTTCAACTTTCCCCCTTTTAATAAAACTAAAGAATTGTTTTGTGCAACTGCCTCAATATTTGGTCAGCTACTGGGGATTTTGGTGTTTTAGTATGACAGCTCTACCCTTCAAAGTAGACACCTTGCTTTTTAGTGTGTGTGTGTTTTTTTTAATTCTGAACTCCCTGGAACATTAACAAATCCAAGGTAGTTTGTTGTTTCTGCAGACCGTATTGCTAGGCAAGGGAATATAGTCATCACTGGATTTGGATAAATCTGCAATTCAGGCACATTTGTAGAATATCCAGGCTGATGTGGGATGACCACTTCTAATTTCTAAAGTAAAGTAAAATGAATTTACAAACCAGTTTAGATCTGGGGCATAAAATCAATCTACTACGTTAAAATACAGTAAACAAAAAAAAATTATATGTGTTTAGTATACAAGCCCCTGAAGCTATCTGTCTGAAAGGTGAGAGACTTAATTCCTCTTTTAGGATTTCTCATTTCTCCAGATTTCATGATTTATCAATGCAGAAACCAGAAAAGGTAGAGCCATTTTGGTTTTCCAATTTACAATTTTTTAAAAAATCCACCTACAGATCAACTCAGAATCAGGGCAACAAATCACTCCAGTTCAAACTCCAAACTGAATCAGGCAACCTGGTCACTACTCTTGTAACCTTTAACTCTAACTATTATCTAAGAAGCCTCCTTACTGCAGTTGTTTGAAGACTTTTCCAGAAGCTTTTTTATACTTAACATTTACTTTTCATGAAGAGAGGTGCATAGCAAATCATATAAAAGGTGTCGGACGGGGTGCCTTTTATCCCTGTGTCTGCTCAATCTTTATGCAGAATATATCATACAGAAAGATGGACTAAACTCAGATAAAGAAGGAGTGAAAATTCATTTGAAAAATGGTGCTTGAATCCAAGGGTGATTCAAGCATGAACTGTCTCTGGAGGCAAAAATGATGAAATTGATTCTGTAAGCTAAGCAGAGCTGTGAAGATAGGAGATCTATGATTCATAGGGTTGCCGTGAATGGGGCAATCTAATGGCAAATCACAACAATAATGGTCAGCGTTTACATTTTTATGCTTTTCATGAAGTAAAAAGTGTTCCCCTTTGGCAGCAACATTGTCAGGTATTAAGAGCAGTAGATAGAATTTTAGGGAATGACTATGTTTCTTTAAATTGGTAGACCAGAAAATTGGTGAGTGTAGACAGTGTTGGCTTGGTGGATGCCAAATTTGGGGAAAGTTATACTGATATTTTAAAATTTCTAATTTCTTCCCTTTTCCAAAGCCTTCATAACTCTGACTCTCCCCCTCAATTGTGTTTTGCTGTCATTTTTGGGCCACTTGAAACAAATTCAGTAGTCCCCCTCCCCCCTAAAATTCCTACCTTCACTTCCTCTAATGGGAATCCTTGAGCTACAAGCTTTGATTAATTTGAGGTTGATGCATCCTGACATCTAAAAGATACTGGACATTGAAAGGATTATTTTACAGACGAAAATTTTCATAACTTCTGGCTGCCCTGTGTGAATGTATTCTGAAAGTATTATGCTTACCAAAGTATTATGTAGCCATTGTCCAACATTCTTTCCAGTACTTCAGAAAACTAATAAGATTGAGGAAATTGGGCTTATTTTGTATTTTGAGCAAATAAAGATATATAAAGCAGCCATGGAGTGAGGCTGAAGGAGGAGGAAGAAGAAGAGGAGGAGGAGGAAGAGGAGGAGGAAGAAGAAGAAGAGAAAAGAAATAGAGAGAGAAAAGTAGGGAAACTACAGGTGGGGGGACAGAAAGAGAGCTGCTAGAGAGAAGGAAAGAGCCAATGGAGGGATGGAGATAACTTAGGCATAATATTGCAGTGCAATATTAGACATTTCTTGGCATTTTGAATAATGGATTACTAAACCACCCTAATGGCAGAAAGTGAGGAAGACCTAAAGAATCTATTGATTGGGCTGAAGGAGGAGAGTGCAAAAGCTGGCTTGAGACTAAATATCAAGAAAACCAAGATAATGGCAACAGGCCCAATCAGTTCCTGGAAAATAGATGGGGAAGAAGTAGAAGCAGTGACAGATTTCACTTTCTTGGGATCAAAGATCACTGCAGATGGGGATTGTAGCCATGAAATAAAAAGGCGACTGATTCTTGGGAGACAAGCGATGAGAAACCTGGGGAACATAGTGAAAAGCAGAGACATCACATTGCAAACAAAAATTAGAATAGTCAAAGCAATGGTTTTCCCAGTAGTAATGTATGGATGTGAGAGCTGGACAATTAGGAAGGCTGAACGCAGAAGAATAGATGCCTTTGAAATGTGGTGTTGGAGGAGGGTTTTGAGGGTACCCTGGACAGCGAGGAGAACAAACAGGTCAATCTTAGAAGAAATTAACCCTGATTGCTCACTGGAAGGTCAAATAGTAAAGATGAAGCTAAAATACTTTGGACATCAAATGAGAAGGGAGGATTCACTTGAGAAGGCATTGATGTTGGGAAAGGTGGAAGGCAAAAGAAGAAGGGGGAGGCCAAGGATGAGATGGTTAGATGGTATTACAGACACAATGGGCACAGAGCTGGGAGGGCTGAGGGGGATGGTGGAGGACAGAGGCGCCTGGAGAACAATGGTCCATAGGGTCGCAAAGGGTCGGAACCGACTGTGCGACTGAACAACAACAACAACAACAACAAAAAGCAAGACATCATATAAACCATTCTGTTGTGTTGTGTTGTTTTGAAGGATGGAATATACAGAACAGGTGGTACTGGAGAAAGAGCAGAAAATCTGAGTTTTGTCTGCAAGGTAACTTTGAAACCCATCTCCAATCAGTAACACAGTTCAGTGGCTCAGCACAAAGGTGTTCGTTTATGAGATGGCACACCAACAAGCCAGGAGAGCTGTGAGGGTTGGTTGGTGGTTGAGCTCATTGGGCATTTGACACAAGGCTGCGAGGGAAGCAATTACACCACTCAGCATCCTTCTGGTTGCTCAAACCCTGAGCGCAGCATTTCAAGGCCATTCCTATAGGCTGGCAAAGAGTCTTCCAGAAGCCCCAGCAGTGGCATAAGGCATGGATGAACTCTCCACACCTCATGTGTGCTATAGAGAAGGCTATACAGAAAAACTAGTGCTAGCAGGAATGGAAGAAAACACTGCAGTAAAATTTATATTTTGCTGCCTAAATAGATGCCAAAATTGTATTTTACCTCCTGGCTGAGGTTGCCATATTCCCTAGTTAAATAGGTTTTACTTAGATTCTGGACTCATTTATCAGGATTATCTTCATGCCTGTTTGTGGGGGCCCCCCCACTGGACGAAGGCATCCGGGTAGTTAGGGGCGTGGCCAGCTCCCTTATAAAAGGGGTGGCCACGAGGCAGCCGAGCTGCCATTTTGCAAAGCGACTGAGCGGAGAAGTTTTTCCCTCTTACCTCCGTCGCTTTTGCCTTGACTGGGAAGCCTTTTGGCTGCTGATTTTCTTCCTTCGGCTTCCCATAGGTTGGACTGAGATGCCTTCGAAGAAGAAGGCGGCCGCGAGCGCGGCTCGCGCGGTTCGGAGGCACAATCCGGGTCGGAGGACCGCGACTGCGCCTCCCCAGCTGCCGTCTTTGCCTGCACCCACCGGGATCGGTGGGATGGGGTCTATTCCCCCTTGGCCGGAGGCGGGGGACCCAAGCATGGGTCCAGCAAGGGCTGCGGCCCACGGCCCGCAAGCGGTGGACACCGCTCCTGGTGCTTCCCATTCTACTGGGCCTTCTTCTATAGGGGTGCAGCTCACCCCGTGGCCTTCCAGCCTTTGGGGGTGGTGTGGTCCCCTTCCCTGGCAGGTGCCTACATTGGCCCTACCGGGCCTGGGTGTGGGGTCATGGCCTTATTCGGGCCCCGGAGTACAAGGGCCTGTACCCACGCCTGTAGCAGGCGGGCCGGCTGGCCCTTGGCCCCTCGTCAGTGTGGAGGCCTTACTGGCCCGCGTTGCGGCCCTTGAGGCTTCCCTGGCTCGGGCCAGCCACGCTGGGGCTCCCTTTGGGGTTCATTTTGAAGCGTCGTCTGCTGGGCAGCGGCAGGCGATGGGACGGGTCGAGCTGCTTGAGGCGCGTGGCGCGTCTTTGGCCACTGCCTCGCAGCTCCCCAGCCAACAGACCAGTGCGGGTCAGGCCCCAGCGACGAGCTCAACGGTGGTCGTGAGCCCCGATGCCCCCAGTGGGCCGGAACCCCCGGTGGGGGCGGCCCGCGGGGGTGCAGCATGTGAGTATGCGGTCCAAACTAGTGCACCTACACACGTGGCCACGTTGGGGGGGGCTTTCCAATGGCCCTGGCCTCGCGTGGGTGGTGCGGCGGTACAGCCACTGACGCCCCACCCGGCGACGACAACTACCACCCAGGGCCCCGGGGTGGGGGGTGTTTCCTACCCTGTGGGGAATGTTTTGGGGGTGGCTGGGCTAGTCCAAGCCCCTTTCCAGATGCCCGCAGTTTCTGCGGTGCCTGTCTCGGCCTTGCCGACAGCGGGGTATTCCTTGCCACTGGGCGACCACTTGGCACAGGCCACCAAAGAGAAAATATGGCGGGGGGAGTATGTAGATATCTTCTCACTCCTAAATAGGGAGCCCACCAAAGAAGAGAGGGAGGGGCAGGATGAGAAGGATAAGGAACAGGCACGTCGTCGCGAGCCACCACGTACGTGGGCCAACTGGCTGCCGGCTTACCTCATCTACATGGCGGTGTACCTGAGGGCCCGGCCGGATTTGGCAATTCCAATGGTCCAGTATTTGGACAACATCTATCGGGCGATGGTTGACTTTCCGGGCCCGTCGTGGTTGGCTTATGACGAGGAATTCCGTATGCGGATTCCCCTGCACCCTGAGATGAGGTGGGATGAGCCATGCCAGAGGCTTTGGCTTCTGTACATGACGCCCACGCGCCCCGCGCCAGGGGAAAGATACCATTGTGGACATGCGGTCCAGCGAGCGGCTCCAGCACAGGTTCCCCGCCAGGTGGCGGGGCAGGGGGTTCCAGCCCGCCTGCTGTGCTGGGCTTTCTCGTCTACTGGTTCCTGCAATAAGAAGAATTGCAAGTACAGACATGAGTGTCCCACCTGTGCGGGCCCCCATGCAGCCTCTGCCTGTCCCAGGCCTGGAGGGACGCGGGGCAGAGGGAGGGGCGGACAGTGGGCTGGCAAGACTGCCGCAGATGGAGCTGGTTCACCGAAAGGCTCCCTCCCCAATTAATGTGGACATGTTGGAGCGTTGGCTCACATTGTACCCGAAAGGGGAGGATGCGGATTATCTCCTTCAGGGCTTTAGGCAGGGGTTCCGTATCCCTTTCATGGGTGATAGGTCCCCTCAGGATGCCCCCAACCTTTTGTCCCTTAGGGGGGAGGGAGGAGGTGGCTGCTGCCAGCATTAATAAGGAGGTCGATGTGGGCAGGGTCGCTGGCCCTTTTCCTGCACCCCCGTTCCCCAACCTTAAGGTATCGCCCCTGGGCTTGGTTCCCAAAAAGTCTCCAGGCGAGTTTCGCCTTATCCATCACTTGTCCTACCCAGCCGGCCGATCGGTCAACGATGCTATCCCTGATGACCTTTGCTCAGTCAGGTATACATCTTTTGACCACGCGCTGCGCATGGTGCGCTCATGTGGCCCGGGTGCGCTGCTGGCTAAGTGCGACATTAAGTCGGCTTTTCGCCTCTTGCCGGTGCACCCGGGCGACTTTGAATTGCTGGGTTTCAAATTCCGGGGCGAATATTACTTTGATAAGGCCATGCCGTTTGGCTGTTCCATATCATGCTCGGCTTTCGAGCGTTTCAGTACCTTCCTAGAGTGGGCTTTCGTCCGCAGGTCAGGGTCCCGGTCTGTAGCCCATTACCTGGATGACTTTTTATTCGGGGGTGAACAGGGCTGGGACACGTGTACACGTCTCCTCAACACATTTCAGACGCTAATGGAGGAACTCGGTGTCCCTTTAGCGCCCGAAAAGACCGAGGGCCCATCTACCCAGCTAGTCTTCCTGGGGGTGGAGATTGACATGATAGCGCAGGCTTCTAGGTTACTGGGGGAGAGGGTGTCAAGGATTGTGGCCCTTATCTCGGATTTGCTGGCCAAGCGCAAGGCATCACTGAGAGAACTGCAGGTGCTTCATGGTCACCTCAATTTCGTTTGCAGGGTGGTCGCACCGGGCAGGGCTTTTGCCCGGCGCTTGTGCGACGCCATGGCGGGAT
This sequence comes from Bradypodion pumilum, assembly GCA_035047305.1. Taxonomy (NCBI): domain Eukaryota; kingdom Metazoa; phylum Chordata; class Lepidosauria; order Squamata; family Chamaeleonidae; genus Bradypodion; species Bradypodion pumilum. The sequence continues at coordinate 277,173,265 of JAWDJD010000004.1, read as the reverse complement.
TATCCAGGCCTCACCATAGGGTTCGGCTTACCCGGGGTATCAGGGCGGACATGCTTGTCTGGTTACAGTTCCTGAGGGAGTTCAATGGGGTCTCATTTTGGAGGTGTGACCTCCTGGCTTCCCCTCAATTTCAGATTCAGTCTGATGCCTCGGGATCCCTCGGTTATGGGATGTACTTCAATGGGAAGTGGGCCTATGGTGGGTGGCCACCGGCCTGGGCAGGCACGGGTCGCCTGCGTGATCTCACATATCTGGAGTTTTTCCCCTATCCTGGGTGCTTTGATGCTATGGGGCGAGGAGTGGTCCAACTCGGTCGTGCATTTCTGGTGTGACAATGCGGCTGTGGTCCACATTGTCAATGCACAGACTTCTAAATCGCCCAGGGTTATGGACCTAGTGCGCCAGTTTGTGTTGCGCAGCCTGCGCCTCAACGTCCTGTTCAGGGCCAGGCATGTCCCAGGGGTTAATAATGATATTGCTGACGCTTTGTCCCGCCTACAGATCTCCCGGTTCCGTGCCTTGGCCCCGGATGCGGAAGAATTTCCCTCGCCACTCCCGGAGGAGATATGGACCATTGGCAAGGAGAGGTGAACCGGGCGATTGGCCTGTCGCTAGCGCCACGCACGCGTAAGGCGTATCACCACGCAATTAATTATTTCAGGGCATTCTGTACTCAATTTCAACTGCCAGGAACTTGGCCGATCCCGGTAACCCATGTTCTGCGGTTCATGGTTTACCTGCATGCTTAGGGCCTTGCACCTCGCACCATAGCATCTAAGCTTTCAGCATTGGCTTTTATGGCCAAAGTGGGAGGTCATGTGGACAGCACCTCTGACTTCCGTGTGAGACATGTTTTGGAGAGGTGGGTGCGCGAGCGCGGGCGTTGCCCGGACGACCGCCACCCGATTTCCCCAGGGGTCCTTACCCAGTTGGCCCGGGGCTGGCCTTGCCTCTGTTTTGATGCATATGAGGCAGCCCTATTTCATGCAGCCACAACGGTGGCATTTTTTGGAGCGCTCCGCATCAGCGAGCTTGTGATGCTGTCTAAGGCGGATGCAAGTCGTAGGGCACTGGAACTCGAGGATGTCTGTGTTGCCAAAGACTGGGCTCAGTTGAGGATACGCTCCTCTAAGACGGATCAGCATGGCGTAGGCAGTGGTGTGCGACTGCTACGGTGTTCTTTGGCAGACATTTGTCCGGTTGGTGCCCTACAGGAGTTCCTGGCACTGCGTGGCACGCACCATGGCCCGTTTTTCTGTCACCAAGATGGGTCTCCCCTTACTAAATTTCAATTTTGGAAGGTGACGGGCAAAGCGCTGGCCAGTGTGGGCCTCCCAGGTGCCCGCTATGGCACCCATTCATTCCGTATAAGGGCGGCCTCAACCGCAGCTGCTTTTGGGTACTCCGGGGCTGACATACGCAGCATGGGAAGGTGGGGTTCGCAGTGTTTTCAGTTTTATGTGCGCCCACTTCCGCCGTGAGTACCAATTCAGTCACCTTACCTTCTTTTCCTCATTTTTCTTTACAGACCCGGGGTGTCGTATTACACCGGTGACAGTATGGCTGGTGGGCCATAGCTACATGCACAGGGCAGCGCGTTACGCTGCGGCGACAGAGTGGGGACCCCGACTGGGACTGGGTGCATACGCAAGTCTCACATGGCATGGTAAGCCTGGGATGTTATGGCGGGAGCTGCTGCCTTTCCTTTTTTCAGGCCAGAATGCTGACCCGCCTGACATTCTGATCATACATCTGGGGGGCAATGATTTGGGCCAGGTCACCGGCTTATCGCTGAAGCATGCGATTTGCGAGGACCTCGCCTACCTGCATTACGTCTGGCCCGCCACAACCCTTGTTTGGTCGGACATGGTCCCGCGCCATTCCTACAGAGGGGGTGTTGACCTCCTGGCCCTTGACCGCGCTAGACGCATGGTGAATAGGGCAGTGGCGCGGTTCCTTGTCGACAGGGCTTGGGGGAGGGTCAGTCGTCACCCCGCTATTAGCCTACAAAGTTATGACTTGTATGCAGGGGATGGGGTCCATCTGTCGCGAGGAGGTATGGACCTCCTGTTGGGTGATTGGCGAGCAGGCCTGTTGACCGAGCTGATGGTCTGGGGGGGGGGGCGTCGAGCCTTCTTTGAAGCCCCTCCGTGTGGCGGGTAGCACTGGTAAGGTAAACATTATGACCCACAGGTATCCGGCAAGTTCGCAATTGACTGGACAACACTAGACAGGCATAAGTTGGTTAAACGTTGTCCGGTCAACGACGAACTAGGCGACGGGGTGATGGCTATAGCTAGACAGCATGCATCACCACGTGATTTTACGGATACGCGTCAGAGGGTGGGGTCATTAGTTAGATATTGACTACGGTCAACAATTTGTTTGTTGTCAACAAACAAATTGATACAAATGGATACATTGTAGCAATTGCCGTTGGCAATTTTGGGTGGTACCTTACCAGTGTTACTTCGGCCTGCTTGCCTTAAGAATTATGATTGGTCAATTACCAATAGAAATTTATCATTCGGACTAGGGCATGAATCAATAAATGTGGCCCAATGCCGTTATCCACTTTTATCAGTGTCTGAGTCCTTTATTGGGGGGTGCGCCTGCAATGCAAGCGCGGCGCCAAAATGGCCGCTGCGCTCTTTGCGGGGGCCCCCACCGGACAAAGGCATCCGGGTAGTTAGGGGCGTGGCCAGCTCCCTTATAAAAGGGGTGGCCACGAGGCAGCCGAGCTGCCATTTTGCGAAGCGACGGAGCGGAGAAGTTTTTCCCATCCACCCTCTCCCTAGTTAACAGTGTGATGTTTTGGTCGCTTCGGGGCCGGGTGGGAATTTTTGGCTGGGACCCATATTGGCTTCCGGGTCCTGGTTTTTTCGCCCATCCCACACTGTTGCTATGGTTTGACATAGGGGTTTTTTCTGTTGCTGCTGTTGACTTTGGTCACATGGGCGGGTAGCACTGGTAAGGTAAACATTATGACCCACAGGTATCCGGCAAGTTCGCAATTGACTGGACAACACTAGACAGGCATAAGTTGGTTAAACGTTGTCCGGTCAACGACGAACTAGGCGACGGGGTGATGGCTATAGCTAGACAGCATGCATCACCACGTGATTTTACGGATACGCGTCAGAGGGTGGGGTCATTAGTTAGATATTGTCTACGGTCAACAATTTGTTTGTTGTCAACAAACAAATTGATACAAATGGATACATTGTAGCAATTGCCGTTGGCAATTTTGGGTGGTACCTTACCAGTGTTACTTCGGCCTGCTTGCCTTAAGAATTATGATTGGTCAATTACCAATAGAAATTTATAATTCGGACTAGGGCATGAATCAATAAATGTGGCCCAATGCCGTTATCCACTTTTATCAGTGTCTGAGTCCTTTATTGGGGGGTGCGCCTGCAATGATCGTTTTGCTTTCCCCAGAGAAATCTAAAGAAAATCCAGAGGAAACATGAGACATGTAAAAATTTGTTTAGCACATGGGAAAAGGCCCACTAAACTCAATGTGCGGGTGGCCAAGGACGTCTCCACTACCCCCGGACTCTCTCCACCTGTCCGGAGAGATAAAAGGGCTGTCAGATGGAGCCAACGGCCGAAGACACTGTCCCCACCATGCGGGTTGCTGATACCACTGCCCCAGCTGTGCAGGTAGCCAAGGACGTCTCTGCCCCCACCCCCAGACTTTATCAACCTAGCCGGGTGATACGTCACTGCCTACCTGAACTTCTGAACTTTTGTTATTTCTGTTACCTTTGTGTATTAATTTTGTAAGCTGCCCTGAGCCGCCATGAAGTGGTGAGTGGGTGGCCATATACATTTGAAATAATATATAATAAACTAAATTGGACTTATCTCTGTTAGGAGAATAGGTTGCATGTCCTTTCCTTCTATCTCTTTCCTTTGCTCCTTTTTCTCTTATTCCCTCCTTTGCTCAAAGGACAAACCCAAGGCTTCACTGCTTCAAGCACAATGCAACATGATTGCATTGTGTTATATGTCCCAATGCATTATCGGTATCTGCAGTTGGGCATGTACGTTTGCTGTGCAATGGCATATAAGCAGTTAATTGCCTGGGCAGAAAAATACTGAAGATATTAAAAGATTTTATTATAAGAATTATTCAAAAATGAGATCCATTGTAAAATGTAAGGATTAATTTATTAATCAGAGCTTTCTGAACTCTCGCATTAAGCAGCTTTGTTATGCTAATTCCCTTATAAATGAATAATGGACTTATCCTCCCATTATTGCATATCATTTAAAAAGACCCCATTTAGAAAATGAAGATGTCCTTTTTGCTTTCAAATTATTGTACATTTTAGGGCACAAGTTTGTTTTAAAATGAATACCAGAAAATACCCCCAGCTCTCTCTCACATCATCCATATTCATCGATCATTGTCCTAATCATATCTGTTGGATCTTCAGCATTTTATCAGAGACAAATGTTCTGTGAAATTTACACAAGGGAAGAAAGAAGGATATTTGAGCCTCCTTCATTCTCCTTGAAGAAGGTGCTGCCAAGGCAGACTTGAAAGCTTGCCCAGTTCCAAAGTCTTGCTATACTAGCAAGTAAGTTTGTATCAGAGAGCTTTGTCAGATTGTGATTGCAAGATGTGATTGAATTCCAGCAGTGACACTTCAGAGGCATTCAGGTGCCATGGGGAATTGTAGCAACAACTGTTAATATCTAAAAATAAAAATCTCTCCCTGAACACTACATAGGCCTGTTCTTTAGTAATAGGAAGCAGAGTGGGGGTGGGGGATGGAAAGCCATTCTAGTAAAAAAAATTATCATTGTATGACATGTTACAAAGTTCAAACTTTCCAGTATTAGCCTGAATCCCAAAGCAAACCAAAGCAATCACACTTATATACTGGCCCATAGTGCTTATTGCATTCTCTGGGCAGTTCACAAGTTGAATAGTATTTTACCCCCCAACATGCTGGGTACTCATTTTACCAACCTCAGAAGGATGGAATGCCGAGTCAACCTTGTTACCTGGTCATGATCGAACTCATAACCTTTTAGTTGTAGTACAGCAATTTAACCACTGCACCACCAGGGCTCCAAGTGACCTTTGTCATGTCAGTCTGTACTGTACCAAATGAGGCGCCTCCAATCTATCTATCCTGTGACAAGTGTAAACACACATGGATTAAACCCAGTGATGCAGTGGTGTTAAACCAGTGGTTCCCAACAATTTTTTGGCCATGCACCACCTAAGCATCTCTAAAATTCTGATTCCCCCACCTCTGTGACATATAATTCTTGTTATTCAAAAAGTGAACTCCTATTCATGTGGAGGAAGCCTAAAAGGCCATTAGTTTGGCCTAACTCATTCTCAAATTGCCTCCCTTAAAAATCAAATTGAACAACACACACACACACACACACACACACACACACACACACACACACACACACACACACACACCGGGATGTATGCCACATGTTGGGAACCATGGCCTTAGACAGTGGATCTCAAGGTAGCAATTTTGCAACGGCCGCAGTGGTTGTATATATTGGAGAATGAGAAGAAACATTTGACAGCTGAAATCCAGCAGTAAGTCACAGCTACTATAGACATACTGAATCAGTAGGAATTAGTAAGTCAACACCTATGTGCATTTCATTGATTCAGTTGGCCTACTTTAGTCACAATTTACTACTGTATTACAGCCACTGTCTCAAAGTATATTGATTTTTCTCCATCATGTTCAAGTATTGTAGCTCTCAAAGTACACACATAGATCTAACTATGTATTTTTCAGAGTCACAGCTTTTGTTTTATGTTACCTTGCACTGAGCTTCATTTTCACCTGCAGGATACAGAGCACTGTCACCGCTTGAGGGTCTGACCTCTTTCCAGCTGATGCTGCAGAAAACCTATTTGAGCTGGCAAAGCAATAAAGGCAAACGGAATAAAATTGCGGCCACAGCCTCTTTTGCAAGCTTTCAAGCTTCACTTAACTTTTAAGCTAGCCTTTCAAGGGATGGGGAGTAGAAGACATCTTCTTATGACTGAAGTACTAGCATCTGTCACCACTTATTTATGTAGCTTTTGCCATAAGGGGGAAAACAGCATTGCTTTTCAATACTTCCAATATTCCTCTGATTAAAAAAATATGCCTGAGCTGCATTGTGTTGGCAAGGCTTTTGCTCTCTTAGTTCATCGCTCTTTTATTTCTCCTGCTGGTGTGGGTTCACAGCACTTTACAAGAGACAAGGCAGTGTAATTATCATGCTAGGAAAACAGTCCATTTGTTGAAACACAGATGAAAGATGAGATGGACAAACATGGAGAAAGAAAAATACTTTGCATACATTAGTGGTGTCAGCTGCTAACTGCTATTCCACTCATAAATGAGTTTGCAATGGCATTGGAGTTTTTTTTATTAAGTAATGCTGTCAAAGGTTTCTTCAGAGTGTGAAAGGTGCTTTTTAAATAAATGTGCTCATTTTGGTCTATCTTGGGGCTGTAAATCAGAAACTCTATTAAATTTTATTCACTACCAGCTGAGAAGTACCAACTAAAGATGAATCTTCACCCTCAATATATGCCACATTCTATATTTTTTAATAAGCCAAGCATATTTTGCTTTCTAAACTACGTGCTGAAATAGGTCTTAACACCAAGTGTCATACTGCAGAATTCAAAGTAGCTGCAGTAGCCCCATTTTTACAATTGATTTGAATTTGATTAACCTGGAAGACATAATACGTAAACAAAGACTTGCTGGATCGAAGGAATGGAAAAGGGATTTGGTAGGGCTGTACTTCCCTGTTTGTTTGTTTTTAAAAGCAGTTCTATACTTCTCATGTACAGTATTGAGATGACGCACATCCTGAGTGACAAATCTATACATATGCAATGTGTTTCAGTAAGGAAAAATGTTGGGGGACATACAAGAAATGAAAGCATCATGAGATTGCTAGGGTGTCCGTGGCAATGGCATGTAACCAGCTCACCCTCCTATCCAGAGGTGTTACACTGTGAGTTTGAGGGCCACAAATGATTAATAATTTCTATAAATATATAGGAATTATATCATCAGAACAAGATTTTTGGGTGAACCATCTGGAAGTCACTTAACAGAGTTACAAATGAAATAGGAAGAACGAAGAATAATAATGTTTATGTTTATGTTTATTCAATTTTATATCCCGCCCTACTCAACACATGGCTGACTCAGGGCGGCTAACAACATATAAATGACCCTGGGACACCCCACAGGGTTTACATAAAGATACAATATTCAAATTATAATAATAAATACAATGTTATAAGTAAATACAGTATAAGGCAAGACAGTCAACAATAATACAAATAATACAAATATCAGCACCACATCAAAATAATATATCAATAATTACAATAGAATCACAAAGGATGAAAACATCAATTAAAATGAGGCTATCTGGATACAGAACAAAATTATTGTGAATATACAGAAATTCAATCAATTCAATCAATAAATGTATGTGCATGCAAGTGTATTCCTACTACTTGTACAAAAGAGATCTAGTAAACACCCAAGGTAACATTATTGAAGTAGCCTGCTGATGGTCAAAAAAAGTCTAATCATTTTAACATTTAAATTTGTGGGGCACCTTCCTAGGAGTTTGGCAACTTCAGGGAATAAACCCATAGGTTCAAATCTGCTTATATCTCTTGAAGTCACTTTTATTAAAAGTATAACATTAGCTCTCATGATTCCTCCCCATCCCCTTATATTCTCTGAGAATTGAGTATCTGTCACTAGCCAACAGTGTATGATTCAATTTTCTGGGGACCTAGTTGAGCTCACTGGATTCTTGGAAGTTCAAGTCCAGAGAGGTGACCAAAGTTTATGAATCCCAGTCCAGTCCAGGGGGAAGTCCTTTTAAGAAAGACTAGCAAAAGAGGGAAACACGGCACCATGAAACTGCTCTTCCTAGAACATCATCTGCTGTGTCTGTTGCCTCTCACACCTCCAGTAACTTAGCTAGATGGAGGTAGATCCCTTGCTTCCTGCCAGGTGGTGTAGAGAGGACAACTGGGGTGATGCTGGAGTGTCCAGGCAGGCATTGCTGGAGTCTTATAACCTTGCTGTGATCTCCTGGCTGGCCAGATAGAGCAACTTTGTTGGCTCCATTACTTGGCTCTCATTGTCACTTCCTCCTTACTAGCAATTTTGCAAAATGCACAGAAGACGGGGCCCCAGTTCTCTGATGCTGTTTCCTGTTTCTCCTCTGATATCATTGCTGACTCCTCTGGGCTTTTGCCGTCCTCTCCTCTTATCCCATATGATACACTCTTCTTCAGCTGTCTTGCGTTAGCTGGCCTCTCTCCTTCCACTGGCAGTGCTACTCACTGCTTGGTAGAGACTTGGTGTCCTCTGGGTTTGTAGGGTGGGGCCTGACAGTTTGCCTGGGGTGCATGGGATGTTATCTAGGGGTTTCATATAATCATAATTTGTTTAAATTTTATTTATCTTTCATGTACATCCATAGTTTCAAACCATGCAGCACAGTGATACAAACAAAGAATGAAAGAAAAAGTGTTTATTAAACAATGCAGTCATTTGAAAAACACACAGAATTTTTAAAAAGTATATCTGAAGGTTGGCTGAAATGTTTTGCCTATTGATTTGTAGATTCATGGTAAATTGAGACATTTTGAAACAATGCTAAAGTACATAAAACTTTAGAATTTCCTATTTCAGGTGGTATCTTAATTTTCAATATAATCCCCAACATTGAAACCAGTTTCTTCTTTCTGGAAGCTAGGAATTCCAAGTCTCTGTTTTCTATTTGTTGCTTCAGTGCTGTCTTCAATGTATTGTCCTGTTGGCCATGGTTGTCATTCAAGTTCTGCTTCTTATATGGAAGAAAGAGAAATTATAGTGGAGTAAAGGTTAGGAGTTAGTGCTGGGTAGCAATGCATATGTTAATTATGTAACAATCAGTGAGCATTGTCATGGGGTCCGAGCAGGGTCTCATGTTGAGAATCCCCTTTCTCTCTCCGTCACTCCCCACGTTCTCACCAGTGGCCGAGCTGAGCCATGCTGGCTCCCGTTTCTCTCTATTGGAGGCCTGTGTTTCTGGGAGTGCAGCAAAGCCTTCTCCTTCTCGGCTATGTGCCCCGGAATCCAGACAAGCAGTACAGACAGGCAGACAGCTAAAATGCCTTTCTAGTAATTTTTATTAACCTACGTCTACACTTAGAACACATTTCTAATAAAATAAAAACCTATACAATCAATCTAAGTAATAAGAGAATGGGGCTTCTGAACACACACACACACACCTATCTAGATGAGCATCTTGAGGACCCAAATGACAAAGTTTCACCCCCTGAAAGATGTTCACTCTCCCTCCTCCTCTTCTTCTCCTTCCTTCTCTCCCTTATAGGGTTCCTGGGTAACCATGGTAATTTGGATTTGTGTCAAAAGTGTGATTGACAGTTAACGATGCACCTTCTAGAGTGCCCCCCCATGGGAAAATACTCTTGCTGACTAGACTAGAAAGAAATCTTGCTGACCTACGTAAGAAAGGCTAGCATGTACAGAGTGTTTTATATAACAGACAAACATGTTTCCTTACTGGACATGTTGATAAGAGGCAGAACATGGGTTCTGCCTAACATGTGAGTGAAGAGATGCACCTGGCTTTCTTGCAAGCTCTGCACCAACACCCCCCATGCACACACACACGCACACACACACAAAACCACTTTATAATCCCTTTCTGATGCTTTCTCCTTTCCAATACTTATTTCTCTCTTCACCTTTCCTTTCCAATTCACACTCCTCTCTTCTCAACCAACTTCAACCCTCCTTTCTTTTCTTTTAATGCTCAAATCTTCTTTCTGTACTTTTTAAAGTTTCAATCTTGCCTTCACCCGCCTCCATTACCCCCTCTCTTCCTCCCTCCTCCTTCTTCTTTCCAACTTTCATGACCTCCGTTTTCCAACTTACTTTCCTTCCAATTCTCCACTTTCAGCCACGGCCACCTCATTCACCGCCACTGCGATTACATTCACTTTGCAAACAAAATAAAGTTCCGAAGCCTGGCTCCACTTTTCCTTGTGAGGATCCCGTCCGGCCTCGTAGTGGCTCGCTCGGCCCAGCTTACGCTGAGTCTCACTCACCACCCGATTTCTGAGCTCCAACCCCCAATTTCACTCACAGCCAATATTGAATATATCCCAGGTCTTCAGAATGTTGCTTTAAGCTTCCCTTTTGGTGTTTGTTTTGTTTAAAATCTCATTGGAACCACATTTACCAGCACGAGCAGATCGACACACGTCTTATTCAGACACCATCTTAAGCCACGCATAAATTGCAAAGATTGAAGACTGAATTGGTGGGAAAGGATATAGTCAAGGTAAAAAAGACTTGGTATATTTAAAAAGGGAATACTTTGAATGTAGTAATAAAAATTCAAAATTATTAGCGAGGGCCACTAAAGAAAAGAGAGAAAGAAGGGAAATTGGAGTTTTGGTTAATAAACAAGGAATAAGATGTAATAAGACTGGGGATAAATGTAAAATTGTGAAAGATGTTTGTCAGGCTTTATACGCGAAAAAGTATATAGTACAGTGAAGTGGGAAAAACAATTGAAGAAACAAATAAATAATATAAAACAGGAACACAGAAATAGGATGGAGGAGCAAATAACAGAAAAGGAAATAAAAGAGGTTATAGCCGACTTAAAAACAGATAAAGTGCCTGGTGAAGATGGGTTATCTGCTGAGTTTTATAAGGAATTTAAAGATTTGGTGGTACCAAAATTAGCAAAATTATACAATTATATATTAGAAGGTGGGCAAATTCCAACTTCTTATAATAAATTTTTTATTGAATATAAAAAGATAAACATTACAAAAAAGAAGAAAATACAGAAAAGAGTACATGTAATTTAAAAGAAAAAAAACATATTCAATTTTTATTGAATCCAATTACATTAAACATAACATAAACTACTAATAATCACCCTGTGTATTTATAAGTTATAAGAGCCTGCGGGATATTGCCTTTTATACCATTTCCAAAAATATATATAATCTGGTACAAGGCTATTGCTCTGATCTCCATTCAATGAGTATTCCACAAAAGGTTGCCAAATTTTCCAAAATCTATTTTCTTCAATTTTTCCCTTATATTTGTTTATTTCCCATGTCAGTTTGTCATTCAATGCAAGATCCCACATCTCTTTATACCATTCCTCTACTTTTAGAACTCTATCAAGTTTCCAGCTCCTTGCTATACACATTCTAGCTGATATCAGCATAAAGGCTATTAGTTCCTTATTGTCTTCATTTACTTTCAAATTCTCCACATCTGTTAACAACACCATATTTAAATTCAATTCACATTCTACCCCCATAATATCACATATTTCCTTCTCAATTTCCCCCCAATACTCTTTTACCACTTTACAATTCCACCACATATGTTCATATGTTCCTAAAGAGTTTTTACATCTCCAACACATTTTACTTTTAGCATTGTCCATTTGAAATAATCTCTCAGGAGTCAAATACCACTTCCATAACATTTTGTAATTATGCTCTTTCATTCTTACCAACATAGTTCTCATATATCTTTTTCTCCACTTATCTTTCCAAATTTTTTCCTGAATTTTTATGTTCAAATCCTGTTCCCAGCATGACTTCAAAGTTTCTTGTGGATTACCTTCATTATTTAAAATTTTATAAATCCTGCTTACTATACCCTTTAATCCCATATCTCCTTTTCGTATTTTTAACAACAGTTGCTCAAATTCTGTTTTATCCCTCTCCAAACTACTTTCTTCCTTGTATTTATCAGTCCATCTATCCAACATTACCTTCTGAAGCCAGTTCAGATTCAACTGTGAATAAATTACTGCTTTATTCTCGCGATCTTTACAGGCACCAACCCAGTCCTTCAACAAAGAAACATTTTTCCTTTCCAGTACCATCTTTAAACTATTATCTAATTGTATCAGAAAACTTTTGATATCATCTAATTCTATTATAGGAGATAGTTCTGGACTCAATTTCTTTTTGACCTTGTTCCAAACATCCAACATTGTTTTCATCATTCTATTTTTAACACTAATTTTCCCTTTCTTATCGCCTAGAAATACCCCTTTACCCATTTTTAACTCCTTCATCTCTATTTCTTCCCAGACAACCTTCTCCCTTGCTAAAAGTTTTATAATATTCTTAATTTGGAAAGATCTATAATAATTCCTTAAATTAGGTATTCCCAATCCTCCTTCTTTCTGAGATAAGTACCAAAAAATCTTAGCAATTCTAGGCTTTTTTCCTGGATTACAATAATTATTTATTATGTTTTGAAAATCTTTAATTTCCTTATCAAACAACCTAATCGGCAACACATCAAATAAAAAAAATTATTTTTGGCAACAACATCATTTTAGTTAACGCTATCCTACCAAACCATGACAATTTGATTTTTTTATACAATTCTATTTTCTCTTTAATTTCTTTTTTCTGTTTATCATAATTTAATCGCTTAAGGTCCTCAATTTTATTTGAGATACTTATTCCTAAATATCTCAAACATTCTTTAATTTGAATTTTAAATTTAGCCTTAATTCTCTCTTGTTCCTCCTTCTCAACATTACAGGCTATCATTTCTGATTTATCCCAATTGATTCTCAGACCTGTTATCTCTTCAAAATCTTTTAGATGTCCTTGTATTTTTTCCAATGCCTTTCTAGGGTGCTTCATTATTATCAAAGTATCATCTGCATACAAACTTATTTTATTTCCAGCCATCCCTTCAATGCCTTTATCTCCTCTTATAATATTCGCTAACAACTCCATTGCCATTATAAACAATATTGGGGATAATGGGCAACCCTGTCTTGTACCTGCTTCTAATCTTATCTCTCCTGTATTTTCATCATTGACCCTGACTTTTGCAAATCCAAATTGATATAACTGATCTATCATGTTACAAAATCTATCTCCAAATCCATAACATCGAATTATCTCTTTAATTGTAACCCATTGCAGAATCAAAAGCCTTAAATATATCTAATAACAATAATCCAACTTTCTCTTTTGTATGCTCTGCTATGTCAATCAAGTCCAGAACCCTCCTAATTAAATCAGACATATGACGTCCTTTCAAAAATCCCGCTTGATCCTCCTTTATATAATTGCCCATGAACCCATTTAATCTTTTTGCTATTATTGCTGTAAATATCTTAGTGTCTTGATTTATCAGAGAAATAGGCCTATAAGATTCCACTTTTTCAACATCCTTTCCAGGCTTTGGCAGCAAAACAATTATAGTTCTGTTCCATGATGTCGGTATCTTTCCCCCATCCAATATATAGTTAAACAATTTCACTAATCTTGGAACTACACTATCTTTAAATTCCTTATAAAACTCCGCTGTCAGTCCATCCTCACCTGGAGATTTACCTAGCTTCAGGTTGGTTATTGTATCTTTAACCTCTTTTTCCGTTATTCGCTCCTCCATTTTATTTTTATGTTCCAATTCTATTTTTATTTGCACCTGTTTTTCTAACTGTTCTCTCAACTTTTCTATATTAATATCTCTTTTAGTATACAAACTCTGGTAGAAATCTTTTACAATCTCAATCTTATCATTAGCCTTATTACATCTCACCCCTAATTTATTTATCAAAATTCCAATCTCTCTTTTCATCCTCTTTTCTTTAGCAGCTCTTGCCAATAATTTAGAATTCCTATTACTATATTCAAAATACTCTCTCTTCAAATATAATAGATCTTTTTACCTTCTGCATATCTTTTCCTATCAACTCTGACTTTAACCTTTGAATTTTATCAAATGCTTTTTTACTATTGGTCTTTATATGTTCCTCTTGCAAATACTTAATCTCGTTCTCTATCTCAGACTGTTTGTCTCTACATTGTTTATTTTTAATACTAGCCAACCTAATGCATTCCCCTCTAAATACCGACTTCATGGTATCCCAAACCACATTATAGCTAACCTCTCCATTATCATTCCAGGCCCAACTTTCATTCCAATTTTCAATTATCTTTTCTTTACTCTTTTGATCATAAAATAATTTTTCATCATATCTCCAATTCCTCCTATCCTTTTTCCCCCCATCAAGTCTCAATTCCATCCAGAGTTTTACATGATCAGATGCCTTAAAAATCCCGATTTCTACATCATCTACATTTTTAATCAAATTTTCTGTGGCCAGGATATAGTCAATTCTGGAGTATAAACCCTCTATTGTCCCTTAATTTCCCTCCAAACATCTTTTAATCCCAAACACTTCATCCATTTATCTAGTATCTTCATTTTGACTGGTCTTCCAGCTCTAGCTACATTAGTACAGTCCTCCGGGGCCCTTATCAAATTAAAATCTCCTGCCACAATCATATTAACTAATCTCTCTTTTTCCAATATACCCAATACTTTATTTAAAAATTCTTCTTGATGATCATTCGGGGCGTATATATTTACCAACATTATCTCTTCATCCTTTATTTTTCCTATAACTATTAAATATCTGCCATCTGGATCGGAAATACTCTTTAACATCTCAAAGCCAAGTCTCTTCGAAATCAAGACTGCCACCCCCCTTGCTTTAGAAGTTCCATAGGACTTTTCATAAATCTGCATCCAACCCAAATAAATCTTATTTGTGTCCTCTGTTTTTTGATGTGTTTCCTGGAGAAAGACTATGTCCGGCCTATCTTTCCTCAAAGCAAATCCCAACCTCCTCCTCTTCATTTGGCTGCCCGTACCTTTCACATTCCACGTCAATACTTTAAAAGTCCTCATAATTTATGTAACATCCTTGCGTTTTGACCACCACAGACTCTTTTTCGTGTAATTACCTTCACCATACATATAACTACATTTTTTCTTTAAAAAAAACAAACAAAAAACATTTAACATTCAAAATCGCCCTCCCCACTCTTCTTACCAAAAAGTGGCCCTTATTCTTCAAAGGGGGGGAGGGGGGAGACATGTAAGATGTGCATTCTAATTAAAGCTCTAGCGCCGACTCTCCTCTTCAAGATCTAACCTAATTAAAGCCCCTCAACTTTCCCTTACCCGTCTAATCCTCCTCTCTAGTACCCTGCCTCACCCTGGCACCTCCGCCACCTGTCCCTCATCCTCCTCCTCTGCTCCTCCTGTGGCCCCCTTCTCTTGTTCGATTCCTGACTCTCTTTGTGTACCCCCCACTTCAAACAAGGCCTTCCTCAAGGCTCGCCACTCTCGAGATGCTGTTTTAACCAATCCTATCTGGCACAGATAATCTAATGAGTCCATTTCAATATCTATTGTATGCATTTTTTTCCATAAAAGAATCTGAGCTGTTGAGGAAACTTCCAATGATAAACAATTTCATGTTCTCTTAATAATTGTGTCACAGGTTTCATCTTATAGCGACATACCCGTTGCTCAACAGATATGTCGTTATAAACCTCAACATCACAACCATCAATTTTTAAAACACCAGACCCAGCTTGTTTTATAAACGCCATCACCTTCAACTTATCCGCCCAATTTGCAAATTTAATCAACACATTCCTTTGGACTTTTCTCCCGTTCCTTGGGCCCAATCTAAAAACACTTGCAATATCTTCATTTGCAAAAATTTTCCCCATGTTCAAATTATTCAACCAATCCACTATTCTTTCTTTTAGCTTATCTGGCGTTTTCTCCGACAAATTTCTCATGACCACGTTCTGTTTTCTCATCACCTCTTCCATCAGATCCAATTTCTTCCCAAAACCCTCCACTTTCAGTTTAACCTCTTTATGTTCCTCATGAAGCCCTTTCATATCATTCTGCATTATTTTCATATCCTTTTGCACCAGATTCAGAAGTTTATCCACTTTCTGACTATTAGCTTCCGCTTTTATAGAAAAATCAGTAAACATGCCAACAAGTTTCTCATGACTCTCACCTCCCTCATTTCTCTGAATCCTTTTGTAGTCATTTCATCCATCTTATCAATTTTTTAAACAACTTCCCCAGCTCTACCAAGATTTGGGTTTGGTCCATTACTCCCGTCTGCTCTACTGCTGCTGTTGCAGATGATAAAGATACATCAGCACATGGCACTTTCTTCTCCTCTTTTCTTGCATCAGTCTTTTTTGGTCTTACAGTCTCATCTTCTTTTCTCTTCTCCATTTTAGTTATAAAGTCTTCAAACAAAGCACCCAGAGTCAAAACACTTTTATACCCAACAAGCACTTCACCCTGTTTTTTTCCAGCTTGCTTTAGTATCCCCCCCCCCCCAAGCAACCAAACCTCACTCCAACTGAAGGAAAAAAAAGCTCTTCAAATCACTCAGAGCTGTACTGTTATATCCAAAGAGGAAGACCAACTACTTTATATCCACGATGTCCAAAGGAAGTGAAAAAAAAGAAGAAAAAAGCAGAGCCACAGGGTAACTTATCCAAACTCCAGGCGTTAACGGTCAGGGAAAAAAAAGATGAGAAGCAGCTATATTTCCTTCACTCCAAAGAACCTGACTGCATCCCCAGACAGATGAAAGAAGGAATATTTATACATCCAGCCACATTGGCGGCTCCCGAACCCGGTCTCTCCTCCAATCTCCCAGGCACACCAGCCGTGTTCTGCGCCTTCCAAATGGTCTCTTCCTTATTCCATCTCAGCTCTGCTGAATCTTCACCTTCCCCCTCTCCAACCTCTGTTTCCAGCCTCAATTACAGCAGTCCAGCCATTCCATCATCGCTTCACACTCTCCACTCCTCTCCTCTCAGCCGTCCTCAGAACTTTTAACTTTCGTTTCTGTTCTTCCTTACCGCCATTACTCCTTCCCGGCTTTGCCCTCCATTACCAGGCTTATCCCTCCTCCTTCCCTCCACACTTACTGTGCCCTCTCAATTGTCCGGCTCCAAGACCCTGTTCACCGCCGCCAGCGTCCTCTTTAACTTTATTTTTCCTTTTCTCTCTCTTAAAGTTCCAAAGCTCCGAAGCCCATTTCACTTTTAAAAATTGCCAGAAGCCCGTCCGACCTGAGCTGCAAGCTCAGCACAGCCGACGCTGCGCTTCCCTCACTGCCCGCTCCTCGAACTCTGTCTCTGGCGAAAATAAACTCACTTCAAAAGACTCCCAGGCTCTAGAATTAAACTCTCTGGCAAGTCGGTTCCAATTTTTTGTTATTTAGCCGCTTTAAAGTCCCATTCTCGGCATGAGCAAAGCAATGTATGTGTTAACCAGGCATCATCTTAGCCACGCCCCTATTCCAACTTCATGGTATAGGACTATAATTGTATTATTGCCAAAACCTGGAAAGGACCCAGAAAAAATGGAATCGTATAGACCAATTTCATTGATTAATCAGGATGCTAAGATCTTTACAGTGATATTGGCAAATAGGTTAAACAGCTTTATGGGCAGCTATATAACTGTAGACCAAGTGGGATTTTTGAAAGGGAGACATATGGCAGATCTGACAAGAAGAGCGGTAGACTTAATTGACACAGTAAGACAAACAAAAGAGAAAGTTGGATTATTATCTTTAGATATCTTTAAGGCATTTGATTCTTTACAATGGGTAACAATTAAAGAGATAATCAAATGCTATGGATTCGGAGATAAATTTAGAAAGACAATTGAACAATTATATCAGAAAGTACAGCTAAGGTAAGAGTAAACAATGAGGTTACAGAAGAAGTGAAGTTAGAAGCTGGTACAAGACAGGGCTGCCCAGTATCGCCAATTTTGTTTATTATGGCAATGGAGATGTTGGCAAAGGCTATAAGAGAGGATAAAGAAATAGAGGGGGTGCTAGGAAATAAGATAAGTTTATATGCAGATGATACTTTGATAATGGTTAAACATCCTGGAAAGGTATTAGTTAGAATACAAGAACAGTTAAAGGACTTTGAAGATATTACAGGCTTGAGAATAAACTGGGACAAATCTGAAATGATAATATGTAATATGGGTAAAGAAGAACAACAGAAGATAAAGGTAAAAGGCAATTTACAAATTAAAGAAAATTTGAAATACTTGGGGATAAATATTTCAAATAAATTTGAAGATTTTAAGAAATTAAATTATGGAAGACTGAAAATAGAAATTAAAGAAAAAATACAACGATTTCAAAAGTTGAAACTGTCATGGTTTGTAAGAATTGCACTTAGTAAAATGATGTTATTACCTGAAATTAATTTTCTATTTGACGCTCTTTCAATTCAATTGAAGGACAAGGAAATTATGGAATTTCAAAAAATGATTAATAGCTTTTGTAACGAAGGAAAGAGACCCAGATTATCGGGGGGGGGGGAGGTATTTGTCCCAGAAGGAAGGTGGATGAGGAATGCTGAATTTGATGGTATATTACCGAGCCTTTCAAATTAAGAATGTTGTGAAGATACTAGCTAGGGAAAAAGCAATTTGGGAAGAAATTGAGATGAAGGAATATTATCATTTAGGAAAAATGGTCTTTTTGGGTTGCAATATGGGGAAAGTGGCAATTAGGAACAATATGATGAAAACATTAATGGGAGTATGGAAAAAAGTAAAGAAGGAATTGGCTCCGGGTATGTCTCCTATTATTGAAATGGAGGATATTACAAATTTCCCAATAAAAATTGACAAAAAGGTAAAAGAATAAAGTTTTCCTGTTGAAAGACTGTATACGGGTCTGTAAAGATAGTGAGAGAGAAAAAGATTTGTATGGGCAATTGAAACTGAATTGGTTCCAGATAGCGCTGGTAAATAAATGGAATAGTAAGTATATGAGAGAAGCTGGATTAGAAAGAGAGAGGACAGAGTTTGAGGAATTGATTCTAAGAATAAGAAAAGGTGAAAGAGGTATTAAAGGTGTTGTGAGTAAATTATACACATTATTGAATAAAGCGGGTAATCCACAGGAGGAGTTGAGAATAAGTTTGGAGCAAGACTTGAAAATAAAGATAGAAGATGATATTTGGGGGGGAAATGGAAGAAAAGAATCATGAGAACCATGTCAGTTAGAATAAAGGAGCATAATTATAAAATGTTGTGGAAGTGGTATCTGACCCCAGTGAGGTTACATCAGATTAATAATAAGGATAAAATGTGCTGGTGGTGTAAGGACGCAATGGGAACGTACGAACACATGTGGTAGAGTTGTAATGTGGTAAAAGATTTTTGGAGAAAAATTGAGAAGGAGATTGGAGAAATAATGGGTATAAAAATTAAACTGGGGTCAGGCACCAGTATGTTGACAGATGTTGAAAGTATAAATTTAAATAAGGACAAAAAAGAGTTATTAGAGATAATGTTGACAACGGGTAGAATGTGTATTGCTAAGAATTGGAAAAATGAAGCAAATATAAAAATGGAAGAGTGCTATAAGGAAATGTGGGACTTAGCATTGAATGATTAATTAACGTGGGAAATTAATAAGAAAAAGGGTATTATTAAAGAGAACAGATTTTGGAATATATGGCAGACATTTGTGGATCACTCACTTAAGGGGGAGGAAAGGAATAAACCTGTACCTGATAAAAGGAGTTTTTGGAATTAACTAATAAGAAACTCCGTGCTCTCCAGGGCATTGTATAAAGCACTGGGCGTTTATATGTATTTTTATTTGTATACGTTTTCTTTTTTTTCTTTTTATTAAAAGTATCATACTATTAGTTTAAGATTAATAATAACATTTTATAGCATGTATTAGTAGATTTATCAAACTAGGTAGTTCAGAAGTTCTTTGAGTCTATATACAAAGTCAACAAGGTTATAAAAATGGAAATTAGAAATTAACTACTATGTCAGAATATTGTATCAGTATAAATAGTAAAAAAATGTATTGATGCTATTTTTTCTTTTTTCTTATTCTGTTCATTATGTTTTACTGTTGATTTACTGTATGTTTGTTTAGAAAAGTCAATAAAAATTTAATTTAAAAAAAGCTCTGCAAACTCACAGCATTCCTGTGGTTTAGCAAGCTCACAGGGCAGAAGCCCAGACTGACTTCTCAGACCCCCGTCCTTCTGGGTTATTCAGCTTGCCTTTGCCTAGGCAAGCCTGGACATGCCTGAAAACAGGGCAAAGCCCTTAACTGAGCTGGTATCCATGGGTCTTTATAGGACACCCACTCATTGGGATAATTGTGGTGGGTCTTTATATGTCAGACACACTTATTTCAGATGGAAAGTCTACACTATCTGACCTTTTGGGGAGGTCTGCTCATTGAATTAGGTGACACCAATGTTGCTACAAGCCCTCATGTGAGGTTTGCCTAATGGAAAGCACGGTGGCTTAATGAGAAATGAACTGACCTTCTCCCACACGGATTAGGCCCCTAGTGAATATCATGACAAGCGTATGGTGAACCTAGCACTGCCAAATGTGAATTTTGACTTCATATTGAATTATCAATAATGGGGTTGGTTGAAAAGAACTATTAACTTGTGGATAATGTGATTCAGAGTAATCATCACATAATCCATGCAAGAATTTTTTTACAATCCTAATCCTAACTCTGATTCTAAACCTTGGCATTGCTAAATGTGTTTTATGATGATAGCAATGTGTAATTTACATTTTAGTTACTTGTTTCTTATGTTTGACCTTTGATAAATGTTATGATGATGAATGAGGATAGTGTGTGACAATAATTCAACAAACAGTATAGTCATTAGAAGGATAAAAAAGAGATAGATCTATTTTAGAAACTATTGCACATATCTATTGGCCATAATCCTGAGCACTCACACAAATTCTGTGTAACTTGCTGCACTAATTGCAGCTAATTTTTGAGGTGTTTGATCGTGTCTCAGTTATATGTCTGGTCATGTACTGAGATAAATCCCAGCTTCTTGTGTATTAACCATGGTAGATTAGGCAAACACCAATATTATTTTAGCTATTGAATGTTTCAGAAGAATATATGTGGCAGGGACTAAATGACATTTGGCAAAAGGCCTCATTCCCTTCAGTCAACTACCAAATTGTAGAAGAGATGTAACCATTGGTGTGATTACCGTATTTATTCGTGTATAACGCGCAAAATTTTATACCAAAAAAAGAAATCAAAGTTGGGGTGCGCGTTATACACGAGGACTGGGTGCGCGTTATAAACGAGCCTCTTTTACTTCCTTTTTAGAATTGGGTCGGCTGTCTATTGCTGCGGCGGGTGAAGGGGAGGCGGGGGGGGGGTGGCTTTGAAGAAATTGACGGGATCTGATTGGGTGGCGCGGGAGACGAGGCGTGGCCCGGAGGTAGCTCGCAGTTCGAGCGAGGCTCCTGGAGGTCGGAAGTGCTCGTTTCGGATTGCATTTTCTGCAACAGGTGGGTCTGATTATCCCCCCCTCCCTCAATATTTTAAGGCGTGCTCTTTTTCACCGATATAACTGGTTCCCCTTTAGATGGCATCTCAGGGTATCAAGCGTAAACGTTGTGCATATGACGCTTCGTTCAAGCTCAAAGTTGTTGATCATGTTGAAATGCATGGAAACCGAGCAGCTAGCCGAGAAAATTTTATACCGAGGTTTCATGGAAAATTAGGGGTGCGCGTTATACACGAGTGCGCGTTATACTCGAATAAATACGGTAATCCTGGAGTTGCTTTGATTATGTCACTGTGGAATATAAATGTTTATTATAGGTTAGAAAATTGATTGAACTTTTAAGGTTGCTGTTGTTGAATATTCATATACTCTTTTTATGTCTATTTTGTGTTGGACAATTTAAAAACTTGAAAAAACTGAAATGGTATTCTTACTGGTTAATAAGGTCGATGTAAAGAGGTGAACCCAATCCTTCTGAAACAAGATAATCTTGAATCCAGTTGTTAGTCATTGCAAAAGTGTCCTAATTTTCACTGTCTTTCTAAACCCATGGGAGTATTTTCCCCATCATCTTCAAAGCTTGATGAGCACACTAATGCATGGAATGTAATGTGAGAGCATGCAGTCATTCTGAATCAAAGTGAATGGCATACATTCGGTTATATGTCAAATGTATATAATGCATTGTTTACCTTACCTTAGAATGTTGCATCAAAGGATATTAGGTAGCATTGTAAATAGAGTTGGCTTCACCTCTTCAACAATGCCTACCCAATCCCCTTGGGTATGCCTCAACTCAACATGTTCTACACTCCATGAAGCTCACTAGGTACCATTTACCACTTCCAAAATGCCATGCTACCTGATGTAACTTTCAAAGACTTCGTATAACCTGCAGCTGAGGATTTGGGGTTAGTTTAGACTTAATTGTGGAGTTGACAGGTCAGTCTTATTCCAGATGTGAGTAACTTGTGTTCCATCCAGATGTAACTGGACTTCAACTTCCATAAGCATTACTCAGCATAGGTAGTGGTGAATCTAACATAATATAGAGGGTCAAAGGTAGCCCACTCTGGTCCTCTGAATTTCAGGAGTCAGTATGAGTTCCAGTTAGGTTTGCAACTATGTAGTGCTCACATGGAGACACATGTTAAGTCACAACTCCTATGTATAGGGGCCATACCTGTCAAGTTTTGGTTTTGAAAATAAGGGAATCTTTGTGGGTGTGGCCAAATTGGTGGGTGTGACCAAATTGGTGGGTGTGACCAAATTGGTGGGTGTGGCCAAATTAGAATGCAATTAAGGAGGAAGAGAGGGAGAAAGAAAGAAAGAAAGAAAGAAAGAAAGAAAGAAAGAAAGAAAGAAAGAAAGAAAGAAAGAACACAAAAAAGAAGGAAAATATCAGAGTCAAATTTCAGCGCTCTTTACGTGCTGTGGGGAAAAATAATATAACGAAGAGGCTGATCAGCAAAATGCAATGTGGGGTTCCTAAATGAGGAAATTGGGGAGGGGGCCCAGAAAGAGTTGCCAAAATGGGCTGGAACAAGAAGAAGGTCTATTCTGGACAGGTTTAAAGGGAGATCGGGGTTTTGGGGGAGGGGACTGGAAAGAAACTCTGATCGGGAAATAAAAATGAAAACAAAACCAAAAACAAGGAGGGGGGATTGGAAATATAAGGAGGGGGAACAGCAGGAGCCGGGAGCGCACCAACCTGTTTTTCTTTTTCTCTAATCCCTCCCCTTTTGCCCCCTTCTTCCTGATTTCAAAGTAATCAATTCATCATGACCCCCCTCTGTTTTTTATCATGGGGATTTGTGAAGAGACAAGGGAGGACTCCAGATTGAAGGTGGGGCATCAAAATGGAGTCAAAAGGGAGTTGGGGGAGACCCAGAGAAACAGCCTCAGTTAGCAGTTTCATATTTACGCCAAGGGAGGGTTTATCTCTTCTTTTTCTTCTTGGGTATGTGTGTGTGTGTTTCCTTTATTCTTCTCCTTCTTCAAGAGGAGGAGAAAGAAGGAGGGAGAGAATGACGGAAAATGGATAGAGGAAGGAAGGGAAGAAGGAAAGAAAGAGGCAAAGAGTGATGGAGAAGGAAGGAGGAAAAGGGAAGGAAGGAGGGATAGGAAAGGAAGGAAGGAGGAAAAGAGGGAGGGGATGAGTGATAGGAAAGGAAGGAAGAAAATAGGGAGGGAAGGAGTGATAAAAAAGGAAAGGAAGAAGGAAGAAAAGAGGGAGGGAAGGAGTGATAGAAAAGGGGAAAAAGAAGAAAAAAGGAGGAATAATAGAAAAGGAAAGGAAGAAGGAAGGAAGGAAGAAAAGAGGGAGGGAAGGAGTGATAGAAAAGGAAAAGGAAGAAAAGAGGGAGGGAGTGATAGAAAAGGAAAGGAAGTAGGAAAGAAGGAAGAAAAGAGGGAAGGAAGGAGTGATAGAGAAGGAAGAAGGAAGGAAAGAAAGTGGTAGAGAAAACAGGGCTGTGGCTTGTCTTATACAGGATACATAATACACACACACACACACACACACAAAATGTTGTGTATGAAAGTCTATGCCTTTAAGAGAAATTGTAACAGGAAGAATGAAAGAATGTAACCTCAGTGAATACAATGTAGCTCAATGTAAATCAGCTGGATGGGACGCGATTCACCTGCCACTAGATGGCAGTGACTCACGACTACATGGGGGTCTTGCTATGTTGGGTTTGCTGTAGTATAATTATATTTATTGCATTTTTATGATCTAATTATGTAGTGTAGTTTTTGTATTATGATATTATGCTTATCTGGATTGTTGTCCATTTTGAACTTGTTGTTTCTCTGTATTATCTTTTTATTGTTACTTTGTTGGATTATGTTGTTAGCCGCCTCGAGTTGGTCTCGGCTGAGGAAGGTGGGATATAAATTAAACTGATTGATTGATTGATTGATTGATGGTAGTAATCAACCAATCACAGTCTACTGCGGGAAACATTCCCGCCACAGGTAAACTAGGTAAAGAATGTGGGGCATCACCATGACGTCACGAATACAGGAACCAATGGGGAACCATGTGGCTAGATTCAAATGTACCACTCTGTATAAAAGAAGCTGCGCCTCCACCAATACCTAATGTTCAGATTGCATACCTTGCAATAAAGATGTGTTTGGCCCCATAACTGCTGCCTACTGCGTATCAATCTGCAAACATCAAATTGGCGACGAAGATGGGATAATGGCTTCCCAGATCACCCTCACCCTGTTTGACAACCTCAAAGCCGGAGACATGGGACCTCTACGAAGAGCAGTTCCTGTATGCCATGGATGCCAAGGGCATTGATAACAAAGCAAAGTGATGAGCCTGCCTACTGGCTCAGTGCGGACTGCGGACCCTGGAGCTGGCGAAGAATCTCCTAATGCCGAGGCCACTCCGATCGGTACCTCTCGCAGAAATCCTTGCAGCCTTCAGGGCACACTTCCACCCAAAAGTGTCGATGTTCCACGCAAGGCTGGCATTCCACCGGCATGACCAGTAGGCCGGAGAGTCTGTGGCCGAGTTTGTTGCCGCCCTGCAGGTGGCTGCCGTCCCATGCCGGTGGGGGGGCATCCCTAAGCAAGGCCTTGCGGGACTGACTGTTGCTCGGGTTGCAAGATGAGGAGGCCCAGAGACGACTCTTGGCCTGAGACGAGGACATTACCTTTCAGCAGGTACTGAGGGCCGCTCAGGCTGCCGAGTCAGTCAAAGATGGGGTGTGGTCATGCAGGGCCAAGACCCCCACCACAGGGAACTTGATGCCCGTGGCTCCGGTTCACAGCTGCTCGTCGCACAAAGTGCGAGGAACTGGGAGCTGCGGCAGCCACCGCCACGTCCTCATCGGACTGCATTGAAAGTGTTTGGGAGCTGGACATCCAAAAGGTCCGGAGATGGCAGGCTGGCAAGTGAGACACTGCCGATGGAAAACAATGGTGCGACGGGTGCGGGGGCACCCACGACAGGAAGAGGTGCCTATTCCAGAAAGCTGAGTGCCACCACTATGGACAGCGGGGTCACATCGCCAGGGTCTGCAGATGGCGAAATGGAGGAGACCAGGAGCCAACCAAGCGACCGCGTTGAAACGGAGACATTGGTCGGATCAGTGAGGACGAAGCCATTGTGGGCCGTGTGTCAACTCACCAACATTTCTTTGCAGGCGCACCCCCCCAATAACGGACACAGACAACATTGAAAGTGGATAACAGCAAAGGGCCACATTTATTGATTCAATGCCCTAGTCCGAATTATAAATTTGTATTGGTAAAACGACCAATCATAATTCCTAAGGCAAGCAGGCCGAAGTAACACTGGTAAGGTACCACCCCAAAATTGCCAACGGCAATTGGTTACAATGTATCAATTTGTATCAATTTGTTTGTTAACAACAAACAAATTGTTGACCGTAGTCAATAACTAACTCATGACCCCACCCTCTGACGCGTATCCGTAAAATCACAGGGGTGATGTATGCTGGTTAGCAATCATCATCACCCCATCGCCTGGTTCGTCGTTGACCGGACAACGTTTAACTACTTTATTCCTGTCTAGTGTTGTCCAGTCAATTGCGAACCTGCCGGATACTTGTGGGTCATACTGTTTACCTTACCAGTGCTACCCGCCCATGTGACCAAAGTCAACAGTAGGAACGAAGAAAGACCCCTATATCAAACCATAGCAACAGTGTGGGATGGGCAAAAAAGCCAGGACCCGAAGCCAATATGGGTCCCAACCAAAAATTCCCACCCGGCCCCGAAGCGACCATGATCACACTGTTAACTAGGGAGGGGGTGGAGGGGAAAAAACTTCTCCGCTCCGTCGCTGAGGCAAAATGGCAGCTCGGCTGCCTCGTGGCCACCCCTTTTATAAGGGAGCTGGCCACGCCCCTAACTACCCGGATTCTCTGTCCTGTGGGGGGGGGGCCCGCAAAGGGCGCGGCGGCCATTTTGGCGCCGCGCTTGCATTGCAGGCGCACCCCCCCCAATAACGGACACAGACAACATTGAAAGTGGATAACAGCAAAGGGCCACATTTATTGATTCAATGCCCTAGTCCGAATTATAAATTTGTATTGGTAAAACGACCAATCATAATTCCTAAGGCAAGCAGGCCGAAGTAACACTGGTAAGGTACCACCCCAAAATTGCCAACGGCAATTGGTTACAATGTATCAATTTGTATCAATTTGTTTGTTAACAACAAACAAATTGTTGACCGTAGTCAATAACTAACTCATGACCCCACCCTCTGACGCGTATCCGTAAAATCACAGGGGTGATGTATGCTGGTTAGCAATCATCATCACCCCATCGCCTGGTTCGTCGTTGACCGGACAACGTTTAACTACTTTATTCCTGTCTAGTGTTGTCCAGTCAATTGCGAACCTGCCGGATACTTGTGGGTCATACTGTTTACCTTACCAGTGCTACCCGCCACACGGAGGGGCTTCACAGAAGACCTGACGCCCCCCCCCCAGACCGTCAGCTCGGTCAACAGGCCTGCTCGCCAGTCACCCAACAGGAGGTCCATACCTCCTCGCGACAGATGGACCCCATCCCCTGCATACAAGTCATAATTTCGTAGACTAATATCGGGGTGATGACTAACCCGTCCCCAAGCCCTGGTGGTAAGAAACCGCGCCACTGCCTTATTGACCGCGCGCCTAGCTCGGTCAAGAGCCAGGAGGTTAACGCCCCCTCTGTAAGAGTGGCGCGGAACAATGTCCGACCAAACCAGGGCTGTGGCAGGCCAGACATAATGCAAGTAGGCGAGGTCCTCGCAAATCGCATGCTTGAGCGATAAGCCGGTGACCTGGCCCAAATCATTGCCCCCCAGGTGGATGATTAGAATGTCAGGCGGGTCAGCCCCCAGGCCAGAAAAAAGGAAAGGCCGCAGCTCCCGCCATAACATCCCAGGCTTACCATGCCATGCAAGACTGGCGTGGTCACCCAGTCCCAGTCGGGGTCCCCACTCTGTCGCCGCAGCGTAACGCGCTGCCCTGAGCACATAGCTGTGGCCCACCAGCCATACTGTCACCGGTGTAATACGACACCCAGGGTCTGTAAGAAAATTGAGAAAAAGGGGAGGTAAGGTGACTGGATTGGTACTCATGGCGGGAGTGGGCGCACATAAAACTGAAAACATTGTGAGCCCCACCTCCCCATGCTGCGTATGTCAGCCCCAGAGTACCCAAAAGCAGCTGCTGTAGAGGCTGCACCAATACGGAACGAATGTGTGCCATAACGGGCACCTGGTAGGCCCACCCTGGTGAGGGCTCTGGCTGTCACCTTCCAAAACTGAAATTTAGTAAGGGGAGACCCATCTTGGTGACAGAAAAACGGGCCGTGGTGCATGCCACGCAGTGCCAGGTATTCCTGTAGGGCACCAACCGGACAGATGTCTGCCAAAGAACACCGTAGCAGTCTTACTCCACTGCCTACGCCATGCTGATCTGTTTTAGAGGAGCGAATCCTCAACTGGGCCCAGTCTTTGGCGACATAGACATCTCCGAGTTCCAGTGCCCTACCACTTGCATCCGCCTTAGACAGCATCACGAGTTCGCTGACGCGGAGCGCTCCAAAAAATGCCACCGTTGTGGCTGCATGAAAAAGGGCTGCCTCATAATGATCAAAACAGAGGCCTGGCCAGCCCCGGGCCAACTGGGTAAGAACCCCTGGGGAAATAGGGTGCCGGTCGTCCGGGCAACGCCCGCGCTCGCGCACCCACCCCTCCAAAACGTGTCTCACACGGAAGTCAGAGGTGGTATCCACATGACCCCCAACTTTGGCCATAAAAGCCAACGCCGAGAGCTTGGATGCTATGGTGCGAGGTGCAAGGCCCTGTGCATGCAGGTGAACCATGAACCGCAGAACATGGTCCACCGGGATAGGCCAGGTCTCTGGCAAGTGAAATTGAGTAGCAAAAGCCCTATACGAATTGAATGCTTGTTGATACGCCTTACGCGTGCGTGGCGCTAGTGACAGGCCAATCGCCCGGTTCACCTCTCCTTGCCAATAGTCCACATCTCGTCCGGGAGTGGCGAGGGAAATTCCTCCGCATCCGGGGCCAAGGCGCGGAACCGGGAGATCTGCAGGCGGGACAAAGCGTCAGCAATATCGTTATTAACCCCTGGGACATGCCTGGCCCTGAACAAGACGTTGAGGCGCAGGCAGCGCAGCACAAAATGGCGCACTAGATCCATGACTCTGGGCGATTTGGAAGTCTGTGCATTGACAATGTGTACAACGGCAGCATTGTCGCACCAGAAATGCACCACCGAATTAGCCCACTGTTCGCCCCATAGCATCAAAGCCCCCAGAATGGGAAAAAATTCCAGGTATGTGAGATCCCGCAGGCGACCTGTGCCTGCCCATGCCGGTGGCCACCCACCATAGGCCCACTTCCCATTGAAGTACATCCCATAACCCAGGGATCCTGAGGCATCAGACTGTATCTGGAAATTGGGGGATGCCAGGAGGTCAGACCTCCAAAATGAGACCCCGTTAAACTCCCTCAGGAATTGCAACCAGACGAACATGTCTGCCCTGATACCCCGGGTAAGCCTGACTCTGTGGTGGGGCCTGGATAACCCTGCCATGGCGTCGCATAGGCGCCGGGCGAAAGCCCTACCCGGTGCGACCACCCTGCAAGCAAAATTGAGGTGCCCATGTAGCACCTGCAGTTCCCTCAGGGATGCCTTACGCTTGGCCAGCAATTCCGAGATAAGGGTCACTATCCTGGACACCTTATCACCCGGTAACCTGGAAGCCTGCACTACTGTATCAATCTCAACCCCCAGGAATACTAGTTCGGTCGACGGGCCCTCGGTCTTTTCGGGCGCTAAAGGGACACCAAGTTCCTGCATTAGCGTCTGAAATGTATTGAGGAGACGTGCACACGTGTCCCAGCCCCGTTCACCCCCGAATAAAAAGTCATCCAGGTAATGGGCTACAGACCGGGACCCTGACCTGCGGACGAAAGCCCACTCTAGGAAGGTACTAAAACGCTCGAAAGCCGAGCATGATATGGAGCAGCCAAAAGGCATGGCCTTATCAAAATAATACTCCCCTTTAAATTTAAAACCCAGCAATTCAAAGTCGCCCGGGTGCACCGGCAAGAGGCGAAAAGCTGACTTAATGTCGCACTTGGCCAGCAAGGCACCCGGGCCACACGAGCGCACCATGCGCAGCGCATGGTCGAACGATGTGTACCTGACCGAACAAAGGTCATCAGGTATCGCATCGTTGACCGATCGGCCGGCTGGGTAGGACAAATGATGAATAAGGCGAAACTCACCTAGGGACTTTTTGGGAACCAAACCCAATGGCGAAACCTTAAGGTTGGGAAAAGGGGGTGCGGGAAAAGGTCCAGCGACCCTGCCCGCGTCTAATTCCTTTTTAATGCTGGCCGCGGCCACCTCCTCCCTTCCTCTGAGGGATAAAAGGTTGGGAGCATCCTGAGGGGATCTATCACCCATAAAAGGGATACGAAATCCCTGCTTAAAACCTTGGATGAGATACTCTCTGTCTTCTCCCCTTGGGTACGATGCGAGCCAGCGCTCCAGCATGTCCACCTTAATTGGGGAGGGGGCCTTTCGGAGGACTAGTTCCATCCGTGGCAGGCTTGCCAGCCCACTGTCCACCCCTCCCTCTGCCTCGCGCCCCCCCAGGCTTGGGACAAGCAGAGGCTGCATGGGGACCAGAACATGTGGGACACTCATGCTTATACCTGCAGTTCTTTCGACTGCAGGAACCATTGGACGAGAAAGTCCAGCACAGCAGGCGGGCTGGAACCCCCTGCCCCGCCGGTTGGCGGGTAACCTGCGCTGGAGCTGCTCGCTGGACCGCATGTCCACAATGGTATCTATCCCCCGGGGCAGGACGCGTGGGTGTCATATACAAGAGCCACAGTCTCTGGCACGGCTCATCCCATCTCATCTCGGGGTGGAGGGGAATCCTCATACGAAATTCCTCATCATATGCTAGCCATGAGGGGCCCGGGAAATCTACCATCGCCCTATATATGTTGTCCAAATATTGGACCATGGGAATAGCTAGATCCGGCCGCGCCCTCAAATATACCGCCATGTATATTAAATAAGCGGGGAGCCAGTTGGCCCAGGTACGCGGCGGCTTACGGCGGCGTGCCTGCTCCTTGTCCTTCTCATCCTGACCCTCCCTTTCTTCCTTGGTGGGCTCTCTGTTCAGGAGTGAGAAGATATCTACGTACTCCCCTCGCCATATCTTTTCTCTGGTAGCCTGTGCCAAGTGATCACCCAGTGGCAAGGAATACCCTGCCGTCGGCAAAGCCGAAAAGGGGATAGCTGGCCTATCAAAAGGGGCCAGAGTTAACCCTGCCACCCCAAGTATGTTCCCAGCAGTGTAAGAACCGAGGCCCACCCCAGGTGGCATAGTGGCAGTAGTTGTCGCCAGGTGGGTCGCCAGCGGCGTAGTCCCTGCGACACCCGCGCGAGGCCAAGGCCACTGAAAGGCCCCCCCCTATATTGGGAATGTGTGTGGATGTACTCGTTTGCACCATATACTCACACGCTGCACCCCCGCGGGCCGCCCCCACCGGGGGTTCTGGCCCACTAGGGGCGTCGGAGCTCACGACCGATGAAGAGCTCGTCACCGGGGCTTGACCCGCACCAGGTTGCTGGCTGGGGAGCTGCGAGGCAGTGGCTGGAGCCGCGCCACCCGCCTGCAGCAGCTCAACCCTCCCCGCCGGCCGGTGTCCTGCTGCCGATAGCGCCTCCAAAGGTACCCCAAAAGGGGCGCCTGCCTGACTGGCCCGGGTCAAAGACGCCTCCAAGGCCGCAATACGGGCCAGTAAGGTGTCTACATTGACCATGGGCAAAGAGCCGGCCGGCCCGCCTGACCCTTGGATGGGGACAGGTCCCTGCACCCCATGGCCCATATATGGCCATTGGCCAGGACCGAAGCCCGTTAGGGCTGGTGAGGAAACCTGCCAAGGCAGGGCGCCGGGCCACCCCCCAAGGCTAGAGGACCCCGGGAGAGGCTGCGGCCCGAAAGCAATAGGCCCAACGGATTGGGCAGGAGGAGGAGCGGTGTCCACCGCTCGCGGGCCGCGGGCCGGAGCGCCCTCCGCGCCCGCACTCTGATCAGGCCAATGGGCGATAGACGCCAAGCCACCAGCCCCGGCCGGGGATGGCAAAGGTGGCTGTTGAGGAGGCGGCACCACGGTCCTCCGACCTGGGTTGCGCCTCCTAACAGCCCGGGCTGAATTCGCAGCAGCCTTCTTTTTGGAAGGCATCTCAAGCAAAAAAGGGAAGCTAGCTAGGCAAAACGACCCAAAAGGCTTCCCGGTGATACCAACGAGCGACGGAGGCGCAGGAAAAAACTTCTCCGCTCCGTCGCTGAGGCAAAATGGCAGCTCGGCTGCCTCGTGGCCACCCCTTTTATAAGGGAGCTGGCCATGCCCCTAACTACCCGGATTCTCTGTCCTGTGGGGGGGGGCCGCAAAGGGCGCGGTGGCCATTTTGGCGCCGCGCTTGCATTGTGGAGGTACTGTTACAGGGGGTCCCTGTTTGGATGGAGGTGGACTCAGGGTCATCGTACTCCATCATTTCCCATAAAGAATTTTTACACATTCCCTCAAATGAGCTCCTGAAGCTTAAGACTTAAAAAACCACCCTACGGGATGTACAGGGGAACCAAATCCCAGTTTTGGGGGTGGGGGATTGCCAGGTGAGGTTCAAGATTTTCAGAGAGAAGCTGCCCCTCATGGTCCTTAAATGAGGGACGAGTTGCCTCCTGGGGAGTCAGTGGTTTGCTCCCTTAGGCATTGGACTGTCCGGCATTCATGCCATAGACTCTGACCCAATGTGAGATATGTGCGATGCACATCCAGCAGTTTTTGAGAAGGGGCTCGGGAGGTACAAGGGGGCCCCAGTCTCATTCAACCTGGACCCCAAGGTTCAACCCATCCAGCTCAAGCCTTGCCGAGTACTGTTCGCCCTCAAAGACAAGATTGAGGTGGAGTTGGACAAACTGGTGGGTCAGGGGATATTGGTTCCAGTGGACTCTGCGGAATGGGAAACGCCAATCGTTACGGCGTTAAAGGCAAACATGGAGGTCAGGATTTGTGCAGACTACAAATGCACCATTACCAAAGCCATTCGCCCTAATACATATCCGGTGCCGGTTGTTAGCCATTTGCTCGCCACTTTACACGGGGGTAAATGTTTCACAAAATTAGACTTGGCACAGGCCTACCAGCAGCTCACAGTCTCGCTGGCTACTGCAGCTGCCCAAACAATAGTCATGCACAAGGGGGCATTTAAGGTAACTCGCCTTCAGTTCGGTGTAAATTCTGCCCCAGGGATATTCCAATCTCTTGTGGAATGCCTCCTCAAAG
This sequence comes from Bradypodion pumilum, assembly GCA_035047305.1. NCBI lineage: Eukaryota > Metazoa > Chordata > Lepidosauria > Squamata > Chamaeleonidae > Bradypodion > Bradypodion pumilum. Next base: position 277,140,590 of record JAWDJD010000004.1, on the reverse strand, counting down.
GGCTCCCCAGGGTCCTCCCATATTTTGATGACGTATTAATAACTGCAGGGAGCAAGGTGGAGCTAGCCAAGAGATTGGATCAAGTTCTGACAGTGTTTGAGAAAGCGGGTTTGACACTCAGGTGAGACAAATCTGTGTTCCAGGCAAGAGAGGTATATTTCCTGGGGTTGATGATATCCCCAGAAGGTGTTAAGCCCTCAGATATGAAGGTTGCAGCTGTTAGGAATGCCCCTCGCCCTACTGCGAAATCAGAATTACAGTCCTTCCTAGGACTTCTAAACTTCTACCATTCATTTCTGCCTGGGAAAGCGTCCATAGCGGAGCCATTACACTGTCTGTTAAAGAAAGACGCAGTTTGGTGGTGGGGCAACAGCCAGGAGAAGGCGTTCAAGGAACTCAAACAGCTCCTCTCCTCAGAGGCAATCCTCACGCACTTCGACCCCAAGAAGCCCGTAGTGTTAGTGTGCACCAGTGGGGGTGGGTGCCGTACTGTGCCACGTGCTCGGGAATGGACGGGAAGCCCCAGTAGCCTTCTACTCTAGGTCTCTCTCCAAGGCAGAGTGCAATTACGCGCAAACAGACAGGGAGGCCCTTGCCATAATCGCTGGGACAAAGAAGTTCCATGACTTCCTATATGGCCGGCCATTCACGATCATAATGGATCACAAGCCTTTATTGGGCATATTCACTATGGGCAAACCCACACCCCAAATTTTGTCCCCTAGGATGCTCCGGTGGGCAATATTCCTCAACGCGTACCAGTTCACACTGGCACACCACCTGGGGAAGGAAATTAGCCACACGGATGCACTTTTGCGTTCGCCCCTGCTGGTGCTAGGGGAGCCTGAATGTGAGGTAGAACAGGACCACCAGGTGCTACTGATTGAGTCTCTCGACTTAGCACCAACCGTTTCCCCAGACCTCACCAAGGCAACAGCAAAGGATAAGGTCCTGTCTCTTGTTAGCTCCTAGGTAAAGAAGGGGGGCCCACATCTCCACCAAGTGCGGAATTCCAAATATTCTTCAGGAGGAGGGTAGAATTGTCCATTGAGAGGGGTTGCCTCCTCTGGGGGGAGAGGGTAGTTATTCCCGAAGAAATGCGCTCAAAGGTACTTAAGTTACTCCACGTAAGCCACCCAAGGATTGTGTGCTCAAAGGCGCTGGTCAGAAGCTACTTCTGGTGGCCCCAGATAGATGCAGACATTGAGCACATGGTGTGCACTTGCAAAAGTTTCCAGAGCTCCCAACCTGAAGAGTCCCGACTTCCTGACAGAGAATGGGACATGGCCCACGGACCTTGGTCCAGGTTGCACATCGACTTTGCGGGGCTGTTCAGGGGATCATACTTCCTCCTGGTGGTCGACTCATTTTCAAAATGGTTGGAGGTCTTCCCAATGACCAACACCTCCTCGGGCGCAACCATCAAGCGGTTGCAGAACCTATTTAGTTGTTTTGGGTTACCCGACGTACTGGTTACCAACAACGCCAGTTCCTTCACCTCTGTCGAATTCCAGGCATTCCTGGAGAGGAACGCGATTCGACACATTACCTCAGCCCTGTTCCACCCTGCAACTAATGGGCAAGTTGAGCGCCAAGTACGGATGACTAAAGAGGCACTTCGGCAAATGGGCCCAGAGGATCTCAACCTACAACTGTGCCAGTTCCTACTTTGCTATAGGGTAACTCCCCTCGCATCTGGACGCTCGCCAGCGGAGCTCCTGATGCGAAGGAGACCGATCACGCTTTTCAACCACCTGGATCCAACCAGGGTGGAGGATAGGGGGAGAAATATAGGAATTGAGCATTCAAAAGTCTTTTCAGCAGGAGATACGGTGTATTGTAGAAATTACATGACCGGACCCAACTGGGTGCCAGGGGTTGTACTTGAGCAGACGGGTCCGGTATCATATAAGGTGGAAACAAGTACAGGGTTAGTATGGCAGTGACACACTGATCAACTCAAGCGCAGGGTCAGGAAGACGATTAATCAATGTTAGGGTCCTCCCCCACCTGCTCATTCCAAGGGGGAGAAACAGGGCAGACACCGTCAGGGAATCTCCACAGAGACACAGAGAACGTTCTTCCAAGGGGGGACCCAGTATCTATTCCTCCCACAGGAATACATGTTTGAGCCCAGGCGCAACACACCTTTCAGGAGGGGAAGAGCCCGAGGAGCCTGACAATTTTGATTTTGATTTAAGGGATCGGGGGGGGGGGTGTTACGGAGTGGTCCCCCACCCATCTGAGTAAGAAGCGGGGTTTTGATTTAGCCCCAGGTACTCCCGGTCCAATTAATTTAGAGTTCACCCCCAGCCCCCAGAGAGTGAGGCGTCCTTCCATTGATTTACCCGCCACCCACAGAAACGGGTGGGATTTTGAGTTGAGGAATTCCGCTAATGAGTCTCCTCATCTCCCCATTGCAGGACGAGGAACCATGGAACACAAGACCCCTAGTTCCCCCTATCTCGGCCAGGCAGCCACCTGACCCAAGCGTAATTGCGGGAAGCCACATTGGCTGAGGGACTTCATCCCATCCTAGGGGGGGGGAGGAACGTTGTGTATGAAAGTCTATGCCTTTAAGAGAAATTGTAACAGGAAGAATGAAAGAATGTAACCTCAGTGAATACAATGTAGCTCAACGTAAATCAGCTGGATGGGACGCGATTCACCTGCCACTAGATGGCAGTGACTCGTGACCACATGGTAGTAATCAACCAATCACAGTCTACCACAGGAAACATTCCCGCCACAGGTAAACCAGGTAAAGAATGTGGGGCGTCACCATGACGTTATGAATACAGGAACCTATGGGAAACCATGTGGCTAGATTCAAATGTACCACTCTGTATAAAAGGCCTCCGCCATTACCTCATGTTCAGATTGCATACCTTGCAATAAAGATGTGTTTGGCCCCATAACTGCTGCCTACTGTGTATCAATCTGCAAACATCAAACACACACACATCTTCGAGCATCTTCGGAGGAAGGGGGAGGAAACTTCGGGTGCCCCAACCTCCCTCCCTCTCCCCCCCTCTCTCTCTGCAGAAGCTGTTTCTTTTTAAGAAGGCGAAAAAGTGACGGGGTGAGAGAGAGAGAGAGGGGGAGGGAGGGAGGGAGGGAGGCTTTCTGGGTTGAAAGGATTTTTGCTGGAGGAACTTACTTCACTGAGGAGACGCTCGACTTGTGTAAAGTTCCTTTCATATCCCAAAGATCTTTTCCCAACAAAGTGGACCTTATTTCTCTGCTTGCAATTTCTTGCTTTTCGAACTGCTAGGTTGGCAGGAGCTGGGACAGAGGTGAGCTTCTTAACCACTGAGCCACCACAGGCCCTCCCTTCCATGGACACTTTCCACCCTCAACAGCTGGAGCCACGCAGGGGAATGGAGATGAGACCTCCCCTCACAATTGTCTCTAGAAGCCCAGAGATCTTCTCTCTGAGGCACCCCTTCGCCTCCCCTCTTGGCACTTTTTTCCTCTCCTCCTCTCCCCAGACCCCAGTGCACAGCACAGCTCTCCACACAAACCGGAAGGGTGGAGGGCAAACTCCATCCCTGGAGGTCTTGGCACTGCCCCTGCAAGCCAGGTGGAGAGCAAACTCCACCCCTGGACTCAGGAGGGTGGGGTTTGCCAACATGGTCGCATGATCACGTGCCAGCAAAATCGCCATCTTTGAACAGCCCCCCCCCCCCCCCGATTTTTAAAATAAATACGGGGGAATATTTTTTAAAATGTGCGGCTGGGAAGAGGCCTGAATTACGGGAAAATCCCAGCAAATACGGGGTACTTGACAGGAATGATAGGGGCTATTTATACTTCTCCTATGGTTTCCAGAAAATCACAGTGTCACTTCTCACAGAAGAGCACTGGCCAATGAAGGCACAAAAGTATTTTCAGGATGCTACTGAAATACATTCTGATTTACTAATTTGATGAATAGAAGCACTGATACTGGAAGTTAACATAAGAACATAAGAACAGCCTTGCTGGAACAGGCCACAGCCCATCCAGTCCAGCATTCTGTCTCACACAGTGGCTCACCATTTCCTTCAGGGTATTCCCAAGCAGATGCCTTCACCTGCTTAGGATTTCCTGGAAATGGCATTGAGAGATATCCTGCCTATCTTTCCAACCCGGAGGTTGTCCTTAAGTATCCATAATTATAGTCATTGATACCCTTGTCCTCCATGAACTTGTCTAATCCTTTCTTAAAGCTGTCAAGACTGACAGCTGTCAGCACTTCTTCTGGCAGGGAGTTCCATAGACCAGTAATCCTCTGGGTGAAAAAGTACTTTCTCTTATTTGTTTGAGAACTAGTACCCAAAAGTTTCATGGAGTGTCCCCTAGTTCTAGTGTTACGCGATAGGGAAAACAGTTTTTCCTTATCTACTTTGTCCACACCGTGCATGATTTTATAAACTTCAATCAGGTCACCTCTTAGACGTCGTCGTTCAAGAGTGAAGAGGCCCAACCGTTGCAGCCTCAGATGGTAAGGAAGGTGTTCCAGTCCCCTAATCATTCTGGTTGCCCTCCTTTGCACTTTCTCTAACTCCATAATATCCTTCTGGAGGTATGGCGACCAGAACTGTACACAGTATTCCAGATGGGGCCTCACCATAGATTTATAAAGAGGCAAAATGACACTTGCTGACTTATTTTCTATACCCTTCCTAATGATCCCTAACATTGAGTTTGCTTTTTTCACTGCTGAGGCACACTGGGTTGACACCTTCATTGAGCTGTCCACTAGGACACCAAGGTCCCTTTCCTGGTTTATCGCAGAGAGTTCCGACCCCATCAGTTTATAAATGTAATTGGGGTTCTTTGCTCCAACATGCATCACTCTGCACTTACTAATGTTGAAGCTCATTTGCCACTGTTTTGCCCACTCCCCCAGTGTCAAGAGATCCCTCTGGAGCTCTTCACAATCTCTCACAGTTTTCACTACCCTGTATAACTTAGTGTCGTCAGCAAATTTGGCTACCTTGCTATTTACTCCTACCTCTAGATGATTTATGAAGAGGTTGAAAAGCAGGGGTCCCAGGACTGAACCTTGGGGGACCCCACTCTTTACTTCCCTCCACTTGGAGAAGTGTCCATTTAGTGCTACCCTCTGTTTCCTGTCTCTTAGCCAGTTGCTGATCCAGGACAAGACCTGTCCCTTTATTCCATGACTGGTATGTTTATTCAAGAGCCTTTGGTGTGGGGCCTTGTCAAAAGCCTTCTGAAAGTCCAGATAAACAATGTCAACTGGATCCCCCTTATCCACATGCTTGTTGACACTCTCAAAAAATTCCAACAGATTAGTGAGGCATGATTTGCCCTTGTAAAAGCCATGTTGGCTCTCCTTTAGCAGCACCTTCTCTTCTATGCGCACGTTACTAACATAATTACAATAGTATTGCAGGGAGGTTTAGCCATGGAAGATATTAACGACAAAACTTACCGTTTCCTTCTAAACAGATTCCCTAGAGTTCCCATTTTTTACCTTCTACCGAAGGTACATAAATTATCAAGTGAAGACCACATTGTCCCATGTAGGCCTATAATTTCCGCTAACAGCTCCTTGTTAGAACCGGTGGCCAAGTTCATAGACCGGCACATAAGAACATTTGCTACTTACTCCCCATCATATGTCCAGGATTCTACACATTTCATCCGGATGGTTGAGAATGTCCATATTCCACAAGACGCAATACTCCTCACATTAGATGTTGCGTCCCTTTACACTAACATTCCGCTTGAGGAGGCCCGAACATTAATCGCTCATCATTTAGACAGTCGAACTGAGAACCATCCATCCTCGTCATTCTTGTTGGACTTACTGGACATATGCTTCGAAAATAACTTCTTCAGATTCGAACACACTTTTTATTTGCAAACCCAGGGAGTGGCCATGGGTTCGAATTTTGCGCCCTCAGTGGCCAACATCTTCATGTGCCATTTTGACACGACCTTTATTCTGGACCCACGTGTTAATCCATTTTTTGCCAATATTTTATGTTACAAACGATACATAGACGACCTGTTTTTTGTTTTCAGAGACCATTCGGCTGTTGAGAACTTTTGCACCTGGATTAACACACAACACTCACACCTCAAATTTACACATATCATAAATACTTGCTCTATTCCATTTTTAGATTTGACGATTTTCATTGAAAATAACCGGTTAAAGACCAAACTATTCCATAAACCCACCGACCGATATGCCTACTTGCAGTATACATCCTTCCATCCCCACCACCTAAAGACCAATATTCCATACAGTTTACTGATCAGGGCCAAAAGGAATTCTTCTCGCACACATGATTATGTAACAACAGCGGACGAAATTTCATCTATTCTTCATCGTAAAGGATACCCTCATGATGTAATCAGATCAGCCAAACACAGGACAGATTCACGAAATAGGAACTCTCTACTTAATTACAACACCAATAGACGTCGCACCCAACCAGGGTTGTTCTGGTCGGTCGATTATACTCCCATGGCTCATCGCATTAAACAAGTAATCTTAAAACATTGGCACATTCTGGATTCCGTGCCGGGCTGCCAACATAGACCTACAATCGGATTTAGAAGAACTAAGACTATAGGCAACCTCATATCACGTACTGATATTATGAATTCCAACCAAGTAAAGCAGACCATCTCTTGTGGCCACCACTCATGTGGCCATTGTAAATATTGTGGCCACATGTGGACCACCAACAGGGTGAGAGTACCTAGTAGTAACTTCAGTCTCGATCTGCAAGCCCATACAAATTGTAATTCTAAAGAAATCGTATACATGTTAGTCTGCAAATGTCAGCTTGCATATATAGGACAGTCCAGACGACCACTTAAGGTACGTCTGGGCGAACACGTCTCACGCATCAGAAATAAAATTGCCAATGCCCCGCTTGTCAACCATTTCCTACAAGCAAAACACACGATCAAGGATATGAAAGCAGTAGTGCTAGAAACATTCAAAGAGAACAGATATCATAAGATTAATATAGATCAGTTTCTCCTTCAAAAGGAAGCCTATTACATTCATCGCTTTAACACGCTGTCTCCACATGGGCTCAACACAGAGTGGGATCTTTCAGCGTTCTTGTAAGAATACCTAGATCCATCACCATCGTATCACAACTGCAGCTTTAAGAGATCTGGGGAGCTCAGTATTAGAAATTAGTATAACTCTAATCACATGTCCCTCATTCCTCCTGATACTATAAACGGTGTCTACATTCGTTAGAAAATCAACGCGTGCACACAAGGAGAGAAACGCCAGTAGAGGTGCGATACGCGCAAGCAATTTAACCATGGGTATGTTACTTAGTCCGTTTATATTTCGTTCCTTACTCACATGTATTTACATAGATGCTTTTGTTAGATCTATCGATTTAGCATGCATTTTTGTATAACGTATTTTGTATTAGTAGGGTATTTCACATTGTATATATCCATTATTATAGAACTTGAGGAAGATATTCGAAATGTCCATATACCGGAAGGACATCGTTGCTTGTGATCTTCGCAATATCTTTTTACATCACGGTTGATAACCGCCATCCGGGTACCCCCGCCTGAAGCTGAACTTTGTCTTGCACTCCCCACGCTATTTTTGTGAATTGAACAGACTTCCTTTACCACGGACTCTTAAAGACTTTAGATTATATTTCACCACCCTTACCGTGACGGATTCTACTTACCTGCTTAGCGTTGGGGTTCAAGGGTTTTTTTATCGGGGATCCCTACACGTGATGTTTTGTATGTTTGAGGTTTAGGGTTTATTAATTTATTTATGTAGTGACAAATAGGTATGCTTCGTGCATAACATTACTGTTGATGTATATATAAGTATGTTTGTTAGTATTGTATCATTATCACGTTAAGCTACTCACTACAATATTGTGCCTGATTTACCTCAACATAGGACGTATATGTGAATTATTCCTTTGAGTAAACTATTGTGTATGTTTCCACTTATCCTGGTGGGAGTGTCGCTTTTCCTTTGCTTGTTATAACACCCCAGCCGTCTCACCCCCATACCATATTTTTCACTGCTGAGGCACACTGGGTTGACACCTTCATTGAGCTGTCCACTAGGACACCAAGGTCCCTTTCCTGGTTTATCGCAGAGAGTTCCGACCCCATCAGTTTATAAATGTAATTGGGGTTCTTTGCTCCAACATGCATCACTCTGCACTTACTAATGTTGAAGCTCATTTGCCACTGTTTTGCCCACTCCCCCAGTGTCAAGAGATCCCTCTGGAGCTCTTCACAATCTCTCACAGTTTTCACTACCCTGTATAACTTAGTGTCGTCAGCAAATTTGGCTACCTTGCTATTTACTCCTACCTCTAGATGATTTATGAAGAGGTTGAAAAGCAGGGGTCCCAGGACTGAACCTTGGGGGACCCCACTCTTTACTTCCCTCCACTTGGAGAAGTGTCCATTTAGTGCTACCCTCTGTTTCCTGTCTCTTAGCCAGTTGCTGATCCAGGACAAGACCTGTCCCTTTATTCCATGACTGGTATGTTTATTCAAGAGCCTTTGGTGTGGGGCCTTGTCAAAAGCCTTCTGAAAGTCCAGATAAACAATGTCAACTGGATCCCCCTTATCCACATGCTTGTTGACACTCTCAAAAAATTCCAACAGATTAGTGAGGCATGATTTGCCCTTGTAAAAGCCATGTTGGCTCTCCTTTAGCAGCACCTTCTCTTCTATGTGCCTATTAATTCTATCTTTTAGGATGGTTTCCATCACTTTACCTGGGACACATGTCAAACTGACAGGTCGGTAATTTCCTGGATCACCCCTGGATCCTTTTTTGAAAATTGGTGTTACATTCGCTACCTTCCAGTCATCAGGCACAAAGCCTGATTTGAGTGAAAGATTATATATTTTGGCTAGGAGATCGGCAATTTCATCTTTAAGTTCCCTGAGAACTCATGGATGGATGCCATCCGGTCCTGGTGATTTGTTAGTGTTTAGCTTAACAAGACATGCAAGGACCTCCTCCCTGGTTATTTCTATCTGGCTTAATTCTTCGGTTTCCCTCCCTACGAAGATAAGCTCTGTTTTGGGCATGTGGCCTCTGTCTTCTTCAGTGAATACTGAAGCAAAGAATTCATTGAGTCTCTCTGCAATCTCTGTTTCCTCTTTAATAACCCCTTGCCTTCCATTGTCATCTAATGGTCCAATGGCCTTCCTGGTTGGGTTCTTACTTCTAATGTACTTAAAGAAGTCTTTGTTATTTCTCTGAGTATTTTTAGCTATACGCTCCTCAAAATCTTGCTTTGCTTTCCTGATTGTTGCCTTGCATTTGTTCTGCCAGAATTTATGTTTCTGCCTGCTGTCCTCATTCGGACAAGCCTTCCATCTTCTAAATGAGCTTTTCTTGCTTTTGATCACTTCCCGAACAGCTCCTGTAAGCCACATTGGAGTCCTCTTGGACCTGGCAGTGCCCTTTTTCCTTTTGGGTTGTTCAGTCGCACAGTCGATTCCGACCCTTTGCGACCCTATGGACCATCGTTCTCCAGGCGCCTCTGTCCTCCACCATCCCCCTCAGTCCTCCCAGTTTTGTGCCCATTGTGTCTACAATACCATCTATCCATCTCATCCTTGGCCTCCCCCTTCTTCTTTTGCCCCCCACCTTTCCCAACATCACGGCCTTCTCAAGTGAATCCTCCCTTCTCATTTGATGCCCAAAGTACTTTAGCCTCATCTTTACTATTTGACCTTCCAATGAGCAGTCAGTGTTGATTTCTTCTAAGATTGACCTATTTGTTCTCCTCGCTGTCCAAGGTACCCTCAAAACTCTCCTCCAACACCACATTTCAAAGGCATCTATTCTTCTGCGTTCAGCTTTCCTAATTGTCCAGCTCTCACATCCGTACATTACCACTGGGAATACCATTGCTTTGACTATTCTAATTTTTGTTTTCAAGGTGATGTCTCTGTTTTTCACTATGTTCCCCAGGTTTCTCATGGCTTGTCTCCCTAGAATCAGCCGCCTCTTTATTTCATGGCTGCAATCTCCATCTGCAGTGATCTTAGATCCTAAGAAAGTGAAATCTGTCACTGCTTCTACTTCTTCCCCGTCTATTTTCCAGGAACTGATCGGACCTGTTGCCATTATCTTGGTTTTCTTGATATTGAGTCTCAAGCCAGCTTTTGCACTCTCTTCCTTCAAACCGATCAAGAGATTCTTTAGGTCTTCCTCACTTTCTGCCATTAGGGTGGTGTCGTCTGCATATCTCAGATTGTTGATGTTTCTCCCAGCAATTTTGATCCCATATTGTGATTCCTCCATCCCTGCATTGCGCATTATGTGCTCTGTGTATAAGTTGAATAAGCAGGGTGACAAAATGCAGCCTTGTCTTACTCCTTTTCCTATTCCAAACCACTCGGTCATTCCGTGTTCTGTCCTAACTGTTGCTTCTTGGTTCATGTACAGATTTCTCAGGAGGCATATGAGGTGTTCTGGTATTCCCATCTCTTTAATCACTTGCCACATCTTGTTGTGATCCACACAATCAAATGCCTTAGTGTAGTCAATAAAGCAAAAATAAACTTGTTTCTGGTATTCCTTTGTTTTCTCCATGATCCAACGTATGTTGGCAATGTGGTCTCTAGTCCCCCTGCCTCTTCTGAAACCAGCCTGCACCTCTGGTAATTCTCTTTCCACATGCTGCTGAAGTCTATCCTGTATGCATTCCAATTGGGCCTCTGCTATTGTTTTTGTAAACAACCTCCATGCCTCTTGGAGTGTTTGGACTCTCTCAATTTTCCCTTTCAGCTTCTTTTTTACTAGTTTCCTCAACTTTGGGAAATTTCCTTTTTGAAAATTTAAGGTCTCTGTGTTAGATTTTATCAGTGACTTGCGGTCTATGATCAAGTTAAACATAATTGAGTTGTGGTCACTGTTCCCTATTGGATCAGTCACATTAACATCTTGCACCAGATCCTGAGTATTACTCAGGATCAAGTCAAGGATTCCTGTACCTCTAGTTGGGTCTTCAACCATCTGTCCCAGGGAACAATCATTTAGCATATCTAGGAACTTTATATCTTTATCACGTGCTGAACAACAGTTCACCCAGTCTATGTGAGGGTAATTGAAGTCCCCCATTATAACCAGGCTTCCCTTCTTGGATGCCTCCTTTACAACATTCTCCACCTGCCAGTCTCCCTCAAGAGTTTGGGTCGGAGGCCGATAGTATATGCCTACTGTTAGACCATCCTTGTGGCCTGGTACTCTTACCCACAGAGCTTCTAATGGTGACTCCAAATCACCTAGATATTCCAATTCATACGATTTTATCACTTCTTTGACATACAAGGCTACACCACCTCCTGTTTGCCCCTTCCTATCCTTCCTGTACAGTTTGTAGCCTGGGATAACTGTATCCCATTTGTTATCATCCGTCCACCAGTAACATGGAAAAGATTGTTCTTTCTATTCATTTTGCTGAGTACTAGTCTTTGATTTGCAGTCTCAGGCTGTTATTTCATGCTGTTAAAATGTTAGGTATTTTTGAGGTATTTTGTCTTCATGTACTCTCAAATTAGGGAATACTACATAGAATCTACAGAGAAAACATCTGATACTTTTGTAAATATTTCAATTGAAATTTGGTATTACAAATATTTTGTAATGAATTCAAATAGATCATTGCTAGGTTCTATTACGGTAGATAAAGTTGTTTTAATTACATGGTCTACTGTTGATTGTTGAAAGTCATTAAGAATATCCTGCTTGCAGTAAATAATCCCTTGTGCATATATAATGTGTCACAGCTTTTAGGTGCTGGACAAATTAGCTAATTAATACCACAGTCCCTCTAACCCTAGTTCAGTGTGAAAGGCCACAATGATGTAAGTCTCTGCAGCACACAAGCTAAAGCCAGCAGGCATATGCTTTGTACTACTGTTAACTAGCTGTTAGACAACAGATACAAAAAAATGAGCAAGAAATCCATGGTCTGAAAATGCATAATAGAAATAGCTTAAGCAATTAATACCCTTGAAATGAAAAGGCTGTTCTACATTTTGACGAATGGTCACTACCGTGACATAATTTCAGCTCTAGCTGGTAGAACTTTGCAGGAGATCTTACCAGTTGCATTTTTATTTACCACAAAGCAGTTCTTGTTACTAGAAATGCATTTAGCCCAATTCTTCCTTAAATGAGATAAAGGGCATGAGGAACAATATCATAAATATGAGCTTTAAGAATGCTGCCTCAGTAATTCTGCTACTGTGTGCCTTAAATAGAGGAGGAATATTACCTCCTGGCCAGCCACGGTATGGTAATGGAGTAAACCATACAGCCAGTGACTCAACTCTGAGTGTTGGGCAGCGATAAATAACCTGACTCTCTAAAGGGGCCAGTGGCTACTGGCAGATGAGCCCCTTTAGGTGGGGTGGCATTTCAGTGGAGGAAATGCCACTGGAAACTATCATATTTGGCCCAATGGCAAAATGAGCAGAAGAGGAACCACTTCACTATTCTGATTCCCAATGGTCATGGAGGTGGAAGAGGTCATGCCACATGGACTGGCTGTGAAGGTACACCTTGTTAATATCCTCAAGCCTGTGGCAGTCCTTTGCAATCCCAGTGTTAAATCCTGCATTACTTTCAATGAGCTGGGGGGGGGCAGGATATTAAGCTTTATTAGCCTGCCTTACTACTGCCTTCTCAAAGCCAATGATTAGATGGTGATTCAGAGAGCAGTAAACACTCCTGTAGACTATTCTTCTTGCTGGTTGCCAGCTCTGAGTTCCCTCTCTGCCCTTTAATTCTCCCCCTTAGCTCATGTCACTTCTGATCTCATCAGGAGGGGAAAGGATCATGACATGTAGCAGATTTTCACTTTGGGTGACTGCCTTCATGCCACCCAAACCCAGGGTTGGGTGGGGTATTATTTCACTGTGGCTGTGCAGCTTCTTGAAAACTGTGAACCACATTTCCATCTTCTTTTTCTCCAACCCTCCTTCTCCTCCTCCTGACCATGGGTGGATATAGCTAGAGTCTGGTCGACTGCACTAGGGAATGGGCCATCCTGGCACTCTGGCAATTGCAATTGGTTGGGAGGCACCATTTTATGACATCTGCCATTGTAAAGCATGTACATGTCCTTGTCCCATATGAGCCTTTTGCCAGGCCTATTTGTCCCATTAACTGTCCCTTGCCTTTGTGCCTGGGTTATCAGTGGGGGGGGGGGTACCCTTAAAATCTTGAGGAAAAGAAGAGGGCATTAGTACTGAGATTAGGGCTGCAGGATTACTTAGCAACCTGGAGAAGTGTGCCTGTCAGTAAAATGGAAGTGGAGTAATGATTTGATTTCCTGGTGTCCATCCTCTCTTCAGTTCTGCATTTCCTGGACAGTAGTTTACACGAGTGGGATCACCATATTAAAAAAGAACATTAATGTAGTGGATGCTACAGGGTACATACAGTTGGATACTGGCCGTGAGTCTAGTCTCTGCCATAACTGAGTGCTGACAGGCCTGGGAGCAACTGGCCTGTTAGGAAGATAGCATTCCCCTGTCACCTGCAATATCTTGTTTGTTTTGTTTAATATACTTCTATACCAGGGGTGTCCAAACCTTTCAGGCCATGGGCCGGACATGTGGTTCAGGGAGCCAGTCACTATGGCCATGGGGCCGGATGCAGTCCACAATGCCAATTCATCCACCCCACGAAGCCCTCGTCGCTCCTGCAAGTGGAAGTAAAACGCGCCCGGACGGGCACATTTTACTTCCACTTCCAGGAACGATGAGGGCTTCGCAGGCCAGATGAATTGTCATCAGACTGTAGTTTGGCCACCCTTGTTCTATACCATCCTCTATACTCTGGGTGGTTTACATGATGAAAACCAAAACATACAAGATGTTGCTGCTATTCAGTCACACAGTCAATTCTAACCCTTTGTGACCCAATGGACCATTGCCTGCCATCTACCATCTTCCTCAACACACCCAGGATTGTTCCAATTGCATCTACAATATCATCTAGCCATCTCATTATTTTTTTTGCTGCCCCCTTCTTCTTTTGCCCTCTACCTTTCCTAGCATCAAGGCTTTCTCAAGTGAATCCTCTCTTGGCAAAATCCAAACTGGCAGTGACATGTTAAAAAATAATAATACTTGGAACACCCAACCCTCCTCCTTTTTGGAGTAAATACCACAATCATCATTGGATGTTTGGTACTCAAGCAAGTGGACCTTCACCTGCATGATATGGCCAGCGTTGACTCATTGGAACCAGGTTGGAGAATCCCTCCCCAAATAGGCTCATCAGGGAACAACTAGCAAAGCACAGCATTGCCCAAGGATAGTTCACATGCATTAGAATAGCCCCCATGACAGGTTAAAAACTTTATTTTAAATGAAGTTGTGGCCCATGTTCAAACCCCTTTGTTGTGTCGTGCCTCTTCATTTACTGGTTAGTGGAGGGGCATAGACATTCCCCAGAGCTGTGCGTTAGGTATGATTTTAATTAGAGATGCTTAGGCACTTTCTGTTTCAGAATTCTTATATGAGATTGCCCCAATCTGCACCTTTTGGACTAAAGTGCAAAAGAGACTTTAGCTGTCCTCCAGAGAAAGTTTGGTGGTAGGTGGCTGTCTGCACTCTTGAATGGGCTTTAAATGCCTAACTCACAATTAGGGTGCTAGTGCTGACCTCCCAACATTTCTGTTTGTTTCTCTTTTGTATTTGTTGTTGCAGTGGTACAATGCCACTGCCTGTTACCCTTTATGTACCATAGGGTTCCTAGGATCTCAACTTTCTGTTTCTACCAGCCTCCATAATCCAATTAATGCTGTACTGCTCCCTGGGTGTTCTTTTTCCTGTACAAGGTTCTTCTAAATCCTATCCTCTCTCTCTCTCTGTTTAAAAAGCTGCTCTTTCTTATAATCCTTGCTTTGCTTTTCTTATACACTAAAAATCAATACTCTACTTCAGCTGCCTGCTGATCATTCTAGCCTTGGTGGGTGCAAGAGAAATCTCATTGCCTCCAGGATTTTACCAAGCAAGCTGTCTTTGCTAGTCTCCCATCTCTTTGCTTTATCTTACTCACAGACTAGTAAAAGACACTACTCACCAAGTCAGCTACCAGCTGCTCTTTTGTGCTGACTGGCTAAAAGTAAAGGGTCCTTGCCTTTCCAGCTTTACTGAAAAAAATCACCCCTTTGCCCTTTCTATTACAACCACCTTGCTCTAACCACTAATAGACTTCTACATAAACTAATACTCTGATTTTGTCCCCTGTTCTGTTAAACTGGATAGCTAGAAATGAAAATCCTTGGTCTTCCTTTATCCATGCAAGTATAGGTGCCAGATAACAAGTACAGTGGTGTAAAAGGCTCCCTGCACTGCCTAACAGGGAGAAATTTATTATACTGTCAAGGCAGGCATAAACGGGTCCTGTACTGTGGCCTGTGAATGACCTTTCTGGCCTAAGTAGGGCTGTTTTAACTCAAGAGGTTTTACTGCTTCAGCAGACAGCGTTTTGAGATGTGCTTGCCTCTCTGTTGTGTTCTAATGGTTTTACCTTCCACATGGATTACAATGTATCTGAGCCAATGTAACCTTGCCTAGCAACAATGTAACCTTCAGCTGTATCATATAAACCCTGTAATAGGACGCGAGCTAATGACCACCAGCTGGCAGCAGCGAGCGTCCAAGCTCTCTTGGTCCGAACTCATCAAAGGCAACAGCGCGGGAAGTTTTCCCGCCACCACCTACACCTGGACAAGAAGGGCGTGACCCACAATGACGTCACGCAGACAGTAGCCAATGGGCTACCATGGCACCACGTTCAAATGTATCCCTACTGTATATAAAGAGCTATCGATCCGCCATTACCTCATGTTCCCTCTGTCCACGATGCAATAAACCTGAGTTAACCCAGCCCAAGGCTGTGTCCTGTGTCTTAGTTTCATACACTAAATTGGCGACGAAGGTGGGATGATGGATCCCCAAGGAGCAGCCAGGGCACAGAGCGGGTTCAACATCACCAAACCGCAAGACTGGGAGCTGTTGGAGATGGACTTCCATGCGGCGCTGGTGGAACTCAAAGTCAAGGAAGACGATGAGGAGAGGAAGAGGGCCATCCTCACCCGCATGCTTGGGATGGAGACCAAGCGGACGCTGGTGGGCATCATCGCTCCGAAGAAGGTGAGCGAATTTAAGGCGGATGACATCATGAAGCTGCTACGGGAGCGCTTCCAACCCTCGAGGGCGATGTTTCCCGCTCGGAGCGCGTTTTGGAGGCGAGTCCAAGCGCCGGACGAGTCGGTCGAGGCATTCGTGGCCGCCATGAGGGTAGCCGCCGCCCCCTGTAAATGGGGCAACATCCAAGAAATGGCCCTCAGGGACGGCGTGCTGTGCGGCCTGAAGGACAAAGAGGTGCAGCGCAGCTTGATGAATAAGGAGCCGCCACCCACGCTGGCAGAGGTCGTCGAGGCCGCAGAAGCCGCAGAGTCCACGAGTGCTGGAGTGGACGAGATGCACCAGTGGCGTGAGTGGCGTCCCAGGGCCAGCAAGGCGGAAAAAGCGGTGCACGCGACTCAACGGGCCTCAAAGTCGTCCTCAGATGGCAGCGACGGCGAGGAGGTCCAGAAGGTCCGAAAAGGGGGGCGCCGCTGCGATGGTTGCGGAGCGGCCCACGAGCGTGCGAGGTGCCCGTTTAGAAAGGCCGAATGCTACACCTGCGGCCGTCGGGGGCACATCGCCAAGGCATGCAGAAAACGGAAGGAGGGCCGGAGGCAGTCACCAGACCGTGCGACCAGGCCGGACCGTTCAGCGAGGCCCAAAGATGGCGTCCAGACCACGAGGAAGCAGGACGGCGTGGGCCGCATCTCGGACAGCAGCGAGGACGACGTCCCAGTGCTCAGTGTGTCCGCGGAACAGTCCCATTATTTCGTTGAGGTACTAGTACAAGGGGCCCCCATCAGGATGGAAATAGACTCGGGGTCCTCCTATTCCATAATTCCCCAGAAAGAGTTTTTAAAAATCGACCCCCACGTGCGGCCCAAACTTAAAACATTGAGGTCCACGCTACGAGATGTGCAGGGAACAGCATTCCGGTGTTGGGGGTCGGGAAATTTCGGGTTGAGTTTAAGAGACACTCTGCGGAGCTGCCCCTAGTTGTCCTCAAGGGGGGGAGTTGTAGCCTCCTAGGGACACAGTGGTTCCAGCCTTTAGGCCTATTTATAGGGGGAGTACATGCAGTGGGGGTGGACCCAATACAAGCGGTGTGCGATGCGCATCCCGCCGTTTTTGAAAAAGGACTTGGAAAATTCAAGGGACCCCCTGTAGCTTTCGACCTAGACCCGGAGGTCCGCCCGATAAGACTCAAACCGCGCAGGGTGCCCTTCGCACTAAAGGACAAAATAGAGGCGGAACTGGACAAATTGGTGGGCCAGGGGATTCTTATTCCTGTTGATTCCGCGGAGTGGGAAACTCCAATTGTAACAGCTCTGAAGGCTAACGGGGAGGTGCGCATTTGCGCTGATTATAAGTGTACAATTAACAAGGCGATCCGCCCTAATGCATACCCGGTGCCGGTGGTCAGCCACCTTTTGGCCAGGCTAAATGGGGGAAAGTGTTTCGCTAAGCTCGACCTGGCACAAGCCTATCAGCAGCTTCCCGTAACACCCGCCACGGCCGCGGCACAAACGATAGTCACACATAAAGGAGCGTTCCAAGTGTCGCGTTTACAGTTCGGCGTGAACTCGGCACCCGGCCTTTTTCAGTCGCTTGTGGAACGCCTCCTGAAGGGGCTGGAGGGGGTGTTGCCTTATTTTGATGACGTATTAATAACAGGGGGGAGTGAGGCCGAACTGGCACAGAGATTGGACAAAGTACTAACTGTATTCGAGAAAGCGGGGCTGAGACTGAGGAAGGACAAATGTGTCTTTTTCGAAACCGAGGTCGAATTCTTAGGGTTCAGGGTTACACCCGAGGGTATCAAGCCATCCAAATCCAAAGTAGTAGCCATCAAAAAGGCCCCTCGCCCCACATCCAAAACCGAGCTGCAGTCATTCCTGGGGCTCCTCAATTTTTACCATACATTCCTTCCGCGGAAGGCGTCCGTGGCCGAACCGCTTCATCGGTTGCTTAAAAAAGAGGAGACTTGGGTGTGGGGTGACGAGCACGAGAGGGCGTTCAAAGAATTAAAGCAACTCTTGACCTCTGACGCAATTCTAACGCATTTCGGCCCCAAACGGCCGGTGGTCCTAGTCTGTGATGCATCACCGGTGGGGGTGGGGGCGGTACTTTGCCACGTGTTGGATGACGGAAGGGAGGCCCCGGTTGCATTTTATTCAAGGTCCCTGTCACAGGCAGAGCGAAATTACGCACAAACCGACAGGGAAGCATTAGCAATTGTAGCGGGGACCAAAAAGTTTCACGATTTTTTGTATGGTCGCCCGTTCAAAATCGTGACGGATCACAAGCCCCTGTTAGGGATTTTCACGGCAAGCAAGCCCACCCCGCAGATCCTATCACCGAGAATGCTGCGGTGGGCCATTTTTCTCAACGCTTACCAACACGAGTTGGTGTACCGGCCCGGAAAAGAGATCAGCCATGCTGATGCACTTTCGAGATCCCCTTTGCCCTTGTCGGACGACCAGAAGGCTAGAGTAGGAAGAGACCGCCAGGTGTTACTAATTGAGGTTTTAGATGCACCCCCAATAGTACCAGCCGATATTGCTAGGGCGACAGGCAAGGACAGAACGCTCGAGAAGGTCTGCTCATGGGTACAAAAGGGGTGGCCGGCATCGTCCCCAAGCACGGAATTCGACCCATTCTTTCGGAAAAAACTAGAGTTGTCCCTAGAAAGGGGGTGCCTGTTGTGGGGCCAACGGGTGGTGGTCCCTGCAGCCATGCGGCCGAGGGTGCTCAAACTGCTGCACGTCAGTCACCCGGGCATCGTTCGTTCGAAAGCGCTGGCCCGCAGTTACTTTTGGTGGCCACAGCTGGACGCGGACATTGAGCACATGGTCGGCACTTGTGAGGCATGTCAGGGATCCCGACCAGAGGCGGCCCGCCTCCCGCATAGGGAATGGGACACAGCAAGGGGGCCGTGGTCTAGATTACATGTAGATTTCGCTGGCCCATTTCGAGGAACCATGTTTCTCCTAGTGGTGGATGCGTTCTCCAAGTGGCTGGAGGTTATCCCAGTAAAAAGCACGTCCTCCGCCACGACAATTAGCCAGCTACGGAGAGTCTTTTCAACGTTCGGTTTACCCGACACTTTAGTCAGCGATAACGCGAGTTGCTTCACCTCCTCGGAGTTCGAGGCATTCATGGGAGCAAACGCCATTCGGCATGTCACATCCGCGCCGTTTCACCCGGCCACGAATGGCCAAGTGGAACGGTTGGTGCGTACAACAAAGGATGCGCTGCGGCGCATGGGCCCGGGGGACCTAAATCACCAAGTATGTCAGTTCTTGTTAGCGTATAGGGTGACCCCCCTAGCGTCGGGTTACTCGCCGGCAGAACTCTTGATGCGGCGAAAACTGACCACGCTTCTGACCAGGCTGGACCCGACGAGAGTCGAGGATAAAGGAAAAAACATAGGATTGGCAGTCTCGAAAGGGTTCGCCGCCGGCGACCTTGTTTACTGCAGGAACTATGCAAGCGCAGGGCCAGCCTGGGTGCCAGGAACGATAATAGAACAAACAGGGCCAGTGTCATATCGGGTGGAAACGAGCACCGGTCTCCTCTGGAGGAGACACGCTGACCAACTGAGGCGCCGAGTGAGTGAAGGGCCGGTCAGTGGGGCACAGCAACAGGATTCAGCGATAGGGTTCTCCCCCACCCGTTTAGCCCAAGGGGGAGGAAATGAGGGACATCAGTCCGAATCCGGGGGGGGTAAGCAGTGATCCCGACTCATATCCTTTTGATACCCCAGTTCTATCAGAGCCCGGGGGGAGGGAAAAGGAATGTGCGGCCGCCGCCGCGTCCCCCGAATGTAATTTCGATTTTGATTTTGGTTTTGCGAGCCGGGGGGGTTTTCAGGAGTGTTCCCCCACCCTTCCAAGCGAGAAGAGGGGTTTTTCGTTAGCCCCCAGTGCCCCCGGTTCTTCCCCGAGAAAGAGCACACCTCCCAACAACGCCGCGGAGCCGCGGCAAGTCACTAACAAGTCTCCCTCTCAAATTACAGGGCAGGAAACCAGGGGACAAAGAGAAGGTAGCAAACCCGGGGAAAGGCAGCCCGCATCGAGACCCCAGCGTGTTCGAAATAAACCATCTTGGCTGAGAGACTTTGTCTCCTAAGGGGGGGGAGTGTGTTGAAGTGTGGGCTCGAGACATTGTCTCGTCCTAGGGGGGAGGGGTGTTGTGTTCTAATGGTTTTACCTTCCACATGGATTACAATGTATCTGAGCCAATGTAACCTTGCCTAGCAACAATGTAACCTTCAGCTGTATCATATAAACCCTGTAATAGGACGCGAGCTAATGACCACCAGCTGGCAGCAGCGAGCGTCCAAGCTCTCTTGGTCCGAACTCATCAAAGGCAACAGCGCGGGAAGTTTTCCCGCCACCACCTACACCTGGACAAGAAGGGCGTGACCCACAATGACGTCACGCAGACAGTAGCCAATGGGCTACCATGGCACCACGTTCAAATGTATCCCTACTGTATATAAAGAGCTATCGATCCGCCATTACCTCATGTTCCCTCTGTCCACGATGCAATAAACCTGAGTTAACCCAGCCCAAGGCTGTGTCCTGTGTCTTAGTTTCATACACTAAACTCTCGCAATCCAGAATTATCTTGCAATTAAAAATGGTGATGCTGGACTTGTAGAGATGTCCAATATTCCTAGATAAGTGTTTTATGCCTCCTCCCTCTTATGACACTTTCAGAGTCCAGCTAACCAGGGGTAGGATAAAAGTAACCTCACCAGGAAGAGAGTCCTGCAAAACTGATAACACTTTTTTGCAAGGAAACAAAACCTTAACGAAGTCTTCTTCTCCCCTGGAATTCGCTCCTCCTGACAGAGACCTTAATTTATAGCCTCCCTCTCCCTGGCCTATATGCTGGATTCTAAGAATTCCCCTCTTTAAGGGTTGAGGGGAATAAAAGTACGCTACTACGTTTCTTCAATTATAGCAGCATTTATTGGTACAAAAATAAGTAAATAAGCATACGGATAAAGGCAGTTCAAATAAAACACAAAGCATAAAAGAAATTGAAATTGCTAAGCTAGCTAAGTAGATAAAAAGTTGGGCTTTTGGAGCCCCCATGAATATTAGATGAGTTCTAACATTCAAGGCATAGTGAAATAGAAAAATGTGCAGAGTAACCCCAGGCCATGGGGTGTCTGCTTCTGAGATGCTAAAACTCTCAGCTTATATATGTTTTTCCCAGCTTACACCTCCCATCTCAAATATGTGAAAATTCCCCAAATATGACATCTGGAGAAAGATGGCTGGACATCTAGACATCCAGCTGCATGTAGTGCACCTGTATATTACGTGAGATGGTTATCTTAGATTGCATCTTGGCATCTTCATGTGATAGACCAAACTGTCAGATTCCCAGACTAAGTGTCCTTGAAACTGGCGTAAATGAGAATGTTGGTGCGTGGGGCACTAACTAACACCTGGTTATGCAACAATTTTGATTGACATGATATCTAAGCACTAATTGGCTAAAACATTCCTCTACTTCACACAGAGTAAATGAAAAATTAATGGCATCTTTTGAATTCCCATTACAAGTGGTACCTCATACAACGATTTTAATCCGTTCCACGGGGCTCGTTGTTGTACAAAACTATTTCTATACGATACATGCATCGTATAGCGATTTTCCCTATGGGATGCATCATACAATGATTTTTTTTTTTTGCTAAGTGGTTTTTCCCATTGAAAAATTGTTGTACGGTTTTTTTCCATAGGGAAAATTGTTATGTGGGACACCATCCCCCCCAAAAAACACCCTAATTGTTATGCGATTTCGTTGCTATATGGGACAATTGTTGTATGAGGTTCCATTGCACCTGTCTCTCAGGAAGCAACTGAATTGTGTCACCTTCTTATTAGGCACTTTGTCTGCATAGAATCCAGAGGGAGTGAGAGGTGGATGCCAAGACCTGGCTCCTAGCAAGAGAGGAAAAACATTATTTTGGCAACACCCTTCCTTGCAAAAGACAGATGGTAAGTGGGTATGGTAAGTGCAGAAAAGGTTCTGCCCAGGTCCTTGATGATAACCCAGTCTCAGGCAGCAAAATGTATTTGAACAATCCTGAATCCATATCCAAGACATGGGATTGCACCTTTCTTGGCTTGTGGAAGTTACTGCATGTACTCAAGTATAAGCCAGCCCGAATATAAGCCATCATAACTAATTTTGACCTGAAAAGCCAGGAAAATAGATTGACCCAAGTATAGGCTGAGGATAGGAAATGCAGCAGCTGCTAGTGAGTTTCAATAATCAAAATACATGAAAATATGGTAAAATTAAATAAATTGTTTGCACATCTCAATCCAGTGTGGCCTTGGGACCCTCATGGTCATTGACTGAGTACAAGCCATGTCCCCTTTTGGGGGCTCATTTTTGGGGCTAAAAAACTCAGCTGATACTCGAATATATATGGTACTTTTTTCAATACAATGACAGCCTCTGATAATATTTTTCTCTCTAACTGTTCCTAATATATCTGCATCATAATTAATAGAGGGAGGTGTCTTCTAAAAGGACATGAGGAAATAAATCCAAGTGGTTAGACTAAGAAGAGTAGAATAGAAACAAACATTTATTTGACCTGTTAAAATCATATGCAGCCAAAATGTGTGAGTTATGCTACTAGAATATGCTCCTACCTGACCAAGGATTTTTATATTATGCAGATTGACCATATTGATGGGCTCAGGTGAAAGTTGATATCAGGGTCTCAAGATGGGACCAAATCAGATAGTCTGTAAATTGCCAGAGAAAAGAATACTCAGAGCAATTCACAGTAACATTGTAGGCACCTACTTTAGCTTCAGATCAAATAAAGCTTTGAAGCCGATAACGATTTTCTGAGTGGCCATCAAATGACAATATTGACAAAACTGAAATGCCTGGGCACCAATAGGAGAAATGAGAGATAGAAAAGTAATAATAAAGGGCTTTCTGATCGGTATCATTCTTTATTGTTCTGCTCAGACATAAAATGAAATCAACTGTGTAGCAGAACTGAAGAAAGAAGAGTTACTCATATATCATCAACAAATACAAGTTTCTCTTTTGCGTAAGGAGATCTGATTTCTGAGATGCTGCAATCATATTATTAAAGCACCAGTAGCATGCAGGAAGCAATCATATTCATAGGTCAGCTTTATCATCTGCTATGCAGTGCTGGATCAAGAATATGGGTCAGTCAGTCAATTGTGCTGCTGTATCTAAGCTGGTCACATATATTGTGTCAAAGAAAGGAAATGTATTATCAGCAAAAATAGCCCAAAAATGGTTTCAATGAAATGGGAGAATGGGGTTTCATGCCTTTGATATAGAGAAGTTTAATGGTGTACAGAAGAGTAACAGTTGGACAAAACCTGCTCCCCACAGTGAATAAAAATCTCAAAAATCCTCACTGTGATAAATTATTCCTGCAGTGTTATCTTCTCATGCATGTTGTAAGTGTGCCCATCTTGAAGTAGTGCTGAAGAATTCCATAACTGGGAAAGAGGTCATGTTATAGTAAAATGCTTAAGACTAGGTGCGAAGAGTCCACATCTGCCTTCCAGTTATTAGTGAAATGGGAAAAAATGGATGAAAGCCTTCTTATTTATTTATTTATTTATTTAGTGTGATTTGTATAGCCTCCCAATTGACAGGTGACTCTGGGCGGCATACAGCAATTCAATACAAATACATAAAATCCCCACAATTTCCTATAAAGCCTCTTAAGAGAAGAAGTGATAAAATGAACTATCAGAAGATTGGATCTCTATGGATTTATTAACGACATTCAGTGGGGAGGGCAGGAGGGCAACCAGAGATGGGAATTTTTTGGGACTTTGGTTTTTTAGACTATAGTACCCAGAATTCTGCAATTAGTATCATATGTGATCATGCTACCTGTGGATTTCTGTGAAATATAGTAAACTTAAACACAACTCAAATATATCCCATCTCTGGGTTCAGTGTATGTGGCAGAGCAAGAAGTAAAGATGTGAGCAAAAAACAAATAAGAATGTATTTTTCCAAGGAACATACTTTTTCTTGATACATTTGTGTTTGTGTGTTTCGAAATAGCAGCAAAGATGGTACTGATCAAAATTGGGGCTATGGGTGTGGAAATTTTGTGGGAAGTAATATTTTCCTTTGTACCATAGCAGTAGCGATTACACTTATATACCACCCCATAGTGCTCTGAGTGGTTCACATGTTAATTAGCATTTTGCCCCCAATGTCCAGTGTACTCATTTTACCGACCTGGGAAGGATGGAAGGCTGAGCCAACCTTGATCCCCATCAGAATCAAACTCACAACGCTTTGGCTGCAGTACCATAATTTAATCACCATAGTCCTAATGGGGGAAAAATATGACCATTAAGTGGTTACTGTCACCAGCAGTGGCCATCAGACCAAAGCAAAGAGGAACCACTCTCCCCTATACTTAAGATCCAATTCCGATCAGTTCCTTAATCCTCCCCCTTTTAATGACTTTTTTCATTAGCTGCCATTGCAAATATAGTGAATCACACATTCAGCTCTAGGGGGTTGCTAATCTTTTACACACACACACACACAATATATATATATATTTCATTTCTAAATCTAAAAAGGATTATATATATATATATATATATATATATATATATATATATATATATATATATATATATATATATATATATATATATATATATATATATATATATATATATATATATGTGTGTGTGTGTGTGTGTGTGTGTGTGTGTGTGTGATCCTTCTTAGATTTAGAAATGAAATACATCTCATGTTTTAATTTAGGGGGAAAGTGAGCTTCAGCTCCTAGACGTTGGGAGAAATACTTCTCTCCTGAATATGGAATGGCGTTTATCATTAGAATGAGCACTTCAATGGTAATGAATTGCTCTGTGCAGAGGCACCTTCCAAGCTCTGTATCTTTCATCACATTCCTTTCTGTGCTCAGTAATCCCTACACTTACATAATGCAGAGAGAATGACATTCAAAGTGATCTTTATGAATGGTTTTTGTGTTTCATAGCTTGAAGATAAGAGTTTCTGTCTGCTGTGGAAAATCTCTGTCAACAGAATCTGCTTGATCAAAGCATCCCTTGTCAGTTATTAGTAGAAGGAGCGAAAATCCACTATACTGTGATGATCCTCAGCGCTTTTCAAGTTGCAAAGTTTTGCAATTTTTATGCTCTCCAAATTGTAACAATAGTAGAACATTTCAGCTCTGATTTTGGCACATAGCTAGGGGAGCAAGAAGGGAAAGGGTCTTTACCCACCATCTCTTTGGAAAATAATTGAGCCTTTTCTCCAGCAATATGCTTTTTCTCTTGCTTGTACCATTCTTCATTACTCTCGGCCTTCTAATTCCGATTTGTATGAATCATTAGCCATTATAGTTAAATGGGTTTCCACTGAGTCTCTCTGGTGAGTAAAACCACTGTTGTGTGCAGAACAGTAGCTAGTGCACAATAAGGAAACCTTTCCAATCTACTAAAAAGAGGAAATGAATCCGCACTTTAATTGTATAAGAAAATAGCTCCTGGAAGGTATAACAGACAGTATGTGGTAGAATCGGCACTTACTTTACCTCTCTTTGGCGAATCCAGCTTCAGGCTAAAATACATGCTACATTAAATACACAGCTGAAACTCACTTTTCACTTCCAAGTAAGTGTGCATTTGGAATTATTACCATCCCATACTGATGTGAGAGAGTCAAACATTATCCCAGCTGCTTTCCCCCCTCTTGAATGCTATCCCTACCTGTGCAGACAGAAATCCCTCTTTCTCCCATAATTTCATAAGAGCAAATATATATATGGTTAAACTGCAGTACTGCAGGATTTGGGTTGCAAAGGTTCAGAGGGTGAGTGGAATGTTTGTCTTGCAGACATTGCTTATGGATGGGGAAGGTCATTCCAAGGTAAGGGTCAATGCAAAGAATCACCTAGAGGCTCCACATTTTAGAACCAGACTTTGACATTTGTGAATGTGTGTCTTACCAGTGAGAAAGAATGATACAATTCCCTCCAAAAAGGAGAGGATACACAGAAGATATAAAACACAACATTAAATGCTTTGTATGCAGCTAAATTTCACTCTTTGTGCTGACCTGCCCGGGCAGGCACGCTCGCCACACGGTGGTCTTGTTCAGGGATAGCCCAGTTACCAAAGTCCAAGAGGCAAGCCAAGGTCTGTTTACCAGTAGTCTGAGTCAGTAGTCCAATCCAAAGGGTGTTCAGGGTTGGCAGAGTAGTCAGAGTCAGGGTCCAGCCAGGCAGGCAGGCAGGCAGGCAGGCAGGCAGGCAGGCAGGCAGGCAGGCAGGCAGGCAGGCAGGACATCAGTCTTTGCACGAGAGTTGTACCAATGCTGGCAGGCTGCAAGAAGCTTGCTTATAAGTCTCCCAGCTAATCAGTATCAGATGGGAGCATTCTTTGGTGCTTTGCCCTAGCCTGCCTGCATCTCAGGTGAAGCTGTTTCCTGGACCTCTCCCTGACTGAGGACATATTTCTGTCAGAGCCAGGCTCCAGATCTGACAGGTCAGCTGCCAGGGAAAACAGACTTGGTCCAGGCACAGGCTGAGGTTCCTGGCTCACAGCATCCTCAGGCATGGGTGCAGGCACAACTGGACTGGGCATAGGGAGTGCCTCCTGATCCAGCTCATCTTCAGAGTCAGAGGACAGCTAGGTCACAACACTCTTATATACAGGGTGGTCTATATGTCCCTACCTGGTGACAAAGAAAGTAGAGTTCTACTGGGGGAGGGAGGAAACACTCCTATTGGGCTGCCAGGCAGAGGGGAGGGGTGAACTCTGTGCTGGGGGGAGGGAGGAAGTGCTCCCATTAGACTGCTGGGCAGAGGAGTGGGGCACGTGCCCATGGAGAGGACAGCTAAGGACTTACGGGCTGGGTAGGGACTTATGGGCCACCCTATATATATGGAGAAATTAGCTTGACAAACACTTTGATTCTACAGATTACCTCTCATAAGAAGTTAATAACTTCTGCACCATAGCAAGAGAGCCCCCTTTGTGCAGAGGTTAAACTGCAGTACTGCAGCCAAAACTCTGCATTATTATGAGTTGGATCCTGACAAGGTTCAAGGTCAACATAACCTTCTATCCTTCCAAGGTTGGTAAAATGAGTACTCAGCTTGGGGGCAAAATTCTAGTTATTTTATGAACCACCTAGCAAGTGCTCTAAGCAGTATGAGGTGATATATAAGTATAATTATTACTGTTAATTAATTATTACCTTACACATTCAGTTTTTTAGATATCCTATTAAGCATAGTATGCTTTTGGTACATGTACACATTGAAATGGGTAATGTACACAACTGCTCAGTTCCAACAGTCTTTTTACCTCACAGTTGGAATAGAAAGACTGTGGGAATTAGGTAGCATGTGTGTGCACCCATTACTCTGTATTCTATGCAAGTCGTACTTAGTGTACATGACAGAAGACACATTAAAATTGTCCATATCTTAAGCACTGAAATCTGATTAATGTGAACGGGTCCTACCTGGACATCTGGGCAAAGTTGCAGCTGCTAGGCCAAAGGCACTTTGCTATTCTGAAACCAAAGATCTATAGCAATTCACTGAAACATTCATAAGCATTTGAATATATACTCTTCAACATGAATCTGAACATTCAGCCTAGTTATCCTTTAAAACTGTTTCTTCTTCTGCTGCTGCTGCTACAATCCACTCACCTCTAGTGGGACACCTACACAATTCTACCTATTTATTATGTGCTGGTCCATTGAAATGTTCAGAAATGAGTTCTATAGTTTGTGTAACTTTCTTACACAATTTGAAATTTGTCACAGAACCAGCCTATGACAACAGAACAGAGGGGGGAAATTGCTTGGGAGGTAGAACAAAACTGGACATATTCTGCTACAAAACTCATGGATGGAAATATAAATATAAAACAGAAACAAAAACATTCCTATTTTGACATTCTCTTAGGCAACTGCAATTCCAACTCACATGTTTCTTTTTTTGATAATATTTTTAAACTGGGTGTTACAATAGTGCATTCATGTACAATATACATTTCACTGCCCTCCTCTATAGCTTCTGAAGCCATATAATCACTGCTAGACTCAACAGCTCCCTAGACAAGTCAATAACTCTACTTGCCATGAGATCCATAGAAGTCCATTTATTATTGTCAACCCAGCTTAGATTTCTCCAAGATAAATATATACCCATCTCAAATGCTATGCCTGGACTGAAACAGATGCCTGTCCTAAATTTATGATGCTGCCAGCAAAAGCCCATGTCCTCATCTCCAGCTATGGCATTTTGATGAGTGGAACTGATCTCAAGTTCTTTTCAAAATGGCTTCTTCTTCTTCTTCTGTGTCTAGGCCAGATGTAAAACTGACAGAGTGAGTGCACTTTTTGGTGAGTTCATTCTGCAGTTTCTTTCATTCGATCTAGTGTGAGAAACATTAGTCAGCACAATGTGGCCATTGCCCAGGGTACACCCTATTGTGGTTCAAAAATACCACAGCCTTTGAGGAAGCTCTTTCTGTGTACCCTACATGGCTGCTGAAATTATTGATTCTGTAATATCCCCCTTCACTTTCTCCAGATGCTTTATTCAGAAAAAGTAATCCTTATAAGGCAATTGCCCTCAGCATACTGTACAATCTGAATGTAACACACACATGCAGTGTGCTTGAGTGTAGAAACAGTGACACAGTAAATTTCTGGCAGATCAAAGTTGCTTGCCCCCAGGTAAAGGACGTAGGCTTGGTGTAATCTGCAAAAAGGTTGGTATAGTGTGAAACATGTGTCAAATAGAGTTTTCTGCACAAGCCTTGACTGAAAAGGAGAGTGATTTGTAACAGGGAAAAGGCAGAGAATGGATATTGGAAGTTAAAAGGAACAATGCTTGAGGAAAAGATGTAGGTTACTTTGGATTCAACACTTTTTAGATAAAAGGGAAAATTTCTCTTCATAATCTTATATATGTACGGCTTAACATGATGGGCCAAAACATACTTCTGTTCAACACTTCTTGGAATACAAAATTCAATGTTCTCCCTTCCTTCATTTCACCTCATTTGAGCTGTAACACAGCCTTGCCCAAACTGGTCTTCTCTAGATGTTTTTGATTGCAATGAGATTCCAGCCAGTATCCAGAGGAAGAAAAGACTATTATTTGGCTACATATCTCATTCCCAAGGATGGATACCAACTGGTTTTCCAGATCTTGTCAGACTGTGAGTCCTTAATATCCATCATACTGGTTAGAAATAATGGTAGTTGCAATTCAACAACATTTGGAAGGGCACATTTTCTACATCTATTTTTGCAATAACTATATACATCAAGCTAATGGCTGGTTACCATGATATTTTAAGACTAGAGGATTTTCCTTGTCCAAAAAATCATTGTGATGTCTTCCCCTCACCACTCAATATCCTGGCTAAAATGTCACATCATTTAACCTCTGACATATAATAACACTGCCTTCTTGGAAGGCTTTTAGACTGATAGCTGGTTGGATAGCTCAGTGGTTTGGGTGGAAGTTTGATTCCCCACTGTGACATTGTGACATGAGCAAATTTCACAACCCCAGGGCACCCCCAGAAAAAGGGAATGGTAAACCACTCCTGTGTATTCTCTACTTAGAAAAATCATGGAAAGGATTGTCGTATGGCACATAATTATTATTTGTTATTTACATTGATAAAACTTCTTTAATTGCTGTTTTAAAAATAAAATTAGTAATCCTGCTCAGGGCTGTTTGAGGTTTAGCTGACATTGAAAAGCATAATAAAATTGTGGCTTCCTGCACCCACACTTTCAAAACATTCCATAAGCCAAGTAAAACACCATGTCTATAAATTGTATTTCTTTGTAACCTTTAAATGCAAAAGGCGTTTTGTATTCTGAAAAGTGTAGAATTGCAGAAAGAGATTAAGTCAGAAAGAATAAAAATATATGTTCTATTCAATGTTTTCTCTGTGCTGGGAAATTGGTAAATATACCAGGAGAAATGGTTGCATTAAATGAAAAATGGAATTTGTTAAAGAGGTTCAATGCACCACATAAAAGAGGGGGAAATGCTGACAATATTAGCCTGAAACTAAATTTATTATTTCCACAGATATAAGATATACTTCTAGACCCTTGAGTCTGACCTGTGTGGAATCTCATCTAATAGAATAGAGGCAGATGAATTACTCTATAAACATAATAGCATGTGTAATCAAAATAATAATAAGAGAGACATTTTGGACCTTTATATGCTTACTGCACAGACTTCAAATTGATAACTTTCATCTAATTTCTAGCACAGTCACCAGTACAATTAATGGCAGTTTTGGGTTATTTTAAAGTGTTAGTGTCACAATGAATTTTAGCAGCATTTCATCTGCCTTATTCTGTTGCCCATCCAGATTCCAAACCTTTTGTTCATTCTCAAAGACTCATCCTTTTCTGACTTGTGCACCTTGTCAGGTACAACAATCTTCTATGTACACTGAGAGTAGGTGTGCCATGGACGGAGAGGCTGCCAGATGAGAGTCAGTTTTCTGTCCATTTCTACCTTTAACACTGATTATTTTCCTCCTTAGGTCTCTTTACACTTCTTCAAGGAAATAGTCTAGTCCAGGGGTTGCCAACCTTTCTATGTCGGGGGCCAGGTCATGCTCCCTCACATAGTTGAGGGGGTTGGACTGGTAGTCTCCACGCCATTTACGGCTGCCGTAAAAGAGTCCATGGCTGATTCCAGAGGCAGCGGCTGGAATTAGGATGGGGGTGGATAATTTGGTGCCACAGGCACTCTGGTCTAGTCTCTCTGTCATTCTTAATCTTCAATGGAAGGCTGTACGATGAGAATGACTGTATGTTGGTCTTCAAGCAACATATAGATGCCAGCTCTAGGGACTTCTACACTCATGTCCAGGATTTGGCCTGTTTTACATTGAATGGGCTTCTTGGAACAATCCATTTAAGTTTTTCCTTTCACTTTATCATGAGCAATCTGAGTGATTGCTCCTAATTCAAAGCCATACTTTACTAGTTTGTTGGATTCTGCTAACCTAGTTATCACAAAAATCTTATAGATTATAGGCTTGGTCCATACAGGTACTAACCTGGGCAATTGGGCCACAAATGTCTACCAAGTCAACACCATACCCTAGATGTCCTTCTGTGTCAGTAGATCTTGCTCCTTGCTCTCTGTAGAGCTGTTTGGTCTCATTTCCCCCTGTAACAATTCCTAGCAGCATATCACCATAAAATGGGTTTCAACTTTTTAAACACAGTTCTGGAAACACCTTAGCATCTCATTAAGGATCAAGCTGTCCTGAACCATAACAAGTTTATTAATAGTGTAATGATTTTCCCCCCACTGTTCATTACCCATCTGTGCAACAAGAAAAAGAGGCAGAAACTGTCAGATTGAATGGAGTAAGGACAGCAGAAGAGAAACTGTTTACTCCTGTCCTTACAAAATATTAATCCATCAAAAAATACTTTCCCCTTAGGATTTCCAAGCCATTAATAGCTAATATACCCTACACTGTCAAAAAAGACAAACAAATCGTGTCCTAGAGCAAATGAAGCCTGAACAAAAATGCTGAGGCTTTCCTACTTGAGACACATCATGAGAAAGCAAGACTCTCTGCAAAAGACAATAATGCTGGGAAAGGTGGATGGCAGCAGGAAAAGAGGAAGACCAGATGTGAAATGGATTGTCTCCCTAAAGCAGGGGTGCCCAAACTTTTCGGGCCATAGGCTGGTCATGTGGTTGAGTGGGTGGGTCACATGGTTCCTCCCACCGGAAGCGGAAGTAAAACACGCATGAGCATGGACATGCACTTGTGCATAACACTGCTGTAAATGCACCCTTGGCTGTTGTAAACACGTTTTTGAGAGCCATGGGTCATTTATGGCATTTTGTGCATGCACATTTTACTTCTGCTTCCAGGAGCAGCAAAAGTAGCACACACCGGATGGAATTTTGCCATGGGTCAGATTTGGCCCACAGGCCATAGTTTGGGCACCCCTGCCCTAAAGGAACACACAGGCTTGAGTTTGCAAGAGCTGAGCAGGGCTGTTGAGGACAGGACATTCTGGAGATCTTTTATTCATAGGGTTGCTATAAGTCGAATATAACTTGAGGCCACATAACAACAGCAACAAATGCACATACAGTAGAACCCTGCATAATGAAAAAGCTCCGTTCCACAGAGCTCTTCGCTATGCAGTTTTTTTCATTATGCGGATTAAATGGGCAATACCCCGCATAATGAAAAGAAAATGTTCATTATACGGGGTATACCCCGCTTAACAAAAAAACCATATAACAAAAATAATTCATTATGTGGGGTATCATAATTGCCACACGAACACTTTGTTGTCTGAAATTTTTGTTATATGAAGCATTTGTTATCAGGGGTTCCACTGTATGCAGTATGTTTATCCTTTCAGAGAATAGCAGCAGGAAGAGTATTTGGGATAGAAGAATGCAAAAAGTACTATCCCTTTTCTTCAAATAATCAAATAATGGCCCTCACTCAGACTGAAATAATAATATGTAGTGAGTGTTTGAGCTCTAAAATAGGGATGTGGAAGGTGTGCTTCATTTTCTAGAAATCCAGAGCAACATGGGCAATGCTAAGTGATTATGTGAGTTGTGATCCAATACCTCTGGAAGAGAGAAAAGTTCCTCACACCTTACCCTAATGGTAATTAAGAAATAATCAGTTACATATTCATTACTTGCATATTCAATTGTTTCTTCCTCTGTGTGTCATTGCACAATATAAAATACTATTTCAGAAGTTAGGTATCACAACTGTATTCAATATTGTGCCACTGGTATGGTCATAAAAATCTAGCTGTGTCTTCTATCCAGAATAAAAGTGTGGGGAATATTTTTTATGAATAGGTACATATCTTTGTTTGCTTTTTCTTTCATTTTGGACTTCTTCTCCATACTTTTTTACTGTTCTCCTGTTCCAGTCTCATTGATACTTCACAGTAGAAATGAATGTGGTATTATAACAGTGTTCAGATGAATAATATCCCAGTAGAGTGGTGCACTGATTGAGTATAATTCCTTAATCCCTTCTGATATTTCTTCATTCTAGTCTGGTGTCATGCCAGCCTTTATGGAAGTTTTAATGAATTACCTGGCTGAACAATTTTTCTGTATTTCTTCTCTGGAAAACAGTTATCTAGTCTCCCTGAAAAAGTGGCAGAGATTTGTACTACCATCTCACTGCAGTGTTATTGTAGTCATGGCACAATGTTTCGGTTTTTGTTTTAAATTTAGGGCAGAATCCTTCCCATGGCTTTGGTTGCTCTCCTATATGTACAGACCTGTGAATAAGACTCACTGAATCCAATGAAACTTACTTATTTATTTATTTAATTATTTTTTATATTTATACACGCCCTATTGGTGCAAGCACCACTCGGGGCAGCTTACAATGTGACACAAATGTTTTTGAGAACATGTATATGAATGAGCTCCTGTCCTCTGTCCCAGCTCCTGCCATCCTAGCAGTTTGAAAGCAAGAAATTGCAAGTAGATAAATAGGGACCACTTTGATGGGAAGGTAAATGGTGTTCATACCTGCCACATGACCATGGAAATGTCTGCAGACGCAGACAGTGCTGACTCTTCGGCTTTGAAACAGAGGTGACCACTGAACCCTAGAGTCCCTTGCTCGAAAGCCAGTAATATCCGACTCATTAAACAGAAATATAATTAAAAGGTAAAGGTTACCCTTGCTCGAAAGCCAGTCGTATCCGACTCTAGGGTTCAGTGCTCATCTCTGTTTCAAAGCCAAAGAGCCAGCGTTGTCTGCTTCTGCAGACATTTCCGTGGTCTTGTGGCAGGCATGACTAGACACCGGAGTGCATGGAACACTGTTTACTTTCCCACTGAAGTGGTCCCTATTTATCTGCTTGCAATTTCTTGCTTTCGAACTGCTAGGTTGGCAGGAGCTGGGACAAAAAATAAGACTTTAGTT
The DNA here is from genome assembly GCA_035047305.1 of Bradypodion pumilum. Taxonomy (NCBI): domain Eukaryota; kingdom Metazoa; phylum Chordata; class Lepidosauria; order Squamata; family Chamaeleonidae; genus Bradypodion; species Bradypodion pumilum. The sequence goes on along the minus strand of JAWDJD010000004.1, from coordinate 277,106,391 downwards.
TTAAAAGGCCACTATAGATGATTGATGAAATAATTAACAAAAAATGAAAGTAACAGATGACAGAAATACTGTCAGACTGAAATCCTGTTGGGTATCTCCACATGCAGTGGTGGGCTCCAAAAAAATTTACTGCCACACTATGGGCGTGGCCTACTTTGTGGGCATGGCCTACTTTGTGAGCATGGCCTACTCTGTGTGTGTGGCCATGTGACTGGGTGGGTGATCTAGTCATGCCTGCCCAGTGGTGGGATTCTTTTTTTATTATTATTACCTACTCTGTGGGAGTGGTATGGTGGGCATGGTCAGGAGGAAAGCCCTGTATTGCACCCGAATTAGGACTACTTTATTTCAAAACTTGGATGGGTGGGGCCAGCCAGAATTTCTGCTACCGGTTCTGGTGAGCTGGTGTGAACCTGCTGATGCCCACCACTGTCCACATGCATAGTTGGATTATCATAATCAGCAACAATAGCAAACTGTGAGTGATTAAAGCTTCTTTTGATATGGGGGTGCACATGGCTTTGTCAGGTTATGTATGTGTTATATGAACCCCAAAATCAACAAAGAAAGCCATTAATCAGCAGGAATTTGCTGTTTCTTTGACCATGTAAAGCTCCACAACAGGTTGAGATTCAAAACTTTAAGTGTACTCATGTAGAAATGTAAATTAGGTAAGTGACACACCTTCTACTTCATCTTTTTATCCTAATCATGTTCATTTTCCTTTTCTCCCCCACTTGTATTATTCCAGATGCTGCTGCTTCTTCCATGTCTAGGCCAGATGTGAAACTGCCTAAATGAAGCCACCTTGTGGTGGTGAATTCATTCCATAGTGTCCTTCACCTGACCTGGTGTGGGAAACATTTGCCAGCACAAGGTTGCCATTGCCTGAGATATGCCCAGTTGTGGTTACAAATACCACAATCTATTCCAGATGCTTATCCTCCTGTATTTCTATGCAGGGATATATGTTTTTGACATATATTGCTACTCCACATCTCTTTTTATTGTTTCCATTCTTCTTCTTCATCTAGCCCTGGCAACACCCCAAATATTTGGACTCCTACTTTATCTTCATTTGTTCATTCATTCAGGGATGTTGCACAGAAGCTTGACATAATTTTCCTCAGCGACTTTTCTTGCAAGGTGAACCATTTGTGTATAGCAGTACTTCTTGTAGGTAGGAAAAATAATTTCACTATGCAACTACAGCTTCATTCTACAGTCTTTACAAAGACAAAAATAATCTGTTCTATGCTTTTGGCTATTGCTTGCCATGACTCGATATGTGTAACAGCTACTGCAAGTAGAAATTTGAAATATCCTTCATGAGATGATGAACTGGACATGAATTTTATTTCAGAATTAACTGACAAAGAGCATGACCCAGCAGCAGTCAGTAAATCTTTCCATGATATGATTGTAACATGGTTGCTTAAAACTTATTATGGATATCACCACAGGTTAAAATTGCTTTACCTGTGCCAGATCATTTCCCAATTAACAATATAAATTGTGATTATTTCTCTGGCCTAGATTTAGTGCTCACAGATACCATAGAATTTCCTCCTCTATTCCATACAGCCCTTTTCAGCTGTCAAAAATAGATTCTGGAGAGGTTTTTTTTTTTTACTTGGGGAGAGATTTGGGGGTACTTGGGAGGTGCAGCATGGGAAAACTGCACCTCCTTCCAACTGATGCTAGATTCGGTTCCAGGGAAAGCAGACATCTAGCACTGGATGCAGCCCTTTCTCTTTAAATTATGTCACCTCTCTGTGCTGACACTGAACAAGTGCTAAAATAATTGCAATGATTTGTGATAAAATGAACTGGGCTCCTACATCACCCACCTCAATAAATATGTGATGGAAAGTCCATATTAGTTGCTAATGTAATCTACTATATTGTCTTAAAATTCATTTTAATAACAATGTGTGAATATTTTATTCATTTATTTAAAACATTTACAGTCTATCATATTTCATATGGTCTCAGGGTGAATTACAGAGTTATAAAAACAACCTTAAAATATTAGATAAATTAAACAACTTTAAGATCAAGTAATTAGAAACAAACTTAAAACATTCAAACATTAATTCCACTGCACTAAAATCTGTGCAGTCCATGATCTTCATATTCTAAAAGTTCTAATAAGTAAATATGTCTTGACTTGGCACCAAAACGATGCAACATTTTTGCCAATTGAGTTTCAAAGGGGAGGGTATTCCACAGTTGGTGTACTACAGCAGAAAAAAGTCCTCTCCTGTACATAAAATGCACTGTTCTCAATGGTTGGATACTAATGACTGTTTACACAGCACATCTCAGAGAGAGTCACTCCTTCAGAGTTCTAAATCCCAAGCCATTTACTGCTTTGTAAGTCTTCATAATCAACATATTGGTAGCAAATCCTTCAAAATGTGTATAATGTGGGTTAGGAATTATATTCCTACTAGCAGTCCAGTTGCTGTGTACTGTATTTCCTGTGTCATCTTTAAGGGCAGTCCCATGTAGACTCTAACTGGAGCTTACTGGGGCATGGGCTACTGTGGACAGCTTTCGCCTGTCTAGGAATGGTCATAGCTGTTGGACAAAGTTAAAACTGGTACCAGGCACTCTGAGCCATTGAACTAGTATGAGCCCCCAATGACAAGGATACATTTAGGAGTACACCCAAACTATAACCTTGTTGAGACCGGGCAAAGAAGTAATCTAACCAGCAGGATCCTTGCGACACTTAAGGACTCTAAGTTAAAAAACAACAGTGATCTTTATTCAGCTCATGATCCGGACTGGGGAATATGTACATATGGCCTGCTTATATACAGTGGAAATGGCCGTTACAAGAAGAAGATACATTTTGGTGGGCTTCCGAAGAAGCGGGAACATTCAATACAGTGAATCAGTGATCTAGGCTGCTTTTTGAAATACACGCCTTTGGAAAATGGCACACAGCTTCACCTTAGACTGCCGGCGAAGCTGACACACAAATAATAAAATGCTTGGACACAACAAACCTGCTCTTTCAGGGGTGTGGGATATGTGATTCCATTTAGAACAGGTTTACTTCCAACCTCCTGGACCTCTGAACCACCAAAATATAGAATTTCCAATTTGTTGGGATTCAGCTTCAACTTAGTGACCTTCATCCATTTCATTGTAGCCTTCAGTTAAAGGTCCAGCACCTGCACAGACTTAGCCAACCTCAATGATAAGAAGAAGTAGAGAGGAGAATCATTAGCATCTTAGTAGCACCCAACCCTATATCAACCAAGACTTCTTGGTCTATTGACTGGAGTGTTTATAAAATGCCAAATCATTAGGTAACTTAATTTCCATCAGCATCAATTTACTTGCCTTCATTAAATAAATGGGCATTTTAAGTACCACCACAGGAATATTGATATATTTATAGGACTTGAAACACCTATTTCTAGACTCATCATTCTGTCGGTCTCTGTGTAGCAAAATGCATTTGTTTCTTCAAGTAAGAGGGCTTTTTGGAGGGTCACTGCAGTTCCTTCTGCTGTAATGAATTCTGTCTTAGTATGTATCATATTCATTGCCAAGATTGCCAGTGGCCAGTGGAGCCACTTATGCAATCAAATGTCTAAATCTGGAAAATCCATGCAATTTCATTTCCTTGTCCTTCAAGTATTCTAAAAGCATGAAAAGCTTTATTCAAAATGAGTGTTGCCTTGAGAGGTGGTGTGTGTGTCATTTGTCAGGTCTGATTATGCTCATTTTGTATCCAGGTTGGTACAGATGGAGAAGATATTTGCAGTAATAATGCTTCCCAAGTTTAAAACTGCATGGGAACAGCTGTTTGGATGTGAAGGCTCCCTCTGCCCTGCTGCAAAGAGGTTTGTTATGGCCTGCAGCTAAGATCCAACTTGCACTGGGAATTTACTAATATTGAAGGAGTAGGAAAGTCTGAGGTTTTTGATTTAGAGTCCATAAGTGTTGCAAGGATCCTGTTCAGATTTCCACTCTGTATTTCAATAAGAATAGATTCTGTGTTGCTAATGTTGTGTTTTTTGTCTACCAGTATCATAATGGGATATTACTGGCTAAATTTTGCAGCCCTTAAATCCCAGTCCTCACATGACTCATGATCTAACACACTCTGCAGGAATAAAATAAGAGTTGTTGATAATTGTAAGGCTACACCCAATACCTTCTCACAAATAGGGTAGAACTATTAATTCAACTGATGAATGGTACATCAACAGTTATATAAATTCCATGGATTCAATGGACATACCCTGGATGAGATCAGCAATTGGATTTAGAATGCGAATACCAGGCAGATGAATGCAGGAGCCATGATTTAATTCAGATCTGGCTCTGCTTTGTAAACAGCTGCATGTATCCCACATCTGTGACATTATGAGAGCCCACCTAATAGCATTAGAAAGATTAACTTCCCAGTCTGAAATTTGCCTCTCAGATCTCAGGGACTGGGATGATGCTGACCTAGCATCTGTCCCATTTGTTTGAGGAATAAACAAGCACAGTATCCCAGGGCCACATGACAAAGAAATAAATTAAATGCATGCATCATTGCACTACCTCTGACAGCTCCAAAGTGCATTGTTGTTGGGTTCCCAGGGGGCAACTGTGATGAGGAGTGCCTTTGCACAACCTGATTCACTGATAATCATTTTGGCAAGTTAGGATTACACTCTTATTTTCCTTTTAGACCAGCCTTCTGCAACCTTGTGTTCACCGAATGTTTTGGACTGTGGTTATATCACCATAGACCATTTACCCTGTTAGCCAAGGCTGATGAGAAATGAAAATCCAAATTTTCAGATGGGCCCAAATCACACTGTGCTGCCTCAGGAAAATCTGTTTTAGATTCATCAAAAAAAGTGACAGATGTGTGGCAGCATTAAAACAGACTAAGGAAATGACTGAGCTGTAGTCAAGGTCCTATCTTAATCATTGAGAATCATGTGTTTTCTTCATTTTTTATATCTGTATTGCTAACTTTATTGGTGGCGGGGTGGGAATGAAATTTGATGTCTAATGCTAGCATATTATTGTTTGAAGGTGCTGCGGACAAATCTCAGGGGAAGCAGCAATGGAAGTAGAAAAGGTATTTTCTGTGTGTAAGCATTAGCTTTAAAGTCCGCGCACTGATCTCTACTTATTCCCAGATGACATCAGGGCTCACTGTCTCAATGCAAAGTGTTATTATTTGTGTTGTGCTTACACAATGTTGCTTCATTAAAAAGCCAGGAACTATGGGAAATGATCTAGCAGAGAGGCAGCAGATGCATGCATTGGAAGCCATTGCATCCTTTTGGAACAAAGTAGAGTGTGAAGCATCAGTGTCACAACTCATGAGCCTTCTTGTTGTACACATCCTGGCAGGAGATATACACGATAGGGGGAGGGACTCCCAAAGGGCTGGCAGCAAACACAAGATGTGTGTGCTCAAGGTAAGGCCGCATGCATATAGGCTTCTGTGCTGATTCAGTAGCTGGACAAATATTGTACTTGCTTTCTTATTATTATTCAAGTGCCGTATCTCTGAATATTGGCTATCATCATGGCAATCAGCCATGAACACTGTCCTGAGAATATAATGCAGTGGCCTTTCATCTGCCTTCTGCATTACAGCGTGACACCCATACCACTGATCCAGCTTTGTGAGTCACTTTCTGGTCCTGAGCCCTTTTGACACACAAAGTCTTTATCAGCCCCAGGCCAGTATGGATGAAGGTGCTGACCTCCCTCAAGATGGATCGAGTGGGATTTAATCCACTTGGGGAGCATCACTCTTCCTTGTGTACTTTGGCACCCAAAGCCATTAGTCCTCAGGGTTGTCAGATTAATTAACAGCCAGCTGACAATTGGTGTTAAATCACTGGCAGTATGGTCTACTCTATTACCATAGCAGGATAACCTGGCCAGACTGATGTAACCTGGCCTAAAGGGAGGGGTTTCTTGACTCTAATTTGGCATATTATACTGTAAGCCAGATTTTAGTTTAACCTATTTACTGTGAAAATAAGTTCCTCTTATGCCTGTTTCCACAAAGAACTGACTCAGAAGCAGTTCTTGTCACCCTTTCAATGTACCCCACATCTATGCTTTTATGAGAGCCCACTTCACAGTATTAGAAAGATCAGCCTCCCGGTCTGAGATTTGCCCCTCAGATCTCAGGGAGTGGGATGTAGCTGACCTAGCAATCCTAGTCATCTGTCCCAAATGTTCAAGGAATAAACTAGCGCTGTATCCCAGGGCCTCATGACAAAGAAATAAATGAAACACATCCATCATTGTAGCTGATAAAATACTTGAAGGTCCTGTGCAGTACAGGCCAGGTCCTTATTTTGTAAGACAGAAAGCAAGTAGCTTTCTGATGATGCTTGCTATTTTATTTCTTTACAACACATAACATTTCAGAATGTTGTCCTTGCCGCTGATGCTACTGTAGCTTCTTGTATTTCTCTGCATATTTTCTCCCTAATGGATGTATCTATACAATACACCTTCCCAAGTACAGTATATTCTAACTTTTCCATTTAGTCTGACTGGTGTTTGTGACTGGTGTTTGTCTGCCAAATAAAAACCTTTCATATTGGATAAACTGTTTTCATAAATTGACATTTTTATTTCGAATACGTTATCATTTCCACCGTTGCTATTTTAGTTAAGTATTGTTTCTGTCTATGGCTTAGCTCCTTTTTTAAAAAAACAACGAAGCTGTCAATTTTAGTTCAGATGACAACTGATTCCTTGCTGAGATGCATAAATATGCGGTAATAATCAATGTGTGCTACAGAAGCAGACAGTGTAGCCGGAAAGAGGTTTGCTAATTATGAGCATTAACCTTTGACACTGGTAAATGTTATAGCAGCGCTAAATCACCAGGAAGTATTTTCTGTACTTCAGGCTTGATTGCTGCTTTGAGTTTTGGAAGGAAGATTCACAAAACCACTAAATACAGGTTTGTTACCCTGCGACACCTTTTAACCAAGGGCTGGGCTACACTGCAAAATGCCATGCTGTTTGTTCTTTTTTATGATTATTATTTTTTTAATGATATAAGCAGAAGGGAAAAATACATAATTCTAAAATACAACACTACCAATACAACAGTAAAATTATGTGGAAAAAAGAAAGAGAAAACAATTTTACATCTACTAATACGGGCACCAGTGCTATCACCAATGGGATGTTAATATTTTAACAAGTAATATAAACAAAGTCTCGCTTACTTATTCTTATCTCTTAATTCCAAAAACTTAAATATTCATGTGTTGGTTTTACATGCTATTTGTTCTGCAGTTATCATGGTTAAATTCTAGTATGAAAGTGAAAAAATGAGCCCGTCCAAAATGTGGCCTCAGTAGCGGCTTTTAATGAAGGGGAGTGTTCCCTCCCTTGAGTGGAAGGACGCAAGACTAGTAGTTGATGCTTCAGGTGTTGCTGCTTGCTGGTGCCTAGGGAAGGAGCTTCAGAGGTTTTATTGTCTGGCCCTGCCACAGCTCTGGCCTCTTTATCTGTTCTTCTGATGCCTCACCCATCTGCCCTGTAGACTAGAGTACTGATTGGGTTGCCTTTGGGGGCTAGATACGAAAGTGGAATATTTGGGTTTAATTATGGCATTGTCACTTAAACAGGTCACAATTGATGCTGGCAGGTCTCTAGCCCACAGCGAGTGCACTTGGGCGTTCACTTGTAAAGCTTAGTGAACAAGAAAGGGATCACATTGCCTCACCATTGGCCAGAATGCCAATCTTGCTTGGCTCAGCACTGACAGCTCCCATAAGTTCCTAAGTCTACATCCTGAAAGAGCCAGCAATGTGTTTAAGCCACTCAAGTCTTACTGGACATCTATCTCTCTGAACAGCATGTGTGTGTGTGTGTGTGTGTGTGTGTGTGTGTGTGTGTGTGTGTGTGTGTGTGTGTGTGTGTGTGTGTGTGTGTGTGTGTGTGTGTGTGTGTGCGTGTGTGTGTGTGCGTGTGTGTGTGTGTGTGTGTGCGTGCATATGTGCATGCGTGCGTGCGTGCATGCGTGTGTGTTTGCATGCGCACCTAGGATTATCAGGTGACCTGTCAATTTTTTTAAAGGTAAGAATTCCAAATGGAGCATGGCTGAGGAGGAGCACCCAGAAGAGGTGTTAATTGAGAGTGAGAGGCTGCAATCCAGGTGAAATGACTGAAAGATACTGAGTGGATCTTGAAATGAGTTATTTAAAATACAGGATACCTTAGAGACCGCATCGTCCCAAGAGTGACTGCCCGTCCAACCAGAGCGGACCGGAGGGGCTCTCTAATGGTGCCGTCAACGAGGGGTGCACATTTGTCTAGCACCCGAAGGAGGGCCTTCTCCGTGTCCGCACCAACTCTCTGGAACCTCCTGCCAACAGATCTAAGACTTCAAAGAGAATTGCTGCCCTTCAGGAAAGGAGTAAAGACCTGGCTGGCAGGGCAGGTGTGGGGCCCGAACGGGACTATGGTTCCCGCCGGCTGGCTTTTATAGGAACTCTCTCTTCTTGTATGGTGGGTGGGATGGGTGGGTGGGATATGGGTTTTTTAAAAGGGGTGGAAGTGGGTTTTTATAGGTTTTTATAATGTTTTATGTATTTTTAGAAGTGTTGTGATGCCGCCCTGAGTCGGGTTCTGCCTGAGTGGGCGGCATATACAAATGTGACTTATAAAATAAAATAAATAAATGTGCAATTGTATAAAATAATTTCAACTGTGGGGACTACCAGAAGGTCTAGTAAATGGCCATGATAATCTACCAGAAATAGCATAGGTAAAGGTCACCCTTGCTTGAAAGCCAGTTGTATCTAACTCTAGGGTTCAGTGCTCATCTCTATTTATAGCCAAACAGACAGCACTGTCTGCATCTGCAGATGTTTCAGTGGAAATGTGGCAGGCATGCCTCAACACCGGAGTGCACGGAACGCTGTTCACTTTCCCACCAAAGTAGGTCCCTATTTAGGTAAAGGTTTCCATTGCTCGTAAGCCAATCGTATCTAACTCTAGGGTTCAGTGCTCATCTCTGTTTCAAAGCCAAAGAGCCAGCACTGTCTGCTTCTGCAGACGTTTCTGTGGTCATGTGGCAGGCATGACTAGACACCGGAGCGCACGGAACAATGTTACCTTCCCACCAAAGTGGTCCCTATTTATCTACTTGCAATTTCTTGCTTTCGAACTGCTAGGTTGGCAGGACCTGGGACAGAGTTGGGAGTTCACTCTATCATGCAGTACCCAGGAATCCGACCTTTCAGTCAGCGGGTTCAGCGTCTTAACCATTAGCCACTGCAGTCCCTGAAGTAGCATGCTTTGGGTCAAAACTGGTCTAATTGTTTTAACATTTTAGTTTGTTTGAATTTTATCTATATTTCATATATACACATAATTTTAAATTATGCAAAGCTCTGTAGTGAATAAAATGACACAGTTATGTGTGAGGTCAATGGAAGAATATATTTTTTTATTTGCCTCCTGTCATAAAAATCTTTAAATTTGTGTTGCTTACGAACATTTCAAAAATATGGCTGTCTAAAAACAGATACTTTTCAAAATCCATGCAGACACAAATGCCCTTTTGTCAATCTAACACACACACAAACATACATACAGTGTACAAAAATGTGTTCATTAAAGAAACGTGAAGAAAACTTTCATTTTCAACAATGGAGGAAAATATGCACAAAGAGAAGTCTTGGAACCTGATATAGAAATTGGAATGAATGTGGACAAGTAACTGATAAAGTGAACAGAACAAAAATTACCAGATTCCTTACCCAGAGTGTAAGACAGAATGATATCCTGGTGAGTGCAGTGGTCAAATGGCTAAGATGCTGACTGGGAGGCGGAAGGTCAGCAGTTCGATTCCTGAGTACTGCAGGATGGAATGAGCTCCCAACTCTGTCCCAGGTCCTGCCAATCTAGCAGTACGAAAGCAAGAAATTGCAAGTAGATAAATAGGGACCACTTTGGTGGGAAGGTAACAGCGTTCCATGTGCTCCGGTGTCTAGTCATGCCTGCCACATAACCATGGAAATGTCTGCAGAAGCAGACAGTGCTGGCTCTTCGGCTTTGAAACAGAGATGAGCACTGAACCCTAGAGTTGGATACTACTGGATTTTCAAGCAAGGGTGACTTTTACCTTTATAAAACCAAACCACACCAAACAAGTTTCCCTCACAGTTTGCCATCAAAACTATATAAGCATTTCAGAGTCACATTTTTTACATTTCTCTCATAAAACCCAAACAAACCTTCCCAAAACTGTACTCAACATAAAGTTTTCTCTTGGTTGCTATTTTACATCATATTGAAGAAACCTGTTTGTTGAGTATTTATAAGAAAGAAAGAAAGAAAGAAAGAAAAAGTTTGCCCAAGTACTGGCAAATTACTGTTCATGACCAATTACTCTGCATGCCTACAATTCCTGGGTATTTATGAGGTATTTTTAAGAGCTGTTATATATTTACTTCCTTGCAGTTGGTGTATACCCTGAGGTTAATTTTATTAGTGTGGGTGAGCTTAAGTGTCATTTTTACAGGGAAATGAGGAGTGGACAAAGCACCAAGTGCTGTGTTTACCATGTAATTTCAGACATATGTAGGCCAGTTAAGCATTGAGCATTATTGAGTTCAATGCAGAAACAAGGAGCTATCCTCTGTGATAACCTGTGAAAAGGCCCTGATTTCATCAATACACTCAACAAAGTCAATCAGTGAGTCCCTCTTTGAATTACTGGACTGATATGAGCTGAAAGAGACCATATTTTCATTGCCCTGCACATCAAAGTACAGTAGAACCCTGTATATCCAAAAAGCTCTGTTCCATGAAGCTCTTCGCTATGCGGTTTTCCCCGCTATGTGGATCCAATGGGGAAAAATGTTCATTATACAGAGTTTCCATTAACCGGGGTATACCCTGCTTAGCGGAAACCCCATATAATTGGAAAAACGTTATGCAGGGTAATGAACGCTTCATTGTATGCATTTTTCGTTAAACGGAGCGTTTGTTATGCAGGGTTGCACTGTACTGCACTTTAAGGTTTTCTTCTCATTTTGTGTCAGTCTCTACACAATGCTCAAGCTGCTCCCTAATATTGTTCCTCTTACAAAAAAAATTTGAAACATTCATTGTTCTATCCCCATTACTCTGCTTGACGTGTGAATGTACATTTTTGAAACACATTAAGGATTTGCCAGAAAGAGAGTAAACTGTGTCAAATCCTGCTCTCTGGTTTTTTTTTAATGAACTTTTCATGCAGTTCTGCTAAATAGCCTGCTTCTGTCACAGTAGGCAAAACTCTGTGGGCTAGAACATGATTTTTGTGATTCACATGAAAAGTGGATACTATAGGGAATATGCTTTTGTCTCTGACAAAAAAATTGAAATGTCAGATTCCTCTTGATTTCTGCTCTTTCTCCCAAGGAAAATGAATAAAAACATGCTCCCTTGACTTCTAGCATTTTAATCAATGTCCTACATGTTCTCTCCATAATTGCCACCACTCTTGATTTACCAGAGCCTAGAAATTAACATAAAGACTAGGGAGTACAAAAAAGAACAAAAGAGAAGATAAGTCTGTAATAAGCACTATATTTGCCTAAAGGTCATCAGTATTAACGTGGCTCTCAAGATATATAATTCTACATAGCATTAGCAAAGATTGACCAAAACAACCAGTCAAAATTAATAATACAGTAATACCTCATACAAAGTCTGCTTCGTACAACATCGAATTCATACAACATCGCGTAATTCCTTGAAAAAGTTGCCTCATAGAAAGTCACTGTGACTTTGTATGAGGCATTGGGGTTTTTCTCAGGTTGCATTGTGCCTGGGCAGTATAAAATGCAGGACGCATGCGTGCATTGCTCTTGTGGGTTTTGCACGAGGTGAAGAGTCTTTAGGAGTAGTTTTGAGTGCGGTTTCGGATTGTTTGGTGTTTCATGCTGTGGTTTTTAAAAACAGATTGCATGTTCCATAATTTTTCTATGTTGGTCTTTTTGGGGGAGGCACTGTTTGGTGGGGTGGGCAATTGTTTGGTGTTTGCTGCTGTTTGGATGATTAACACTGTGCTGCATGATGGGACATGTTGGCATCCATTTTGTCCTTGCTTCCATCCAGTAATTGTTTACAGTAGCTTGTACAAAATGGATGATCGGCCGCATGGCTGCAGATTAACACTGTGCTGCATGATGGGACATGTTAACTTTTAAACCTGCACTTCATAAAGTTTTCAGAAGTTAAAAACTTGTTGTATGGTTTGTCCCCTAAAATCAGGGTTGTTTGACATGTGTTTGTAATGTATTTAGCCTTTAGACAATGATTTCGTAAAGTTCTGTCAGTTTTCTGTCTGTTTCCTTGACTTTGCCCTGAAGTCTGTGCTGTTACAGTACAATGTATCTCTATGGAAATGACATTGTATGAGGCATCGTGGCTAGGATTTTGCATGCCTCATACAAAGTCCAAATCCGTATAAAGTCCATACTTGTGGAACCAAGTTTGGACGTTGTATGAGGTATTACTGTATGGTCTAACAACCAATTGTGCTGTTATGATAAGGTATGCAGATACAGTAAAACCCCAACTTACAAATGCCTCGAGCTACATGAAATTTGACTTCCATAATGATTTTATGTTAAAACCATGTCCTGATTTACATGATTTCTTTTTCCTATGGGTTTGCTTCAAGTTACGTAAAAATTAATTTCCCTAAGGGTTTGCTTCTATTTACATAAAAATTCATTTTTCCTATGGGTTTGCTTCAAGTTACGTAAATAATAATTTTTCCTATTGATTTGTTTCGAGTTACAAAAATTTTCAATTTAAACAAAAGCCTATGGAATGAACTTTTTTTGTAAGTAGGGGTTTTACTGTATTTTCTACTGGTATTCTAAAGTTAGTCTCAACGGCTTCAAAGTTCCCTAATATATTTTGCCCCTAAATAAAATGTAACATTTGAATCAGAACATGTTTTTAGTTATGCATGTCAGACAATGTAGTCCACTCAGTGGTGGGCTCCAATTTTTTTTACTGCCTACTGTCAAGTATCCCATATTGGCTGGGGTTTTCCATATTTTGGCACTTGTTCCTCCCCTTTCTTGCCACCATCCTGTATTTTGAACAGCAGGGAAAGGGGTTACTGTGCATGTGTGCATGCGCAGAACCCATTTGCACATACAAAAATGTTTTCTGTGCATACACAAACATGTTTTGCACATGCACAAATGGTTCTGTGCTTGTGCAAGCAGGTTCTGTGCATACACACCACGCATGCGCAGTAATTTCCCGTATTTTCAGGAGCCGTGCTTGATGGGTATGTACTATGTGGGCATGGTATGGTAGATGTGGCCAGGCTGAAAGCCTTACGTTGCACCTCAATTAGGACTACTTTATTTCAAAACTTGGATGGGAAGGGTCAGCCAGAATTTCTGCTACTGGTTCTGGTGAACTGGTGCGAACCTGCTGATGCCCACCACTGAGTCCACCCAAGCATGAGGCAGAGGAAAAGAGAGAGAGAGAGAGAAAGGAGAGGAATTATTTGGGCTGAAATAAAAATTCAGAACAGTAATAAATTATCAATAACTAGGACTATAATTTGTTTTCACAAATTATTTAGGATCTAAAGTGAGGTGAGGGTATTTTTTTAGTTTATGAACCAACCCAAAACAAAGAAGTAGTGCTTGACCTGGTATGCTCCAAAGCAATGACTATTGCCTTCAATATTTAGAAGAAAAGAGCTATATATATATTTTAAAAAACATTGACACCAGCAAGTCTCACTTGAAAAACAAAAGTAATATTTTAACCAAACCAAGCCAAAAGCAAAAGTAGACGAATGTCTCAAACATCAATGCAAAAGCGAAAGCTTTCTTGGATCCCAGTTATGGAGATTCTAGGAGGGCTCAGATGAGCCAGATAAATTTCTATTTCCAGATCAGTCACCATTTTGAGTCTTGGCAGGGTGAGAGATGGGTGTTAGTTTGTTAGGTATTGTTAGTGGCATCACATTCATTGGAGAATTTTTCTTCTTCCTTTGGGGAAATTGCAGATTTTTGTACTATATTTTATGTTGCAATGGCCCTCTGGTGTATTGGAGTGGCTGGCCGCAAGGAAGACACGCGAGACAATCGTGCGGTGAAGTACAGCCCCGATCTGTCTCGGGTGGACGCATTTATTACCCGGCCTCGAGGGCTACGTGCCTAAGGCGCATGTGACCTCGTCACAGAAGGCTTTAGCATACGTGGCATTTCTGATGTTCAAGACAGTACCTGTATTTGGACCTCGTCCGGTGGTCAACGGACAACCCGCAGTAAATCGAGATCTGGGCTGGCGAAACCCATTGTTCTTGCCCTATCTCGGGGCCCATATGGTCTCCGGGAGACTAACTTCCTTAGCTGCTGACTCGGCGAGTTTGCTCAACCCAGCCTTATCTTCGGCCAGAAGGGGAAGAGGGAGTTTTATCATTGAGTCATCAACCTTTAACTTTTGCCCTTACTTCCTCCGCAACCTCCAGCCAAGGCTTTATGATTCATTCCAATTAATCTAGCCCATACTCTGATTTCCTTTCCATCAAAGCCCGTGGTGGTCCTCAGCCATGTGTGTAGCGAGTGAACCCATCAGGAAAGATTTTGGCCAATTCATGAACGCGGGCAAACCACAATTTTAGAATCCAATCAACTGAGTGCCATGAACTCTTGGTTGATAATGATTATGTGGAACCATTTCACTCAGGGTTTCAAAGAGTATATGAGACTGAGACTGCTTTGCTCACTTTGGGAAATGACCTACACCAGTACTGGATGAGGAGGCACAACTTTATTATTTTAAAATGAAATTTTCAATAGTATTTGATATCATTGATCATAGTATCCTGTTGGATCACATGGCCAGGTAGGACTGACCTTTCCTGTCAGGACATACACAAAATGTGTTTTTTGTGGGGCACTTTTTTGACATGATGGCCTTTGGGGTCAATCAGGGATCCACCTTATCTATATATATAAAACAGAAGTCGGGTGTTGTAAGGCCCACAAAGGCTCTCACACCCCTGAACAGATCCCAGTGAAACTTGACACAAAGGTAAATTGGTGTGATCAGCACTACAGGGGTCCGGAACAAAATTTTGGGGTTTATGGCCAGGACCAATCAGCTTGCAGTTTTGAGCCATACAGGCCAATCAGCTTGCAGTTCTCTGCATAAACATTCTCAACTGCCATAACTGTCACTCTACCACAGAGGCAGCCACCGACAACAGTGACACCAACAACACAGGCAAAAACAACTGAGCCACCAACAGCACACAGACCAGCACAAAAAGATACCCAGCAAGGACAGCAGATAGAATACCACAGTAATGACAATAACAGCACACACACCAAAGACACAGCAGGGAGCAACATAGGAGACATCACAAGGAGCACACTGCACAGAAAGTAAGCAGCAGCAAACAAGAAACATACCCAGCAGAGATGCAGAAGCACATATCACACACACACACACACAACATCAGCAAACAATTGAACATACTGGAATAACTATAGTTCCTTTAAATAAATAAAAACAATGCAAGGCCGGGTAATCAGCATGGCTTAATTAAAAACAAACATGCAGTTGCTTTTAAATAACACTTTCTCTGGCCCATAAATTTAAACACAAGGAAGAGGAAGGAGGCCAGGTATGGTGGGCGAGGGCCCGGCACTGAGTCAGGGGAGATGGACCCGGGCATCTCCTCAGAATGGGTTGGGTCCTCCCGGGCAAGGCCGGGCAATCAGCTAGTCCCTTATATTATTTAACATCTACATGAAACTACCAAGAGAGATCATTCAGAGCTTTGGATGAAGTTGCCACCAATATGCTGATGACATATCATCAACTCTACTGCTCTTTGGCTTCTAATATCGAAGAAGCCAAGACTCATGAACATTGCCTGAGTTTAATAATGGGCTAGATGAGGGTGAGCAAGCAGAAACTTCTATTATGGAGGCACTGCTGATCAACAGAAAGTTGGATTTGAGAATTCAATTCAACTTGTTGTAGAAGGGAGTTGCACTCTTTCTGACAGCTCCGAAGTGCATTGTTGTTGGATTCTCAGAGGGCAGTTGTGATGAGGAGTGCTTTTTCACAATCTGACTTCCAATAGTAACCCATGCCTTAGTTACATCACATCTTGTCTACTGCAATACATATACATGAACATGAAGATGCCCTTGAAGAATGTTGAGTGTCTTCATTTGGTGCAACATGCAGCAAATAAGCTGCTTGTTGTTGTTCAGTCGCACAGTCGACTCCGACCCTTTGCGACCCCATGGACCATTTTCCTCCAGGCGCCTCTGTCCTCCACCATCCCCCTCAGCCCTCCCAGCTCTGTGCCCATTGTGTCTACAATACCATCTAGCCATCTCATCCTTGGCCTCCCCCTTCTTCTTTTGTCCCTCCACCTTTCCCAACATCAATGCCTTCTCAAGTGAATCCTCCCTTCTCATTTGATGTCCAAAGTATTTTAGCTTCATCTTTACTATTTGACCTTCCAATGAGCAGTCAGGGTTAATTTCTTCTAAGATTGACCTATTTGTTCTCCTCGCTGTCCAGGGGACTCTCAAAACCCTCCTCCAACACCACATTTCAAAGGCATCTATTCTTCTGCGTTCAGCCTTCCTAATTGTCCAGCTCTCACATCCATACATTACTACTGGGAAAACCATTGCCTTGACTATTCTAATTTTTGTTTGCAATGTGATGTCTCTGCTTTTCACTATGTTCCCCAGGTTTCTCATCGCTTGTCTCCCAAGAATCAGTCGCCTTTTTATTTCATGGCTACAATCCCCATCTGCAGTGATCTTTGATCCTAAGAAAGTAAAATCTGTCACTGCTTCTACCTCTTCCCCATCTATTTTCCAGGAACTGATTGGGCCTGTTGCCATTATCTTGGTTTTCTTGATATTGAGTCTCAAGCCAGCTTTTGCACTCTCCTCCTTCAGCCCAATCAAGAGATTCTTTAGGTCTTTCTCACTTTCTGCCATTAGGGTGGTATCGTCTGCATATCTCAGATTATTGATGTTTCTCCCAGCGATTGTAATCCCATATTGTGATTCCTCCATCCCTGCACTGTGCATTATGTGCTCTGTGTATAGGTTGAATAAGCATGGTGACAAAATGCAGCCTTGTCTTACTCCTTTTCCTATTCCAAACCACTCTGTTATTCCATGTTCTGTCCTAACTGTTGCTTCTTGGTTCATGTACAGATTTCTCAGGAGGCATATGAGGTGCTCTGGTATTCCCATCTCTTTAATTACTTGCCACATCTTTTTGTGGTCCACACAGTCAAATGCCTTAGTGTAGTCAATAAAACAAAAGTAAACTTGTTTCTGGTATTCCTTTGTTTTCTCCATGATCCAGCGTATGTTGGCGATGTGGTCTCTAGTCCCCCTGCCTCTTCTGAAACCAGCCTGCACCTCTGGTAATTCTCTCTCCACATGCTGCTGAAGTCTATCCTGTATTATCTTGAGCATCACCTTGCTGGCATGTGGGATGAGCGCGATTGTTCGATAATTTGAACATTCCTTGGCATTGCCCTTTTTTGGGATTGGGACGTATACTGATCTTTTCCAATCCTGTGGCCACTGTTTTGTTTTCCAAATCTGCTGGCATATTGAATGCAGTAATTTGACGCCATCATCTTTTAGCGCTTTGAAAAATTCAACTGGGATACCATCATCTCCACTAGCTTTGTTGTTTGCAGTGCTCTTTAGGGCCTTTATGACTTCGCTCTCCAGGATGTCTGGCTCAAGTTCAATTTCTTCATCATTGTGATTATCAGGAGTGTTGAGGTCCTTTTTGTAAAGTTCCTCTGTGTACTCTTTCCATCTTTTCTTAATTTCTTCTGCATCAGCTAGCTCCTTTCCGTCTTTGTCCCTTATCATGGTCATTTTTGCTTTAAATGTTCCCTTGATTTCCCTGATTTTTTTGAAAAGATCTCTGGTTCTGTCTCTTTTGTTGTTTTCCTCCATTTCTCTGCACTGTTCTTTTAGGTAGTTTTCCTTATCTCTCCTTGCTTTTCTTTGAAATTCTGTGTTCAAATGATTGTAGTTTTTCCTTTCTCCTTTGACTTTTGCGTTCCTTCTTTCCTCTGCTATTTTAAGTGCCTCATCAGACAACCACTTTGCTTTCTTACTCTTCTTTTCTTTTGGTATGGTTTTCTTTGCTGCTTCCTGCATGATGTCCCTCATCTCCGTCCATAATTCTTCTGGTACTCTGTCTACCGAGTCTAAGCCATTAAATCTGTTCATCACCTCCACCGTGTATTCTTTAGGGATGCTGTCTAGGTGATATCTTTCTGGTCTCCGTGTTTTCCCTATTTTCTTTAGTCTAAGCCTGAATTTTGCGATCAGAAGGTTGTGATCTGAGCCACAGTCTGCTCCAGGTCTTGTTTTTGCTGACTGTATGGAGGTTCTCCATCTTTGGCTGCAGAGTATGTAGTCAATCTGGTTTCGGTGTTGGCCATCTGGTGATGTCCATGTGTAAAGTCGCCTCTTGTGTTGCTGGAAGAGTGTGTTTGCTATGACCAGTGCGTTCTCTTGGCAGAACTCTATCAATCTTTGCCCTGCTTCATTCTGTGTTCCAAGACCGAACTTGCCTGTTGTTCCCTCCACTTTTTGATTTCCTACTTTGGCATTCCAGTCTCCTAATATAATTTGGACATCATTTCTTGGTGTCTGTTCTATGAGGTGTTGTAAGTCCTCATAGAACTGGTCCATTGTGGCTTCATCTGCACCAGTGGTTAGTGCGTATATTTGGATCACAGTGACATTGAAAGGTTTGCCTTGAAATCTGACTGACATCATTGTCATTTTTTAGATTGTATCCCATTACTGCTTTTCTCACTCTTTTATTGACAATTATGGCTACTCCATTTCTTCTAAGGTTTTCTTGCCCACAGTAGTAGATATGATGGTTTCCAGAGCTGAATTCACCCATCCCTGTCCATTTTAGCTCACTGATGCCCAAGATGTCAATGCTTATTCTTTCCATCTCATTTTTTACCACTTCCAGTTTTCCTTGATTCATAGACCTCACATTCCATGTCCCTATGCAGTATTGTTCCCTGCAACACTGTATTTCTCCTCTCCCTTTCGTATCCCTCCCCCTTTTCAGATCTGCTGTGCTGAGCATCCCCTTGTTTTGCCTTTTGTTTTGGTCCATAGGGTTCTCTTGGCAAACTTTGTGGCGTGCCTTGCCGGTCTCTACCCCAGTCTTTTCCCATCACACGTTATTTAAACAGTTTTAAAGCAAAGTATTATCATGCACAATATCACAGTTTATCACATAGTATCAAAGTAAAAGTTGAACTAATTAGTGAAAGGGAAAGAAAGAAAAAGTCCACTATATCAGGTCTCTATGTAAGTCAGTTTCTTGTACAGTCACTATGTCAGTTGCCATAAGCCATCTATGTTTAGTCAACTATATTATTTCAGTTCGATTACTTATCCTTTGCATGCATGCAGCAGCTCTTGCCTCCCTTCGGCCGCATGGAGTCGGTCAAAGGCGCCGGCTCGGGCCTCGCTGTGATGGTGGTTGTGGGGGTGGTCGGGGGTCTCCGGAGGTGTCCTTCTCTCTGGCCCCAGGTCTTTGGATGGGGAGGGAGGGGCTGGATCCTTTACTCACCTCCCCTGTGGGCCTCTCTGGATGGAATTAGCAGTAGAGCTGGGCCTTTCTGATTCCTTTTCTTCCTCTCCAGGCCCAGGTCTTTGGAGCGTATTAATTATCATATGACTGCAATAGTGAAAGATTTTGATTGGTTGCCAATTGCTCACTGGGCTCAATTCAAAAGGCTGGTTATCAGCTTTAAAATAATAAATGATTGGGGACCTGACCATCTGAGGAATAAACTGTCTCATTATGAGCTGGTCCAAATTCAAGGTTTTCAGGCAGGGGCGTAGGAACTATTTTTGCTGGGGGTGGGGCAACCTTGAAAAGGGCCCTGCTCCTAAGAAAAGGGCCTGCATTTTTTGTGGGTTGGGGGGATTGCGGATTGCAGGGGGGGTAGAGACTTGAATTTCACTAAAAGAGCATATGAAGGTGTGATAATTGCATCAGAAGGGAATAAGCAAGCTGGAAACAAGTGAAATTTAATTTCTGTTAATGAAGACTACTCATTCCTTCTAACCTTTTTAATTATTATTTTTTACTGTATTAAAACATATAACACACCAATTACAATAAATGCACTACTGAAATGTCAATGAATAATCTAACTATTATTAATAAACGACATATTAATCTTAAATACACCAAAGCCATTTATATCAGACTCTTGCAATTCAGTGCTCATCTGTTTGAAAGCCAAAGAGCCAACAGGTTATGTGGCAGGCACGTCTTTTTATAAAAAATAAAAATCCTTCAGGTAAACATTTCCCTTGCACCAAAGCCATTTTTATCAGACTCTTGCAATTCAGTGCTCATCTGTTTCAAAGCCAAAGAGCCAACAGGTCATGTGGCAGGCATGTCTTTTTTTAAAAAAAAAAAAATCCTTCAGGCAAACATGTGGCATGCATGCTTCCCCCCCTCATGGCTCAGCCCTCACCCAACCCCTGCATTCTTACCTGTCCTCCGTATCCCCACACACATACCCCACCCTCCCCATCGGCAGCCTGCCCATGAGAGAAGGCCTACCTGCTCAGTGTTCGTGTCCCCTGGGCAGACGCAAGGCTGGATCCCTTTGCTTGGGCCTCACCCCTCTCTCTGCTGTGGCCTCCTCGCCACTCTCTCTGCTGCAGCCTCCTCATGTGCTGGCTGGGCTAGCTGCCTGGGCCTGGAGTGCTGCAGCTTCACCGGTCTGGGGTGGGTGGGTGGGGAGGAGGGGGAGGTGGTGCCTTCCAAAAGGCCTGGACTGAGATTGGATGGGGAGGAGGGAGGAGGCGGAGCCTTCCAAAAGGCCCGGATTGTGATTGGATGGGGAGGAGGGGTGAGGCAGAGCCTTCCAAAAGGCCCGGACTGAGATGGGTGGTGAGAGGAGGAGACTTCCTAGTTCCTCCAAAAGGGCCCATGACTGCATGGCAATTTCTGGGGGGGGGCAGCCCTTCCTGCCCCCCCACTTCTGACTCTCATGTTTTCAGGAGAGCCCTTTTTAAAATGGCAAGAGTTTCAGAGGTCTGCCTATGAAGTATGAGTGAGAGAGCCTTCTCCCCTTTATCGACAAGGCCAGTGGTGGCTAACTTTGGCACTCCAGGTGTTGTTGGACTTCAATTCCCAGAAGCCCAAGTCAGCACTCCTGCTGATCAGGGCTTCTGGGACTTGAAGTTTAAGAACACCTGGAATGCCAAGGTTAGTCATCACTGTCATAGGCTATTGCCTACATTCCCTTTTGAATTACAGCCTGTTTCCACACGAATTGATTTTCAGAACGGAGTAAAAATAGATCATTTTTACTAAATGGCTTTGCTGTGTTGTTTTTAATCTGTATATTTTGTTGATTTTATGGTTTATAGTGTATTTTCCAGTATTAATGTTTTTTACAGTGGGGCTGGTTTATATGATCTTATTTTTTTAGTTAAATGTGATTTTATCTACTTTTATTTTTAATTAAAGTTTTTAAGCTGCCTTGAGCACTATCTTTTAGTGGAATAATAATAATTACATGCTGTCAAGTCAATTCTGAGTTACGGTGACCCTTTTTAGAGTTTTCTAAGTAGATAATATACAGAAATGGTTTACCATTCCCTTCTTTTAGGGGTCTTCTGTGTCTGTGCAGCTTTCCCAGGGCCACATAGGCTGGTTCTAGTCACAGGAGACACAATGAGGAACTGAACTCCCAACCTCAGGTTCCATAGCCAGATACCTAAACCATTGAGCTAACACATATCTTTTAGTGGAAATGCAGTGTATAAATGCAATAAATAATAAATATGTGTGAATTTACCACAGGACCTTGATCCTCTTACTTTGGATTCAAATTGGTTAGACCACATTAGTATTAGGAATAGGACATACACCCCATGGCAACCATCTTGTATTTGCCTTTTTTTATTCCTGTTCCTGGCTTTTATTTTGCAACACATTTAGCGTATATATTTTTACTTTTTCACTGGACCTCTCTGTGTTCGAGATGCGGTGGGTCATAGATGTGACACAGAAGGCAACATCTATTGGTTGGTTGGTTGATTGAATGATTGATTGTATTTTTATACTACCCTTCTAGTAAATATACCAATCCAGGTGGTTTATAGCCAAAGAAAATGGAGACAAAACAAGGAATAAGGCATCATAAAACTAATGAAAGTGTGGCGCCAAAATGGCCACCGCGCTCTTTGCGCCCCCCCCCCACCGGACTCAGACATCCGGGTGAGTTAGGGGGCATGGCCACCCCTCTATAAAAGGGGTGGCCACAAGGAAGACGAGCTGCCATTTTAGAAATAGCGACGGAGAGGAGAAGTTTTCTCCGTCGCTGTTTGTTTTGTAGTCTTCGGCTGTTTAGCCTCTTGATCCTTTCCCGGCTGGGAAAGGAGGATTAGCACATGCAGAGCATTAGTTTGGCTACTGTGTGCTTCGGCGCTAGGTTTTCGATCCCTGGAAAGGGATCCTGCTTCTTCTTTTCTTGAAGACATGCCTCCCAAACGGAAGGCCCCGGCGATGAAGCCGCGGCCACAGGGGAGGACTTTTACTGGCCCTGTGCAGGACGGGGGGCAGCCATCGGGTCGGAGGACCAGGGCTGCGCCCCCGCAGCAGGGCACTGTGCCAGCCTTGCCCACCGATACCGGTGGGGCTACTCAGGCTGGCCTGCCACAAGCCGGCCCCTCAGGGGCTTCGGCCCTCTGCCAGCCGTTACCGGCCATGGGCCGGGGCAGTGGGGGAGGGCCTGGTGCGGGCGCGCAGCCCTCATGGGCCGGAGTTTTGGGCATGGCCCTACTCTGGCCCTGGCTCTCATTTTGGTGTCCCTTTCCAACTACCCAGTGGGCCTACCGGCCAACCTGGCCCACCTTATGCTGGGGGCTCTGTGGCAGTGGATGCTTTACTGGCACGTTTAGCGGTGCTGGAGGCATCCTTGGGCATTGCACAGCCTCCTGTGGGAGGGGGCGCTTCACTTACTGCCAGGGCCTCTTCGTGTCCACTGGCTACCTTGACGGCCGCCACACTGCACCAGGCGGCCAGCCAGGTTGAGCTGCTTGAGACGCTCCGCCCTGTGCCTGCCGGTGTCTCGCAGCTCCCTGTTCGTCCAGAGCTGCAGACGGGGAGCAATCAGGTGTGGCCCCAGAGCTCGATTCCGGTCGCGAGCTCCGACGCCCGCCGTGGGCCGGAACCCCCGGTGGGGGCGGCTCACGGGGGTGCACCTAGTGAGTATCAGGTTCAAATTAGTGCACCTACATCACAGCCCACTTCCAGTGGTGGGGTTCAGTGGCCCTGGCCTCGTCAAGTTGAGGCGAGTGGGCATCAGTTACCAGTCTATTCCAGTGCCCCTTGGTTTCAAAATGGCACCTCATTGAGGGCGGGGGTTCCCACCCCTGGGGCAGTGTCGGGCATTGCAGGGGCAGTCCAGGTCCTGCTGCGTATGCCCCATATACATAATGTGCCGGTGACGGTTTTGCCGACGGCTGGTTATTCTTTGCCCCTTGGTGATCATTTGTCCCAGGTCACGAGGGAGAAGATTTGGCGGGGGGAGTACGTGGATATATTCTCCCTATTGAACCGTGAGCCCACTAAGGAGGAGAGAGAGGGACAGGACGACAGAGACAAAGAGCTGTCCCATCGTCGTAAGCCACCGCGCACCTGGGCCAACTGGTTGCCGGCATATCTTATTTATATGGCGGTATACCTTAGGGCCCGGCCTGATCTGGCCATTCCTATGGTCCAATACTTGGACAATATTTACAGGGCGATGGTGGATTTCCCTGGCCCATCGTGGTTGGCTTACGATGAGGAATTTAGAATGAGGGTGCCCTTACACCCGGAGATGAGATGGGATGAGCCCTGTCAAAAAATGTGGCTCTTGTACATGACCCCCACGCGTCCGGGGCCTGGGGACAGGTACCATTGTGGCCATGCCATGCAGCGAGCTGCTCCAACACAGGCCCCCCACCAGCCGGCGGGGCAGGGGGTTCCAGCCCGCTTGCTTTGTTGGAGCTTCTCGGCTAATGGCGTGTGCAATAAGCGACAGTGCCGATATAAACATGAGTGTCCCTCTTGCGCTGGCCCCCACACCGCCGCCGCGTGCCCGCGGGCCGGTGGGTCACGGGGCAGAGGTAGAGGTGGACAGGGAGTGGGCAGGGCTTCCGCTGATGGCGTTAGTCAGTCAAAAGGCCCCCTCCCCAGTTAATGTGTATATGTTGGAGCGATGGCTCTCAACTTATCCAAGGAGGGAGGACGCTAAGTACCTCCTGGAGGGTTTCCAGTGGGGCTTTCATATTCCATTCAAAGGGGTGTGGGGACCCCAAGATGCACCCAATTTACTTTCCCTGAAGGGTAAGGAGGAGGTAGCTGCCCTGAGTATTGCCAAAGAAGTAGAGGCTAAGAGGGTAGCGGGCCCCTTTTCCGAACCACCTTTTCCTAACCTGAAGGTCTCCCCTCTGGGGCTAGTACCTAAAAAGTCCCCGGGTGAATTTCGTTTAATCCAACATCTATCGTACCCAGCAGGTTACTCTGTCAATGATGCTATTCCTGATGACCTTTGTTCGGTCAGGTATACGTCGTTTGACCAAGCCCTACGGATGGTGCGCTCTTGTGGTCCTGGTGCCCTTCTGGCAAAATGTGACATTAAATCGGCATTCCGATTACTGCCAGTGCTCCCAGGGGACTTTGAGCTATTGGGTTTTAGATTCCGAGGGAAGTTCTATGTAGACAAGGCCATGCCTTTTGGCTGCTCTATTTCATGTTCAGCATTCGAACGTTTTAACACTTTCCTTCAGTGGGCCTTTGTTCGCAGGTCCGGGTCTCGGTCTGTAGCCCATTACCTCGATGACTTTTTGTTCGGGGGTGAACGGGGCTCGGACACGTGCACGCGTCTCCTCACTACACTTCAGACGCTAATGCGGGAACTGGCTGTCCCTTTAGCGCCCGAAAAGACCGAGGGCCCATCTACTACGCTCACATTTCTGGGTATTGAAATTGACACGGTCGCACACGCATCCCGGTTACCCGTTGAGAAGGTCACCTGGATCTCCGCGATGATTTTGGCCTTGCTGGCCAAACGAAAGGTGTCACTTTGTGAGCTTCAGGTACTTCATGGCCATCTTAACTTTGCATGCAGGGTGGTGACACCCGGCAGAGCATTTGTGCGGCGCCTATGTGACGCCATGACCGGCCTGTTAAAGCGCCACCACAGGGTCCGACTGACCAGGGGCATGCGAGCTGACCTTTTGGTTTGGCTTAAATTCCTGCGGGAATTTAATGGGGTCTCCTTTTGGAGATCCGACGTTTTGGTTTCCCCTAGATTCCAAGTACAGTCGGATGCCTCCGGCTCCCTAGGATATGGGATTTACTTTGAGGGGAGGTGGGCTTATGGCCAATGGCCTCCAGCATGGCGGGGCACGGATCGCCTCCGCGATCTTACATTCCTTGAGTTCTTTCCAATCCTGGGAGCTTTGATGCTATGGGGCGAGGAGTGGGCTGACTCAGTTGTCCATTTTTGGTGTGACAATGTGGTGGTAGTGCACATTGTCAACGCCCAGACGTCTAAGTCACCTAGGGTGATGGCGTTGGTCCATCAGTTTGTGTTACGTAGCCTACGCCTGAATGTGCTTTTTAAGGCCAGACATGTACCAGGTATTAATAATGATATTGCTGATGCTTTATCCCGCCTGCAGATCCCCCGGTTCCGTGCCTTGGCTCCGGAAGCAGAGGAATTCCCCTCGCCACTCCCGGCCGAGATTTGGACATTTGGCAAGGAGAGGTGAACCAGGCGATCGGCATGTCTTTGGCACCTCGCACGCGTAAAGCGTATCACCATGCTTTCATTCCATTCAGAACCTTTTGTGTGCAACTTCAGTTGCCCGAGGTGTGGCCCATTCCAGTCGAACAAGTTTTACAATTTATGGTTTATTTACACAGTCAAGGTTTGGCTCCTCGCACTATAGCATCTAGGCTGTCGGCACTGGCATTTATGGCCAAAATGAGGGGTTTTGCTGACTGCATGAATGATTTCCGCATACGACATGTTTTGGAGGGGTGGACACGGGAACGTGGCCGCCGCCCGGACACTCGCCACCCAATTTCACCAGGGGTACTGACCCACCTTGCACGAGGCTGGCATAATCTGTGTTTTGATAAGTATGAGGCGGCTCTTTTTCATGCGGCTACCACGGTGGCCTTCTTTGGAGCGCTCCGCATCAGTGAGTTGGTGCTACTGTCTAAGGCGGATGCGACTCGTAGGGCACTGGAACTCGACAATGTCTATGTTACTAATGAGAGGGCTCAGTTGAGGATACGGTCCTCAAAAGTTGATCAGCACGGCGTAGGCAGTGGAGTTAGACTGCTACGATGTTCTATTGCAGACATCTGTCCGGTTGGTGCCCTACAGGAATTCTTGGCAGTGCGTGGCACGCACCCTGGCCCGTTTTTCTGCCACCAAGATGGGTCTCCCCTTACTAAATTTCAATTTTGGAAGGTGACCGGTATGGCACTATCCAGTGTTGGCCTCCCAGGGGCTCGTTACGGCACCCATTCATTTAGGATAGGTGCTGCATCTACTGCGGCTGCATTTGGGTACTCTGAGGCTGATAAACGCCATATGGGAAGATGGGGATCTATGCGTTTTGCATTATATGTTCGCCCTCTTCAGGTATGAGTACCAGTTAAGTCATTGTTCTCTTTTCTTCTTTTACAGACCCTGTGTGTCCCCGCACACTGGTGGCAGTATGGCTGGTGGGCCACAGTTACATGCACTAGGCAGCGCAGTATGCTGCGGCGACAGAGTGGGGACCCCAGCTTGGACTGCGTGCTACCGCACGCATACGTTGGTACGGTAAGCGTGGAATGAGAAGGCGGGAACTGTTGCCATTCTTGTTTTCCATCAGGGATGCTGAACCGCCTGATGTCCTTGTACTGCACCTCGGGGGCAATGACCTCGCCCAGGTCACTGGCCTTTCCTTAAAATTCATGATTTGCAGTGACCTAGCTTATTTGCATTATGTGTGGCCATCCACAAGGCTGCTATGGTCGGACATCATACCGCGTCATTCATACAGGGGAGGTATTGACCTCCGTGCCTTTGACCGCGCTCGCCGCTCGGTGAACAGGGCTTTTGCCCGGTTCTTGGCAGACAAGGGTTTGGGGATGGTCATCCGACACCCCATGATTAGTTTACAAAATTATGATCTTTATGCAGGGGATGGGGTCCACCTGTCGGCTAGAGGTATGAACCTCTTTTTGGAAGATTTGCAAGCAGGCCTGTTGACCGAGCTGACGGTCTGGGGGGGGGGGCGGTGAGTCTTCATTGAAGCCTCCCCATGTGGCGGGTAGCACTGGTAAGGTAAAGATTTATGACCCATAGGTATCCGGCAGGTTCGCAATTGAGTGGCCAGCACTTAGACAGGTACAGGTGTAATAGCTTTGACCGGTCAACGACGAACCAGGCAAGGGGTGATGGCAGGAGCTTTTCAGCATGCATCACCCCGTGATTTGACGGATACACGTCAGAGGGTGGGGTCAGTAGATAGTTTATTGACTACGGTCAACAATTTGTTTGTGTCAACAAACAAATGGATACAAATGGATACATTGTAGCCAATTGCCATTGGCAATTTTGGGAGGAACCTTACCAGTGTTACTGCGGCCTGCTTGCCTAAGAATTACAATTGGATGAATACACCAATTGAAAGTTATAATTCGGACTAGGGCATTATTCAATAAAAGTGGCCCAATGCCTTTATCCATATACCGGTGTCTGAGTCTTTTTTTGGGGGCTGTGCCTGCAATGCAAATGGAATAATAATAACACAGTAAACAATATAATAACAACAAAATAAGTGCATGAAGACATCTCAAAATTCACAGTAAAACAAAGTCATAAATTTTATTAGTGGAGTAGATCTACATGGGTCTCTTTAAATAGCTCAGTTTTTAAGAGCACCTTTAAAGTCAGGGGAGGGAACCTTGTGCATACTATCTGTGAAAGAGAATTCACAAGGAGGGGGTTACAGCCTAGAAGGCCTTATTCCTCATTATCATCTTTCTGTCCTCTCACAGTTTGGGCACCCAAACACACAAGACTGAGTAGGACAGCCAGTAGAATGCATGAGAGACACTCATGATGAAATCCCAAACATTTCAGGGCTTTATATATTAATATTAACAGAGTGACCTTTGCCTGAAAGTGGAGAAGGAATTAGTGCAGATGAGCCAGGATTGAGGAAACATAATCAACCCCGATGACCAACCTGGCTGTCATCTAGACCTTGAGAAGCTTCTACACCAGTTTTAAGGGAAGCCCCACATAGAAAATGTTACAGTAGTCATTTCTGAAATTACCAATGCAAGGCAAGTATTCTACACACAAAGACAGCAAAGTATGCTGGGTGAGGAGGGGTCTATAAAACAACAAGAAAAAGCTTTTGTTGAATAAATATGAGTATTTTTCATGGTTCCTGTGTGAGAGGGGGAAGGAAATTGGTGGAAATTCTGTCTGTACACCGTATGTCAGGCAGTACCTATTGACAGCGACATTCCCAAATCCAGGTCACAGCCTTTTATTTTCATGAGTTTCCCCCACTATTTGGACTCCTACAAATGCCTATAAATGCTTTCAAATATTTGGCTACAAATTGAAGCAGAGAGACTATAAATTGGCTGTAAGCTAAGTGGTTGGTATTTGTAAGATAAATAATTTGGACTGAATCAAAGTGGGTGGTATTCACACATCTCCAGCAATAACTGTCACCCATTTATGCACTTTATAAACTATAAAGAGTGATAGACAGCGAGACAGATTTTCTTGGAATCAAATGTCTATTTTAAGATTGAACCAAATATAAAATAATGACTTGCTTTATAATCAGTTAGGTTATAGGTTTAGGGGGAACAGATGGAAATAGAAGCAATTTCTGGAATTCACAAACACTCAAGAAAGAAATATATAAGGAATAAAGCTCAAACTAGAGTTTATTTCCTTTTGGCAAGGATGGATTCTGCTTTCTGTTCAAAGCCTCAAAGCTCACTACACAGGTTGCAACTTGGGAGTAAGAGTCTAGTAGTATGTATATTGTTTTATCCTTGTTAATAGTCTCTTCTGTGCTTCCTCTGTCAAATTGGAGTACATTTTAATCCCACTCAAGATTCACACTAAGTGATAAAAATGTATTTGTTTAAATTCCCATATAAAAAATCTGTGTGTATTTATACACCATTGTTCTAATGCCATGATGGTGAACTGTGGCACTCCAGGTGTTCTTGAACTTCAGTTCCCAGCAGCCCAAGTCTATGTGAATCCACACAAATGGGTTTACTGTGTGTATGTGCAGTAAACCCACTTGTATGGATTCACAGAGACTTGGGCTCCTGGGAATTGAAGTTCAAGAACACCTGGAGTGGCAAGGTTTACCATCTCTGTTCTAATGTATAATTGTTTAAGGGCATCCTCTGCCCAACACAATGCTGCTGGGTGGAAGAACTTTGCCTTCTCAAAGAAGGCCAGTTACACCAGCAAGAAGAGCCAGCCTTCCTGAGAAGAAAGGGAGCCAGTCAGTTCACACTGACTCATCCCTAGGACTGGCCTGTTTTGAAATTCGAATGGCCCACCTGCCCTCTCATTGAGTTCAATATGAGAATAACAGTGGCTTTGGGGTTTGTATAGGGATTTTTGTCTCATCACCAAATTGGCTTGGGTGATGGGACTGTTTTCACCTATCCCATAATAGTTGCTTGTTGGAATACGCTGATTATGGGTAGGTCATGTTTAAATAAGGGACTGCAGTGGCTCAAGTGGTTAAGACACTGAACCTGCTGACTGGAAGGTCGGAGTTCAATTCCCGGGTACTGCACCTGCCAACCTGGCAGTGTGAAAGTAAGAAATTGCAAGTGTATAAGTAGGGACCACTTCGGTGGGAAGGTAAGCAACATTCCATGCACTCCGGTGTTGAGGCATGCCTGCCACATGTCCACGGAAACATCTGCACATGCAGACAGTGCTGTCTGTTTGGCTATAAACAGAGATGAGCACTGAACTCTAGAATCGGATACAACTGGCTTTCAAGCAAGGGTGACCTTTACCTTTGCCTTATACAAGTTTGGTGAATTCCAAACTACATTGGGAGGTTTATTTGCATGCATAGCATTAAGTTATGTGGATCCTAAGATTCAGCAGCCTGGATGCTGTCGCATGGGTGGCAGCATAAGGACATGTTCTGGGTTTTGAAGCTCACAGGGTTTTGAAGGTCACACTGCTATGCATCACCTTAATTTTGTTGGCTAGACAGCTCAGTAATGGGGTTTTGGGACTTGCTCATAGAGGACTGGGGCATGGACCTTCTAGGTCCCCTGGCCTTGTCCTCACGATTCCACACTACATTAGGTCCTGCTGAAGGGAGGGGTGGTTTCCAGTTAACAGTTAATAAAATTATGGTCCTAGTTTAATCCAATAGCTGGTCTCTATTCCTGGCTGTGGAGTGGCCAATGCATTTGTCTTAATGTGTGAAATTTTCTTCACTAGCTAAAGAGGGATAGTACATATATATTTTACAAATATATGTTAGCTCATATATATTGTACAAATATTTGCCTTTTAGGTATGTTTACTTATAAGCATATAATCTGTTGGTGGTAGTAGAGTTTTTTTAGATTTTCCGAAATCTAGAATCCTTTCTACAGCCCTGGTAGGGATGTCTTCCTATTCATTGCTCACTTTACTGACACATGTATGATCCAAATTCGCATTCATTTGTAGTTTTGGCCTCATTCTCTCACTCCCCCCCCCATACACACCCACACACAGTCACACACTGCCCCATGGAATAAATCTGAGGTGACAGACAATGGGCTTCGGAACAAGGGTAATGGTTGTAGGAGGTAGCATTCTAGCAAGCCTGGTGGTAAGTATTATTATATGACCTTTTTCTCCTCCTTCACAAGTGCCAAACTCAGTGCAGGAGTTGTCAAGCCACACTTTCCACCATGATTATAGAGGTGGACCCACTTCTCTCTCTGTCCAAATATAAACCCCTTTTTGAAATCCTTGTGGCAAGCTATCTATTCCTAGCCTACATTATTTGTCATAAAATGGTAAATATGTAATGGCTGTCTACACGTCCACAAAAATGACCTTATTTTTTTTAAAAAAAAAATAATGCAGCCTCTTTCATTTATTAGTGGAAAGGAGAGGAGGGGAAGTCCACAAAAAGTTTCATACGTTTTTAAAGAAGTAGTTTATGCACATTCAAACTGATCTGTAACTGCAATAGCAGAAAGCTGCTGTAGACTCTTTATGGCTCCAATTTCCTCTGCTTGGAAACCATATAGGTATGCCTCAGTGATTTTGAAAGGTGTTCTGGGAAATATCTGTTACAAAGACTGTTTTTCTTTGTTTAATTCTCCTCAGTTGTTCCAAGTGTTTAGAAATAACACATAAGCTACAGCATTCCTCTTACACTGTGGCAATGAGCTGTGATTAGAGAACATAAAGGAAGCTTCTATTGGATTCCATTACAGGGAAGGTTTCAAACATACATTGTGTGTCTAAGGTAGGAATATACGCAAACACATAATTTCCTCAATCAGTAACACAGTAGGGTAGAGTGTGAGACAGATCAGATTCAATGGAAAGACATTACTGATCCATTCTCAAATTAGACCTAGATTAGTTCAGTCAAATCTTTAATTCAGCTCCCATGAAGAAAACCTGTTTGCCATTAAAAAAAATTAATCAAGTGATGAAATGAGGCAATGGATACATCACTACCTGAAACAAAGTTAGGTGGTTCAATTATGTTTAAATAGAGTATATAAAATTGTATAAACGTTTTACATTGGCATCTGGGTAATTATTGCACACCAAGCTTGTCACTTCTTTGAATGAACAGGATTTTCCAGAAAAAGATTGTTTTACTAATGCACCATTATCATAATGTAGTCACGACACCCTGTATATCCTGGAAAAGGGCTGTAATTTTTTAGCTTCACTCCTGAACATTCATAAAAGTTCAAGCCTTTTTAAAGGCAAAAAAGCAGGGAGACCAGTGTGGCTAGCCCTACCACTCCTTTGCCTAGCTCTGCATGGTTCAGCATCTTTACCTCAGATGGCAGGGAAGACAGAGGAAGGAACAGAAGGGCACTCCACTTCCAGCACAGCATCTGTTCCCTCTGACAAATGGTTTTGGAGTCTGTCCCACCATCTCCAGTGGGAAAATGAAGCAATTTGGCATTATGTTCTGCTGTAGAGAAGGCCTTCTGACAGAGGAGAAGAGTTTTGGAATTGGTAAGTAAACAGTATTTGCATTAAATCTACAGAATTCAGGTGACCCTCCATTCAAGAAACCGAATAAGAGGGGAGCTGCACCACTGTGTCAATGTTTGACCAGCAGCAAATAGACTTTTGGGAGGCTACTTTACAACTTTAAAGCAAGACAATTTAAAGTTAATTAACTTCTGAGAAGAATTCCACAAATAGTTTTCTTTAAAATTAAAATACCATTTTTTGACCTGGTGACCTACATTTTGTAAATTGTTGTGTCTTATACATTTGAGTGCATATTCAAACATAACATCATCAGTTGCTGTTTTTAGGATAAGAGAAATTGTGATGAAGAATTCAACTTCCAAGTTCACCAAGCCTTTTCATTAGAGATTATGGAAATTATGAAGGAAATTACTAGTCAGCAGACTTCAAGAGTTTTAAGAAGGAATTGAGGGCATTAAATGCAACTGCGGTGAAAGGACTGAAGTTCTGCTGAGAGGAAGGAGCAAGGATGACTCTTCTTTTGAGGAAATAAGAGTGAGTAATTCCGATTTATTGGAAGTAATAATCTGAACTCAGAATCACCACTCATGCATGATGGAATGGGCGCTCCTCCCTTCAAGTTTTTGGCATGTACACATATACAATGAAGCTTAGGGACTGGACTTGCCTTTTTCTATTTTAGTTCTTTGTTCAATTTCTTGTTCTCACCTTTAGCAACAGTGATGGCAAGAGAGTTCCTCACAATGGGTGGTTGCTATCATTCCACATCAGAATTCTGCACTGTCAAGATGTCACACGAGTGATGCCATGTTTTCATTCAGCCATGTTGTAAGAAGAACCATGGTTGCCAGTAACTGGGTATTATGGGGTCTTTTCTTTTTGTGACTTCCCTACACCAGCACAAATGGCCATTGCTTTTGTCTACCAATATTATTATAATTCTAGAACATGAAGCTAGATATAACAAGTGGTGGGCATCAGCAGGTTCGCACCAGTTTGCCAGGACCGGTAGCAGAAATTCTGGCGGGCCCCGCCCATCCAAGTTTTGAAATAAACTAATCCTAATTCGGGTGCAACACAGGGCTTTCCTCCTGGCCACGCCCACCATACTACGCCCACAGTGTGGTTGCAAATTTTTTTGGAGCCCACCACTGGATATAACATAAAGTAGAATGGCAGTAGCCACAATGTGCTCTCTGGCTGACACTGTCAAAATGCAGGTGCAAAAGTTTTGAGAGAGAACAAAAATGAAAATTACAAGCACTACAAAGATTTCATTACATTTACTAACATCCTAAACCTTACTTCTCCATTTCAGGTGCCCAGAAACACTCAGTTCAATGCCAAAATTACCACTTCCAGCTTTTTACCTCTGTCCTGATCAGAACCCTAAAGCCCTTCATGTAGCACAGAACAGACATAAAGAAAAATGTGTCGATCCTTATCAAGCTCAGGCACACCAATTATTTCATAGCTACTCTGACAGATTTTTCCACAAACAGAAATAAATGTCTCCTGAGCAGTAGGCATTCTGTAAAGTAAACAATCCAATATCTTGAAGAATTTCAGAGCATATTTCTAAGTATCAGCTTTTGCATGCATAGCTGATTTTGAAAGAAAACAAAAGAGCAACCTGGAATACATTTATTTCAAAGCAATTTGCTTATCTATAAGTGTTCTTTATTCTAGCTGCCATTAGTAAAAATACCATTTTTAAAGAGCTGCATCTTTGCAAAACTGTGCTTGCTTTTCTGCTGAGAGGAAGTCATAACCCACTGTTTACGGCACATCATTCTAGAGCTGCACAAATAATTGCATTGCCAACAATGCTGAAGGGATCGAGCGAAGGATGACCTTTTTAATGCATCAAACACCCATTTGTAGAATAAGGGCAAATTGTCAAAGTAAAGTCATTAGAAATTGCTAGTTGCAGCAGTACATTTCATCCTGCTTCCTAACTCTATGGGTTCAAAACTACATTTTTGCAAGCCAGTCTCCCATGTGCTTGAATTCTGAAAATAATGAAAACAAAGCAATTATATTGTCACAATGAGAATGGAAACTCATGAGAGGCTCTTTGTAGGTTTCTAGCCTTATACATTTTCTTCATTTCAAAGGACTTCAGCATAACCTTTGTGCTGGTGATAATTAGCCAACAAGGGCTGAAATGTGTATACATGTTAGCCATATTCTTGCCATTGTGGAATTCTTGCTGTTCCACAAAACCTTTTAATTAGTAATGTCCTATCAAATCAATTCTAAGCTATTGTGACCTTCCAGGGTTTCTCTATGAATAAAATACTCAAAAATACTCAACTTCTAGTGGTCCTATGGAGTCTTGTATCTTGCCTCAGTTCATACAGATAACAAAACATATAAACCCATATTAACTACATACTTTCAGGGCATTTTTCCTTTTATTTTTTAAATTTTTATTGATTTTTAAAATAAAAATACAAACAAGATAGAGAAAAAATACAAAGAAAATACAAACAGCATTTCAACACAAATACATAATTGCACTACAACACAATAAAAACACTTTAATGCATTGAAAAGCTCTTCAATGTTCAATATAATAAGTAATTCTTATTCTACAGGTGTAATCTTCTTATCTATGTATCTACCTAATTCTTAAACCCATAAGTATATATACTTATATACTTCAATTCCACAAATGGTTGCCATGTATTCAAAAAAATTATTTTCAGTAATTATACCTTTTTTATTCAACTCCCATCTTAACTTATCATTCAAGACAATTTCCCACATTTCCTTATACCAATGTTCAATTTTTAATAATACATCATTTTTCCAATTTCTTGCAATACATTGTCTACCAATTGTTAATATTATAGATAGAGCTACTATGTTCATGTTATCCATATCAGTTAACAGGGAAGCACTCGACCCCAGCTTAAGGTTCACCCCCCATTATACCTGAAATTTCTTCCTTGATTTTTACCCAAAAATCTTTTAACACATTACAACTCCACCACATATGTTAATAAGTACCCAGTGTATTTTAGCATCTCCAACACATTTTATTATTATTATTATTATTATTATTATTATTATTATTATTATTATTATTATTATTATTATTATTATTATTATTATTATTATTATTATTATTATTATTATTATTATTATTATTATTATTATTATTATTATTATTATTATTATTATTATTATTATTATTATTATTATTATTATTATTATTATTATTATTATTATTATTATCCATCTGGTGCAACCTAACTGGGGTCAGGTACCACCACCATAACATTTTATAATTGTGTTCTTCTGTCATGGTCTTCCATTTATTTTCCCAAGCTATTTCTGTGATTTTAACATTCAAATCTTGTTCACAAATTGAGTAAGTTGCATTTTTCCTTTCAGGTTCTTTCACTATAGTTCTGCTCTTTTAGTTGTCTTTTCCATTTGCTTCCCTAGTTTCTACCACTTAATATGTTTTCCTATGCCTAAGCGATCCTGGGCTAGTTTTTAACACAGTTAAAAAGAAGAGAACCAGAGTAAGGTAGTGGTCAGAATGCTGGACTATGATTCAGGAGATCTGAGTGCCAATCCCACTTAGCCATGAAGCTCATTGGCTAATGGTGGACTAATTGCAGTCTCTAGGTATGACATAGAGTGGTTGTGAGAATAAATTGGAAGGAGAATAGCCACAAATGCCATCCTGAGCAAACTGGAAGAAAATGCAAAGAATTACAATAATTAATCTGAGGGGAAAGGGGCTGTGGTGGTTCAGTGGTTAAGAAGCTCACCTTGATAGCTGGACAGGGCAAGTCAGTGGTTTGAGACCCAGGTACTGCATGACGGTTTGAGCACCCGCCTCTGTCCCAGCTCTTGGGGACATGACGAGAGCCTCATTTGGGCATTCCATGAACAGAGTTTTTCTCCCACAAAAATCCTTTCAACCCAAAATAATTTCAAACATGAAATTGTTATTTTATCTGAGGAAAACTGAGAATTGAAAGTAAATGGATAAATAATATATAGTTTAGTAAACAAACAAGACAACATTCTGTACTATCTCACTAATTCTGCTAGTATTAGATACTCCACTATTGCGCACATGGCACAAAACAGATACTGTAGACTTCTGCATTTGTTTTGATTCTTGTTTAGGAACAGCCTGACATCACATGACAGACTGAGCTATTGGCCAGCCTATTGCTGAAGCAGCTGTGATAGCTAGGTCCAGAGGCTTCTCTCAACAAAATTAGGATAAATAGGATTCCCCATCTTCCCTGCATCTCAATGTACCCGTAGTATGTTACATCTTTTTCAATGTTCCCTGCCTGCATCTCAAAATGACGCTATTGTGCTTTGCATCCTCTAATCACTGCTGGACAGCTGCTTCTCCCAGCATGTCAGCCACCTCTCTGCTGATCTGGTGCATGGATAAAGAAAAATCCCACATGCTGGTCTCTGTAGTCTCCACAGGTAGCACCTCTACATTAAAGTTAAATGTCCCTGCAATCTGCTCAGTTTTGTGCAAGGCTGATGTGGCAACGGATGTGGGCAAATTGCTGAGATAGCTTCCATTAGAGCCCTATTTTTTGAAGTGAGTAAGTTGCGTGATTGGCTTTCTTTTCCCTGGTACAATAAAGGGAAAGCTGATGAAATGGATTATCTTAGGCTATTTTCACCAGTGGTGCTTCAGTCAGGATTTGCATTTCCCATATCTATAAATCGAGTGAGAAAACTACAATGACTAGAAAATATTGTCAGTTAAAAATAGCTGTCTTCAACTTTCTGTCAGGTCCTAACAGCATGTACAAGTGCTAGACAGGCACGAGGCATTCATGGCAAATGCATAGAGTTGCTTGAGAAAATGGCTTTAGATTCTGCTTCAGAATCTTGAGAATTAAGAGGCAGACTTGGATATTATGTTTTTGTAAATGCCAGAGTTATTCTTGGGCATACTCATGTACGTAGGCAAAACATATATGGAGAATAAATGTGGTGCCATTGAAGTCTGAATACCTATATCTTTACTGTCAGGTATAGCACTGAATTGCATGTTTACTCTGACAAAGGCAAAGGGATCTTTCTGTCAGACTATCAGAAATGTAGTTACTAGACAAAATGAACTTGTCCCTCCATCTTTTAAAGCCAGAGAAATCTATTGTTTCATCTTCATCTACAGGGCTAGTCTTTTGATATAGGCAGAATGGGACTCCTGCTTCAAGCAACGTATTTAGAAATGTCATAAACAGCCACTGATCAATAGCTATTCAATTGGTGGTGGTGGTTTCATTTTTTGCTTTCAAAGAGGGGGAAGGGTGTTTCAGCACTTTCTGCTTCATATACCAAAATGAAGGTACTGCTTTAAATCATCATGTACATTGACTTTGATAACAGAACACCATTAGCTATTCTACCTTAAACAAAAAAAATTCTTGGGTTGGCTCTATTTGGAAGCCAACCATCTCATAGTAAAACGACAGCAATATGTTTAAAATATATTTTTAAATTTGTCATCTTGTAACACGAATGAATCTGCATCTTATTAGACACTCTTATTTTAAACACTGCAAGTGAACATCAGGTGTCTTCCCTGTCTTGAAATCCCATAATGCTGGATCATATGCTGTTAACAACCCAAAACCCTGACTTTAATGTTTTCCCCCTTCAAATCCATATACTGTACTGGGATTAATCATTAAGCATATAGAGCAGTGATGGCCAACCTTGGCACTCCAGGTGTTCTTGGTCTTCAATTCCCAGAAGCCCGAGTCAGTACTCCTGCTGATCAGGGCTTCCGGGAATTGAAGTTCAAGAACATCTGGAGTGCCAAGGTTGGTTATCACTTATATAGAACATTTTGCACATTTTAACAGATCCAACCTGTTGTGTATGTGTTGTGTTCTGTAAAGCTGTGCCTTTAACAATGTACCTAGCCATGTGGTAACAATGTAACCTTTCTGTGTGCAACAGTATAACCTTCAGCTGTATCAATGTAAACCTGATAAGGGGACGCGAGCTAGTGACCACTAGATGGCAATAGCGAGCGTCCAGCTCTCATGGCTCAGATTCACCTGGATCAGCAGCGCGGGAAGATTCCCGCCACCTCTTCACCTGGACAAGAAGGGCGTGACCTTCTACGACGTCACACAGGCAGCAACCAATAGTCTGTCGACGAGCCACTTTCAAATGTATAGCCAGCTGTATATATTGAGCTACCCATCCGCCATTACCACATGTTCCTCCGGATCATCATGCAATAAACCTGTGTTAAGCCAACCCTTCGGCTGTTTCGTTGTCTTTGGTCCCTTACACTAAAGTATGTAATATTATGTTAATGCTTTTGTAAATAAGTGATCCTCCATTTTGAGTCTCCTCAACACCGAACTATCATTAGACTAGGGTTTGCACCTTTTTCCCTCGAGAAGCACGAGTGGTTCCCAGTTTAGGATCACCCCACTATCTCCCCAGTTTCAGCAACCAAACCTATTGTTTCCTACCTGAATGTATCCTTCCCCAACCTGTATATAAGGCATTGCTGCACCACTGTTCTGTGTGTTCAGTACCCGAATAAAGTTGTGTTTGGCCCCATTATGCTGGCTGCCGTTACTTGATTACTGCACACTAAACAACGCATGGAGTCTCAGGGGCATATGCATACCCTATCAACCGCATCTGAACTCTGAAAGCATCTGTCACTGCAGCAGAACAGCTAAATAAAAGCAATTACATTTGCCCATTGAATGACATCTATACCTGCAAAGAAAAAATATCCCTAAATGAGCCATCAAGATATTACTGATTCTAGAGTGATTGCACATGGTGATGTCAATGCTGAACTGAATATGCTTGCATGTGCTGTCCAATAAAAGACCAATATGAACTCAAAATGATTGAACCACAAGTGGGCTGTTCATCAGGGGCCATGCTTATCTCTTTTAGTGGAGGAAGACAATGAACAATGCTAGCCTCCTTTGCTGAGAGATGGCCTGATTATCCTCTAGCAAAAGGATGAACATAGGAGAAAATTATTTTCATAAATCAGGGGATATAGGAATAACATGGATGAATTCAACAAAGACATTTCATACTGCATTTAGTCTGTCTTCTCACAGGAAAAATAAGCACCAGTTTTCTATTCTACCCTTGGAATAGATAGTTATATAGTAAAATCCTTTATAACTCTGAAATAAAAATCTTGTTTTAAGCCATCATATCTGAACAACTTCTGAATAAGACCCACCAGATAAAATTGTGCTTCTGCAAACAGTTACCACATATGGGAAGTATGTGACAGTTTCTTTTCTACCTATTCAGTTGCCTTGCTATTATAATGAGAACCTGATGTAAATATTCCAAACCCTGGTAGCTATCTTTTCTGGCATCTTTACAAATAATAACTCATAGCCAAGAAAAGAGAATGTATTATTATTATTATTATTATTATTATTATTATTATTATTATTATTATTATTATTATTATTATTATTATTATTATTATTATTATTATTATTATTATTATTATTATTATTATTATTATTATTATTATTATTATTATTATTATTATTATTATTATAGCAGAACTGTGCACGTGCACCACAATGAAACAGCAGTACTGCGCACGCACACCACAGCCTCCTTACTTCCTTTAAAGAAAAAAAACTGAGCAAGGCCGGGTATTCAGCTAGTAGAAACCTAAAGAATGAAGCTATGTTATTAATTGAGTATAATCCAAAATAATAGATATGAATTTAAATGCAGGGGAAAGTAAGTAGAATTAGCCCCCTTCTGCTTAAACAGCCAGTGCAATAAAGATAACTGTTCTTGTGAGACAACAAAATGCTTTTGTGGTGACATGAAACCATATACACGTTCATTGTATATGTATTTCTTTTGCCCCAGGCTTCAATTCCTACTTTAGTGGGATCAAGCTTTGAAAACTGAAGTTTCAATTTTGTTTATCCAACCTACAGGGTATAAAAGTGCTTACAAAGAAAAATATATACTGACACTTTTGTGTTATGATTATCTCTTCTTTGTGGACAACCTTTACTTTAAACAGGGCTTTACAAATATAAACTCAGAAGCATCCCCCCCCAAAAAAAAAATATCACAGCAATAAATGAGAATTTCAGAAGTAGAGTAGGCTCAAGGAATCAGTGGTGAATCAACTCCTCCAAAAGTTCCAATAATTCTATAGACCTACTTTATCTGCACTAAGCAACAGGATTTCAGCTAGTTCAACTTAGTAAAGGTAAAGGTTTCCCTTGTATCCAACTCTAGGGTTCAGTGCTCATCTCTGTTTCAAAGCTGAAGTGCCAGTGCTGTCTGCTTCTGCAGATGTTTCCGTGGTCATGTGGCAGGCATGACTAGATACCAGAGAGCACAGAATACTGTTTACCTTCCCACTGAAGTGGTCCCTATTTATCTATTTGCAATTTCTTGCTTTCGAACTGCTAGGTTGGCAGGAGCTGGGGCAAAGACGGGAGCTCATTCCGTCCTGCAGTACTTGGGAATCGAACTGCTGACCTCCCACTTTCCAAGTCAGTGTCTTAGCCGCTTGAGCCACTGCAGTCCCCCAGTTCAACTTAACAAGTAGGAAAAAGAAGCAGGCTAGCCCCTTCTGTTCAATCATCATTGTAATCATATCAAAAGTAACAGTTGTAAGAGGACAATGTCCTCACCACATAGTCAAGAATCCTAACACCTCAGGATTCTAGATCATGTGAATGTGTGAACAGTATTCCTATCCATGTGAAGAGGGTCATGAGGTCAGGGGCAGGTTCACACCTGATATGTCAAAATCACTTGGAACAGTTCTTTGTGCCTCTCCCCTCTCTATTTTCAGCTACTGTGGAGCTCTTCACTGTGACTCAGTGCTGCCCTATTGTCTCTAGAATGTCAGGCCTAGCCTGCTTCCTCTCCTCAGACATTCAGTTTAAATCTGTCCTGAATACCTAAACAGTGAATAGGGCTATTGATGCAAACATATTCCACTCCCAGTTACAACAGTCTCAGAGTCTGTTGGCATAGAGTGCTATTGTCTCTACCTAGCAATAACATAATATCATTTTTTGTGCTGGGAGAACGCATTTTCTTCCTAACATAAGTGTTCGTTGTTATGCAGTCCATTCCTTGAGACAATTTTTTTAAAAAAAAATGTGTCTGTTTGTGACTGCATTAGGTTTTTAATAGTCTGGACAAGATGAGACAAATTCTAACTAGACCTACTTTAGCATTTATGTTAAATTGCTGCAGTTATTGTCAATCCAATTGGCTTCTTCCTCCTCTTCATACCCTATACTTGGTTGACCTTGGAGACTGAGTTAAAGTGTCTTTTGTCTACAGCAGATGTGGGCATTTAATGCAGGATTTCCAGCTGGATATTAGAGGGCAATGACTATAGATAGAGGAAAATCTAGGGGCAAATTATACATCACAACTGTAATTCCAGTCACAGAGACACAGCCCTTCATGTCTGACAAATCAGACTTGCACCTGAAGGCTGTGTTTATCACCTAAAGGCCAGTCACAAAACAAATCAAGTTAATTGGCCAAATATGTGATCTCTAGGGGGGTGGTTATATGGGTTTGGGATTTGGATTTCCTCCAAGAATTCTGAGAGATTTAGACAAAAAGCACAAATCAGCACACTCACCAGTTTAACCCCTCTAGAGAACAGCTTTGGTCTTGTAGTATGTGGGGTGGGGTGGGGAGTGGGGTGTGTGTGTGGGGTGTGTGTGTGTTTTTTTTTTACTTTCACCATCAGCTTCTCAGCCTTTTCTTTTTATTGTTGATTTACAAGAAGAAATGTTGCCTCAGTGCTTCTGTGAGTTATAGTTTTTTGGGGGAGGTATCCTATATATAAAGCCTAACTAGCACCTCCCAATCTAGCCATATTATACTACTATGGTAATAGAGTAGACCTGGCCCATGACACCATTCCATCTGGCCCATTGTCGCCTCTGCCGCACCCAGAAGTGGAAGCAACCACGTTTACATCAGCCGTAAAATACACCCACAGCTGCCATAAACTCAGAAGTGGGAGCATTTATGACAGCCGTAAATG
Organism: Bradypodion pumilum; assembly: GCA_035047305.1. Taxonomy (NCBI): domain Eukaryota; kingdom Metazoa; phylum Chordata; class Lepidosauria; order Squamata; family Chamaeleonidae; genus Bradypodion; species Bradypodion pumilum. The sequence continues at coordinate 277,063,954 of JAWDJD010000004.1, read as the reverse complement.
CACCCACTTCTGGGGGGCATGGTTCAGACTGCTCAGCTGTCTGGAGACATGGTCAGGCCTGTGGCATAAAAAGGTTGACCACCCCTGAAGTAGACCATATTGCTAGCGACTCAATGCCAATTGTTAGCCAGTGGTTAACTAACCTAACAACTCTGAGGACTAACAGCCATGGGTGGCAAAGTCCACAGGGAAGAATGATGGTCCCCAAGTGGATTAAATCCCACTTGAATGCATCTTGGTGGTGGCCAGCAGCTTCATCAGTATTGGCCTGGGACTGGTGAGGACTTTGTGTGCCACAAGACCAGAAAGTAATTCATGTATCTGGATTGGTTGTATGGGTGTCAAAAGAGCCTCCTCAAAGAATGTGGTATTTTTGTACCACAAGTAGGCGTACCCTGGTAATGGCAACTTTGTGTTGCCGACTAATCTTTCTCACACTAGGTCAGGCTGAGGGAACTACAGAATTAACTCACCAAAGGGTGTACTTCAGTTTGGGAGTTTCATGTGAGTCCTAGACAGAAAAGAAGAACTGTGATGTGGAAGGCCAGTGGAAGGCTATTGCATTATATTGCTCTCAAGACCATCTTCATATCTGATCACCAATATTAGGAATCAGATATGACACTCAAAGAAAAAGAAGAGTTTGACACTATACAATACATGAACAAAATACTGCATCAAACTGTTCATGTTTAACTTGTGATCCATAAAGACCCCTGCATCCTTTCCATGTTACAATTGCCAAGCAGGAAGAAAACAATGAATGAGTAGCCCTAGCAAGTGTTTATAAAGAGGAAGTAGTAGACCCACTGCATAGACAGGATGGAAAAATGTTAGTAGGTAACACAGATAAAGTGAGCAAGAGCTAACAGCTACTTGCCTATAACTTCTCCCAAAAGAAGGAAAGGATTTGACTTAATAAACACAGAATAAAGGAGGAGTAAGGTAGTTTCTTCCTAAGGTAAAAAGGTAGTATAGGAACCCTTAACTAGTAACTAGTTTAGATAAATGCAGTTCTCCATTGCATTCCATGTCATTCTGGGTGTGATCAAATATGGTCTTCACCTTCAAAACGAAGAAAAGGCGCCAAACTAGCCAGCCTGTGATGAATAACCAGGGAGGAACTAGAAACATCATTACAGTATGTGACTCTAGCCCTATGCAGTGTTACTTACCTGTTTCTCTGCCACATGTTTAGAGGACACCCCCAGGTCTTCTCTTGTCTGTTACCACTTTTTCATAGGAAAATAATGTATTTGAAGAGGAGAGGTAACTGCTGGTGTACAGTTGTCTGTTCAGCCATGAAAATTACCTTTCTTGCTTTTCCGGGGAGACTCCACAATGAACCAAAGCATCTCCTCTGCCGACACGTTCCTGTCCACGTGGAGAAAGTGATTGAGGAGAGGGGAAGGGTCTCCTAAATATGTTTGAGAGTTCTAGGCAAGTAATAATAATTTCATGTCAGAGAGTACTCTGGGTTGAAAAGATTTTTGCTGGAGAGATTCTGCTCAGCAGATGCTTGAATGAGGCTCCTTTCATTTCATTTCATTCATTTATTAGATTTGTATCCTGCCCTACTCAACAAAATGTGATTTAGGGAGGCTTACAGTAGAGAATATACAATAATATTATAAATTACAAAGTTACGTATTAATATCAATCACAGTGACAACACAGAGATACAAAATATACAGAAATACAAAAAAAAATCCAGTTACAATTAATTACTTTGTTACTAAGTTACAAAGTTACTTCATGTCCCTTTGCAGCCCTCAGGTATTGAAATCTCCAAGCTCAACATCTTAACCACTAAGGCAAGTAACAACTGGGTAATGTTTCTATTACTACAGATGTCTTCACACCATTATCCCTAACTTTCTTCTGATCCTTCAAAAATGTAGTGGCTTTGGGAGTTCATCTGGTCTAACACTCTCTGCTCTCTTTTCCCCAATGATGGCAGACTCAGTTGCTCCAGGGCTGACTTCATCACTTCTTATGCACTTCTGGTAAACAGAGCAACAGAAACTCTTAAGAAAGAGAGGAAGAGAGGATTTCTTGATGGGGCTAAGAGGCTGAGTTGATCCTCTTAGGGATCCTTGGCAAGCTAATGAAATGAACAGGGAAATAGATTTCCTTGATTTCAAAACAAAAGGTATCCAGTCGGCTGCACTTTGCTGTTATTATGCATGTGATCTTCAGTGCAGTTCTGGATAATGTTCCATGCAAGCCTCAATGGGGATTGTAGTCTAATAAATCAAAACATGTTTGCAGAGCCTAATTTTGCAAAGCCTCAGTTGCCAAGCAATTGTACTACAGATCACACCCAGTCCACAATATTGATTTTTAAAAAAAAATAAAACCAATATTTGTTTTCACAAGGGGCTGGATATTTGTTTTCTTTGGCTATTTAATAAGTACAGGTGACTTTCTGTTTGTTTGTGGGCCACACAGTGGTTGTGAGCATGTGGAATTTAGTTATAGACTGAAATAGCCCAAGGTCTTTTCCTCAGAAAGAGGAAAAGAAAATATAACCACAACCTGGAAGATGAAATTTAATATTGGTGCATGGAATATTATTTAAACAGCTTCTTTCTTGACAGTCCTGCTTAAAACTGATGAACAGAAGGAGTGTTCTATGTTTAACAGGAGTTGATATGGTGTCGGGGCTATATAAACAGCCAAGTATATACCTGTTCTGTTATAAACAGCCATGTATATACCAGTTCCAACAGAGCGGCCGGGACTGCTGTGGGCCAAAGACTTCAATCTCCTAGCCACAGCTGCGTCAGGGCCAGCCCCTCCTCCTAGCCCTTCTTACTGGCTGGAGTTGAAGGGCATAAAATGCCGACAGAGTGGCCGGAACTGCTGTGGGCTGAAGACTTCCATCTCCTCGCCACAGCTGTGTTGGGGCCAGCCCTCCTCCAAGCTCTCATTACCAGCCGGAGTCATTGGCATCCTATTGTGTAAATTATATTTCATGTATTTTATGGTATTGATGTATGGATATGTTGTAAGCTGCCCAGAGTTGCATTTCGCGAGTGGGGCAGCATATAAGTTGAATTAATAATAATAATAATAATAATAATAATAATAATAATAATAATAATAATAATAATAATAATAATAATAATAATAATAATAATAATAATAATAATAATAATAATAATAATAATAATAATAATAATAATAATAATAATAGTGTTTCCTTTTGCTGTTAGGAGTTATGTATGGGTGAAATAATGAGGGATAAATTGAAATGTTGATCCTTAAAAGACTGTATAAAATTTTGGAAGCAAGAACACCAAACCATGTAATAATTAATCAAAACTGGTGAAATATATATGTGACAGATAGACAGCCAGGATGGCTTGCACACCTTGCCTCCTCTTGTCTTTTCTAAACAACCTGTTGTGGTTTTGCAAACTACGACTGTTCAGACTCATTGGACATTTTTATTTATTTACTAGCATAGGTTGCCCAGCATTGCCGGGCTGTTATAAACTGTGATCAGCTTTTTTGGTTTTTTTTGTGGATTAAAAAAAGAACAAAGGATGATATAATTGTTTCAAATTGTTTTATTTTTTCAAATAATGTTTTTGTTTGTGTTGTTGTTGTTTTTTTGTTAATAGTTGTACTGTAGGTAATATTTTTAAAAATGTGAAAATACATGTTTTTTACATTCAATGTTTTTAAACTGTGTTTAGATGTTTTGGGTTTTTATTTGAGTTAAAACTCAACACAGGACGTTATAAATCTTTTATTTATTTAACATATGGTTGTGATTTGTGTAAACTTGTTTTTGACTTGTTTTTACTCTTGTGGCCTCTAGGTGGGGCTGTTGTGTGTTTTTGACTTGTTTTTACTATTTTACCCTGCAGGTGGGGCTGCTAGTGGTTTTGGTTTTGTTTCACATGTTTTTCCTCTCCTTGCCTCTGGGCGGGGCTTCTTCCGGTAAGTAGTCTTTGTTTCTTCATTTCTGTTCCAGTCATCATGGAGGGAGGACGTGCAGGTGAGTTCTCTGGTTTTCTTCTGGGGTTTTCTTTGTTTTGTTTTAGTGGTGGTGGGCTGGGAGGTGTTTCTGTTTGTTCTTTTTTGTTTTGGTTGAGATTTAGGTATGTTTAATTGGTTTGGTTATTTTCGGTTTTGTTTAATTTTTCTTATTTGGTTGTTGTTTATTTGTATAATTAGTTGTTTATTTGTATAATGTGTGGTATTTTCGTGTTGTAGTTAGGTTTTTGTATGTGGTTTTGTGGTATTGTGGATGTTTTTGTTTGTGTATTTTGTGGTTTACTTTTTTGTTTATTAATAGGTTATTTTAATTATTGATTTTTTGGTTTATTATTATTTTTAATTTTGGTGTTTGTTTTTGGTCTTTTACTTTAGCATGAAGAATAGGCTGACTGTCGGTTTCTCTTTTCCCCATTGTTGCTTCGAATTTTGGTTTCGATGTAGCAATGTGGGAAAGGAGGAGGAGGCAGTCAGCCCATTCTTCTCCCGGGAAGGTTCATTAGGTAGGTCGGGGGAGAAGGAGGAGGCAGAAAAGAGCTATCTCTGCCTAACAATGGTTCTCTCCTGTCTGTCTCCTTTTTCTCCTGGCTTACCTAACCAGAGATCGGCAGGCAGTGATCCATAAGGGGTGGTGCAGTTCCTTGTGGATTGCTGGCTGCTGCTTTTGTATTCGGAAGTACAAAGGCATCATCCAGTCATCTGCCAGGGAGGGTGTTTCTCCTGACGAACTGCTGCCTGTTTTGGGGAGGGGGGGTTTCACCCCAGCTCAACTTTCCTTGAGGCCAGCAGTGGTCTCGCTGTGTCTTCGGCAGGGTAGCATGGAGGAGAGGGATTCCCTCTTCTTCCCATTGCTCCAGGAAAGAAGGCCGGCAGGTGTCTCACGGTGGAGTTTTGTGGCTTTTTGTTTTACGAGGCTGTGGGGTGCTGCGTCCGCCTGTGGCGGACGTGCGTTCCCATTGTGTTTTGTAATTTTTCACACACTGGCTTTTTCAGCGTTCGGTGCGCTCATGGCGTGCAAGACACTGGGGCTTGTAGTTTTGTGTTTGTGGTTTACGTTCGTGCGGCGTTTTTTTCCCTGCGGCTCGATTTTAATTGGCCATGCCGCATTTCCCAACGTTCTTTTTGCTCACGCCTCTCAGCCTGATTGGCTGAGGCGCGGTGCAGTGCAGAGAACATTGGGAATTGAAGTTGATTCCCTTTGTTCGCGTTCATGGGGCTCTTGCCCCACTGTCGCATTATTCAACCCTACGTTAACCTCTGGACCAAGTTCGGGCTCGGTACGGGATAGGATGGACATATAGCAAGTTCCAATGGCTAACCCTTGGATTTATAGGTATAGATTCACATGTATATCCCACCCTTTTGGTGCAAGCACCACTCAGGAAATCTGAATATTATAGTTTTTCTTTGCTACAGAGAAATAGACTATGGTCACTAGTTTATCTCCTGCATGGAAGGCAATGTGAGGAACTTTGGTAGTCAAGTTCAGGGCTCTTTCTCCTGTACTATCTTGACACAGATTTCCTGAAACAAAAAACATGAAGTTTCACCAGGTTGTTATCTGTCACTCCTGTTTAATAGCCATAAGCTCAGCATTAGCCACTGCACTCTGCTAGTGTACATGCCTTACTTATTAAAATTATTTAGTTCTTTCATTAATATTAGTTACTTCTTTCAATGATTTGACAGCAGAAATGTTTAGAATTTCAAACAAAAACTGTCCCCCTGCCAATAAAAAGTGATGAATTGTCTGAGAATGGGACAAAACCAGCCATATTGTTCTTTATGATTTTCTATGCCTCACCACTGTCTGTGTCTAAACAAACTGCCCCCTGTGATACCAAGATTTCTCTGCTTACACACACACAAAAACCCACCAAGTAGTCTCATTTTCTTATATTTTCTTCAATGTTCACCTGTTATTCACTGAAAGCTGCCAAATCCCACACATCTTGATGCCTTTTCTAGTGAACTATTTCGGGAAATATTTCATTGTTATGCAGGATCTGCAATTACCTTGGCAGCTTAGTGTTTCATTGATCCTTTCTGTATGAATTTTACACAGGTGAGATGCCATTCTGCACAGAAATTGTAAGGATCCTACACGGCTTGGCAGTCCAAGAAAAAAATGGTTAAGGAAGCAAGATTTCAAAGAGCAAATTATATACCATATTTACTAGCATATAAACCTAGCAGTTTGAAAGCAAGACATTGCAAGTAGATAAATAGGGACCACTTCAGTGGGAAGGTAACAGCGTTCCGTGTGCTCCGGTGTCTAGTCATGACTGCCACATGGCCACAGAAACGTCTGCAGAAGCACACACCGCTGGCTCTTCGGTTTTGAAGCAGAGATGAGCGCTGGCTCTTCGGCTTTGAAGCAGAGATGAGCACTGCACCCTAGAGTCGTATATGACTAGCTTTTGAGCAAGGGAAACCTTTACCTTTTAACCTTTAAGACCCACTTCCCCCCCCTTAAAATATACTGGGGAAATGGAGTGCATCTTGTATTGTATATAGTGGCCTATAGTGGCCTTTTTTGCTAATAACGGGGTGTGTCTTATACTCCTGTGCATCTTGTATGCTGGCAAATATGGTGTATATATTTTCTTCTTGCAATGAGATAACTCTAAATCACACGCATGCACACACACATCATTGGATTATGCCTTCCAGAATTCCTAACCAATGTTGTTGTTGTTTTTTTGGGGGGGGGGGTGTGTGTGTGGGGGTGATGGGAACTTCAGTCCAACAACATCTGGAGGGACACACATTCCTCATCTCTGTCTGTTTTTCTTTCTCCAGAAGCATGTCATATTGCACAGAGATATTATAAACTCACGCATGCTGATGTTCCCCACTGTCACATCCCATGTTTGTCTTGCCTCTGTGCTATCTATGCATTAAGAAAATTCTGAAGGAGAAATGTCTCCCGAATCCCTGTAAGACGTGTCAACAAACTTCCATCCTGATCATGCAGGGTAAACGTGCTTAGCAAGTCTTTCTAACATCAGACCTTCCCACAATGTATGCAAGCCAGGGTCAGCAGAGGACACAATGAGGAGGCAGGGTTAGCCAAAGCCCAGTATCTTTCCATGCAGTGTTACTTGTGTGCAGAAAAACACACTAGAATATAGCTCTATTGGGATATATATTCAGCAGCATGACCATTACTGAGTTTTATTAATCATTTATTTTGTTACACCTCCATTAGTTTACCACACACACAATATCAGTACACAGACAAATGAAATAAATCTAAATGGCAGACATGGGGTTGGCTCCAGGAGTATAAACACAGCATATGTAAAATCTTCCAGAAGGAAGTGTCTTGTTTATAGGCAGAAGCACACATACACATACACACACTCTCACGTACACTCACTGAAGGCTCCATTCCCTCTGGCACCAATTAGCATCACTTTTGATTTTCTGAACTGAAAAGAGATGGCTTAAATGAGTCATAGAGACTGAACTTCCTCATTACCCTTTGAGATAGTCTGCAAGGTCAGAACACTGACTTGTAACTCTACAGTGCATTATAGGTTTTTGTGGACAAAAGGGGGATTTAGCTTTCTAGATGTGTAATCAACAATTTAGTGGTGTGAGTCTCTTTGTTTGACACACTCTCTCTCCATACAGGTGTAAGAAAAAGCCATTATTAGTAGCATACAGACCTCTAAATTAAAATCAAAATTGGAACAGTTTTCTAGGGTTAAACCACTGGGCGCAACTAATCCAGCTGGGTCCTGATTCACAAAGACAGAGTCTAGTCCCAGCAGTATGGAGAAAATGAATCAATATGACCAGATGCCAAATATTGACTCTTTGCAATCACAATTACATTTTCTACCCAACTTCCAATGTGACACATTCAAAGACACAAGGGACAGCAAGACTTCCTGCCATCTCTACTAACCTTTAGCCTTAATTGCACTGCCTCCAGCTATATTAGCAAGAATTCAATTCCCAAGAATATACAGGCCAGAAAATATATTTACTTATGGATACATGGTGAACTCCATTTGAAATCCAGCACACTGGACAAACTTACACAGTCTGTTCCTTAGCAATATTGTGAAAAAATGTAACACACCAAGAAAAACAGTCAAATCCACAGGAAATTGCTGCAAATAGTTGAGAATAATGTTTCATTATTCTGGTGTCATTGACTCCAATAAGAAATGATGAACCCATGACCATAAATGAAGTCCTTTTCAACAGCAAGAGGACAGAATTCTCCAATACAGTACATACATTACTTAATATAACCCAAAATCTCTATAGCATTTTGTTCTAGTCACGCTCCAGGCAGTTGGGTTTTAGGCCCCAGAGATGTCAATCTTTCACTCTAAATGGGGCAGAAGAAGTGGATCTGTGGTCCAAGGGGCTGATTTCAAGGCAACAGTTTAAAATCAGGAGCACAGTCAGAGCCATTACATAGAGGAAAGTGAGCCAAGCTTGGTGAAAGGAGCCTGGTTCTTGAGATCACTTAAATGAACAAACTAATATTGCAAACTAAAATACTGTACATCTCATAATGTTGAAAAATTGTTTTTTATATTTGGAAAACTGCCCAAAACATTTTGACCAAATCAGTCTGTGTCTGCCTTCAGGGGCTAGTCAAAAGCAGAAAAGAGAGACAATGTGTTGCTTATCATTGTAGTATACATTCAGGATAAAATTTCATTATTCTGAAGTTAAATTACATATACAATTCTTGAAACCAGCTAAATTGCTATTGCAGGCGCACCCCCCAATAAAGGACTCAGACACCAATGAAAGTGGATAACGGCATTGGGCCACATTTATTGATTCATGCCCTAGTCCGAATTATAAATTTCTATTGGTAATTGACCAATTATAATTCTTAAGGCAAGCAGGCCGAAGTAACACTGGTAAGGTACCACCCAAAATTGCCAACGGCAATTGTTACAATGTATCTATTTGTATCAATTTGTTTGTTGACAACAAACAAATTGTTGACCGTAGTCAATATCTAACTAATGACCCCACCCTCTGACGCGTATCCGTAAAATCACGGGGTGATGCATGCTGTCTAGCTGTAGCCATCACCCCGTCGCCTGGTTCGTCGTTGACCGGACAACGTTTAACCAACTTATACCTGTCTAGTGTTGTCCAGTCAATTGCGAACCTGCCGGATACCTGTGGGTCATAAATGTTTACCTTACCAGTGCTACCCGCCCATGTGACCAAAGTCAACAGCAGCAACAGAAAAACCCCTATATCAAACCATAGCAACAGTGTGGGATGGGCGAAAAAACCAGGACCCAAGAGCCAATTGTGAGTCCCAGCCAAAAATTCCCACCCGGCCCCGAAGCGACCAAAATATCACACTGTTAACTAGGGAGGGGGTGGAGGGGAAAAACTTCTCCGCTCCGTCGCTTCGCAAAATGGCAGCTCGGCTGCCTCGTGGCCGCCCCTTATATAAGGGTGCTGGCCCCGCCCCCTAACTACCCGGATGTCTTCGTCCGGTGGGGGGGGGCCACAAAGGGCGCGGCGGCCATTTTAGCGCCGCGCTTGCATTGCAGGCGCACCCCCCAATAAAGGACTCAGACACCAATGAAAGTGGATAACGGCATTGGGCCACATTTATTGATTCATGCCCTAGTCCGAATTATAAATTTCTATTGGTAATTGACCAATTATAATTCTTAAGGCAAGCAGGCCGAAGTAACACTGGTAAGGTACCACCCAAAATTGCCAACGGCAATTGTTACAATGTATCTATTTGTATCTATTTGTTTGTTGACAACAAACAAATTGTTGACCGTAGTCAATATCTAACTAATGGCCCCACCCTCTGACGCGTATCCGTAAAATCACGGGGTGATGCATGCTGTCTAGCTGTAGCCATCACCCCGTCGCCTGGTTCGTTGTTGACCGGACAACGTTTAACCAACTTATACCTGTCTAGTGTTGTCCAGTCAATTGCGAACCTGCCGGATACCTGTGGGTCATAAATGTTTACCTTACCAGTGCTACCTGCCACACGGGGAGGCTTCCCAGAAGGCTCACCGCCCCCCCAAGACCGTCAGCTCGGTCAACAGGCCTGCTCGCCTGTCCACTAACAAGAGGTCCATACCTCCCTGCGACAGATGGGCCCCATCCCCTGAGTAAAAGCTCGTAATTTTGCAGACTGATGTCGGGGAGGCGAACGACGCGTCCCCCACCTTTGTCGAAAAGGAACCGGGCAATAGCCCCATTCACGGAGCATCGGCTCGGCCAAGAGCCTCGAGGCCGCACGCCCCCCTGTAAGCGTACCGCGGTATCGTGTCCGACCAATTGAGGGTTGTGGCAGGCCACACATAACGTGAGTGGGGCAGGTCACTGCAAATCGCAAGCTTCCGCGATAGGCCAGTGACCCGCCCTAAGCCATCGCCCCCAAGGTACATAACTAGGACATCCGGCGAGTCAGCATCCCTGATGTAGAAAAGGAATGGCAACAGTTCCCGCCATAACATGCCGCGCTTACCATAGCACCTGAGACATGCGGATGCACCCAGTCCCAGTCGGGGTCCCCACTCTGTCGCCGCAGCGTAACGCGCTGCCCTATGCAGCGTTACGCGCTGCCCTGTGCAGCGTAACGCGCTGCCCTGTTCAGCGTAATGCGCTGCCCTGTGCACATGGCTATGGCCCACCAGGCACACTGTCACCGGTGTAATACGACACCCAGGGTCTGTCAAGGAAAAAAAAAAAGGGGGGGAGAAACAGTGCAGTGACTAAACTGGTATACACGGTTGAAGAGGGCGAACACAAACTGAAAACATTGTGATCCCCACCCTCCCATGCGGCGAATGTCAGCCCCGGAGTACCCAAAAACAGCTGCAGTAGAAGCCGCCCCTATCCTGAATGAATGGGTGCCGCAACGAGCCCCAGGGAGGCCAACTCTGGCCAGTGCCTACCGGCACCCTCCAAAATTGAAATTTAGTAAGGGGAGACCCATCTTGGTGACAGAAAAACGGGCCATGGTGCGTGCCATGCAGTGCAAGGAACTCCTGTAGGGCACCAACCGGACAGATGTCTGCCAAAGAACACCGTAGCAGTCTTACCCCACTGCCTACGCCATGCTGATCGGTCTTAGAGGAGCGTATCCTCAACTGAGCCCAGTCTTTGGCCACACAGACATCTTCGAGTTCCAGTGCCCTACGACTAGCATCCGCCTTAGACAGCATCACAAGCTCGCTGATGCGGAGCGCTCCAAAAAAGGCCACCGTTGTAGCCGCATGAAACAGGGCTGCCTCATACCTATCAAAACATAGGTCCTGCCAGCCCCGTGCCAGTTGGGTAAGAACCCCTGGGGAAATTGGGTGGCGGTCGTCCGGGCTACGCCCACGCTCCCGCACCCACCCCTCCAAAACGTGTCTCACACGGAAGTCAGCGGTACTGTCCGCATGTCCACCTACTTTGGCCATAAAAGCCAGCGCTGACAGCCTGGATGCTATGGTTCGAGGTGCAAGGCCCTGGGAATGCAAGTCAACCATGAATTGAAGTATATGGGCCACCGGGATAGGCCAGGTATCTGGCAGCCGGAATTGGGCACAGAATGCCCTGAAAGAATTGAATGCGTGTTGATACGCCTTATGCGTGCGTGGCGCTAGCGACATGCCGATCGCCCGGTTCACCTCTCCTTGCCAAAGGTCCATATCTCGTCCGGGAGTGGCGAGGAAAATTCCTCTGCATCCGGGGCCAAGGCGCGGAACCGGGAGATCTGCAGGTGGGACAAAGCGTCAGCAATATCATTATTGACCCCCGGGACATGCCTGGCCCGGAACATTAAGGCGCAGGCTGCGCAATACGAACTGGCGCACCAGGTCCATCACCCTGGGTGATTTGGAAGTCTGTGAGTTGACAATGTGGACAACAGCCGCATTGTCACACCAGAAATGAACAACCGAGTTGGCCCACTCATCACCCCATAGCATCAAGGCCCCCAGGATGGGAAAAAATTCCAGGTACGTGAGGTCCCGCAGGCGCCCCGTACCTGACCAGGCTGGTGGCCACCCACCATAGGCCCACTTCCCATTGAAGTACATCCCATAACCCAGGGACCCAGAGGCATCGGACTGTATCTGGAAACGAGGGGAAGCCAGAAGGTCAAACCTCCAAAATGACACCCCATTGAACTCCTTCAGGAACTGGAGCCAGATAAGCATATCTGCCTTAATGCCCTGGGTTAGTCTGACCCTATGGTGGGGCCTGGACAAGCCTATCATTGCGTCGCACAAGCGCCGGGCAAATGCCCTGCCCGGTGCGACCACCCTGCAAGCGAAATTGAGATGACCATGCAACACCTGCAGGTCCCGCAGTGATGCCTTGCGTTTAGCAAGCAAGTCCGAGATAAGGGCCACTATCCTTGACACCTTATCCCCAGGTAACCTAGAAGCCTGCGCTACCGTGTCAATCTCCACCCCCAGGAAGACTACCTGTGTAGATGGGCCCTCGGTCTTTTTGGGCGCTAAAGGGACACCCAGTTCCTCCATTAGCATCTGAAATGTGTTGAGGAGACGTGTGCACGTGTCCCAGCCCCGTTCACCCCCGAATAAAAAATCATCCAGGTAATGGGCTACAGACCGGGACCCTGACCTGCGGACAAAAGCCCACTGTAGGAAGGTGCTAAAACGCTCGAAGGCCGAGCACGATATGGAACAGCCAAAAGGCATGGCCTTATCGAAATAATATTCACCCCGGAACTTAAAACCCAGCAACTCAAAGTCACCCGGGTGAACCGGCAGGAGGCGAAAGGCAGACTTAATGTCGCACTTAGCCAACAGCGCACCCGGGCCACATGAGCGCACCATGCGCAGCGCTTGGTCAAAAGATGTATACCTGACCGAGCAAAGGTCATCAGGGATAGCATCATTGACCGATCGGCCGGCTGGGTAGGACAAGTGATGGATCAGGCGGAACTTGCCCGGTGACTTCTTGGGCACCAAGCCCAAGGGTGACACTTTAGGGTTGGGGAACGGGGGTGCAGGGAAAGGGCCAGCGACCCTGCCCGCATCAACCTCCTTAGAAATGCTGGCGGCAGCCCCCTCCTCCCTCCCCTTAAGGGACAAAAGGTTGGGGGCATCTTGGGGGGACCTATCACCCTGGAAAGGAATACGGAACCCCAGTCGAAAACCTTGAAGCAGGTAAACCGCATCTGCCCCCCTCGGGTACGATGCGAGCCAACGCTCCAGCATGTCCACATTAATTGGGGAGGGGGCCTTTTGGTGGACCAGCTCCCTCTGCGGCAGTCTTGCCAGCCCCTTGTCCGCCCCTACCTTTGCCCCACACCCCTCCAGGCCTGGGGCAGGCGGAGGCCGCATGGGGGCCAGCGCAAGAGGGACACTCATGCCTGTACCGGCAATTCTTCCTACTGCAGGAACCATTGGACGAGAAAGTCCAGCACAGCAGGTGGGCTGGAACCCCCTGCCCCGCCACCTGGCGGGGTGTCTGTGCTGGGGCCGCTCGCTGGACCGCATGTCCACAATGGTATCTGTCCCTAGGCGCAGGGTGCGTGGGAGTCATGTACAGAAGCCACAGCTTCTGGCAGGGCTCATCCCACCTCATCACAGGGTGCAGGGGAATCCGCATACGGAATTCCTCCTCGTAAGCCAACCATGACGGGCCCTGGAAGTCGACCATCGCCCGGTAAATGTTGTCCAAATACTGGACCATCGGAATCGCCAAATCCGGCCGGGCCCTGAGGTAGACCGCCATGTATATAAGGTATGCCGGCAACCAATTGGCCCACGTATGCGGCGGCTTACGACGACGTGCCTGTTCCTTATCCTTCTCATCCTGCCCCTCCCTCTCCTCTTTGGTGGGCTCTCTGTTAAGAAGGGAGAAGATGTCGACATACTCCCCACACCAGATCTTCTCTTTGGTGGCCTGGGCCAAATGGTCCCCCAGGGGCAAGGAATACCCCGCTGTCGGCAATGCTGACACCGGCACAGTGGGAACCACGGGGGTCTGAAAAGGAGCCTGGACCAACCCAGCCACCCCTAACACATTCCCAAATGAATAAGAGGTACCACCCAAAACTGGGCCCTGGGTTAGCGGTGAAGTCGCCGGGTGGGACGTCGGCGACTGAACCGTTGCACCACCCATGCGAGGCCACGGCCACTGGAATGCCCCCCCCAACGTGGGTAGGTGTGTGGGTGCACTAGATTGAACCGCATACTCACATGCAGCACCCCCGCGGGCCGCCCCCACCGGGGGTTCCGGCCCGCTGGGGGCGTCGGAGCTCACGACCACAATTGAGCTCGTCGACGAGGCCTGACCAGCGTCAGCCTGTTGAGTGGGGAGCTGCGAGGCAGTGGCCGAAGCCGGCATGCGCGCCTCGGGCAGCTCGACCCGGCCTGCCGCCTGCCGCTGACCGGCAGACAATGGATCAACCTGCACCCTAAAAGGCACCCCCGGGTGGCTAACCCTCGCGAGGGATGCCTCGAGGGCCGCAACGCATGCCAGAAGGGCCTCAACACTAACGTAGCCCCCTAAGCCAAGTGGGGGCAAAGGGCCAGCCGGGTGCAGGTGCCAGTCCAGGTCCCTGGACCCCGGGGCCCATATACGGCCATGACCCCAGGCCCGGCCCCTGCAGGGCCGGTGGGGTACCCTGCCAGGGGAGGGAACCCAGCCACCCCCCCTGGCTGAAACCCCCCGCAGGAAGCTGCGGACCCATGGAAGAAGGCCCCGCAGAATGGGCCGCGCCAAAGGCAGTGGCCACTGCTTGCGGGCCAGGGGCCGCGGCCCCAGCTGGGCCGGTACGTGGACCCCCGGCCTCGGGCCAAGGGTAATTAACCCCATCCCTCCGCTCCCGGTGGGCTCAGGCAAAGGAGGCTGCTGGGGAGGCGCAGCCGCGGTCCTCCGACCCGGCTGGCGCCTCCGCGCAGAACGAGCCGCGTTCGCAGTCGCCTTCTTCTTCGAGGGCATAGCAGCCAATGATGGGAAGCCTAAAAGTCAAGAAAATCAGCAGCCAGAGGCTTCCCCGAGCAAGGCAAGTGCGACGGAGGTAAGAGAGAAAAACTTCTCCACTCCGTCGCTTCGCAAAATGGCAGGTCGGCTGCCTCGTGGCCGCCCCTTATATAAGGGTGCTGGCCACGCCCCCTAACTACCTGGATGTCTTCGTCCGGTGGGGGGGCCCGCAAAGGGCACGGCGGCCATTTTGGCACCGCGCTTGCATTTTCATTATTTACAGAGAAAGAACACTCATCAGGCATTGACTATCTACACCTATAAATCCAGATGTTAACCGTTGGATTTCGGCATACGCTTCTGCACCCATCCACACTATCCTGTACTGAGCCTCCTGCACTCGCCCAAACCCGGCCCGCAGAGTACTGCATGGTTGTTGAAGCCGGCAGTGGGGCAACAGCCCCATGAACGAGAACAAAGGGAAACAACTTCAATTCCCAATGTCCTCTGCGCCACACCTCAGCCAATCAGGCTGACAGGCCTGAGCAAATAGAATGTTGGGAAATGCAGTGCACCCAATTGAAATTGAGCCGCAGAAATAACAACCGCACAAACGCAAACAAAACAAACAAAACTCCAAGTCCCAGCATCCTATGTGCCGTGAGCACTTCAACCAATAAGGCTGAAGGGCGCGAGTGCACAGAATGCTGAAAAAGCCAGCGCGTGAAAAATGAAATGGAAAAATGCTGGCATCCCGCATTGGGAATGCAAGTCTGCCGCAGGCAGACGCAGTGCCTCATGGTCTTGCAAAACAAAAAACCACGGCAAGACATCCACCGGCCTTCTTTCCTGGAGCAATGGGGAGAAGAGGGACTCCCTCTCCTCTATGCTACCCTGCCGAAGATACGGCGAGACCACCGCCGGCCTCAAAGTAAGTTGAGCCGGGGTGGGAAAAAAACCAGCAGCTGGAAGCAGTTCGTCAGGGGAAGCAGGGGGCATATGACTGGCTGCTGCCTTTGTACTTCCGACACCACTGTTTTGAGAACTAGCATGAAACAGTGGTGGAGGCAATACAAAAGCAGCAGCCAGCAATCTGCAAGGAAGAGCACCACCCCTTATAGATCGCTGCCTGCTGATCTCCGGTTAGATAAGCCGGTTAGGTAAGCCAGGAGAAAAAGGAGACAGAGAGGAGAGAACCATTGTCAGGCAGATAGCTCTTCTCTGCCTCCTATTCACCCAACCTACCTAACTAGACGAAGAGCGGGCTGACTCCTCCTTTTCCCCATTGCTGCATCGAAACCAAATTTTGAAGCAGCAATGGGGAAAAGAGGAACCAACAGACAGGCCATTCGTCATGCAAAAAAATACAACAGTAACAAAACCAAACATTTACCCAAAATGCCAACCACCAAAATTAATAAAACACAAATAAATAAATAATTTAAAAAACACATTAACCAAAAAAAAATAAACAACAAAATTCACAAACAAAAACACCCACAATACGATAAAAGCACAGAAAAATCACCTAACTACAACATGAAAATACCTAACTCTAACAACAAAACTACCACAAATTACACAAATAAACACGAACAAAATCACAAAAATAAAAAACAACCAGAAATAAACAAACCAATTAAACACATCTAAAACCCATCAAAACCACAAAAGAACAAACAGAAACACCTCCCAGACCACCGCCACAAAAACAAAACAAAGAAAAAACCAGAAGAAAGAAAACCAGAGAACTCACCAGCATGTCCTCCCTTCATGAGACTGGAACAGAACTGAAGAAACAAAGAGTACTTACTGGAGGAAGCCCCACCTAGAGGCCAGGAGAGAAAAAACAAGTGAAACAAAAAAAGAATCCAACACTATTTCTAACAGCCCCACCTGCAGGCCGGAAGATTAAAAACAAGTCATAAAAATGTAAAGCAGCCCTCTTGCTAACAGCCCCACATAGAGGCCACAAGAGTAAAAACAACTCAAAAAATGAGAATAAATCAAAAGTTTACATAATAAAAAAATGTTAAATAAAAAACATTTGTAGCATCCTCTGTACATTTTTTTACTCAACCCCCCCCACCCCAAATCAGCAAAACACAGTTTATAACAGCCCGGCAATGCCGGGCAAACTATGCCAGTTATATATAAACATGATATTTCTTATAAATCATAATGTTTAGTATATGAAAGTCTGGTCCCCAGTGCCACTAAACTGCCAATGCCTTAGCAAGTATTTTCCAGATCATAGTGACCAATTCAAAAGTTAAATGTTTAAAGGCCTCCCAAATTCTTTCCATGTAGCCCTCCAAACTGCTTGTTTACTGCTATCACCCTCAAGACATTTCCCCTAAGAACTACACTGTTCTTCCTGCCTTGAGCAGCCTCATCTACGGTAATTCTTCTGGCCCCTTTCTTTCTTTCTTTAATTTTTATTTAATTTTAATTATCATTACAATACAAAACAAATAAAACATAATATAATATAACACGATAAAATTGTTCATTGTTAACATCCATCAAAGATATTGCCAATACTTTCTTAGTACTTTATAATTATTCCACCACCCATCCATGATCATTCCACCACCCATCCATAATTATTATTATTTATAATTATTCCACCACCCATCCATAATTATTCCACCACCCTTCAAACGGCAGCATACCCAATCCTCATTTATTCCATAGTATTCTAAGAACACATATATAATAAAATAATAAAAAATATATACTAACATATAATAACTTTAAACACCCTGTGTACTTACATCTTATAGGAGTCTGCGGGATTTCACATTTCTTCTCACCATTTCCAAAAATATGCCTTATCCAGTGCCTGGCTGTCCTCCTGTTCACTTTTCATCGAATGGTCAACGAATGGCTGCCAAATTTTCCAAAATCTATTTTCTTTAATTTTGCCTTTATATTTATTTATTTCCCATGTCAGTTTGTCGTTCAATGCAAGATCCCACATCTCCTTATACCATTCTTCTATTTTCAAACTCCCCTCCGATTTCCAATTCCTTGCAATACACATTCTACCCATTACCACCATTAAGGATAGTAATTCCTTTTTATCCTCATTCAGTTCTAATTTTTCAACATCCGTTAGTAATACCTTACCTGCATCTAGTTCATATTCAATCCCTAATATCTCCCCTACCTCTTTTTCAATTTCCCCCCAAAATTATTTTACCACAGTACATTCACGTGTCCATAAGTTCCCAAAGAATTTTTACATCTCCAACACTTTTTACTTTTTGTATTATCCATTTGAAACAATCTCTCTGGAGTCAAATACCATTTCCACAAGATCTTAAAATTATGTTCCTTTATTCTAACTGACATGGTTCTCATAAATCGTTTTCTCCACTTATTTTTCCAATTTCTTTCTGATATTGCTATGTTCAAATCTTGCTCCCAACATGATTTCAATGTTTCTTGCGGGTTTCCTTCTTTATTTAATATTCTATATACTCTACTCACTATTCCCTTTATTCCCACAATTCCCTTTCTCATTTTTAATATCAATTCCTCAAATTCGGTTTTACCCCTTTCTAAACTTATTTGTCCCAAAAATTGACCATTCCATTTATCTATCGACGCTCTCTGTAGCCAATTTAAGTTCAACTGTGCACATATTTCCACTTTTTCCCTACTATCTTTACACACTCTTACCCAGTCCTTCAGCATTGAAACATCATTCTTTTCTAATACCTCCCTTCTCCTTTCATCATTTTTTATCGGAAAACTTCCAAGGTCTTCCAACTCCACAATAGGTGACATGTCCGGACTTAATTTCTTTTTGACCCTTCTCCATACCCCCAACAATGTCTTCATCATCTTATTTTTAACTTTAATTCTTCCATCATTAATATCAAAAAAATATACCTTTACCCGTTCGATCTAACTCCTTCATTTCCAATTCTTCCCATATTACTCTTTCTCTTGCTAATATCTTTATAATACTCTTAATTTGAAAAGCTCTATAATAATTTCCCAGATTAGGTATTCCCAATCCTCCCTCTTTTTGCGGTAAATACCAAAAAATCTTTGCTATTCTGGGTTTCCTTCCACCATTACAATAATTATTTAATATATTTTGAAAGTCCTTAATTTCTTTATCATTTAGATAAATTCGTAATGCATCAAACAGGAAATTGATTTTTGGCAGTAACATCATTTTACACATCACTATCCTGCCAAACCAGGATAATTTATTCTTTTTAAATTGCTCAATTTTATCTTTAATTTCCTTTTTTTTTTGTTTTTCATAATTCAATCGTTTGAGATCCTCAAATTTATGACATATTTCAACTACTAAGTATCTCAAATTATTTTTAACTTGCATTTTAAATTTGTCTCTAATTTTCTTTTGTTCCTCTTTATCAACATTGCAAAATATCATCTCAGATTTATCCCAATTTATTCTCAGTCCAGTCACCTCCTCAAATTCTTTTAAATGACCTTGAATTTTTTCTAGCGCTTTTCTTGGATGTTTCATAATTACTAATGTATCGTCCGCATAAAGACTTATTTTATTTTCTGAGACCCCTTTTATTCCACTATCTCCTCTTATAGCTTCAGCTAACAATTCCATCGCCATTATGAATAATATTGAGGACAGTGGACAACCCTGCCTAGTGCCAGCTTTCAACCTTATTTCATCCGTGAACTCATCATTTACCTTAACCTTGGCTAATCCAAATTGATACAATTGTCCAATCATACTACAAAATTTATCTCCAAACCCATAAAATCTAATAATTTCCTTAATTGTCACCACTGCAATGAATGAAAAGCCTTGAAAATATCCAATGATAATAAACCAACTTTTTCTTTTGTATTACCTGCAATATCTAATAAATCCAAGACCCTCCTTGTCAAATCTGTCATATGTCTTCCTTTCAAGAATCCAGCTTGGTCCTCATTTATATATTTAACCATAATTCCATTCAATCTGTTTGCGACTATTGCTGTAAATATCTTGCCGTCCTGATTTATCAAAGAGATAGGCCTGTAGGATTCTGTTTTTTCTAAATCCTTTCCAGGTTTCGGCAACAAAACAATTATAGTCCTATACCATGATGACGGTATCATCCCACCATCCATTCTATAATTAAACAACTTCACCAATCTTGGAACTACACAATCTTTAAATTCCTTATAAAATTCCGCTGTTAACCCATCATCACCTGGTGATTTTCCTGTCTTCAAGCTGGCTATTGTGTCTCTTACCTCCTTTTCCGTTATTTTCTCTTCCATTCTATTTTTGTGCTCTAAATTTATCTTTTTTTGTACACGCTTTTCCAGTTGTTCTCTCAATTTCTCTATATTCACTTCTCTTTTAGAATATAACTGCTGATAAAAATTTTCCACTATCTTAATCTTTTCCTTAATTTTATTACACCTCCTACCTGTTTCATCCACCAGTATTACAATCTCTCTTTAATTCTTTTTTCGTTAGCTGCTCTTGCCAGGAACTTCGAATTTCTATTACTAAACTCAAAATAATCCCTCTGTAAATACACTAAATCTTTTTTAACTTTTTGTATATATTTCCCTATCAATTCCTTTTTTAACCTTTGCATTTTTTCAAAAAACTCTTTACTTTTTGTCTTTACATGCTCTTCCCACAAGCATTTGATCTCATTCTCAAGCTCATTCTGTTTGTCCCTAAATTGTTTGTTTTTAACACTAGCCAACTTAATACATTCCCCTCTAAACATCGACTTCATGGCATCCCACACTATGTTGTAATTAACCTCACCTGTATCATTCCAATCCCAACACTCACTCCATTTTTCCATTATCTGTTCTTTACCTTTCTGATCATGAAACAATTTATCGTAAAATCTCCAATTTCTCCTATATCCCTTTGCACCTTCAATTTTTACTTCTAAATAAAATTTCGCGTGGTCTGATTCTTTAAAAATTCCAATCTCTGCATCTTCTAAATTTCTAACCATATTTTCTGTTACAAAAATATAATCTATTCTGGAATAAGTGTTGAGGACCTGAGAAAAATAGGTATATGCTCTCTCTGTTCCTTTAATCTCCCGCCAAGCATCCTTCAAACATAGAGCCTTCATCCATTTATCCAAAATCTTCATATTATCCCCCTTTCCAGACCTTAATACATTGGAACTATCATCCTTTGCCCTTATTAAATTAAAGTCACCTGCTACAATCATTTTCAATGTTCTCTCTTTTTCTAATATTTCCAACACTATGTTTAAAAATTCTTGTTGATGATCATTTGGAGCATATATATTAACTAAGGTTATTTCTTCATCGTCTATTTTCCCTATAATGATCAGGTATCTACCTTTTGGATCGGAAATACTTTTTAACATCTCAAAGCCAAGTCTCTTTGAAATCAGGACCACCACCCCCTTGCTTTTGAAGTACCATATGACTTTTCATATAACTCCATCCATCCCAAGAATAGCTTATTAGTATCCCCTAATTTTTGATGAGTCTCCTGAAGAAAGACTATATCAGCTTTATCCTTACGCAAAGCAGATTCTATCCTCCTCCTCTTCACTTGACAGCCAGTACCTTTCACATTCCACGTCAATATTTTAAACCCCCTCATTATTTAATTAGCATTCTTCCCTTCTGACCTCCCCGGACTCCTACATGTGCCATCTCCTTCACCCTATACTGACTAACATTAAAATACAAAATTACATTACAATTAACAATTAACATGTACAAAATTTAGGCTACCCTCCCCACTCTCCCTTCCAGAAAGTGGCCCTTGTCACCCAAAGAGGGGGGGGACGTGTAAAAAAACAACAACCAAAGTCCCTAAAGCTCTAGCGCCAATCCACTAATGTAAAAAATAATAAAAAATAATAATAAAAAGTAAAAGAAAAAAATATTATTTCAGCATCTCTTTTTCCCTCCTCTATATACATCATCTCTCTCCTTTTAAATTCATTCCGGTTCAACGCTCTTCCACCGCCACCTGTACTTCCAATTCTGTCTCATTTCCTCCTGTTGCCCCTCTCTCTGACTCACCTGCATGTTCTCTTCTCATTCCCCCTGATTCCACCAGTGCTTTTCTTAAACCCCTCCATTCACGAGATGATGCCTTAACCAAACCCATTTGACACAAATATTCCAAACAGTCCATTTCTTCATCCAACATGTGCTTTTTTATCATAGAAAAATCTGAGCTGTTTGGGGAATTTCCAGTGATAATCAATCGAGCTTTGCCTGAGCAATTTTGTCACAGGTTTCATCTTGAACCTTCATACCCATTATTCTACAGATATGTCATTATAAACCTCTATATCGCATCCCTCAATTTTCAAAACGCCAGGTCCAGCTTGTTTTAAAAAACTCATCACCTTTAATTTATCAGCTCAAGTTGCAAATTTAACTAAAACATTTCTATGTGCTTTTTCCCCCTTTTCTTGCACCCAGTCTGAAAAAGCTGACAATATCTTCACTTACAAAATTTATCCCCATATTCAAATTATTCAGCCAATCAACTATTCTTTCTTTCAGCTTATCTGGCATTTTTTCCAACAAATTACGAATGACCACATTCTGTTTTCTCATAACCTCTTCAACTAGATCCAATTTCTTCACCTGTGATTGCACCTTTATTTTAACTTCTCTTTCATCCTCCTGTAACCCTCTCATATCCTCCTGTAACCCTCTCATATCCTCCTGTACCACTTTCACATCCTTTTGAACCACATTCAAGGCTTTATCCATTCTCTGATAATTAGCTTCTACCTTTATGGTAAAATCAGTTAATTGAGAAGCTAACTTTTTATGACATCCCATTATTTCTTCCTTATCTTCTCTGATTTCATGAAACCACTTTGCGTTTGCCTCCTTCATCTTATCAATCTTTTTCATCAATTTCCCCAGTTCCACTAATTTTTGCACTGGATCCACTGAGTCCGGGTCTGTCCCTCCAACTGTTGATGTCTCCACTGTGGCCTTCTCTTTCCTCTCTTCCTTCTTTTCTTTGTTCCAATCTTTTAGGCTTGACCACCTCCTCCTCCTCCTTTTTCTTCTCCATGCTTGCCATCAAATCTTCAAAAAATGCTCTCAGTAGCTCAATCTTTTTATCTCCAAACTCCAGCTTCCTTAAATGCTCAAATATGGTTGAAATATTGCTGAAAACAAGCCAAGCACTATCCAAGCACTATCCAAACTTCAGTTGTAATCCAAACTGTAATTAAGGCTTTCTTCTTTTATAAATTCCAATTGCCAATTAATATTCAACAAATCCCGGTAAGATCTTCATACCCCGATATTCCCAAAGTTTAGGAGAAATTGATCCAATAAATCCAAAGCCAAAAAACAAAACTGTGACGATCAGACGCAAAGCCAAGATGCAATCTGGAACCCCTTTTCTTTATAATCCCATCTGCGGTGGCAGTGTAAAAAAGATAACAACAAAAATAACACTTCCAATTCAAAAAGAAGAAGGAACAGCAGGAAGATTAACTTGTATCCAAGAGAGGGGAGGAAAAAAAAGAACACTCTCTTATATCCTGGAAAAGTCCATAGTAATTGCAAAGAATCGCTATAATGTTGCAGCTTTCCACTGCCCTCTGGGTCTATCTCCTCCCCCTCTTTCCAGGCCCGAGCATTCACAAACCTTCTGAAAATGTTGCAAACTCTATACTTTAAGTTTTCAACCTCCTTCTCTCTTCCGTAATTGCCCCTTTCTTTTACCGTCTTTTACTCCAATTATCAACCTCCTCAGTCACCTCTCTCAGAATTTTCCAGCAACTTTTTAAAGTTTAGATCTTCTCCACCGCCATTACCACTGCTCTTCCGTTCTCCCAACTTCCACCCTCCTTCCACACTTGCCTTCCTTTCTCACGGGTCCGAAAGGCACCAACCACACAGGTCCGATTCTCCTGCCACAAGTCTCCCGTACCACCAGTGAAGAGCTGCACCCCATTTAGAGTCCTCTTTGTTTCTTTTTACTCTCCCGTTTGCCTTCTTGGGCATCCCGCCCACCCGTGGTTCGCCCGGCCACGGCTTGCGCCGTCTGCCTTACCAGCCACCTCCGTGGGCTTTGACCTCCCAATCAGAACAGTCCCAGCACAATTTCCTCTAACAAAGGACTCATCCAATGCTTCTCAGTTTCCAAAATGCATTCCAGCCTTTCTATTTGGTCTTTTCTGGAGTTTTTAACTTTAAATTCTCATTCTAAAATCTCTTTAATGGCGCGAGCCATTACAAAAAGCATAATAACAATGCTCTTTCTTCTGTTCTCTATGGTTCCTTCAAGTGGTGGGATTCAAACATTTTTATTATGTACTCTGTGGGAATGGTATTTTGGGATTGGCCAGGGGGAAAGCTCTGTGTTGCACCCGAATTAGGACTACTTTATTTCAAAACTTGGATGGGCGGGCCCAGCCGGAATTTCTGCTACTGGTCCTGGCGAACTAGGGCGAACCTGCTTAATCCAACCACTGGTTCCTTAGGTACCCATAGCAATAGCATTTCTTCATTGGCCCCTGAATATTTTCTTTTGATCTAAACCAGTAGATTAATAAATGTGTTACATTTTGATTTAACAAATGACCCTCTACAAGAATTGAGCACTCTAATGCAGCCTCTATGTCCCAGAATATTGCGAGACCATTGATTAATGGAATATATTAGAGAAGAGGAGCAATATCTAATTCTTTGTTTGGACTTCAGCCAGAGGACCATAGACCTATTCTTAATAGCAGAACCTTATTTTTATCTGTATGGACAGCATCTATAGTCTAAAAGCGTAGATTTTTCAAAAATGTCTACGGTCCTAAAATGATTTACCAAAAGGGTTCCTGATCTTCAGTTTCTGATAATGGCAAGATGCTCACTTATATGCACTTTTTTGCTCTGGTAGAATTTTATTTTTACATTTACTATGCTAAATCATAACTAGAGTAGGCCCATTGTTCAAAAAAAAAAACTACAAAGAAATTAACTCACCAAATCTCTGCTGATTTTAGTAATGACTTACTGTAACTAAACTAAGCTACAGGAATTCAACCACAGTACGTTTATAGGTTGAGACTGAAAAATGAGATAAGCTTATGGGTTTTCAAAACTTTAAACATATTGAGTTTAGAGCTTTTAATGGGAGCTTTCACAATCATGAGGTGTTCAACAAATTACTCTATAATCCACATTTAACTAAAGCAGCATTGTTGGCTCTGTTTGATCAAAACAAAGACATGAACCAATACAGTCTAATTAAACATCCACTTTATTTATATTCTCCCACCTACTAAGTGAGAATTGTGGGCACTTTCATGCTGTATTTAATTTGGGTGCTAAGTGTTTGATTTATTCATAAGCAGTTGTTCTAATCTGATTTCAGACCAGTTAGTACATTTTTGAACATCTTCTTTTGTGTGGGTCTTCTCCTTGTCCCCACTCTGTCGGTTGCCCGTGGGAATAATTGGCTAAATCTTTCCCCAGAGGTTCGCTTCGCCTTTGACAGATCCGGGGATCAACTGAGCTTGGCAGGAAAGGCAATTGGGGTGCGGGCTAGTTAGTTAGTTTGGGGGGCAAATCATAAAGCCTTGGCTGATGGCTACGATAGAAACAGGGCAAAAACCAGAGATGGTGACTCTAATGGAAATACACAATCCTCCGCTTCTGGTTGCACCTTAAGATGGGCAAATAAGCCGCGCCAGACAGCAGAACAAGCTAGGTACCTGGAGTCAATACAAATAAGGCTCCGAGATAGGGCAGGAACAATGGGTTTCGCCAGTCCAGACCTTAATAAGTTGTGGGTTGTCTATTAACCACAGAGCAATGTCCAAGAGCAGGTATTGGCTTGACCACCGGAAAATGCCACGTATGCAAGCCTTCTGTATTAGGGGGCCACGCGCATCCTACGCACATATCACCCCAAGGCAGGGTAATAAATACGTGCCACCCAACCCAGATCGGGGCTGAACTTCACTGCATGATTGTCTCACATGTCTTCCTTGTGGCCAGCCACTCTCACACCTGGGAGCCATCCCAACATCTGGTGACCCCAATGTGATTCTTATCTGAAGCCACTACGTGATTCTGATCAGAACGCTACCCCAATCAGAACCCGACGCGATCCCGAGGGTAGGCCAGTGCGGTCCCTAGCCACGACAATCCAGAAGCAAGGAAGCCAATGCGACCACAAGCCCGGCAGACCCCTACGTATTGGAACGGACATGTACCAAAGCCAGGGGAGAGCCTTTATCCTGTACAGCAGAGGCAGAGCAACAGAAGCCCATGGCAGAGAGCCATAGCCATGATCCCGATCCACTGACCAGACCCGAGGGACATCGTCCTGTGCATCACCCACCCCGCCATACTACCTAGAACTTGTCCCGCGGAAATGAATCCAGAGAACCCCTGACCAGGTAGTAATGGGGGCTCGCTGGGGGGGGCAAAACTCGACTGTCAGGCAGTGGGCTCAGGTAGAGGAGCTCGAAGCCCTGGCCAGGCAGTTTCAGATAAAGGTGAGGAGGAACCACCTGATGGACCTGGTGGTGCATCAGGGGAAACACTGTCTGTTCTACCCAGAAGCAGGCATGATGGATCCAGAGATTTGGGACAGCATAAGGAAATGCCTTAAGGAAGAACCCCGAGTGCCCGCCAAAATCATAGCAACTTGGAGCAAGTGTAGACAGATAATTGCAGCAGTCAGTCCAGCCCAGGTAGAGACTGAGAAAACCCCCAGCTTACATAGAGCCATCAGCCCCAGCGTGTCTCTACCCGACCATCCAGTTCCGACATAGGGGCTTGGGGGACTCCCCTTCTGCAGCAGCTGCAGAAGGGGTGGGAGTTTGCAGAAGCCTAGGAAGTGCAGGTGCTTCCTAGGTCACTAAGAGTCCCTACCAGCTAATGGTAGAAGAGGAGTTGTACAAGGGGGAATTGCCGGCCACAGAACTGGCCAAGCTCCAGACACTGTGTCCAGTCTGCTTAGAGATGGACGTCCTCATGGGCAATCAGGTGGCAGTATACATGCCTATTCCATACAAGCTGCTTGTGGAAATCCGCAAAGCCATCACAGATGCAGGCTCCAAAGCAGATTCACAAGGGGCATGCTCCAGCAGCTGTGGGAATCCACCACGCTCATCCCTCATGACTGGAAAGTCATGATGAGGATGATGCTGAACCCCAGCCAGTACCTATTGTGGAACAGCGAGTACCGGCTAGAAGCACAGGCTAGGGCTGCCAGGATGGGAGGAGCAGTAATTCCTGAACAGCTATATGGTTCAGGGCAGTCCGATACCATCCAGACGCAGTCTGTCCTGCCAGCAGCCACATTCCAGCTGGCTTCTGAGGTCGCCTTCAAGGCATACCTCAAGGTACCCACCACTGGCAAGGGCGCCAAGAATTACACCACCATCAAACAGGGAGCGCAGGAATCCTACATGGACTTCATTAACCGGTTAGAGGAAGCGATTAGCAGACAGATAGACAACCAGGAGGCCCAAGAGGAGCTTATGATGAAACTGGCAAAAGACAATGCCAACCTCGACTGCCGCAAAATCCTGCAGGTAATGGGTCACAGAACCGGTTATATATATATAACTTTTAACTTTTTCAAAAATATACAGACATACATAAAACAATACATCATAAAAAAGAAGAAAAAACATATATTTCATAAAAATAATCTCATACATGATAATTGAACTATTACCTTTTATAGCTGTCTATAATGTTAAACATCCCCTAGAAAAACAACTAACCTGTATCAAAAGAAAATTGCACAAAATTTCTACAACTATAATCATCTCATAAAACATTTCAGTAATACTGTACTTTAAGTACAACTATCAAAATCGAATTTTCCCTTGAATTCCACCCAGTGTTGATTTACATTGCCCTGGAAAGCTCGGTCCCAATATTTACCTCCAGAAACTACTTTGAATTGGTACAGGTCTACTACTTTCATCACCCATGAGACAGTAATCTACAAAAGGCTTCCAAATACTCCAAAATCTATTTTCTTTCAATTTATCCCTTTTTACTTTTATTTCGCATGTCAGTTTATCGTTCAATGCTAAATTCCACATTTCTTTATACCATTCTCTCGTCTGTATAATTACATCATTTTTCCAATGTCTAGCAATACATTGACTACCCGTTGTTAACATTATTTCTAGTAATTCTTTTTCCTCCTTGTTTAAACTCATACCAGCCACATCTGTTAACATAATGGTACCTGACTCCAGGTTAATTTTCTTACCCATTATTTCCCCAGCCTCTTTTTCTATTCTTCTCCAAAAATCATTTATCATTTTACAACTCCACCACATATGTTCATAAGTTCCAATAGTGCCTTTACATCTCCAACATAAATTATCCTTTTTATTGTCAATCTGATGTAACCTCAGTGGTGTCAGGTACCATTGCCACAGCATTTTATAATTATGCTCCTTAATTCTTACTGACATAGTTCTCATTATCCTCTTTTTCCACTTATTTCTCCATTCATCTTTTCCTATCTTTATGTTCAAATACTGTTCCCACTTCGATTTCAAAACTTCCTGTGGTTCACCGCCCCCCCTGTTTAATATTGCGTAAAGTTTGCTTACTAGACCCTTAATGCTTCTATCTCCTTTTTGAATCTTTAAAACCAATTCTTCAAATTCCGTCTTTTCTCTATCTATATCTAATTCTATCCTATATTTTTTATTCCAATTATTAACCTTCATTATCTGGAACCAACCCAATTTTAACTGTTCAAACAACTTTTTCTTCTTATCTTCGTCCCTACAAATCCGTAACCAGTCTTTCACCAAGGAAATTTCATTTTTATCCAATATTTCCTTTATTTCTTTATCTATTTTTATCGGAAAGCATGCCATATCTGCTAATTCCAAAATTGGAGAGACATCTGGGGCCAGGTCCTTCTTTAATCTTTTCCACACGTTCACGAGTCCCTTCATCATTGTGTTACTGGTAACCATCATTTTAACCTTACCTCCCCAAAAAAATCATTTTGCCTATATTCCTATAATCTTTCATCTCAATCTCCTCCCAAATTATTTTTTCTCTTGCCAGAATCTTCACAACATTCTTAATTTGAAAGGCACGATAATAAGCTAATAGATTTGGCATTCCTAAACCCTCTTCTTTCTGAGGCAGATACCACAATTTCTTTAGTAATCTAGGTTTTTCACCTCCATTACAAAAATTATTAAACATCTTTTGAAACTCATTTAATTTTCATTCATTTGAATTGCAAGTGCGTCAAATAAAACAGAACCGGTTTGACACTCACCAATATGATCAGGGCTTGTGTGGACGTTGGGACAGACTCCTATAAAATGGGGCTGTTAGCCACAGCCGTGCAAGGGGGGAACCAACCCAAGGGAGCTTGCTACCAGTGTGGAAAGATGGGACACTTCGCCAAAGAATGCAGGTCAAAACAGCCCCGCAAAGGGGAGGTGGCCCTCCTGTGGGCCGCCTGACCATGCCATCCACCCAGTGCCTGAGATGCCACAACAGCTTTCATTGGGCTTGTCTCTTCCTGAATTCGGGAAACCAGGCCACAGGCGTGTCTCTAGCCCTGGTCCAAATAGAAACAACCGCCACCCTGGAGGCTGCAGAACGGACATCCCAATAATCACCCCCAGCATTTCCAAGGCACAGGCAGAAACCAAGGGCAGCACAGGATTAGACCTAGAATGCCAGGAGGATGTTATTTGCGACTTGCCAGGCACAGTCAACCTAGTTAACACCCAGTACAAGGGTCCCCTGCCCCAAGGCACAGTAGGGTTTGTCTTGCCTCGAAGCAGTGCAGGGAAGAAAGGGATCTTCGTGATCCCGGGAGTCATAGACTCCGATTACACAGGCATCATCAAAGTCCAGCTATGGACACACCTACCCCAGACAATCACCAAAGGGGATTCAGTAGCACAATTGATCATGGTTCCATATCATCTGCCGGGTGGGGGCCAGGAAGTGATCAGAGGAGATTCAGGATTCGGGTTGACAGACCGCCAGAGAGAGGAAAGGGCAGTAGAAGGATACCAGATCATAGCGACAGTGGAACAGAACATAGGGTGGAAACAGCAACCTGTCATTAAGGTATTTTTGAATAAAAGGCCTTTTGATGGTCTGTTAGACACCGGAGCAGATGTCACAGTAATTAGCAGGAAATTATGGCCCAATGAGTGGGCAATCGAGGCAGTTTCAGATGTGTGAAGGGTAGGAGGAGTTCAAGAAGCTTTCAGGAGCTGAGACTGGGTGGAAGTCACTATCCCAGGGGCAGACGGCACAGTGGTAATACACCCGCATGTCCTAAGTGTGCCCGTCAACCTCTGGGGAGAGACATTCTACAGCAGTATCGTGCCACCCTAACTTTCGGGTATTGGCCCTGCCGCTCAAATGGCTAACCGATGAGCCGGTATGGGTGGAACAGTGGCCGATAGTTGGGGTAAAGTTAGAGGCTTTAAAGCAGCTTGTTAAAGAGCAGCTAGATGCGGGACACATAGAACCATCTACCAGCCTCTGGAATTCACTGATTTTTGGCATTAAAAAGAACTCCAGAAAGTGGCAACTTCTTCACGATTTAAGGGAAATCAATACGTGCATTCAGCCCATGGGACCACTTCAATGCAGTATCCCCAATCCGAACATGATCCCCAAAGGGTGGGAGATCCTGATCATAGACTTAAAGGACTGCTTTTACACCATCCCTTTAGACCCTAGGGACAGGGAAAGGTTCACATTTACAGTGCCAGTCACTAACCATAAGGAGGCAACCCGAAGGCTCGCTTGGAAATTTTCACCACAGGGAATGCTCAACTTGCCAACCCTGTGCCAAATCTATGTCCACAAGGCCTTGGAGGGGTTCCGGAACCTGCACCCCAAAGTCTTAGTCTGCCATTTCATGGATGACATACTGATCGCAGCGCCCAAATTAGGCAGCGATGTATTTCGAGACCTCCAGAGCACACTGGGGGAAAAAGAATTAGTCATAGCTCCTGAGAAAGTGCAGAGAGCCGAACCCTATTCTTATCTGGGACATCGGTAGCTCCAATCTTTTGCAGCACCAGTGCTGCCTAAGATCAATATTAAGGACTCAGTCACGCTAGTAGAACTCCAGCAAATTTTAGGGAACATTAATTGGGCAAGGCCATATTTTAAAATAGATACAGACCTCTTAAAGCCACTCTTCTTGCTGCTGACCCAAGGAAAGCAGCCAGCCAACCGGATACACATTCCGTGCGAGGCTAAGCAAACACTACAGCCAGTAAACCGCATTCTCAGCCATCGATGGGTAGACAGAATTAGCGAGGGGCCACACGTCCCCATCCTAAATTTGTATGTCATTAAAACAGGGACCATGTTTGCAGGAGCGCTAGGTATAGATTCCAGCAGGGGGGCGAAAATCATGAAATGGGTGTATCTACCGAACACCTCCTCCAGGAACATTGTTCCTCCACAGGAATTGGTAGCCATAGTCAATCATAAGGGGAGGCTGAGAGCAAGGGAATTTCAGGACACAACTTAGCCAAGATAGTCATGCCGTTCAATAAAGAGTAGATGGAGCAACTAATGCAGCTGGGAGACACCCTGCCCATCACATTAGAAGGGTTCATGGGGAGCCTGGCATACTACTTGCCAAAGGACCCCAGACTAGTCTCACTTCAGACTCAAACAATCAGGTTGCAGGAAATGCTGTCCTTGAATCCCCTCCAGGGAGCCAAGACAGTATTCACCGATGGGAGAAAAGTATACGGAGTTCTCACTTGGCACGAAGAAAACGCTTGGAAAATGCTGCTGACACTTCCACAGAAATCAGCACAGAGAGCGGAGCTGGCAGCAGTGAACCTCGCTTTTAAAAACGTTCACCAAGGAGCCATTAAACATCATCACAGATAGTCAGTATGTTAGGAATTTGATCCACAGTCTACCGGGAGCTTACATTATTCCCGCCATAGACAAGAATTTGTTAAGCCTATTCTTGACCATGCAGTTTCACCTGCAGCATCGCAGAGAAGCACTGTATGTAGCCCACATCAGGAGCCACCAAGATTTACCTGGCCCCATCTCCGAGGGCAATGGCAGGGCTGACGCGGCCACTAAGGAAACACAGAAATAAGTCTCAGGAATCTTTACGATCCCGATCCAAAGCCATGCATTTTTTCATCAAAATGCCAAGGCACTAGCAAAGCAGTTTAACCTGCCATTGTCACAAGCACAAGGAATCATGCGCTCCTGCCCGCAATGCACAGGAGCACAGGGAGGGCCCTCGTGGGGGGTTAACCCATGAGGGACGGGAGCTAACCAAATCTGGCAGGTGGACGTCACGCACGTCCCACAATTTGGGAGATAGCAGTATATGCATGTCTCCATTGACACAATTTCACAGTTTGCCTGGGCCACAGCCCAGAAGGGAGAAGCTGCAACCCATGTAGAGCAACATCTCTTGACATGTTTCATGGCCATGGGCAAACCAGGCCACCTGAAGACCGACAACGCACCAGCTTATAGTTCCAAACAGCTAGCCACATTCCTAGCAACTTGGGACATAAAGCACACATTTGGCATTCCATACAATCCCCAGGGACAAGCCATTGTCGAATGGGTGAACCGGACATTAAAGTCCTACATCGAAAAACAAACAGAAAGGGAGGAGATGGTCCCCTGAAAAGCCAGGGCCAGGCACAGCACTGCCTGCACAAAGTTTTATTCACTCATAACCACCTTAACGTTTTTGCTGACTGCACCCCGCAGGAGAAGCATTTCTGACAGCATGAAATCCTCCCGCGACCCATGATTCACTTCAAGGTGCCACCAGACCCCTCCTGGAGAGGTCCGGCACCCCTGATAACATAGGGGAGAGGGTACGCAGTGATTATGTCCCCCACAGGAACCGTCTGGATTCCGGCCCACTGCGTGAGACCACATTTCGAGCCGCATGGTGTGGAACTGAGCGATCCTGGACCCCTTGCCCGAGATGGAGGGAGTGAGCCTGATGAGAGGACCCAGGCAGAGCAGATGACCCCGGCCGAGACCAGACCAGAGAGTGACCTGGGGGATGGTCAAGACCTTGTGTGACAACACCATGTCCATCCTGAAGGAGCAAAACACTGAGCCCACCCCGCAAAACATAGTGGCCGCAGTGCTAGCTCAAATCACATACAATTCCCTGATGGGGAATTGATCCTTTCCTTGCTGATGGGGGGAGGGGGTTCAAGCTTCTTATGGGGACTTGACACCTGGCGGAGACTTAACTGCCAGACTCCAGTACAACATTTGGGAGAAATTAGCCGGACTTGTCAACCAATCGGACTTTTGCTTGCAACAAACCATGGACACTGCTTCTTTACTAAGTACATGCCTGATCCCAGTTTGCTGCGCCACGGGAGAGTAGGCTGGGGACACTGAATGGGTGAGCGGATTCAGGTACCACCACCGAATCACGTATGCGACTTACACAAACTGGGGAACTCAGGTAACAAAGACTTTGTCCCTCTGATGCAGTCACCCTTTACACACCTCGGGTGTCCATCAGCCCAAACATGCCCTGTGCCAAGATGACTCCCTGCTCCACAGCCAAGGGGCCGCACCACCATTGCCTGAGCCCCAACCAGAGACAATCAGTTATGTGTATGCTCATATTATTTTGCCTACAGGATGGTTTTTTACTTGCAACCAATGGACTTGGAACTATATACCTACTAATGTGTCTGACTCATACTGCTGTGTGAGTCGCTGGTACTCCCCAAAAGGGAGCTGGTCACCCCAAACCCGGTCACCCCAAGGCCGGCACGGCCCATACGAGCGATCCAGCTAGATGAGACATGTGACAGTGATATCACCGTGCTTAGCAAGGCAGAGTATGTGTCCCTAGCAGTCAGTATCATAGGAGTGCCCGGACTGGCAGTAGGAAATGCACGCAGGATTTGCCAGCTGGTGTGCACGCTAGCAAAAAGCCATCAATCCCACTTCATCAGCCATTGCCATGTTAAACCGAGAGCATGCTGAACTAAGACATGCGGTTTTGGATAACCACACAGCAATTGACTATTTGGTGCTCTTACACCTTTTGGGTTGTGAATCTGTCTGGGACATGTGTTGTTTTAACCCCACGGACAATTCTCGCAAGGTCCAGAGTCAAATCACCAAACTTGACACCATAGTTAAACACATCAAGGAGAATGCCAACTGGGGTTGGTGGGATGAATTTTGATTGTGGGTGCCATGGGGGCAGTTGCAGACAGCACTTAAAGCTATTGCTGTTGTTGTGGTAGTGGGAATTATGCTTTCCTGCTTTGCGCAGTGCATTCCTTCGCTCTTGTCAGTGTGCACCCCATGGCGGAGACCCTGGGAGACAGTTACGCACAAGCAGATTATGCCTTATATCTACCGTGCCCTCAGCCAGGCTGATTTAAATAATAAAGGAAGGGGGAATGTGGGTTGCCCATGGGAATAATTGGCTAAATCATTCCCCAGAGGTTTGCTTGGCCTTCGACAGATCCGGGGATCAACCGAGCTTGGCAGGAAAGGCAATTGTGGTGCAGGCTAGTTAGTTAGTTTGGGGGGCAAATCATAAAGCCTTGGCTGATGGCTATGATAGGAACAGGGGAAAAACCAGGGATGGTGACTCTAATGAAAATACACAACCCTCTGCTTCTGGCTGCACCTTAAGATGGGCAAATAAGCCGTGCCAGACAGCAGAACAAGCTAGGTACCCGGAGTCAATACACATAAGGCTCCGAGATAGGGCAGGAACAATGGGTTTCGCCAGCCCAGACTTTAATTAGTTGTGGGTTGTCTATTAACCACAGGGCAATGTCCAAGAGCAGGTATTGTCTTGACCACCGGAAAATGCCATGTATGCAAGCCTTCTGTATTAGGGGGTCATGCACATCCTACGCACGTATCACCCCAAGGCAGGGTAATAAATACGTGCCACCCAACCCAGATCGGGGCTGGACATCACTGCATGATTGTATCGCATGTCTTCCTTGCGGCCAGCCACTCCCACACCTGGGAGCCATCCCAACACCACTCGACTATCCTCTGTCTTCAGACCTGTGGATTTCAGGGTCTAAAACCTTCAGCAGCTTCATCATGAGCATTTCACAAGACCAAAATTCAAATTAAAAAGTGTAGATGCCATTGTGCAGAGTGTAAGTTTCCCTGGAAAGGGAGTGATCTTTTTCTCTTTCTCTTCTTAATTCAACTTCTTTCATTTCACATGAAGAGTGCATTCTTCTTTCCAGAAGAAAAAAATAGGAGGTTGGGGTTGCAGGAGAAAAGTGCTCTTGCATTTGGCCTCCAAATGATCTTAGTTCACTCTAAATGTCAGCACTCATGAATGCACCTGTCTGGATTTTCTGTCAACCCTGCTAATTGTGCATAACAGGGTCAGTATTTGGCACCAGCATGAGAAAATGTGGCCAGCACCATTTTGTGAAGCTGTCAGATGTTCTTTAGCTGACTGGTATAAGGGCTGAAAAAAGGGGGATAGGAGCTCAAAGATCTGTGAAATTTTTAACTAAGTAATTTAACTTTCTGTCATCTTCATCTTATTTTCCTTATTATTGCCCTAGCAGATCCTGATGATTCCAGTGCAATGCTTTTAATAAACATTTGTGCATGAATTCACTATTTAATCTACAAGAGAAAAAGATGGCTAATTGCTGCTCATGTTGCCAAATGTGTGTTTCTGTAAAGTCCATGGGCAACTTGTACCAGGTGTCTTGTCACCATTGAAGGAAACACTAGTATGATGGAATGAGATCTATGGAGTGGAATAGCTAACCATGTTCATTTGTTCTAGCAATAACAGTGAACAATCTTGTGCCACCTTAAAGACTAGCAAATTTCTTAGCCAGAATGTTGTTATGTATGCTATCAAGTCATCTCCAACTTTTGGCAACCCTATGAATGAGAAATCTCCAGAATGTATTGTCTTCAACAACCCACTCAGCTCCCTTAGGGAATAAATCCATCTTGCCTTCCTCATTTCCATACCCATCAAGCGCGGCTCCACAAAATAAGGGAAATTACTGTGCATGCGTGGGCACGCACATGCAGTAACCCGTTTGTGCATGCACACTGTGTCCGTGCATGTGCAGTAACCCATTTGCATATGTGCACCATGTCCACGCATGTGAGGTAACCCATTTGCGCATGCGCATGGTGGCCACACATGCACAGTAAGCCTTTTCCCCACCATTCAAATATGGGACAGTGGCAGGAAAGGGGAAGAACGATCGCAGAAAAATGGGAAATCCCGGCCAATACGGGATACTTGACAGGTATGCATTTCTTGCTGCCTTCCACCTTTCTCAGAATTATTACTTTCTCTAGACCACTGCATTTCCATCTCACCCCACCCCTTTGAGTCTGTTGTGCAGGGGAGGGGATATGAAGATGACCTCAAGGAACCCTCAACTTCATGTCTGATGCATGACTGATAAATTGCTTCCAGGCTAATCACTTTAATGCAGTTTAGGAGAAGTACAATTCCCTTGGACCATGATTGCTGGGCTTGGGAGCCAAATTCAGCAAAGAAAGGAGAAAAAAAATCACAACCTCAAGTTTGTCTTTCATAGAAAATAAACTTTAGAATTCGGCACTGCCATCATTACACTGCCTCATCATGATGTTTCACCTTACCTTGCACTGGACTGCCATTCACTGTTGGGTAAATGATATGGTGAATTTCACCTACTTTTGAAACTAGTTACTTGTTGCTCCATGATAAACTTTTCTCATAACGATTTAGTCAGTCATTTGGCAAATTTTTGTTTCTGCTATAACCTTTCTTGTAGGTGCTTCAGACACTAGTCTGGATCCCTTGTAAGGGAGTTTGATGTTCAGCAAATTGAAGAGAAGAAGCCAGCATAACAGGGACAAACACAATTTTATTGTAGGCAAATTGAACATGAACAGCAATGGTGCAGTAGTGCTTTATATACAATATACAATGGATACAATCAGGCGGGAAACAACAGGATTGGTTGGGAGAGAAGTGGGGTGATTGTGGGGTGACTGGAGACTGAAGAGACTTCGTGTGTCTCATTAGAAAGAGCGGGGATGCAAGTCCTATGATAGCTTGGCACCATGAAGAAGACAAAATGGAGGATCACCCCGATCCCACAATAATAGTTACAAACTGTTTAAAGCAATATTTCAGTTACATACACAACTGGGAGCATGACTTATTCATCCTGCTTCTCACTGAAGAATTGCAGGGTGTTACTAGAGCATGGTCAGCTCTTGGCACAGTATGCATGCTACTCATCAGAGGTCAATGTGGGGAACATTTCTGGTAGTATTCAACAAGTGGCACATTGCTGAGTTGTCCAATGATTGGATCCTTGCTGTATGCCCTACCACACTCTTTGAGCTGTAACCAATGAGTTGTAGACAGTCTTAAGCCATTTCATTCTGTGCTTAGTTATTGTTCCCAGGCACCAACACCATAGGATGCTACTCACACCATCTGGTACTGGCATTTATGGCTCCACATGATCTCAGAGAATAAATGATGCCACTAAAGAGGTAAACAGCTCTCAGTTTATGAATTTTGTGGCATTTCTTTTTATCCCACCTTCATCCTTGACCTTCACTTGGCTCATATTACAAGACTTTGATTTTAATTCTCATGCAAGAATGTGTAGATATTTGTGTCTTTTTAAAAACTACACATTTTTGTATGCTTTTTCCTCACTGATGTGTGTTCTCAGTTCTTTTCAGCTGTTGTTTTTCAAAAATCTGTTTTATTTTTGAGATGTAGCCTTTCTTTTACATACATTCATCCTCCAAAATGTTCCACTCATGCTTGAATTGGAAAGACAGAACAGCAGTTTGCTTAAGTCTACTCATATTGTTCTGAAACCAATCTTTGTTTATTTACCAAAGTCTGTAGGAATGAGCAATGTTACTTTGGTGATGAATCCTGTCAAAAGTACTAGCTTTTATTGTCAAATACCTCTTTTGGAAATTTATACCCTCACCTCTATCTTTACAAATCTTTTTGATGTCATTTTTTAAAGTTCAATTCTGTTGAATTAGAACTGAATCCTCTACTTCTTTGTAGACTGTTCATGTCTGCTTAAAAAGCAGGGTAGGAGAATGCCAACCAGCAATACCAATAGGGCCATACAAAGATTAATGGGGTACTGCCAAGCAACAAGGACTCTGAGTGATTTCAGGGTTTTCAAAGACTAAAAATAATCAATTTATCTGAAAATGTCCTTGCTTAATTTAATACCTGATAGTTTTTGACATGTCTCAGGTTGAATGTGAACAGAAAATGAGTATGAGCTCAAGATTCTACCCGCCCTGTCTTATTGTCATATTTGCAAAAATAAATAAATATACAATCAGATGCTGAGCTTCTATTCTATAAAACAAAATTAAGGGTTCCTTGTGGGGTTTTTTTACTCTTAAAATGGTATAAAAATAAACCAAGACAAATGGAGATAATCAAATTGTTGAAACTGATTGAGGATTAATACATTGTTGACTAGATTAGCAGATCTTAGATATCTTGTAATGGATTTTCCAGTTGTATTCCATCATATGAAAACATTAATTTAAACTAATGAAAATTTCAATATGTAATGCATAGGGTGCATGCAAACACAATCTTTTCATTATTTTATGCCTCTTTCACAAAAACACCAGCTCATGCTGGTGGCTCGAAATAAGATAAAAGCAATTCATAAAATAAAATATTTCTTCTGATGATGTCAGAAGTATTAAAATTCTGTTTATAGTGAAGATTTTTGCATGTCCTAATTACAGGTTGGAAATAACTGTTGTCACTTTTATCGTACTGAAAAGGCCATAATGATGACATGCACATTTGAATGGAATTTTTAAACAGAACTAATAAAGAAAGAGATGCAATTAAAGAGATTTAAAGATTGCTTGATCTAAGCACTGGGGTTTAGTGGTATCTTTCCTAATATTAAGAAACCTTACAGATATGGAATCTGAAGTTGGAATTATGGAACTGAAATGGCCTGGTGAATTGAGCTAATGCTTAAATAAAGAGACTTCTGTAATAAGTGATAATTCTACTAAAAGTAAAAGTCAAATCACCTGGGAAAGACACTGATAGGAATAAATAGGCCCTTCTTTCGAATCATGCCTTGGACAAAGAACCATCATTTTTAAAATTAAACTTCTGCTTTAGAACAAGGTCAACAAACATAATATTCAAGGCCTTACCAGAAGTCTAAGGTGTAGCCAATAGCACTTCTTCCATGCACCATAGAAATTAATGAACAATCTTCAAGCTGGGAAAACTGTATAATAAGGATGCCAAGTTAGTGTATGCTATAAAACCATCTCTTCTCTATTATTTCCATTCAGTTAATACTGTGACCATCAAAGTGGATAGACAAAAAAGGCAAGTGTTTGTCTTTCTTTGCAGCCATGAGAGAAAGTATGGAACATTGATGGTCTTTATGGCCCACTGTCAGAAAAGGCTTGGGTCACAATGATGGTAGAGTTCAGAAAGATGTTCCAAAATGAACATGTAGTTTGGAGAACAAATAGCATTAATTAAGAAGGAGCTTGAGATAATGAGCAGCTGGAAGTTTGGACAGTCAGGTCAGGAGAAGCTGAATTGAGGGGATTTAGGTGACAAAATCTAGAAAGTTTTGGACATTAGGATAATATGATAAGGTGTATTATCATTTTCATTAAAGGTTGGTCCCAACACTGTTGTCTCTATAAAACCCATGAGTGTTTTAGAATGTGGCTTGTTATGTTGGGATTTAGCTTTCTGACACATTTAAACTTTATATCCCACTTTTGGAGAATTGAGCAAACTTCATGTACATAATCTCAAATTTCTTAAAGAAACATTATTTAGAGGGTTATAATTTTTGTTGTTTCATCCTCTTGGACACTTCCCTTTTTATGAGTCATTCAGGAAGTACCTTTGGTTTCATCATTCAATGAATAAAATGTGGTAATTCCAGGTAATCTCATTATTTTCTTTTTCTCTTATTTTAACCTTCTGATTTGTTTTATGTTGTATACAAAAGTATTTCAGTAGCTATTTCTTGGTGGTCATCACTTCATTTTCCTAGAAGGTCTGCACTTGGATTGAAGAGAAAATAGTGGGGAAAATGAGAGAAAGAAGAAAGAAAGAAAAGAATAGAATGGCAACTACTGTATCTTCTTTTTCTGAAATTGTCCAGAATGTAGTGTTCAGAGAACTCAAATAAAATAAGAGGGCAGCCTGTGAAAATTAGCTTGGCTGTTACAGCCAGAGAAAGGTGAGGCTTCCTTCTGAAATGTTTGGCAAATGGGAACATATAGAATAACGAAGTCATGACTCAATGAAAAGGAGACATGGGGCAAAATTTGATTGAATTTTCCTCAAAGGAATGCAAAAGCCTCATAATTACCCTCAGAGTAATCTCCCAATGAGGGAAACTAATTGGATACTTTCAAGTACTGTCAGGATGCAGTTTTCCAAAACTGCTATCTGGATTATGGAATATCATCATCATCATAGCTTTATTTGTATCCCACTTCCCTCAGCCTGAAGGCAACTCGAAGCGGCAAACAACAATAGCAAAAACAATACAATAGGTACCAATATACAAAATAAATAAATACACAATAGTACAAAAATACCACAATACAATATAATCAATACAATATCGATAATGAGATAATGAGCACAGAAAAGAGAAAAATACAATGTAATATAACAAATTCAATATGTGTCTACAGGCTTTACTTCTATTTCAATTCATCTATAGTTAGTACTATATGGATGTGTGGTAATTCTATCCTCACAAGCTAAGGAAATTTACAAATTACCGGAAAGACAACATGAAAACATAAAATGTGACAATAAAAACAATCCAGGTTATCCTGCTATGGTAACAGAGTAGACCATACTGCCAGCAACTCAATGGTGATTGTTAGGTGGCAGTTAACTAACCTGACAACCCTGAGGACTAATGGTTTTGGTTGATGAAGTCCACAAGGAAGGGTGATAGTCTCCAAATGGATTAAATCCCACTTGGATCCATCTTGATGGAAGGTGGCAGCTTCATCAATACTGGCCTGGGGTCAAGGATAACTTTATGTGCGAAAAGGGCTCAGGACCTTTCTTTCTTTTTCACCATTCACTAGAGGCAGGACCTAATGTATAGCCCACCAGATAGTTTCTTGGATTCCATTTCCCATAAGCCTAACCAGTATGGCCAATTGCCAGAGATAAGGGAAGTTATAGTGCAGTATTTGGAAGATCCCATGTTTTCCATCCTTGCCTAGTGTTGCTTTTATTACAGTAGTACTACAGCTATAGGAGGAACTTCATCTGGGGAAAGATATAGACTTTTCTTCAGAATCTGGCTAGACAACCACTACGTCATTCCCTTGACCTTTGGATACTCTGGCACAGAATGGCTGGGCACTTGGCTCTTAATGGAACTCATCACTTCAAGCTATAAACTGGTTAGTGCCATTATAGGTCATTTTAGATTTCTGTATTACACACTGATGAGTAAATTGGACACCCAAATCTGGGTGAATGAGACAGAGAAGGATCCTAGTGGCTTTATAAAAAAAACAGGAGTTGTTAAGGGGAGTACTACAAATGCAAAAGCATAAAAAACTTGAAAGGGGAATGGGGAGAGAGCACATATTAAACATCGCATTTGACACAGCTTTCCAGAAGAATTAAATGCTCACTGTCGGCTAGGAAGGGAAACCATTTCTAATGTGGAATTTATGCCGGTCCACAGGGAACCCTAACAAGGTACAGCTGACTAATGACTATCATTTTCAGTTGATTTCATTAGTATTTAAGTTATTGCATGAAACACATTCCCTTGGGTGTCCTGCAAGTTAGTGATTTACATACATTCACTGAGAACATTTGGATTTTCCTAATGTTAAAGTGATTTGTTAGCTGAGTGTAGATTTTCATTTCATATGCTTCACCAACATCCACCTATTCGGAAAAGTAAATATTAACTATTCATATAATATGTTCTATCCCATTATAGTGATGAATTAAAGTAAAATAAGAATGATGTCCCCAGACATTATGTTCCCTTGCATAAGATTTGGTGCTTTTTTGTAATATGAGTCTAGGTTGGCTTCTAATACTGAATTTTTTTTGTGAAAAGCTTAAAAGGAATACATTTTTAAAGAGAGTATTGTGTTATAAAACAACATACAGATGGGATTGGCAGTTTGTAAAATAAAAGAGAACTTGGGACCTGCAATTTTTAGCTTTTATATTATAAAAAGGAACATGCATTTAGTTAATAATAATTCAAAATAATATGCTGTCAAGTCAATTCTAACTTATAGTGATCCTTGGCAAAGTTTTCTACATAGGTAATACACAGAAGTGGTTTATCATTCCCTTCTTCTGGGAGCACTATGTGTAGCTTACCCACAAACTGGCTCTAACTCCCAACATCTAGCTCCATAACTAGATATATAAACTCTTGAGCTATCCAGCCAGCTACCTGGATTTAGTTAGTATAGCTTTTTTCCAAAAATCCAGCAGGGCAAAAAGTACAAATGCTGTGTCAAATCTTTACCTATAAGGAGGGATGTTAACCATTGGTGTTCGGCATACACGCCCATACCCGTCCCTACTATCCCGTACCGAGCCGCCCGCACTTACCTTAACACCATCTGAGCATCGCCACAAGGGTCCACCAGGCATGAGTGGGGCAACCGCTCCATGAATACAAATAAAAAATAAAAAACTACAAGGCCCAGCATCCTCCACACTGTGCCACCCCTTAGCCAATGAGGCTGAAGGGTGTGAGCACGGAGGAGGCAGGGCAGCCGGTGCACCGGCTTTTTAAAAAACCACACTTGGGGAGAAACACCCAGCCAGCAAAAGGTAAATGCAGTGGGGGTTAGGGAGTGTGGGGAAAGGCACAGCCCCAGTAACTACACCACCCAACTGCCCCACCACATTGCCTTCCCCTTCACTAACCCACACTGCACTTACCTATTGATGGCTGGGTGTTTCACCCCCAGTGCGGCCTTCTGCATTGGGAGGCTTTGATGTTCAGGAATTGAAAAGAAGCAGCCAGCCTAACAGGGCCAAACACAACTTTATTGTAAGCAAACTGAACATGAACAGCAATGGCACAGCAGTGCCTTATATACAATATAGTTATACAATGGATACATTCAGGCAGGAAACAAAAAGATTGGTTGGGAAAGAAGTGGGGTGATTGTGGGGTGACTGGAGGCTGTGGAGATTTTGGGCATCTCGTTAGAAAGGATGGGAATGCAAGTCCTGCAATAGCTTGGTACCATAAAGAAGACAGAATGGAGGATCACCCCGATCCCACAAGAATAATTACAAACAGTTTAGTGTATGGGACCAAAGACGACCGGACAACCGAAGGGTTGGTTTAACACAGGTTTATTGCAT
This sequence comes from Bradypodion pumilum, assembly GCA_035047305.1. Lineage (NCBI taxonomy): Eukaryota > Metazoa > Chordata > Lepidosauria > Squamata > Chamaeleonidae > Bradypodion > Bradypodion pumilum. Next base: position 277,020,627 of record JAWDJD010000004.1, on the reverse strand, counting down.
GAGGTTCCAGTTAAGCATGAGGTAATGGCGGTGGTACATCTCAATATATACAGTAGCTCTCTACATTTGAATCTTGTAGCACGGTAGCTGATTGGCTGCTACCGGCGTGGCCTCGCCCAGGCACGCCTCCTTTCCTGCTGCTGAATGCGGGGAAGGTTTTCCCGCGGCTGTCCGTGATTGCGCAATGTGAACCATGTGAGACTGAACGCTCGCAGCTGCCCTCTATGGGCTGTCTGCTCACGTTCCTTTAGAGCTGATATCGTTTGTATCTGGAGTGGTTACATTCTTGCCTTTACAGTAATGAGCATGCATACATACATACATAACATCCCTCCCCCCTAGGATGGGACGAAGTCCCGCAACCATTGTGGCTTGCCGCACGTTCGCTTGGGGCGTGCTTGCGTTTGCCCTAGTACTGGAGAGCCTGTGATCCCTGACTCCGTGGGTGCTTGTCCTGCAACGGGAAACGGGGATTCGTTAGTGGCTCTGTGGGGCGTCCGTGCTTGCCTTGCGCTCGGGGATGGGAATGGAATGAACAGTTGGGAGGTGAACCCCTGCCTGTTGCTCTCGGACCCCGGGGACCCTCCTATTGTGAACCACGGGACCGATGAGGTCGCCCTTGTGGATCGGCTACCCTCTGATCCCTGCTCGGGGGACCTTGAGACTGTGGTGGGCGGACTCGCTGATGCCTCCCGTCTTGGAGGTGTCGGTCTCCGGGAAATTGGCGCTATATTGCATTCTAACTCGCAGGGGCTACTGGGACTGGAAGTACCAGGGGCTGAACTGAAACCCCTCTTTTTGCTAGGACGGGTGGGGGACCACTCCGCTAACTCCCCCTGGTACTGCAAATCAACGTCTAAACTTCTATGGGCATCTGTATTTCGGGGAAACTTCCGCGGGGTGTGTGTGTGATCGGGGCTCCTCCTCTCTGTCGGGGACTCCCGCAAAAGATCTCTGTGGATCGATTCCCTTTCCTCCCCCCTTGGTGGGGACCCATGCTCCCCTTTTCCTCCCCCTTGGGCTAAACGGGTGGGGGAGTACCCTAACGCTGATTCGATGCTGTTCTCGTCTCCGTCCTGCTCTCCGGGGACCCTACGCCTGAGTTGGTCCACGTGTCGCCTCCACAGGAAGCCTGTACTGGTCTCTACGCGGTATGAGACGGGGCCGGTTTGATCTACTACGGTGCCCGGCACCCAGGCTGGCCCTGCGCTGGCGTAGTTCCTGCAGTGCACCGGGGCGCCTATGCTGAAACTCTTTGCGGGTTCCACCCCTATGTTCCGCCCTTTGTCCTCTACTCTCGTGGGGTCTAGCTTGGAGATTCCCGTGGCCAGCTTCCTGCGCATCAACAGCTCTGCGGGGGAGTACCCTGACGCTAGTGGGGTGACACTGTATCTAAGCAGGAATTGGCACAATTTCAAGTCGAGGTCTCCGGGACCCATGCGCAGTAGCACGTCTTTCGTGGTGCGCACGAGGCGTTCTACTTGGCCGTTGGTGGCCGGGTGAAAGGGGGCGGAGGTGACGTGCCGAATGGCGTTGCGCTCCATGAATGCCCTGAACTCGGCGGACGTGAAACAGCTAGCGTTATCGCTGACGAGGGTGTCGGGTAAACCGAACGTGGAAAAGACCCTCCTTAACTGTTTAATTGTTGTGGCCGAGGAGGTGCTCGAGACTGGAATGACCTCCAACCACTTGGAGAACGCGTCCACCACGAGGAGGAAAAGCGTTCCCCTGAACGGGCCAGCAAAGTCTACGTGTACTCGGGACCAGGGCCCCCTTGCAGCGTCCCACTCCCTAGGCGGCGAGCGAGCCTCTTCTGGCCTTGAGCTTTGGCACGCCTCGCAAGTGCCGACCATGTGTTCGATGTCGGCGTCTAGCTGGGGCCACCAAAAGTAACTGCGGGCTAGTGCCTTAGAGCGTACGATCCCCGGGTGGCTGACGTGCAGCAGTTTAAGCACCCTCGGCCGGAGAGACGTGGGGATCACTACCCGCTGTCCCCACAAAAGGCAACCCCTCTCTAGGGACAACTCTAGTCTCTTTTTGAAAAATGTGTCGAATTCCGCTGCTGGGGAAGACACGGGCCACCCTTTCTGCACCCAGGAGCAAACTGTGGCCAGCGTTTTGTCCTTGCCTGTCGCTTTGGCGATGTCGGCCGGTACTACTGGAGGGGAGTCTAGGACCTCTATCATTAAGACCTGGTGGTCCCTCTCTACTCCGCCCACGTGGCAGCAATCCCGGGGAATGGGGGACCTCGACAGGGCGTCGGCATGGCTGATCTCCTTTCCGGGCCGGTATACCAACGCGTGCTGATACGCGTTGAGAAAAATGGCCCACCTGAGCATTCTCGGGGACAGGATCTGGGGTGTGGGCTTATCTGCGGTGAAAATGCCTAGCAAAGGCTTATGGTCAGTCACTATGGTGAAGGGGCGGCCGTACACAAAATCATGAAATTTCTTGGTCCCCGCAATTATTGCTAGTGCTTCCCTGTCTGTCTGAGCATAGTTCCTCTCCGCTTGGGACAGGGACCTAGAGTAGAAAGCTATCGGGGCCTCCCTACCGTTCTCCAGCACGTGGCATAACACCGCCCCCACCCCCACCGGGGATGCATCGCATATCAGGACCACTGGGCGTTTGGGATTGAAGTGGGTCAGTACAGCATCTGATGCCAGGAGTCGCTTCAGGTCATTGAAAGCCTTCTCCTGGTCGTCGCCCCACTTCCATGCCTCGTCCTTTTTTAACAATTTGTGAAGCGGTTCTGCCACGGCTGCCTTCCGCGGGAGGAAGGAGTGGTAGAAGTTGAGCAGTCCGAGGAACGACTGCAACTCGGGCTTGGAGGTGGGGCGAGGGGCCTTCTTGATGGCGGCTACCTTGGATTGGGCTGGCCTTATTCCCTAGGGAGTGACACGGAACCCTAGGAACTCAACCTCTGTAGCGAAGAAGACGCATTTGTCTTTCCGCAGCCGCAACCCCGCCTTTTCGAATATTGTCAGGACCTTTCCCAACCTTGTTGCTAATTCGGCCCGGCTCCCCCCTGTGATCAATACGTCATCAAAGTAGGGTAACACCCCCTCTAACCCCTTCAGGAGGCGTTCCACAAGTGACTGGAAAATCCCGGGCGCCGAATTCACGCCGAATTGGAGGCGCGATACCTGGAACGCCCCTTTGTGGGTGACTATGGTCTGTGCAGCAGCTGCGGCGGGGGTCACCGGGAGTTGCTGGTAGGCTTGGGCCAGGTCGAGTTTAGCGAAACACCTCCCCCCGTGTAACCTGGCCAACAAGTGGCTGACTACCGGCACCGGATACGCATTAGGGCGGATCGCCTTATTGATGGTGCACTTGTAATCAGCGCATATGCGGACCTCCCCGTTGGCCTTGAGCGCTGTTACAATTGGAGTTTCCCACTCCGCAGAATCAACAGGAACAAGAATCCCTTGGCCCACCAATTTGTCCAACTCCGCCTCTATTTTGTCCTTTAGTGCGAAAGGCACTCTGCGCGGTTTAAGTCTGATTGGACGCACTCCAGGGTCCAGGTCGAAAGTCACTGGGGGGCCCTTGAATTTTCCGAGCCCCTTTTTAAAAACCTCGGGGTGCGCGTCGCACACGCTCTGTATTGGATCAGTCCCGGCGGCGTGTGCTCCCACGGTGTGCACCCCCCCAATGAACAAACCCAGGGGCTGGAACCATTGAGTCCCGAGGAGGCTGCATTTACCTCCCTTGAGGACGACTAGGGGAAGCGTTGCGGTGTACTTTTTGAACTGGACCTGGAACTTCCCAACCCCCAACACTGGGATGCGGTTCCCTTGCACGTCCTTCAGTGTGGCCCTCAACGCTTTGAGCTTGGGCCGCATGCGGGGGGCGATTTTCATGAACTCCCCCTGGGAAATAATAGAATATGAAGAACCCGAGTCCACCTCCATTCTAACAGGGGCCCCTTGTATTACTACCTCAACGAAGTAACGGGGGTGCTCCGTGGAAACGCTGCAAACCGGCGCGTCGTCCTCGCTGTCGTCGGAGATGCGCCCTACTCCGTCCCGCGTCCTCGTGGTCCGGGTGCCGTCCTTTGGCCTCGTGGTGCGGTCCTGCCTCGTGGTGCGGTCCTGCCTCGCCGAGCGGTCTGGAGAACTCCTGGTGGCCTCGCGCCGTTTCCGGCAGACCTTGGCGATGTGCCCGCGCTGGCCGCAGTTGTGGCACTCGGCCTTGCGGAATGGGCATTTGGCGCGGGCGTGGGCGGCGCCGCAGCCGTCGCAGCGCCGGCCCTCTCTCTGGACCCTCCGGACGTCCTCGTCGTCGCTGCTCTCCGCAGACGAGTTTGAAACCCGCCGGGCCTCGCGCACCGAGCTCTCTGCCTTGGCGGGCTTCGGGCGCCAGTCCTGAAGCTCGTGCACCCCGGCAGTCGTGGCCTCCGCGGCCTGTGCCGCGTCGAGGATTTGTTGCCACGTGGGAGGCGGCTCCCTTTTCATCAGCGCGCGCTGAGTCTCTGTGTCCCTCAGACCGCAGAGCAGGCAGTCCCGGAGGGTGACGTCGGGGAGTTCCCACTTGCATGGGCCGGCGGCCAACCGCAGGGCCGCGGCGAACTCATCGACCGATTCTCCGGGTGCCTGGACTCGCCTCCAGAACGCGCTCCGAGCGGGGAACATCGCTATTGCTGGCCGGAGATGGGCGCGCAGCGCCGCCAGGAGCTCTGTGGCCTTGAGGTCGCTCACCTTCCTCGGCGCGATCAGGTCCACCAAGGTCCTCTTGGTCTCGTGTCCGAGCATGCGGACGAAAATGGCCCTCTTTTTTGGCCTCATCTGAGACTTCGAGCTCCACCAGCGCTGCGTTGAAGTCTATCTCAAACAGCTCCAAGTCTCCCGGCTTCCTGATCTCGTAGCCGGCGCATGTCTTGGTCCCGTGGGCAGCCATATCCCACCTTCGTCGCCAATTTAGTGTATGGGACCAAAGACGACCGGACAACCGAAGGGTTGGTTTAACACAGGTTTATTGCATGAGGTTCCAGTTAAGCATGAGGTAATGGCGGTGGTACATCTCAATATATACAGTAGCTCTCTACATTTGAATCTTGTAGCACGGTAGCTGATTGGCTGCTACCGGCGTGGCCTCGCCCAGGCACGCCTCCTTTCCTGCTGCTGAATGCGGGGAAGGTTTTCCCGCGGCTGTCCGTGATTGCGCAATGTGAACCATGTGAGACTGAACGCTCGCAGCTGCCCTCTATGGGCTGTCTGCTCGCGTTCCTTTAGAGCTGATATCGTTTGTATCTGGAGTGGTTACATTCTTGCCTTTACAGTAATGAGCATGCATACATACATACATAACAAACAGTTTAAGGCTTTATTTAAATTACATACACAACAGAGGCTCACCGGCCTTTTCTTTCGTCCCTGTGGGCGTTGAGGCCTCCATGCCTGCAGGGACGAAAGAAAAGGCTGGTGCGCCTCCCAACACAGAAGGCCGCACCAGGGGGGAAAGACCCAGCCTGCAAAAGGTAAGTGCAATGGGGGTTAGGGAGTGGGGGAGGTAACTATGCCACCCTCCCGCCCCACCACCTTGCCCCCCCAACCCCCACCACACCGGCTGGACCTTTCCCCCTGGCACGGCCTCCTGGGAGTCGTCGCCGAGGATTGAGGGGGAGAAGGGAGATCCCCTCCCCAACCTCCGCAAGATTGTGTGTGTGTGTGTGTGTGTGTGTGTGTGTGTGTGTGTGTGGTCACTGAGGCTTCCGGGGGAGCAGGGGGAGCCCTTCCTCTCCCCACGGAGCTACGGCATGTGTGTGTGCATTGTGTGTGTGTGTGTGTGTGTGTTTGATTGTGTTGTGTTGTCTGTGTGTGGTTGTGTTGTGTTGTCTCTGTGTGTGTGTAATGAGTGTGTGTGTGGTTGTGTTGTGTGTTGTACCGGGCAAAAATATGCTAGTACTAACAATAATTTCATGTCAGAAATGATTCTGAGTTGAAAGGATTTTGGCTGGAGAAACTCCACTCAGGGGATGCCTGAATGGGGCTCCTTTCATGTCCCCAAGAGCTGGGACAGAGACTGGTGCTCAATCTATCATACAGTACCCGGGTCTTGAACTGCCGACTTGCTGGCCTTCCAGCTAATGCCAGCTTCTTAACTATTGAGCCACCACAGCCCCTTGTGTCAAATTATCTGCCTTCCTCTAACTCTTTCACTTGAGGTAATATGTGTGTGTTTTATGGCTGTCATAAACATGCCCACTTCCGCTTCTGGTAGCGGTGAGGGCAGTGGCGGGCCACATTAAATGATGCCATGGGCCGTGTCCAGCCCACAGGCTGTAGGCTGGATGCTGCCCATGGCATCATTTAATGTTGCCCGCCACTGCCCTCACCGCTACCAGAAGCGGAAATGGGCATGTTTATGACAGCCATAAAACACACACATACATGTGTAAATGCTCCCACGTAAACACACCTGCAGCTATCATAAATGCATTTATGACAGTTGTTGCTGTGTTTTATGGCAGCATTTACAGCAGGAGGAACCATGTGATCAGCTCTCTCAAGTTGTCTGGGGGGCATGGTCAGGCCTGCAGCACAAAAATATTGGGAACCCCTGTAGTAGATAGTAATTTTATGCAATGATGAAACCAAAACAGTCTCTAGAATTCTTCAACCAATAGTTTCTTCTCTTCCTTTTACCTTCCATAATCAGCTGTAAAAAATTCTACTTTTTATTTCCTATCATGAACAAAAGTATTCTACATTTCTGCATTTTATGTATTTATGTAAAGATTTCCTTATCTTTATTACTCTCTCCATAGTTCTTCTGCATTGGCCACTCTTTCAACTCAAGAAAAAATTGTATCTGGTCCTCCAGATGCAGTACTGATATGTAACAATCCCTATGTTCTCTCACTTTTGCTTATGCTTGGCAGGGCTAAGGGCACTGCAGTTCAGTTCTGGATTGGTTCAGTCACTCCATCATCAATACTGTTGTTCCAGTGTAAACAATGATGTGTAAACAATGAAATTGAATCTGGTCTTTGAAATTCTAACTGTTTTTGCTGCTTCTTCTCTAAGGATGTCCTCTATATTTTTATCAAATCATTATCAATACTTCTTAGCATTGAGGGCATTTCCTTGTCCTTGTTATTTCATTTATTTCTTGATTTGAATTCTCAGTAGTCGTAAAACTGAGTTGTAATTTTTTCCTTTTCTGTAACCGATCTATTTGTTAACTTTTTTGCGGCAAGAAATAACCTCCTATTCATCTGCATTTTGATATTGTTAGTGGAATGCTTCAAGATATAAGGAAACTTTATCTAATTCTTGACTTGATTGTGGTGATCTGATTTTTGGTTAAGCTGCATGCTGGGAAATGTTCCAACTTAGTGTTCAGCACAGAGACCTTTTAACCTGCAGAATATGATGGTCATACAATGCTAAAGCATCATTTCCTATTCATTCCACTCACAAACATGCCCTTTGCTATGTCTAGAAATGGATGAATCTTACTTCTGTTGCTCTCTTGTTTTCACTGCTATATTTGTTCCACCCTGTTTCAACATTATCTACAAATACTTTTTAAAAGTTCACCTTAAAATATGTTTATTTTCATGCACTTGAAAATGCATGCACATTTATGCAATGCACTCTGAAATATGCTTTTTCAAGCACGTCAACATGTGCCATTTGTATTTTACCTAATGGACTGACTTTTTGTGCAGAGTTTTCCTTATTTATAAAGGTTTCCATGCATTATTTTTATCACAGAAAATGAAGAGATTATAGAAACCAAAGGATAAATATATACCAGTTTGCATTGGTATTTTGAAAAGTGTGAATTATATCAACTCATATTAAAATGTGAAATGCACAGCTTGTGTCCCTATCCTTAGTTCTGTGATTATCTTACAAAAAATCTCTTAGCAGCTGAAATACTGTTTGTGTAGCTATTTCTGGTGATTTTTCAGAAATACATTTCTAATTCTCTTTTTCTGAAGCAAGGGTTTCCAACCTAAGGCCCACAGGACGGATCCAGCCCACAACACCATTTTACGTCCCCCACCCCACCCCTTCAAGGGCATTCAAGAAACAAAATGGCTGCCTCTTTGAAACTGTTGGGACAAAATGTTCACCCCCATTGTGCAGGCAGGGCAAAATGGCCATCTGGCCATCAAAGCTGACTGAGAGAGTGTGACCTGGCCCCTGGATTGAAAAGGTTGGGAACCCATGCTCTGAAGCAACAGGATTTCAGCAAGTGTATTGGATTTCAATCTTTATTTATGCAAGTGTTCTTCAAATTCTCAGTTTTTCTCCTTTCTATTTTTCTGTTTCATCTCATTTAATATCCTGCATTCTTTATGACACCGGGACTACAGTGGCTCAAGTGGCTAGGATGCTGACTGGAAGGCGGGAGGTCAGCAGTTCGATTCCCGAGTACTGCAGGACAGAATGAGCTCCCATCTTTGCCCCAGCTCCTGCCAACCTAGCAGTTCGAAAGCAAGAAATTGCAAGTTCTGTAGATAAATAGGGACCACTTCAGTAGGAAGGTATGCAGCATTCTGTGTGTGTCTAGTCATGCCTGCCACATGACCATGAAAACGTCTGCAGAAGCAGACAGCGCTGGCTCTTCAGCTTTGAAAAAGAGATAAGCGCTGAACCCTAGATTGTCGTTTGAGCAAGGGAAATCTTTAGCTTTACCTTTATTCTTTATGGCAAGAAAGAGAAATTATGGCCCTCCAGATTTTATTGGACTAACTCCCATAATAATTTACTTTTCCTGCCATGTTAAAGGTTTCCCTTGCTCGAAAGCCAGTCGTATCCGACTCTAGGGTTCAGTGCTCATCTCTGTTTCAAAGCCAAAGAGCCAACGCTGTCTGCTTCTGTAGACGTTTCCATGGCCATGTGGCAGGCATGACTAGACACTGTAGCGCACGGAACACTGTTACCTTCCCACTGAAGTGGTCCCTGATGTTGTAGTTTTTAAATCCAGTTGTTCAGTAGAGAATACTGGGCAGTAGAACTGTGTGAAGAATCTAGTTTTAGTGTGGTGTTTGATGTTCTTGTCTCAGTCTGCACTACCTAGATTTACAATAATGATTATAGGCGTATCTGGGGGGGGGGGGGGAATACCAATTTTAAAACTGCACACAGAAATCGAACAATCGCGCTCATCCCACATGCCAGCAAGGTGATGCTCAAGATAATACAGGACAGACTTCAGCAGCATGTGGAGAGAGAATTACCAGATGTGCAGGCTGGTTTCAGAAGAGGCAGGGGGACTAGAGACCACATCGCCAACATGCGCTGGATCATGGAGAAAACAAAGGAATACCAGAAACAAGTTTACTTTTGTTTTATTGACTACACTAAGGCATTTGACTGTGTGGACCACAACAAGATGTGGCAAGTAATTAAAGAGATGGGAATACCAGAGCACCTCATATGCCTCCTGAGAAATCTGTACATGAACCAAGAAGCAACAGTTAGGACAGAACATGGAATGACAGAGTGGTTTGGAATAGGAAAAGGAGTAAGACAAGGCTGCATTTTGTCACCATGCTTATTCAACCTATACACAGAGCACATAATGCGCAGTGCAGGGATGGAGGAATCACAATATGGGATTAAAATCGCTGGGAGAAACATCAACAATCTGAGATATGCAGACGATACCACCCTAATGGCAGAAAGTGAGGAAGACCTAAAGAATCTCTTGATTGGGCTGAAGGAGGAGAGTGCAAAAGCTGGCTTGAGACTCAATATCAAGAAAACCAAGATAATGGCAACAGGCCCCATCAGTTCCTGGAAAATAGACGGGGAAGAAGTAGAAGCAGTGACAGATTTTACTTTCTTAGGATCAAAGATCACTGCAGATGGGGATTGCAGCCATGAAATAAAAAGGCGACTGATTCTTGGGAGACAAGCGATGAGAAACCTGGGGAACATAGTGAAAAGCAGAGACATTACATTGCAAACAAAAATTAGAATAGTCAAAGCAATGGTTTTCCCAGTAGTAATGTATGGATGTGAGAGCTGGACAATTAGGAAGGCTGAACGCAGAAGAATAGATGCCTTTGAAATGTGGTGTTGGAGGAGGGTTTTGAGAGTCCCCTGGACAGCGAGGAGAACAAATAGGTCAATCTTAGAAGAAATTAACCCTGACTGCTCATTGGAAGGTCAAATAGTAAAGATGAAGCTAAAATACTTTGGACATCAAATGAGAAGGGAGGATTCACTTGAGAAGGCATTGATGTTGGGAAAGGTGGAGGGCAAAAGAAGAAGGGGAAGGCCAAGGATGAGATGGCTAGATGGTATTATAGACACAATGGGCACAGAGCTGGGAGAGCTGAGGGGGATGGTAGAGGACAGAGGCGCCTGGAGGAAAATGGTCCATGGGGTCGCAAAGGGTCGGAGTCGACTGTGCGACTGAACAACAACAAAAGAAATTTACATACTCTTCAAATTCTTGGAAAATCTCCCCATGTTTTTAGTCAGCATGGAAATGCTGGCAAACATATACTTGGGGCGGGGGAGAGAATTGCATAGAAAGTAGATCTTGTTCTGTTCCTAATAATTTTAAAATCATATGAAGTCAGCATTAACCATAGGATAAAAAAAAATGAGGGCATCCATGAATCTAGACTTGATAAATGTCTACATCTGTTAAGAGACTTTAGAACACCAGAATATCTATAAAAATGCTCTACTCTACATATCACATAATCTGGCTTGGTATAAGGCAGCTTCATAAGTGATAAAAGCAAGACTCTAAGTACCAGATCATGACAGTAGTCCACTGACTCACTGGAACCTCCCCCTATCTTGGCCAGAGGTCTAAGCATGGATCACCACCATACCTGTCAAGTTTTAGACATTAAAATCAGAGAAATTTTAGGCCATGGCCCTCTGTGCTAGGCCACACCCCTGCTTCTCCAAAATCCAGGCACACACAAGAACCTAGAAGAGAAGAAGCTGCAAAGGAGGGAGGAAGAACCACCCCCAAAGGCAGGACTGCTTCCCCTCACAGGTAAAAAAGGAGTTAGCAAGTCAGGCTTATTGTAATAAGTCCATTTCAAGTTTCCCCCTCTTAATTCGACTGCATTTCATATTATGGTCATTTTTCATGGAACTGTTTTTTACATTTTAATCAGTTAAATGTCTACTGTCTTAGCCTTTTATGCCTCAATTTCATTTTTTAAAACTCTGTGTTTAAGAGAAAACCATGGAAGTATGCTGTTTATGCTGTATGCAAATATACTTGAAGCCCTCTCTCTCCTGGGAAAGAGCGTGTTAAAGGGAAGTCAATGAGCCAATTGGCTTCAAGTATATTTGCAGTCGAATAGGGAGAGAATAGGTAAGTAAACCTAGCTTGCTAATTGCTTTTTTCCCCATGAGAGGAAAGCAGTCATGCTAAGGGGTGGTTCTTCCTCCACCAGGGGGAGCCTAAGACTCTTCTCCTCTGCTCTGGTATAAGGCACACACCTCATGAATAAAGATATAGAATGATAATATATGGGAGATTTCCCTTTTAAATATATATATATGGGAGATTATAAAAGAATACAAAAAATATGTGATTTGAGGAAGAGGGGCTCTAAATTATGGGGTTTTCCTGGGCAATATGGGATACTTGACACTTATGATCATCACACTCTCAATTGTACTCCCTGAGCGTCAGTATCTGAAAATTCCCGAAGAGGTAAATAATATCTACTACATCTCATCACAGCCACAGCCCATCCAGTCCAGCATTCTGTCTCACACAGTGGCTCACCATTTGCTTCAGAGTATTCCCAAGCAGATGCCTTCACCTGCTTAGGATTCCCTGGAAATGGCATTGAGAGATATCCTGCCTATCTCTCCAACCCAGAGGTTGTCCTTAGGTATCCATAATTATAGCCATTGATACCCTTGTCCTCCATGAACTTTGCTAATCCCTTCTTAAAGCTGTCAAGACTGACAGCTGTCACCACTTCTTCTGGCAGGTAGTTCCATAGACCAGTGATCCTCTGGGTGGAAAAAGTACTTTCTCTTATTTGTTTGAGAATTAGTACCCAAACGTTTCATGGTGTAACACCTAGTTCTAGTGTTATGCGATAGGGAAAACAGTTTTTCCTTATCTACTTTGTCCACACCATGCATGATTTTATAAACTTCAATCAGATCACCTCTTAGATGCCATCATTCAAGAGTGAAGAGGCCCAACCGTTGCAGCCTCAGATGGTAAGGAAAGTGTTCCAGTCCTCTAATCATTCTGGTTGCCCTCCTCTGCACTTTTTCCAGCTCCATAATATCCTTCTGCAGGTATGGTGACCAGAACTGTACACAGTATTCCAGATGGGGCCTCACCATAGATTTATAAAGAGGCAAAATGATCCTTGCTGACTTATTTTTTTTACCCTTGCTAATGATCCCCAGCATTGAGTTTGCTTTTTTTTTTACTGTGGAGGCACACTGGGTTGGCATCTCTTGTTACAGAAGACATCAAAGTCATTATGTTTCCTCCTTAAAGGTAAAGGTCTTCTAGGCTCTAAACCCAGTTGAAATAGGAGTGAAAGAATTAAGATATGAATTCTAATATTAATTCTGGTTTTAAAGTAAAAATCATTTTCTCAGTACTCTGTAAAGTTAAACAGATCAGATTGACCTAATCAAATAGAACATAATGACAAGGCTAAGTAAACAGAAGGCCTTGTGTCCACAAGCCCAGCACAGTTTGTACAGCTGACAGGGATTTCTCTTAGACTCAAGAAACCATAATGCTGAATAATATTTGTGTGACATGACATGAACAAATATTCTGAATGTTCTAACCTGAACTGCATGACAATGTCAAAAGATTAATTAATAATTTTGGCTTATCCCATAGTGATGAAATGTGTAAAAATTTCCTAATTTTATGCTATAAAAAGATGGCTCTGAAAATGTATTGGTATTCAGGGATTATTAGCTTGTTAAAGCGTCCCTGAATCTGTTTGCCAAATAATAATAAATCTCCTATCTGTCTTAGCTGGAAAGCGGTTTGTCTCGTTTTCACAGTCATGTCCGATTCTGGGTTGTGTGCTGATCAACTACCTTTTTTATTTTTTTATCAGAGGATTTTCAGTGCTAAAACCAAGTCTTGTCTTAACCAGCTACTGGGGATTTTAATAGTTGTGGGACTTGTGGGGTCTGGTGACAGTTTTAACATTGTATGGTGGATACATTGGTTCCAAGTGTCTGGCCTTGTGGATTTTTTTGGACTATCTAAAACCACTGCCAAGTGTGAGTAGACTGAAGTATTGGGGAGGTCTGGTTGGTTCCATCATCTTCACCACAACTAATTCTTCCCTGGCTCAGGATAAGCAGTGTAGTGTGCCTGGGTGGCTAGAGAGAGAACATAAGAACATAGGAACAGCCTTGCTGGAACAGGCCACAGCCCATCCAGTCCCGCATTCTGTCTCACACAGTGGCTCACCATTTCCTTCAGGGTATTCCCAAGCAGATGCCTTCACCTGCTTAGGATTCCCTGGAAATGGCATTGAGAGATATCCTGCCTATCTCTCCAACCCGGAGGTTGTCCTTAAGTATCCATAATTATAGCCATTGATACTCTTGTCCTCCATGAACTTGTCTAATCCTTTCTTAAAGCTGTCAAGACTGACAGCTGTCACCACTTCTTCTGGCAGGGAGTTCCATAGACCAGTAATCCTCTGGGTGAAAAAGTACTTTCTCTTATTTGTTTGAGAACTAGTACCCAAAAGTTTCATCGAGTGTCCCCTAGTTCTAGTGTTATGCGATAGGGAAAACAGTTTTTCCTTATCTACGTTGTCCACACCGTGCATGATTTTATAAACTTCAATCAGATCACCTCTTAGACGTCGTCGTTCAAGAGTGAAGAGGCCCAACCGTTGCAGCCTCAGATGGTAAGGAAGGTGTTCCAGTCCCCTAATCATTCTGGTTGCCCTCCTCTGCACTTTTTCCAGCTCCATAATATCCTTCTGGAGGTATGGCGACCAGAACTGTACACAGTATTCCAGGTGGGGCTCACCATAGATTTATAAAGAGGCAAAATGACACTTGCTGACTTATTTTCTATACCCTTCCTAATGATCCCCAGCATTGAGTTTGCTTTTTTCACTGCTGAGGCACACTGGGTTGACACCTTCATTGAGTTGTCCACCAGGACACCAAGGTCCCTTTCCTGGTTTGTCGCAGAGTGTTCAGACCCCATCAGTTTATAAATGTAATTGGGGTTCTTTGCCCCAACATGCATCACTCTGCACTTACTAATGTTGAAACCCATTTGCCACTGTTTTGCCCACTCCCCCAGTGTCAAGAGATCCTTCTGGAGCTCCTCACAATCTCTCACAGTTTTCACTACCCTGTATAATTTAGTATCATCAGCAAATTTGGCTACCTTGCTTTTTACTCCTACCTCTAGCTCATTTATGAAGAGGTTGAAAAGCAGGGGTCCCAGTACTGAACCTTGGAGGACCCCACTCTTTACTTCCCTCCACTTGGAGAAGTGTCCATTTAGTGCTACCCTCTGTTTCCTGTCCCTTAGCCAGTTGCTGATCCAGGACAAGACCTGTCCCTTTATTCCATGACTGGTAAGTTTATTCAAGAGCCTTTGGTGCGGGACCTTGTCAAAAGCCTTCTGAAAGTCCAGATAAACAATGTCAACTGTATCCCCCTTATCCACATACTTGTTGAAACTCTCAAAAAATTCCAGCAGATTAGTGAGGCATGATTTGCCCTTGTAAAAGCCATGTTGGCTCTCCTTTAGCAGCGCCTTCTCTTCTAGGTGCCTATTAATTCTATCTTTTAGGATGGTTTCCATCACTTTACCTGGGACACATGTCAAACTGACAGGTCGGTAATTTCCTGGATCACCCCTGGATCCTTTTTTGAAAATTGGAGTTACATTCGCTACCTTCCAGTCATCAGGCACAAAGCCTGATTTGAGGGAAAGATTATATATTTTGGCTAGGAGATCAGCAATTTCATCTTTAAGTTCCCTGAGAACTCGTGGATGGATGCCATCTGGTCCTGGTGATTTGTTAGTGTTTAGTTTAACAGGACATGCAAGGACCTCCTCCCTGGTTATTTCTATCTGGCTTAATTCTTCGGTTTCCCTCCCTACGAAGATAGGCTCTGTTTTGGGCATGTGGTCTCTGTCTTCTTCAGTGAATACTGAAGCAAAGAATTCATTGAATCTCTCTGCAATCTCTGTTTCCTCTTTAATAACCCCTTGCCTTCCATTGTCATCTAATGGTCCAATGGCCTTCCTAGTTGGGTTCTTACTTCTAATGTACTTAAAGAAGTCTTTGTTATTTCTCTGAGTATTTTTAGCTATACGCTCCTCAAAGTCTTGCTTTGCTTTCCTGATTGTTGCCGTGCATTTGTTCTGCCAGAATTTATGTTTCTGCCTGCTGTCCTCATTCGGACAAGCCTTCCATCTTCTAAATGAGCTTTTCTTGCTCTTGATCACTTCCCGAACAGCTCCTGTAAGCCACATTGGAGTCCTCTTGGACCTGGCAGTGCCCTTTTTCCTTTTGGGTATGCATTCCAATTGGGCCTCTGTTATTGTTTTTGTAAACAGCCTCCATGCCTCTTGGAGTGTTTGGACTCTCTCAATTTCCCCTTTCAGCCTCTTTTTTACTAGTTTCCTCATCTTTGGGAAATTTCCTTTTTGAACATTTAAGGTCTCTGTGTTAGATTTTATCAGTGACTTGCGGTCTATGATCAAGTTAAACATAATTGAGTTGTGGTCACTGTTCCCTATTGGATCAGTCACATTAACATCTTGCACCAGATCCTGAGTATTACTTAGGATCAAGTCAAGGATTCTTGTACCCCTAGTTGGGTCTTCAACCATCTGTCCCAGGGAACAATCATTTAGCAAATCTAGGAACTTTATCTCTTTATCATGTGCTGAACAACAGTTCACCCAGTCTATGTGAGGGTAATTGAAGTCCCCCATTATAACCAGGCTTCCCTTCTTGGATGCCTCCTTTACAATATTCTCCAACTGCCAGTCTCCCTCAAGAGTTTGGGTCGAAGGCCGATAGTATATGCCTACTGTTAGACCATCCTTGTGGCCTGGTACTCTTACCCACAGAGCTTCTAATGGTGACTCCAAATCACCTAGATATTCCAATTCAGACGATTTTACCACTTCTTTGACATACAAGGCTACACCACCTCCCGTTTGCCCCTTCCTATCCTTCCTGTACAGTTTGTAGCCTGGGATAACTGTATCCCATTGGTTATCATCCGTCCACCAGGTTTCAGTGATACCAATATTCTTATCTATTGCTAAGTATTCCAGCTCCCCTATTTTGTTCCGGAGGCTTCTGGCATTTGTATACAAGCATTTATATATGCTTTCCTGATACAGTCTTTTGAGTCCAGTTGCATTGTTAGACTGCCTCTTGCATCCTTCTGCTAGAGTGCTGGTGACTAGCTCCTTGCTCTGCTCAGTAATTTTTGCATCCTCCTCACTACTCAAGTACACACTTTCCCGTACCGGATGCTGCCCAGCTCCTGTCGGCTTTCTTCCATTTATCAGTTTAAAAGCTGCTCTGCAGCCTTTTTGATGTTGAGTGCCAGCAATCTGGTCCCATCATGGTTCAAATGCAACCCATCCCTCCTGAACAGATTTGGTTTGTCCCAAAATGTTCTCCAGTTCCTGACAAATCTGAAACCCTCCTCTCGACACCACCGCCTCATCCACGCATTGAGGCTTCTGAGCTCTGCCTGCCTGGTAGGTACTGCGCGAGGGACAGGCAGCACTTCTGAAAATGCTACCTTGGAAGTCCGGGACTTCAATCTTCTTCCTAACAACCTGAATTTGGCTTCCAGGACAGACCGCTTGGCCTTCCCAACATCATTGGTACCAACGTGTACCATGACAACTGGCTCGTTCCCAGTTCTCTCTAACAATCTATCTAGATTTCTTGTGATGTCTGCAACTTTTGCACCTGGCAGGCAAGTCACTATACGGTTATCATGTGCATCACAAATCCATCTCTCTGTATTTCTAATTATTGAATCACCTAGTACAAGGAGCCTCTCTCCTGCAATCTGTTCATCTACATGCACCTCATCAACCATATTAAGGGAGAGAAACTCAGTTTGCTCCTGTTCTTTATCTTCCTGGATCTCATCAAGTGTGATGAAGGAGAGATCATCAGGTGGAACCAGATGTTCCTCTGTGTGTTCCTCGTCAGGTGTGATGAGGGAAAGAGCCTCAAATTTATTCCGTAATTTCAGACTCTCAGAGTGATCCCCTACTCTTCTCCTCCTTTGAGTCACATTCTTCCAGACATCTCCCTCCTGAGTTAGTGAAGGGCCTTCTCCCTCAGAACTGTGCCCTGTCTCTTCTTTGTCCAGCATAGTCTGCTCCGCTCTGTCCAAGTACAGCTCAAAACTCCTTAATTTGTTGATGGTTAGATAAGCGGGCCTCTAGCTGCTGGACCTTCTCTTCCAGTAGTGCAACCAGCTTGCACTTGTTGCAAGTGTAGTTCTCCATATGCTTTGACTCTGCATGTGCTCTTAAGCAGAGCTGCTGCTGAGGAGAGCCAAACAAAGGAAGTGAGCACTGGTAAGTTTTGCAGTTGGAGTAGAGCTGCTTTAGAGGCCTCTACTAATTTAAATTGATAATTGAAACTGCTGAGAGCCACCTCTGTTCAAACAGAGGAAGCAGTTTGAAGCTTCCAGAAGCAGGGGGCAGGGCCACACCAGGCCCTTCCCTGAACTGTGACTCATAGGGGCGGAGCCACACTAGCCTTTAAAAGCTCTGAGCTCTTTCAGAGTCAGCCATTTTGACTCTGCATGTGCTCTTAAGCAGAGCTGCTGCTGAGGAGAGCCAAACAAAGGAAGTGAGCACTGGTAAGTTTTGCAGTTGGAGTAGAGCTGCTTTAGAGGCCTCTACTAATTTAAATTGATAATTGAAACTGCTGAGAGCCACCTCTGTTCAAACAGAGGAAGCAGTTTGAAGCTTCCAGAAGCAGGGGGCAGGGCCACACCAGGCCCTTCCCTGAACTGTGACTCATAGGGGCGGAGCCACACTAGCCTTTAAAAGCTCTGAGCTCTTTCAGAGTCAGCCATTTTGACTCTGCATGTGCTCTTAAGCAGAGCTGCTGCTGAGGAGAGCCAAACAAAGGAAGTGAGCACTGGTAAGTTTTGCAGTTGGAGTAGAGCTGCTTTAGAGGCCCGCGCGAGAGATTGCAAACTAGTAACAAAGGAAGAATATAGTCTTACTAGGTAGAAAGGTAGTAAACGTGTACATTTTTGAGGCCCAGAATACTGCACTTGTTAAAATGGATTCTGAGGGAACAGCTGTAGTTACCTGCAATTCTTGTGCCATGTTTGTGTTCTTGCCAAAGCACATGGAGAACTACACTTGCAGCAAGTGCAAGCTGGTTGCACTACTAGAAGAGAAGGTCCAGCAGTTAGAGGCCCGCATATCTAACCACCAACAAATTAAGGAGCTTGAGCTGTTCTTGGACAGAGCGGAGCAGACTATGCTGGACAAAGAAGAGACAGGGCACAGTTCTGAGGGAGAAGGCCCTTCACTAACTCAGGAGGGAGATGGTTGGAGGAATGTGACTCAAAGGAGGAGAAGAGTAGGGGATCACTCTGAGAGTCTGAAATTACAGAATAAATTTGAGGCTCTTTCCCTTATCACACCTGACGAGGAACACACAGAGGAACAACTGGTTCCACCTGATGATCTCTCCTTCATCACACTTGATGATATCCAGGAAGATGAACATCAGGAACAAACTGAGGTTCTCTCCCTTAATATGGTTGATGAGGTGCATGTAGATGAACAGATTGCAGGAGAGAGGCTCCTTGTACTAGGCGATTCAATAATTAGAAATACAGAGAAATGGATTTGTGATGCACATGATAACCGTATGGTGACTTGCCTGCCAGGTGCAAAAGTTGCAGACATCACAAGAAATCTAGATAGATTGTTAGAGAGAACTGGGAACGAGCCAGTTGTCATGGTACACGTTGGTACTAATGATGTTGGGAAGGCCAAGCGGTCTGTCCTGGAAGCCAAATTTAGGTTGTTAGGAAGAAGATTGAAGTCCCGGACTTCCAAGGTAGCATTTTCAGAAGTGCTGCCTGTCCCTCGCGCAGGACCTACCAGGCAGGCAGAGCTCAGAAGCCTCAATGCGTGGATGAGGCGGTGGTGTCGAGAGGAGGGCTTCAGATTTGTCAGGAACTGGAGAACATTTTGGGACAAGCCAAATCTGTTCAGGAGGGATGGGTTGCATTTAAACCATGATGGGACCAGATTGCTGGCACTCAACATCAAAAAGGCTGCAGAGCAGCTTTTAAACTGATAACTGGGGGAAAGCCGACAGGAGCTGGGCAGCATCCGGTTCGGGAAAGTGTGTACTTGAGTAGTGAGGAGGATGCAAAAATTACTGAGCAGAGCAAGGAGCTAGTCACTAGCATTCTAGCAGAAGGATGCAAGAGGCAGTCTAACAATGCAACTGGACACAAAAGACTGTGTCAGAAATGCATATATAAATGCTTGTATACAAATGCCAGAAGCCTCCGGAACAAAATAGGGGAGCTGGAATACTTAGCAATAGATAAAAATATTGATATTATTGGTATCACTGAAACCTGGTGGACGGATGATAACCAATGGGATACAGTTATCCCAGGCTACAAATTGTACAGGAAGGATAGGAAGGGGCAAACAGGAGGTGGTGTAGCCTTGTATGTCAAAGAAGTGATAAAATCTTATGAATTGGAATATCTAGGTGATTTAGAGTCACCATTAGAAGCTCTGTGGGTAAGAGTACCAGGCCACAAGGATGGTCTAACAGTAGGCATATACTATCGGCCTCCGACCCAAACTCTTGAGGGAGACTGGCAGTTGGAGAATGTTGTAAAGGAGGCATCCAGGAAGGGAAGCCTGGTTATAGTGGGGGACTTCAATTACCCTCACATAGACTGGGTGAACTGTTGTTCAGCACATGATAAAGAGATAAAGTTCCTAGATATGCTCAATGATTGTTCCCTGGGACAGATGGTTGAAGACCCAACTAGAGGTACAAGAATCCTTGACTTGATCCTGAGTAATACTCAGGATCTGGTGCAAGATGTTAATGTGACTGATCCAATAGGGAACAGTGACCACAACTCAATTATGTTTAACTTGATCATAGACCGCAAGTCCATAATCCTAAAACAGCCTTCCCTTTTGTTCTTCTCTTCCTCACTAGCTAAGCTTTTCTCTCCTACACTATGCACTCTTAACTCCTTGCTGGTTAAAATAGTTTGTATTCTGCTGACAAAGGGATAAATGTTTTATACATTGCTGCATGACTAATATTGTCACAGATGATATTCATTTACACCACAATTTACAATGAGCTGTTACTTTTCCTCATTTAAAGTGAACAAAAGCTTATTTCTCCATACACCATTCTGGTCTGTCATTTTTTTTCTTACTCTACATTTACAATAAAGTACTCCTCATTGCTAGAGAAATGCATCCTGTGACATATTTGGATCTGCTATTGCCTTTTTTTTCTTCCTCCATCTTCTTGTACAGTGATTATTCACTGAAAAATAAAACATGTGATAATTAGGTAGCTTTTATTAAAGTCACTGATATTGGTCACCAAATAAAATTCCAAAAGCTTCAGTATTATCCTAGCCAACTCAAGTTAATAATATTTTGGCTATAACTTGAGACAGATGAGAATCATATCTAGTGAGCTGAGAAAAATCACTGAGTACAACAGGAGAATTTCAGTTCAACTCTGTTTCTCTATTCCTTCGGTTATAGAATCTGAAACTGGTGTTTTGATTGATATTGCTATCTTCTGTTTCAAATTTTAAAGAGCCTCCTCAAAGACTGTGTTATTTTTGAACAACAATCAGGCGTAGCCTGGTAACAGCAACCTTGTGTTGCCCGCTAATCTTTCTCACACTGGGTCAGGTGAAAGGAACTGCAGAATGAACTCACCAAAAAATGCCTTCATTTTAGCAATTTCATGTCTGGCCTAGACACGGAAGAAGAAAAACATTCTTGCAAGTTGCTTGCAGAATCTTAACCATGAAATATTTAAACCTAAATAATATGTACATAAATAAAACAATAATGCATGTTTCTAAAATTTGAATGTTCCAGTTGTATGGTAACATGTTTAAGACTGAGTATCCTATATTCTGAGTTACATACATAATACCACAATCCTGCACCATTTTTACCTGAAGAAAGACATTCATTGATTTCCTCAATTTAACATAAATTTTACTTGGTATTCATTTTCTTTTAGTGTCTCTGAAGAAAATTCTTCTTAACATTTTTTGAACAATCTTCTAATGTTCACAAATTGCTTTTTCTAACATCAGTCTGATGTGTTTTTCTCCCTTTGTTTTTCTTTAACTGTTGCAAGAGAGGCTGATTGCATCAAAGTGTCCTGATCAACAAATCTCTTACTCATCATCACAGTGCAGCATAGATAACTCAACCTTCAGTTGATTCGCCATTAGGCACACAAGATCTCTTTCCACCTAGAGCAACCCAACTTAACCGCAATTTCACAAGGCAATGATGGCTGACACAAAAATCAAGTAACACTGTAATTTGAAATAATGATGTTGATCATTACATGTTTATTTCTTTGTGTGCATTTATGTTCCTTTTTAAAACTTTTACAAAGCCAGACTGAAACAGCAGCTGTGCTTCTTTCATTGATGGCTAGGAAATTTTAGTAAATGGTGCTTGTTCTGTGGCTCTCACTTTAAATTATTGGTAATCATGTTGGACAGCTTTTTCTTCATTGCAACAAAAGCCACTGAAGGGCTCCCAGCATTTGCCGCCGGTGCACATCCAATTCTTTGTTACAAAAGAACTGTGATAATTATTCGTATTTCAGCCAATAGGTCAGCCTCTTCTAGCCAGCCCAAGTCAAAGATCTTTTCACCTGTTTTTTCCTGTAAATAAAAATGTTGCCTGTGCATAGGAATTAATATCCTCACATTTAGAGGCTCTGAAGAGACTTGTCTCTGTATATACAGAGCCAACAAATAAAGTTGTCTCTCTATAAATGCATATTTATAAATAGACAACAAATAAAGTAGTTTGCCCATTTCGAGAGAATGTATTGGAATCCCATACCATACAAGGCATACTGTATGTGAAAAGAGGAGGACAAAGATCATGAAACAGACCCAGAGGAAAGTGGAGCGATAACATCAAAAAAGTATTACAATAACACCAAATAATGTCAGTGCAGGCCACTAGAAGTGCCAGAGCAACACCCTTGTATCTCCCTCAACACCTGAAAGGGTAAAAGAAGAAGCAAAGAAGAAGAGTCTTGTTCTCATGTGCAAGAATTAGAAGCCATTTAAATTTTGTTGATTTTTTTTTATTTGGAATAGTAGCTGTGTTAGTCTGTGGTTCAGGCACATCAGAAAACAAAATAACAAAAAAAAACACTGCAGCACTTTAAAGACTAACTGCTATATCTTTATGGCTAGCTTTCGTTGATCAAATCCACTTCTTCAGACAAGTAGTAAAACTTCCAGGCATGGTTTACATATACCAGATGCAGGGGTCAAGATGTCACAAGGAAAAAAGGATCACAAAGCAATGAATAATCAGGCAGAATGACAGACAAGCACACATATCAATATAGCTTCCTACAGCTAGCAGTAACAATAAATTATTAAGCTTAGTTTTAAATGTCCTCCTTTCAATCCCAAAAGTGTGAAGTTGCCAAGCAAAGCATATGCTAATGAGTTTAACCTCTTTCTGGTTGACCTCCAGCACATCCAGTTAGTCTTTAAAATGCTGTAGTGCTTTTGTTTTTGTTTTATGCGGTTTCTGGGCACGCAATTGGCAAACTGTCCCTGACAGAACCATCGTTTGGGACGATAACTCCCTCGAGCTTTGGTTCCGAGGGGACAGAAATTGGGGAGCGGATTAATAGCCATAGTTTAATTCACCCACAGCTGACCTGACAAACAGTTCGAGCAAGAGGAAATTGGATGACTAACTCATAAATCATGGAATAGGTAATGTTGCACCCGTGGTTTACCACAAGCCCTAAAACCAACACCAGCCATGTTTACCCCAGGATAAGCATGGAACAATGGAGTTCCCCTGTCAGTGTTTAATTTAGTTAATTAACTTCCCCGGGAGAGGTTCCCAATTAACTCGTGTAAACATGGGACGGGATTCTTGACAGATGACGATTCCATCACACGCAGCCTCGCTTACTCGATATATACTGATGATTTTCCCTCAATAAATCACTGGTCTTCGCTCCATCTTGCCACATGTCTCATTGCTTGACCAGTCTCCTCTGGGACCCAACGGCCGCCTCATGACCCCAATCCAACATCTGGTGACCCCGAGACATGATTCTACTCGTGAGTAAGCGATCTTCGCGGTCTGGTTCTACACCAGAACCGTGTCCGACTCGTCTCGGAGGACAGCGCGGCAGCTCCGGTCGGAAAGCCATCCGATCGGGAAGACAGCTACGCGGCGAGGCACTTCAGAGAGGCATCCTACAGCTTGCTCCAAGCTCTGAGGCGGTTGCACGGAAAAACGCGTTCCGCTCAGGGTCAGCTGTGAACCCCTGATTCAGCGCAGAGGCTGTTGAGGGCCCGTGGCAGCAGTCCACGCTCCGAGCTCCTTCCCAGAGATTCGTCACGCAAAACCTATTACCTGGGCTCCAGACGCATTGACTCATCCCGAGAAGGAAACTTCAAAGGACAGGCAGGTAATATGGGGACTTGTCCTCAGCGGCAACGTCCGTCCGCTAACCAGAGAATTCACTTAATGGAATTCAAGACCCTGGCCATGGTATATCAGACAAGCATTCACAGCGGGGAATTAGCGAGACTTTTGGTGTACTTGAGGGATCATTGTCTGCTTTACCCAGAAGTAGGCATGCTAACCCTTCAGCTTTGGGATAGGATAGGAGCCTGCATTCAGCAACCCCCAAGAGCTCCAGATGACGTAATTCGTACATGGAGCAAATGTAGGAAGCTCTTAGCAGAGGTAGACCCAGTCCGGATAGAGACCCAAGAACCCCCAGCGCCATCAGAGGTGTCAGCACCCACGGCTCTCTATCCGTCATTTCAGTTCAAGCAGGGTAGTGTAGGGAGCTTTCCCTTGGTGACAGCTGCAGACGTCACCGGCGGAATGCATGGAATGAGGAGCGCTGGCGCTTCTCTGACAGCTACGGGTTCCCAAGCTACCAAGAGTGCCCTTCAGCGCACAGTTGAGGAAGAGATCAGAAAGGGGGATTTGCCAGCAGAAGAACTAGCTGAGCTTAGCTAGATTTGCCCAATTCGCCTAGAGATAGATGCCCTCATGGGCCAGCAGCAAGTAGTTCATTCACCAGTTCCATACAAGCTTCTCATGGCTATACGGAAGGCCATTTCAGAGACAGGACTTCAGAGTCGCTTCACTAGGGGCACGCTTCAGCAATTGTGCGAAAACACGATGTTCATTCTGCATGACTGGAAAGCCGTCATGCGAATGATGCTCAACCCCAGCCAGTATTTGCTATGGGACAGTGAGTATCGTCTCGAGGCTCAGGCAAGGGCTGCCAGGATGGCCGGAGCAATAATTCCTGACTAGCTATATGGCTCAGGTGCATTCGAATCCATCGATGTGCAGACCGCCTTGCCAATCACCACCCTTCAGTTGTCAGCTGAGACAGCCTTCAGGGCTTTTCTCAAAGTCCCAGCAACTGGCAAAGCAGCTAAAAATTACACAGCCATCAAACAGGGCGCCCAGGAGTCCTACATGGACTTTATCAATAGACTGGAGGAAGCAGTCAGTAGACAGATTGATAACGAGCAAGCCCAACAAGAGCTCATGATGAAATTGGCCAAGGACAATGCCAATCTTGACTGCCGTAAGATCCTGCAGTCACTGGGCAATCGTCCCGACCTGACTCTCATGGACATGATTAGGGCTTGTGCCGACGTTGGCACAGATTCCTACAAAATGGGTCTGTTGGCAGTGGTGGTACAAGGGGGTAAGAAACCCAAGAATAAGACCAAAGGAGCATGTCACAATTGTGGCAAGGTCAGTCATTTTGCTAGGGAGTGCCGATCCAAGGGTAGCGGCCAACATGCCGGCCGTCCCAAGGCTCCAACCACCCCGTGTCCAAGGTGTAATAAAGGCTTCCATTGGTCCAAATTCTGTCCGAATTCGGGAAACCGGAACACGGGCATGTCTCTGGCCCCGGTCCAAACAGAGACCTCCTTCGCTCTGGGAGAGCCAGAGCTGGATTAGATTCCGATCACATTCCAGACATTTTGAAGGCGCAGGCCAGCCCCAAAGGCAGCACAGGACTAGATTTGACTTGCCAGTCAGAAGTCACATGTGACTTGCCAGGCACAGTCTATCTGGTTGATTCCCAGTACATGGGACCCCTGCCTAAAGGCTACATAGGCTTAGTTTTGCCTCATAGTGTTGCAGGAGCACGAGGAATTCTTGTAATTCCGTGAGTCATCGACTCCAATTTTTCAGGTGTTTTTCAAGTTCAACTCTGGACACACTTACCCCAAACCATTCACAGGGGAGACACGTTAGCGCAACTGATCATGGTTCCTTGTAACTCGCCAGCAGGCAGCCAGGAAAGGCTCAGGGACAGCTCAGAGTCCGGGTCAGAAGACTGCTCGAGCACAAGTGGGGCAGTGCAAGGATACCAGGTCTTAGCGGCAGTGGAGACCAACATAGAATGGAAACGGCGACCAGTCATAGAGGTATTTTTAAATAAAAAACCTTTCACTGGGTTGCTGGACACCGGAGCTGACGTCAGCGTGGTCAGCCGGAGTCAGTGGCCACAGGAGTGGGCCATCGAGCCAGTCTCCGATGTGTGGGGGGTAGGCGGTATCCAAGAAGCGTTTAGAAGCCTAGATTGGGTAGAGGTCACGATCCCTGAGGCTGATGGCACAGCGGTCATCCGGCCCCACATTCTGGATGTGTACGTCAATCTTTGGGGGCGAGACATTCTGCAGCAATACCGTGCCACTCTTACCTTTGGGTAATGGCTCTGCCACTTAAATGGCTAACCAACACACCTGTCTGGGTAGAGCAATGGCCGGTAGTAGGGGAGAAATTAGTCTCCCTGAAACAGCTGGTAAAACAACAGCTGGACGCAGGACATATAGAACAGTCCACCAGTCCTTGGAATTTGCCCATATTTGTCATCAAGAAAAAGTCGGGGAAGTGGTGCCTCCTTCACGATCTCAGAGAGATCAATAAATGTATCCAGCCAATGGGTCCGCTTCAATGCGGCATCCCGAATCCGAATATGATCCCTGAGGGTTGGGAGATCTTGGTCGTAGACCTTAAGGATTGTTTTTATACAATTCCCCTAGATCCTAGGGACAGGGAAAGGTTCGCCTTTACAGTGCCAGTCGTGAACCACAGAGAGCCTACGCAACGTTACGTGTGGAAATATTTGCCACAGGCGATGCTCAACTCGCCCACCCTGTGCCAAATTTATGTTCACAACGCACTGGCAAAGTTTTGAAACCTTCACCCCACAGCTTTAGTGTGTCATTTCATGGATGACATCTTGGTCACAGCGCCGCAACTCGGCAGCGAAATGTTTAAAGACATCCAGGTCACCCTGGGGGGAAAAGGGTTACTCATTGCCCCAGAAAAAGTTCAGAGAACCGAGTCGTTTTCATACTTGGGCCATCGGCTTCTCCGTTCTTTCGCAGCACCAGTTTTGCCTCAGATCATTTTAAAGGATTCAGTCACCCTGGTAGAATTACAGCAGGTTTTGGGAAACATTAATTGGGCCAGACCATATTTCAGATTGGATATGGATCTTTTGAAGCCGCTCTTCTCGCTGCTGACGTTAGGCAAGCAGCCGGCAGACTGGATACAAATTCCTCGAGAGGTGCGCTTGACTCTCGAGAAGGTCAACCAAGTTCTCAGCCAGAGATGGGGAAACAGGATTAGTCAGGGGCCATATGCTCCAATCCTGAACTTGTACATCGTTCAGACCGGATCCATGTTCACCGGAGCCCTGGGGGTGGACTCCGAGTGAGGGGTGAGTATCGTGGAATGGGTGTATTTACCACACACCTCTTCCCGAAATGTCATTCCCTCTCAGGAACTGGTCTCCGCGGTGATCTACCGAGGAAGGCTGAGAGCAAGGGACATCTCAGGGCACGATTTGGCAAAAATCATGGTCCCATTCTCAAAAGAGCAAGTTTAGCAACTGATGCAGCTCAGTGACTCGCTTCCAATTGCCTTGGAAGATTCACTGGATGCTTGGCATACCATTTGCCGAAAGACCCCAGACTTGTCTCGCTTCAAACGCAGACAGTCAGTTTGTGTGAATTGATGTCACTGATTCCACTTCAGGGGGCTAGGACAGTGTTCATGGATGGGGGTCACACTTATGGTGTTTTGACTTGGCAAGAGGACCAAGCTTGGCGCACGCTTCTAACTTTTCCACAGAAGTCCATGCAGCGGGCAGAGTTGGTGGCGGTGAACCTCGCTTTGCGCACCTTTGCCAAAGAATGCCTAAACATAATAACTGATAGTCAGTATGTTAGGAATTTGCTTCACAGTCTACCGGGAGCATACATCACTCCCGCGATAGACAAGAGTTTGTTGAGTCTTTTTCTCACAACTCAATTTCACTTGCGGAACCGCACCGAAGCGCTCTATATAGCCCACATCAGAAGTCACCAGGACTTGCCTGGTCCGATTTCCGTGGGCAATAGCAGAGCGGATGTGGCCGCAAAGCAAATTCAGCAACGGTCAGTGTTGGGAGTCTTCACAACTCCAATTCAAAGCCATGCATTCTTTCATCAGAATGCCAAAGCGCTCGCAAGGCAGTTCAACCTGCCACTCTCTCAAGCCCAAGGCATAGTCCGTTCCTGTCTGCATTGTGCAGGGGCGGTAGGGGGGCTCTCGTGGGGGGTCAACCCACAAGGGACAGAGGCCAACCAGGTGTGGCAGATGGACGTCACACATGTTCCGCAGTTTGGCAGATGGCAGTACATGCACGTCTGCATTGATACTTTTTCACAGTTTGTTTGGGCAACAGCACTGAAGGGAGAAACTGCTTCCCATGTGGAGCAGCATCTCCTTTCCTGCTTTGCGGCCATGGGCAAACCACGGCACGTGAAAACCGATAACGCTCCAGCTTACAACTCCAGGCAGCTGGCCGACTTCATGGCCACCTGGGACATTAAGCACACTTTTGGCGTTCCGTACAATCCGCAGGGGCAAGCAATTGTGGAACAGGTCAATCGGATGCTTACGTCCTACATTGACAAACAAACAGAAAGGGGGGAACCACCTGCCCTCCCCAAATCTCAGGGTCAGGCACAGCATTGTCTGAACAAGGTATTGTTCACGTACAATCACCTTAATGTTTTTTCGGATTCCACTCCGCAGGAGAAGCACTTCTGCCGTTTGGAAGCTCTCCCGCGGCTGATGGTGCATTACCAAGTGCCACCGGATTCTTCCTGGAAGGGCCCTGCACCACTCATAACATGGGGAAGAGGGTATGCTGTAATTATGTCTCCTACAGGTGTCGTCTGGATTCCAGCTCGGTGCGTCAAGCCTCACTTCGAGTCCAATGGCATGGACCCAGGCCATTCCGGACCCGATCCCGGAGATGGAGGACCTCACCCTGATGGGGAGAGCCAAGCAGAGGAGGCAGTGACAGCAGATGACAGCACTGAAGATCACCTGGGGGATGGCCAAGTCCCTATGCCAGGAAGCGGCGGAGGTCGTTCGGCGCGAGGACAAGGAGCCGACACCAGAGAACATCTTGGTTGCAGCTTTTCCCCTGATCACAGCTAATTCCATGATGACCACCATCATCCTGATCCTCTCCCTACTTGCGGAGGGAGGCGTTCAGGCATCTTCACTGGAAGCCGACAACCTGATGCCAGGCGGAGATCTCTCTGCCCGGCTGCAGTAAAACGTTTGGGAAAGATTGGCGAACCTCGTCAATCAATCCGATTTTTGCCTGAGGCAGACCACCGCTTCTGCCTCAATTCTGAGCACATGTGTCATCCCGGTGTGTCACTCCCCAGATGCGCGCATCAGGAACGGTGACTGGTTGGTGAAGCGGATATTCGGTCCGTTTTACAAGACTGGCTTTTCAACGTATGCGCATTGGGGAACCCAAGTCACCAAAGTCTTGCCGGCTGATGCAGCCACTCTCTACACTCCTCGAGTTGCGGTCAGCTCAAACTCTACTTGTGCTCGAATGACCAGCTGTTCTGCGGTCGACAGGCCACAGTGCCGTTGCCTCGACCCCGGCAGCAGTAACTGGACTTGTGATAACCCAGAGACTATTAATTCAATGTTTTTTCATGTTACCTTGCCTTCAGAATGGCTTTTTACATGCAATCAGTATACTTGGAACTACATTCCCGCAAATGTATCAGATTCCACATGTTGTATCAGTCGCTTGACATTGTTGCTTCCCACTAGAGACATGGTTGCACCAAGCACGAAGGTTCCTTCACACATACGGCACGTTCGTGCCACCCAGTTAGACAGCTCATGTGATAGTAACATTAGAATTCTGAGTAAAGCTGAGTATGTTTCGTTAGCAGTCAGCTTGCTTGGCATGCCAGGCTTAGCCGTCGGCAACGCTCGGAGAATTGGTCAATTGGCTTGCGCTCTGGCAAAATCCATTAACCACACCTCCTCGGCGATAGCGCTGCTTAATCAGGAGCAGACAGAGCTTCGCCATGCCATCTTGGATAATCGAGCAGCCATCGATTACCTCCTGTTGTTACATCATTTAGGTTGCGAGTCTGTCCACGGCATGTGTTGTTTTAACCTCACAGACAACTCGAGTAAGGTACAGAATCAGCTCACAGATCTCCATACCTTGGTTAAGAATATCAAGGAAGACGCTACGTGGGGGTGGTGGGATTCGTTATGGTCCTGGTTCCCATAGGGATGGTTACAAACGACACTCAAGGTGATTGTGGGGGTGGTAATACTGGGAACAGCAGTGTGTTGTTTCGTGCAATGTATTCCCTCACTGATGTCGAGATGTCCCCCATGGAGAGAACCCCGGAATGTCATCACTCCACGTCAGCTGATGCCACTCCTACGCCGAGCCATCTGTCAGGTCCAATCAAACAAGTAAAGGGAGAGTGTGGGTTCCGCGCACGCAATTGGCAAACTGTCCCTGACAGAACCGTTTGGGATGATAATTCCCTCGAGCTTTGGTTCCGAGGGGACAGAAATTGGGGAGCGGATTAATAGCCATAGTTTAATTCACCCACAGCTGACCTGACAAACAGTTCGAGCAAGAGGAAATTGGATGACTAACTCATAAGTCATGGAATAGGTAATGTCGCACCCGCAGATTACCGCAAGCCCTAAAACCAACACCAGCCATGTTTACCCCAGGATAAGCATGGAACAATGGACTTCCCCTGTCAGTGTTTAATTTAGTTAATTAACTTCCCCGGGAGATGTTCCCAATTAACTTGTGTAAACATGGGACGGGATTCTTGTCAGATGACGATTCCATCACACGCAGTCTCGCTTACTCGATATATACTGATGATTTTCCCTCAATAAATCATTGGTCTTCGCTCCATCTTGCCTCGTGTCTCATTGCTTGACCAGTCTCCTCCGGGACCAAACGGCCGCCTCGCGGCCCCAATCCAACAGTTTTATTATTCTGATATGCCTTAAATTTTTGTTGTTATTTTCAAATCAAGATAGTGAGATATTCTGCATTGTTCTTAACAAGAATTTGTTTGCCTTTCTGAGAATGATGTTTGTACAAACAGCACAAATGCATAATTCCACTTTGACAACCAGGGTTTTACAAACAACATAAGCATTATTTGGGTTGCTTACATTTCCCCCCACCAATTATACAGGCAGTTGGTACAAATTGTAGAGATCTTCACATGGAAAAATGGAGTCTTGTTCTTAAGTTGGAGGCAAGAGATCTTGACAGGGTTAGTTAAATCTCTCTCTCTCTCTCTCTCTCACACACACACACACACACACACACACACACACACACACAAGGTTGAGGCAGGCCTGCCAAATTGAGAATTAGTAATTCCATTTCCATAACTGTGAACGTACAATTAATTCTTCAGCAAATAACCATAGCAGTTGCTATACAAGGTGGAATTCTAAGCAGAAGGGATAGTTTCAATTTCATGTTCCTATGCATCTTCGCCACTCCACACCAAGGAAACACACGACACAGTGCTGGAACTTAACAAAGGGGCACTTTTTTAAACTATTTACTGCAAGCAAAATCCTACTAATGTAGGGGCATTGATGTTTGGAGAAGCAACCCATGTGACAATCTTCCAAAGAAGGTAGGGACAAAAGGCCAAACCGGGGTGTGTTTGTGTGTGTGAGAGAGAGAAAAATGGTTAACAAATCCCATATAGCTTTGAAAGCTCCACAAACTAAATTAACCCGAAGGCCTACACCCTTCCACTTAACCAACTACCTGTCTTCTCCGAACTTCCTCCAAAAGTGACCAGATCCTCTTAAGCCAGTGTTGCTAGTGTTTTTCTTTTTTTAAAGACAAAGATTTGCATTGGCTATAGGGATCTAAACATTCAGTTTTGAAACTGAATTCATTAGGCCAGGTAAAAGATAGGAACAGAGAAAACATAGTATGCAAAGTAGATGCAATAGGCACTTCAGAAAATAGCAGTGGAATCTTAATAGGAAAATATGTTTCATGTGTCTCCTTTATTAGCTGAAATCTCAGTATTTCCCTCATTTCACCATGTACTAAAAATAAATTTGAAATGAAATTTGAAATGAAAAGAGAAGGTTTTTCATTATTTTGCTATCACAGTTATTGGAAATGCCAATGTATGTGCATAAGTGATATGTGAAAGTAACTGCTAGGGAAAATGCCAACTGAGGAAGCAATTTTTCCCTGCACTATCTTTCTATCTATCTGAAAGTAAAATCAAACAAACAGTGGCTTGCTTTCAGTCTTCATCTTCTCCTGCCTCTAGGACATACAAATCCACCTTCAGCTGATGCAGTTCTAATTATTTTTGGGGAAATGTTGTATAACACATTAATATTGTTGTTGTTATGTCTTAGCATCGCTGGTACTTGGAGATGAACCAAATATCAAAACTGAAGTCTTAAAAACTGTGAATGATTTGACATGTTGACAAAATTACTGATTGTTGTTGTGAAAGCTGGTCCACCAGATGTTTGGACTGGGGTTTTGGAACTCCACTGATCTTGTCCTTGCAACAAACCCAGGAAGTCAAAGCCTACTCTCATGAAGGCGAACCTTGGCACTCTAGGTGTTCTTGGACTACAATTCCCAGAAGCCCAAGCACCCTGTGAATTCATACAAATGGGTTTACTGTGATTCATCCAGCCTGCGCTGCCCTCATTGTTCCCGGAAGCGGAAGTAAAACACACCTATCTGGACACGTTTTACTTCCACCTCCAGAAGCAATGAGGGCAGCGCAGGCTGGATGAATTGCAGTAAACCCATTCATGTGGATTCACAGGGTGCTTGGGCTACTGAGAATTGTAGTCCAAGAACATCTGGAGTGCCAAGGTTCACCATCATGGGCCTACTCACTGATGCAATACATTCCTAGCCCTAGACCTAAGAGCCAGTGACATATTACCTGATAATGTAACTGGTGCCTAATAGCGCTACTCTCTGCAACTGCTCTGTCTTGATCTTATCAATACCAATCACACAGATGTTTTTTCAATCCTTTTGGGATGGCTCCCAGCACTCCTATCACTACTGGTATCACTATTGTTGTTTTCTTCCAGAGATGCTATACAGTATTTCAGTTCCCAAATCTTCTTATCTTATAATCTTTTCAATCTCTTTTTCTTCTACCTGACCACCAACAGAAATCGCCACATCAATCAGAATATATTTTTCCCACCAATGTAATGTCTGGAGTATTGTGGTTGAGCTTCTTATTGGTTTGGATCTTAAAGTCCCACAAGATCTTAATTGTCTTATCCTCATGCTCAACAATCATGTCAGGTTTGTGTTCCCATGGTACTTTGCAGGCGCACCCCCCCAATAACGGACACAGACAACATTGAAAGTGGATAACAGCAAAGGGCCACATTTATTGATTCAATGCCCTAGTCCGAATTATAAATTTGTATTGGTAAAACGACCAATCATAATTCCTAAGGCAAGCAGGCCGAAGTAACACTGGTAAGGTACCACCCCAAAATTGCCAACGGCAATTGGTTACAATGTATCAATTTGTATCAATTTGTTTGTTAACAACAAACAAATTGTTGACCGTAGTCAATACTTAACTCATGACCCCACCCTCTGACGCGTATCCGTGAAATCACAGGGGTGATGCATGCTGGTTAGCAATCATCATCACCCCATCGCCTGGTTCGTCGTTGACCGGACAACGTTTAACTACTTTATTCCTGTCTAGTGTTGTCCAGTCAATTGCGAACCTGCCGGATACTTGTGGGTCATACTGTTTACCTTACCAGTGCTACCCGCCCATGTGACCAAAGTCAACAGTAGGAACGAAGAAAGACCCCTATATCAAACCATAGCAACAGTGTGGGATGGGCAAAAAAGCCAGGACCCGAAGCCAATATGGGTCCCAACCAAAAATTCCCACCCGGCCCCGAAGCGACCATAATCACACTGTTAACTAGGGAGGGGGTGGAGGGGAAAAAACTTCTCCGCTCCGTCGCTGAGGCAAAATGGCAGCTCGGCTGCCTCGTGGCCACCCCTTTTATAAGGGAGCTGGCCACGCCCCTAACTACCCGGATTCTCTGTCCTGTGGGGGGGGGCCCGCAAAGGGCGCGGCGGCCATTTTGGCGCCGCGCTTGCATTGCAGGCGCACCCCCCCAATAACGGACACAGACAACATTGAAAGTGGATAACAGCAAAGGGCCACATTTATTGATTCAATGCCCTAGTCCGAATTATAAATTTGTATTGGTAAAACGACCAATCATAATTCCTAAGGCAAGCAGGCCGAAGTAACACTGGTAAGGTACCACCCCAAAATTGCCAACGGCAATTGGTTACAATGTATCAATTTGTATCAATTTGTTTGTTAACAACAAACAAATTGTTGACCGTAGTCAATACTTAACTCATGACCCCACCCTCTGACGCGTATCCGTGAAATCACAGGGGTGATGCATGCTGGTTAGCAATCATCATCACCCCATCGCCTGGTTCGTCGTTGACCGGACAACGTTTAACTACTTTATTCCTGTCTAGTGTTGTCCAGTCAATTGCGAACCTGCCGGATACTTGTGGGTCATACTGTTTACCTTACCAGTGCTACCCGCCACACGGAGGGGCTTCACAGAAGACCTGACGCCCCCCCCCCAGACCGTCAGCTCGGTCAACAGGCCTGCTCGCCAGTCACCCAACAGGAGGTCCATACCTCCTCGCGACAGATGGACCCCATCCCCTGCATACAAGTCATAATTTGTAGACTAATATCGGGGCGATGACTAACCCGTCCCCAAGCCCTGGTGGTAAGAAACCGCGCCACTGCCTTATTGACCGCGCGCCTAGCTCGGTCAAGAGCCAGGAGGTTAACGCCCCCTCTATAAGAGTGGCGCGGAACAATGTCCGACCAAACCAGGGCTGTGGCAGGCCAGACATAATGCAAGTAGGCGAGTACCTCGCAAATCGCATGCTTGAGCGATAAGCCGGTGACCTGGCCCAAATCATTGCCCCCCAGGTGTACGATTAGAATGTCAGGCGGGTCAGCCCCCAGGCCAGAAAAAAGGAAAGGCCGCAGCTCCCGCCATAACATCCCAGGCTTACCATGCCATGCGAGACTGGCGTGTTCACCCAGTCCCAGTCGGGGTCCACTCTGTCGCCGCAGCGTAACGCGCTGCCCTGAGCACATAGCTGTGGGCCACCAGCCATACTGTCACCGGTGTAATACGACACCCAGGGTCTGTAAGAAAATTGAGAAAAAGGGAGGTAAGGTGACTGGATTGGTACTCGTGGCGGGAGTGGGCGCACATAAAACTGAAAACATTGTGAGCCCCACCTCCCCATGCTGCGTATGTCAGCCCCAGAGTACCCAAAAGCAGCTGCTGTAGAGGCTGCACCCATACGGAACGAATGTGTGCCATAACGGGCACCTGGTAGGCCCACCCTGGTGAGGGCTCCGGCTGTCACCTTCCAAAACTGAAATTTAGTAAGGGGAGACCCATCTTGGTGACAGAAAAACGGGCCGTGGTGCATGCCACGCAGTGCCAGGTATTCCTGTAGGGCACCAACCGGACAGATGTCTGCCAAAGAACACCGTAGCAGTCTTACTCCACTGCCTACGCCATGCTGATCTGTTTTAGAGGAGCGAATCCTCAACTGGGCCCAGTCTTTGGCAACATATACATCTCCGCGTTCCAGTGCCCTACCACTTGCATCCGCCTTACACAGCATCACGAGTTCGCTGACGCGGAGCGCTCCAAAAATGCTACCGTTGTGGCTGCATGAAAATGGGCTGCCTCATAATGATCAAAACAGAGGCCTGGCCAGCCCCGGGCCAACTGGGTAAGAACCCCTGGGGAAATAGGGTGCCGGTCGTCCGGGCAACGCCCGCGCTCGCGCACCCACCCCTCCAAAACGTGTCTCACACGGAAGTCAGAGGTGGTATCCACATGACCTCCCACTTTGGCCAGAAAAGCCAACGCCGAGAGCTTGGATGCTATGGTGCGAGGTGCAAGGCCCTGTGCATGCAGGTGAACCATGAACCGCAGAACATGGTCCACCGGGATAGGCCAGGTCTCTGGCAAGTGAAATTGAGTGGCAAAAGCCCTATACGAATTGAATGCTTGTTGATACGCCTTACGCGTGCGTGGCGCTAGTGACAGGCCAATCGCCCGGTTCACCTCTCCTTGCCAATAGTCCACATCTCGTCCGGGAGTGGCGAGGGAAATTCCTCCACATCCGGGGCCAAGGCGCGGAACCGGGAGATCTGCAGGCGGGACAAAGCGGCAGCAATATCGTTATTAACCCCTAGTACATGCCTGGCCCTGAACAAGACGTTGAGGCGCAGGCAGCGCAGCACAAAATGGCGCACTAGATCCATGACTCTGGGCGATTTAGAAGTCTGTGCATTGACAATGTGTACAACGGCAGCATTGTCGCACCAGAAATGCACCACCGAATTAGCCCACTGTTCGCCCCATAGCATCAAAGCCCCCAGAATGGGAAAAATTCCAGGTATGTGAGATCCCGCAGGCGACCTGTGCCTGCCCATGCCGGTGGCCACCCACCATAGGCCCACTTCCATTGAAGTACATCCCATAACCCAGGGATCCTGAGGCGTAAGACTGGATCTGGAAATTGGGGGATGCCAGGAGGTCAGACCTCCAAAATGAGACCCCATTAAACTCCCTCAGGAATTGCAACCAGACGAACATGTCTGCCCTGATACCCCGGGTAAGCCTGACTCTGTGGTGGGGCCTGGATAACCCTGCGATGGCGTCGCATAAGCGCCGGGCGAAAGCCCTGCCCGGTGCGACCACCCTGCAGGCAAAATTGAGGTGCCCGTGTAGCACCTGCAGTTCCCTCAGGGATGCCTTACGCTTGGCCAGCAATTCCGAGATAAGGGTCACTATCCTGGACACCTTATCACCCGGTAACCTAGAAGCCTGTACTACTGTATCAATCTCAACCCCCAGGAATACTAGTTCGGTCGATGGGCCCTCGGTCTTTTCGGGCGCTAAAGGGACACCAAGTTCCTGCATTAGCGTCTGAAATGTATTGAGGAGACGTGCACACGTGTCCCAGCCCCGTTCACCCCCGAATAAAAAGTCATCCAGGTAATGGGCTACAGACCGGGACCCTGACCTGCGGACAAAAGCCCACTCTAGGAAGGTACTAAAATGCTCGAAAGCCGAGCATGATATGGAGCAGCCAAAAGGCATAGCCTTATCAAAATAATACTCCCCTCTAAATTTAAAACCCAGCAATTCAAAGTCGCCCGGGTGCACTGGCAAGAGGCGAAAAGCTGACCTAATGTCGCACTTGGGCAGCAAGGCACCCGGGCCACACGAGCGCGCCATGCGCAGCGCATGGTCGAACGATGTATACCTGACCGAACAAAGGTCATCAGGTATCGCATCGTTGACCGATCGGCCGGCTGGGTAGGACAAATGATGAATAAGGCGAACTTACCTAGGGACTTTTTAGGAACCAAACCCAATGGCGAAACCTTAAGGTTGGGAAAAGGGGGTGCGGGAAAAGGTCCGGCGACCCTGCCCGCGTCTACTTACTTTTTAATGCTGGCCGCGGCTACCTCCTCCCTTCCTCTGAGGGATAAAAGGTTGGGAGCATCCTGAGGGGATCTATCACCCATAAAAGGGATACGAAATCCCTGCTTAAAACCTTGGATGAGATACTCTCTGTCTTCTCCCCTTGGGTACGATGCGAGCCAGCGCTCCAGCATGTCCACCTTAATTGGGGAGGGGGCCTTTCGGAGAACTAGTTCCATCCGTGGCAGGCTTGCCAGCCCACTGTCCACCCCTCCCTCTGCCTCGCGCCCCCCCAGGCTTAGGACAAGCAGAGGCTGCATGGGGACCAGAACATGTGGGACACTCGTGTTTATACCTGCAGTTCTTCCGACTGCAGGAACCATTGGACGAGAAAGTCCAGCACAGCAGGCGGGCTGGAACCCCCTGCCCCGCCAGTTGGCGAGCAACCTGCGCTGGAGCTGCTCGCTGGACCGCATGTCCACAATGGTATCTATCCCCCGGGGCAGGACGTGTGGGTGTCATATACAAGAGCCACAGTCTCTGACACGGCTCATCCCATCTCATCTCGGGGTATAGGGGAATCCTCATACGGAATTCCTCATCGTATGCTAGCCACGAGGGGCCCGGGAAATCTACCATCGCCCTATATATGTTGTCCAAATATTGGACCATGGGAATAGCTAGATCCGGCCGCGCCCTCAAATATACCGCCATGTATATTAAATAAGCGGGGAGCCAGTTGGCCCAGGTACGCGGCGGCTTACGGCGGCGTGCCTGCTCCTTGTCCTTCTCATCCTGACCCTCCCTTTCTTCCTTGGTGGGCTCTCTGTTCAGGAGTGAGAAGATATCTACGTACTCCCCTCGCCATATCTTTTCTCTGGTAGCCTGTGCCAAGTGATCACCCAGTGGCAAGGAATACCCTGCCGTCGGCAAAGCCGAAAAGGGGATAGCTGGCCTACCCAAAGGGGCCTGAGTTAACCCTGCCACCCCAAGTACGTTCCCAGCAGTGTAAGAACCGGGGCCCACCCCAGCGGGCATGGTGGCAGTAGTTGTCACCGGGTGGGTCGCTAGCGGCGTAGCCCCTACACCACCCGCGCGAGGCCAAGGCCACTGAAAGGTCCCCCCAATATTGGGAATGTGTGTGGATGTACTCGTTTGCACCATATACTCACACGCCGCACCCCCGCGGGCCGCCCCCACCGGGGGTTCTGGCCCACTGAGGGCGTCGGAGCTCACGACCGATGAAGAGCTCATCACCGGGGCTTGCCCCGCACCAGGTTGCTGGCAGGGGAGCTGCGAGGCAGTGGCCGGCGCCGCGCCGCCCGCCTGCAGCAGCTCAACCCTTGCCGCCGGCCGTTGTCCTGCTGCCGATAGCGCCACTATGGGCAAAGAGCCGGCCGGCCCGCCTGGCCCTTGCATGGGTACAGTTCCCTGCACCCCATGGCCCATATATGGCCATTGGCCAGGGCCGAAGCCCTGTAGGGCTGGTGAGGAAACCTGCCAAGGCAGTGGGCCGGGCCACCCCCCAAGGCTAGAGGGCCCCGGGAGAGGCTGCGGCCCGAAAGTAATAGGCCCAACGGATTGGGCAGGAGGAGGAGCGGTGTCCACCGCTCGCGGGCCGCGGGCCGGAGCGCCCTCCGCGCCCGCACTCAGATCGGGCCAAGGGGCGATAGACCCCAAGCCACCAGCCCCGGCCGGGGATGGCAAAGGTGGCTGTTGAGGAGGCGGCACCACGGTCCTCCGACCTGGGTCGCGCCTCCTAACAGCCCGGGCTGAATTCGCAGCAGCCTTCTTTTTGGAAGGCATCTCGAGCAAAAAGGGAAGCTAGCTAAGCAAAATCGACCCAAAAAGGCTTCCCGGTGATACCAACGAGCGACGGAGGCGCAGGGGAAAAAACTTCTCCGCTCCGTCGCTGAGGCAAAATGGCAGCTCGGCTGCCTCGTGGCCACCCCTTTTATAAGGGAGCTG
Source organism: Bradypodion pumilum (assembly GCA_035047305.1). Lineage (NCBI taxonomy): Eukaryota > Metazoa > Chordata > Lepidosauria > Squamata > Chamaeleonidae > Bradypodion > Bradypodion pumilum. The sequence goes on along the minus strand of JAWDJD010000004.1, from coordinate 276,981,462 downwards.
GCCACGCCCCTAACTACCCGGATTCTCTGTCCTGTGGGGGGGGGGGGCCCGCAAAGGGCGCGGTGGCCATTTTGGCGCCGCGCTTGCATTGTAGATGTTATTCCATAATTTTTGCACAGATTTCACTGTACCATTGTTGCAAATTGGGTATGGTGTTCTTTGTAGTCAGTTTCTGTTATCTTACTGCATCCACTGTTCCATCCATTGTTTTACAAAGCCTACACTTACTGTCAGTTCTAGTTTTTCCAATTTTTGATTTAATTATGTTGGTTCATAGTGCTTGTTCTTGGGTAGCAAATATAAGTCCTTCTGTCCCCTTTTATTGGTTACCATATTTTAGCCATATCAAATTATTATCAATTTGAGAAGACTTCAGTGAGAGATTTTTCACGCTCCACAAGACTGGTGATTCTGGAGAGTAGGAGTGATAATCCCCCCCCCATCAAAGTCTCTTTAATATACCAATTTCATGCAAAATGAGTGTCCAAAGCATGCATAAACATGTAACCATGTACACATAGAAAGCAAAACAGTTAGCTGGTTCTTTTAAAGAATTAAATACCCCACTGATGCTTCTAATCTTTAAAGCTGTAGTTATTATTATGTCCAATTTGTGTTATTTATGTTTGTGTGGTAATTGCACTATTTGTGTACTTCTCCTTACTTTGCATTAAAGGGTTCTAATGCTCACCCTTTTTAAATTGAGAGCACCACAAAACCCCATACCCTATCACAGGGTGAAGGGAATAATTTTGTATACAAGAAAAAAGACAAGGAAAGATTCACACCTATACTCTAAAGTAAGCACATGCACTCATCCAATTTGGATCAGGACTATTGCATTTAAGAAAGAAAGGTGTGAACCCTCATCTGAAGTTGCTACAGAAGCTTCCAAGCAAGGTTTTTCCCTTTCCTGGGCAACAGACAGCCATGGCCATGTATCTGTGTGTGCTAGACATGGCTTCTGGTCACACACTTATTTGCCCACCTGTCTTTCTGTTGGCTGCTCTTGCAACCTGGTCCTGGAGACTTCTCACACTGTCAACCCTGTAGATTGCCTACAACTCATCAGCACAAGCATAGAAGTTTGAGACAGTATCTCTCCTAAGGCAGCCTTCTATATTCATGACTGATGTCTTTTTCAAATCTTTCATTCTACCTGGAGCAGCTGGCCCAGTTTGGTTAAAATAGATTCTTCTTGCCAGTGAGTAAACTGCTTGTTTAATGAGCAATACCATACTGACCTCCCCAGGGCCATCAGATGTTTGGTCCTCACCAAGAACAAATTCATGGATTTAAGCATCTCTGAAGCTATTCTTCAGAAAAACAATACCTCACAGTAGACAAATTTTGTGCAATGCTTTATCTTGCCAGACATCAATAAGTGTGCCATTATATGATAATTATAAGGTAATCGCTCATTGGCACCGAGTGAAGACATTTTTCATTTTAATGGTAATTCCAAGGATGACTACCATGTAATTTTCAGGGAAGAAACAACTGCACAATTACTCTGATATTAACACAATAATTACTAAATGAATGCAGGTTTTTCTATGTGATTATTTTTGTATGTCTATGTTTTAGGAAATTAAGACACTCACACCTGCAAACTGCACAGCAATTATGCAGCAACGTGGCTTGCAATACAATGAAATGACAATTGTTAATGTTTCCAAAGCAAGGTATTATTCACTTTTTGGGATTGGTGAGGTAAAACTGGTATAACCAAGCAGTGAAACCAGCAGTGCATCTAAAACAATGTCCCAAAATCCTATTACAGTAGTTACTTTCAGAAATGTAACACTGCAAGTTATGAAGTAAGCAAAGACACTTGTTGCACGCCAAATTGTGTGATCCCCACTTGCAACAAATAATGTCTACAATGGCTTCATAAGTTCCAGTAATTTGCCACAAAAAATACACTGCTTATGTTACACTGGTGTAAAATGGCAGTATGATTTTGGCCAGGATCAAGTGAAAATTAGGAAAGGCAAAACCATCAGAAACAAAACATGATGAGAATAATATTAAACATCATTGTGCAATTTGAAAAATGTGAGAGGCTTTTTAAAAACAAATCTATATATCTAAAATTATGATTTTAGTGTCCCCCCTAAAAAAACCTCTTCCTGAGGTTGCTATATAAAGTGAATTTTAAAGTACATGTCCAACATTTTTGACATTTGCCTATTGTTCAAAAAGTGGGCTTTTCTCTTTGCAGGATGGTCAAGGGAACTTCTCAGAAAGAGGAACCTCTCTTATGGGAGTCTGTTCTACATGAATTTAATCTCCAAGGATGTACAAGAAAGATCACATAGTGGTGGTGGGTAGGGAACTGTCATGTGAATCATTGCATAATCAGTTCAACTTCTACTTTATAGCTCAGCACATCTCATTCTAAGACAAAAAATGGAGAAAGCCTTTCAAGGACTTGAATCTTGGAAAATAAATGCCTTTTAGGATAAGTCATCCTTGGCAGGGACAAGGTCCTAGAAGAAAAGGGTGAGCTTTTTGAGATCTATTTAAATGTCTTTAGTGGGGGTGTGGGGGGTGGGGTGGGGTCAAATTGTAACTGTGGCTTTGGTACATAACATCCTTGTGTCTTGTAGATTCAGAGATGAGGCTGATCTATAACAGGAGAAGCAATGATGCCTTTACTTCCAGCATTTAGGCACATGGTCTACAGATTAGAATTAGCCACGGAGGAACATATGCAACCCAGGCCACAGTTGGTGAGGCTTCTCCTTTGTGTAGAGAACAGGTGTATTTAATTAAGGCACCTGGTGAACAATAACTCTGGTTCACCCAAGCAAGCCAAGCTGCACATTGGAAGCAGGGAGAGAGAAAGCTACGAAGGTCAGTTCTGCTGATGAAAACATCCCTGATGCATTTCTAAAAATAGTGGCCTGTTATATTCTAGATATGAAGAAATCTCTGGATGCCCACTAGTACTCTATCCTTGCCCTAGAAAAAGGAAACTAAGAAAATAAAACTTTGATAGAGGTGGACAGAAGAATGAGTACACTAGAACTAAACCTTCTGAAGTAGAAATGGCATGATACTACATTGGCTGAATTTATACATATCAACACTACATTTTGAACACACACTCACTGTGTTAGACCGAACATGGTTATATCAGTGTACTGAAAGCACAAGTTTATCATATGTGATTCAACTTGACTGGGTGTGTTTCTTGTTGCCAAGTCAGAACCAACTTATAGCAAATATAACAGGGCTTTCAAAGCGAGTAAGATATTTTAGGAACGGTTCTATAAATTCAGTCTGTCCCTTAGTGAGTTTCCATGGCTGGGCATGGTTTCAAAACCAGGTCTCCTGAGTCCTTGTTAATCACTTTAGCCCCTACGCCACAGATAAATACAGAACAGACCCCTTATTTATATAAGCAAAAGCTGAAGTTGGCCAAATACAGTGGTACCTCGGATAAAGTCCGATTCGGATAAAGTCGCAGTTTTCATGCACACGTGATGTATCGCATAAAGTCCAAAACCGCTAGAAATGGACATTATCTGAGGTATTTGGTATAGGAACCTCGGATCAAGTCCATTTTGGACGTTATCTGATCCATCGCCCATTTGATTCAAATAAAGTCCAAAATAGTATAAAGTCCAAACTTGTAGAACGGAGTTTGGGCTTTGCAGGCGCACCCCCCAAAAAAGGACTCAGACACCGGTATAAGTGGATAACGGCATTGGGCCACATTTATTGATTCATGCCCTAGTCCGAATTATAAATTTCAATTGGTACTCATCCAATTATAATTCTTAAGGCAAGCAGGCCGCAGTAACACTGGTAAGGTTCCTCCCAAAATTGCCAATGGCAATTGGCTACAATGTATCCATTTGTATCAATTTGTTTGTTTACAACAAACAAATTGTTGACCGTAGTCGATAAACTATCTACTGACCCCACCCTCTGACGTGTATCCGTAAAATCACGGGGTGATGCATGCTGAAGAGCTCCTGCCATTACCCCATTGCCTGGTTCGTCGTTGACCGGTCAACGTTAACCAACTTGTACCTATCTAGTGTTGGCCAGTCAATTGCGAACCTGCTGGATACCTGTGGGTCATAAATATTTACCTTACCAGTGCTACCCGCCACACGGGGAGGCATCTATGATGACTCACCACCACCACCCCAAGACCGTCAGGTCGGTCGCCAGGCCTGCTTGCATCACACCCAGAACGAGGTACATACCTCTAGCTGACAGGTGGACCCCTTCTCCTGCCTACCAGCAAAATTTTTGTGTAAGCCTAGCACCCGGTCTCCAATGGCCGTCTCACAGCCATGCTCGGAAAGGGACGGAGCCACAGCCCCGTCCACTGACTGCCGGAACAGTCCGAACTAGGGAGATCCGCATCTCCCCTAAATTGGTGTCTCGGCACGATGTTAGACCATAGCGACCGTATGTAAGCCATACGTGATACAAAATGCCAGGTCACAGCCCCTCGACAGGTTAGTAACAGCAGTGATCCGTATAAGATCGCTGCCGCCGAGGTGCCTGTAAAACATTGGGCGGCCCAGCATCCCTGTCAGACAGCAGGAATGGCCACAGTTCCCGCCCCCATGTGCCGCGCATACCATACCATAGCATACGTGCGGATGCACACAGCCCAGCCGGGGTCCACTCTCTGTCGCTGCAGCATCTACTGCTGCCCAGTGTACATAGCTGCGGCCCACCAGCCCCCTGCCACCGGTGTGTCAAGACCCCTAGGATCTGTAAAAGAGGAGAAAAAAGGTGAAGGACATAACTAGGTACTCGCACAGTGAGGGTACGTACATATCTGAAATTGCGCGTAGACGCATATCCACCTCCGAGTACCTCAAACGTAGCCGCAATCAACGCGACGTCTATCTTAAGTAAATGGTGCCAAAACGGGCCCCACACCGCGAAACGCGGCACCGGTCACCCTCAGGACTTTACTATGGTAAGGGTAGACCCATCCCGGTGGCAGAAAACAGGCTGGGGCGCGCAGCAGGCACTGTCGAAAATTCATGTAGGGCACCAACCGGACAGATGTCTCAAAAAACTTCGTAGTAGTATACACCACTGCCTACACCGTGCTGAATAACCCATGAGGACCGCGTCCCCACTCGAGCCCACTCATGTGTGACAGAGACATCTTCGAGTTCCAGTGCCCTACGAGACACATCCGCCTTACACAGGTGGCACCAACTCTGGCACCCACTCACTGATGCAGAGCGCTCCAAAAAGGCTACCGTGGTAGCTGCATGGCCAAGAGCCACCTCACACCTATCTGTACATAAGTAATGCCAGCCTCGTGCAAGGTGGGTCAGAAACTCTGGGAACAGGGGTGATGCGTGTACAGGCGGCGGACATGTTCCCATGTCCACCCCTCCCAAACACGATGCCTGAACACATAGTGATACGCCTTACGCGTGCGAGGTGCCAGTGACATGTCCGGTTCCCTTTTCCTCGCCAAACGTCCAGCCATCGGCCAAAAGTGGCAAGTGGAATCCCTCTGCTTCCGGAGTACGGCACGGAACCGGGTGATCTGCAAGTGGTGGAAAGCAGCAGTAATGTTATTATAAATACCTAGAACATGTCTGGCCTAGAACGGCACATTTAGGCGTAGGCTTCTCAAAAGAATAGACAAACTAATGTCATGACCCTGGGGGACTTGCATGTCTGGGTGTTGACAATGCGCACCACTGCCTCATTGTCACACCGAAATTGGACCACTGAGTAGGCCCACTCATTGCACCATAGCAACGGTGCTCTCCAAATTGGGAAAAACGCAAGGAAGATAAGATCGCGTAGGCGATCCATGCACCCACCCTCAGAGTAAACCCCCATACGCCCGGGAGCCGGAGGTATCCAACGGTACTTGACATCTAGGGCAGACCATCAGGTCTGATCTCCAGGAAGAGACCCCGCCAAACCCAGGAGTAATTTGAGCCAGACCGGACAAAATTAAGGTGGCCATGAATTAACTGCAGCTCACGATGGCACACTTCATGTTTGGCAATCAATGCCAAACTCGCCGCGGAGATCCAAGCCACCGTATACATGGTTAACCCGGATGCCTGTGCGACAGAGTCGATTCAGCAATGTGAGCTTAGTAGATGGGACCTCGGTCTATTCAGGCGCCAAGGGGACACCCAGTTCCCACCTGAGTGTCTGAATTGTAATGAGGAGACGCGTGCACGTGTCCAAGCCCCGTTCACCCCCGAACCAAAAGTCGTCGAAGTAATGGGCTAGAGACCAAGACCCCGACCTGTGAGCAAATGGCCCCTGAGTGAAGTCCCTGATCGGTCGGGTGCTGAACATGAATTAACTCAGTCAGAAGGGGTTTGGCCTTATCTAAGTAAAATTCCCCTCGGAACCTAAAAAACCCAATAGGTCTAAATCATTGGGTGCACTGGCAATAATCTGAAAGCCGAGTGCATATCACACTGTGCCAAAACAGCACCAGAACTGCGTGGGCGTGCCACCCATAGTAGCTGAATCAACTACGAGTACCTGACCGACAAGGTCATCAGGGATGACATCACTGAATGGAGAACCCACAGGGTAAGCTGAATGGAGGATTAAATGACATTCACCCTAGTTCTAGCTCAGTATGAGCTTCATGGGGGAGACATTCGACGTAGGAAAGGTGGTTCCAAGAAGGGCCCCCGCTACTCTCATAGCCCCAACTCCCTTAGCTGTGTACAGTGGAGCCCCCTCTTCGTTACCCTGCAAGGGAACTAGACTAGTAGCATCCTGGGACCCCCAACACCCCCGAACGAATACAAAAGCCCCCATAGAAAACCCTCCAGCAGGCATTCTGCCCAATCCCTTCCTGGATGAACTGAGTGCCATCTCTCCGGGTTGACTATACTAATTGGGGCGGGGGGGGGCTTATGACAAGGTTAGTTGCTTCAGATGGAGCTCTGATCGCCCCTGTGCACCCCTACCTCTGCCCCATAACCCACCAACCCGCGGGCACGCGGAGGCGGCATGAGGGCCAGCACAAAAGGGGACACGAAGTCGGTAACGACCATGGTGCTTAGTACACGCATCGTCAGCTGAGCAGGCCGAACACAGCAGGCGGGCCGGAACCCCCTGCCCAACCAGTTAGCGTGTAGCCTGTGTCTGAGCAGCCCGCTGCTCAGCATGACCACCATGGTACCTATCACCAGGCACCAGTCACGTGGGAGTGATGTACACGAGCACACTTGCTGACAGGGCTCATCCCACCTCCCCTCAGGGTATAGAGCCACCCTCATCCCCATGCCTCACCGTAAGCCAACTGCCATGGGCCCATCTAATCAACCATCGCCCTGCAAATATTAGCGATGGATGGAAGCACCAGGATGACCCAAACAGGTCAAGCCCTGCGGCATACCACCATACATACAAGGTATGCCACCCACCAGTTGGGCCAAGGTGCGCGGTGGCTCATGACGATGGGACATCTCTTTGTCTCAGTCGCCCTGTCCCTCTCTCTCCTCCTAGTGGGCTCGCAGTTCAATAGGGAGAATATCCACATGTCCCCCTCCAGCCCTTACCCCTCATGGCCGGCGGCCAATAACACCCAGGGGCAAGTAATAGCCGGCCATCGGCAAAGCCCTCGACTGGACAGTCTGCAGAAAGGGCATGCGCAGCAGGACCCGGACAACCCCTGCAATGCTCAGCACTGTCCCGGGGCGGACACCCCAGTGCGTGATGGCTTACTACGGCGAGACCGCACATGTCTCTGTCCTTCAGTCCGCACCGCTTATCCTTATTGGGATCTCGGTTCATAGGGAGAATATATCCACATACTCCCCCCACCTAATCTTTTCCCTCATGACCTGGAACAAATGTATCGACATACTCCCCCCGCCAAATCTTTCCCCTTGTGGCCTGGGCCAAATACTCCCCGAGGGGCAAGGAATACCCGGCCGCCGGCAATGCCGACGCCGGCACAGTATTGACACGGGGTATCAGGATAGGAGCCTGGACCGTCCCTGCGACACCCGGTGCAGCCCCAGGGGCAGAAACCCCCCCGCCCCATGTTATGCCAGTATGGGACCAAGCTGCACCCGGGTAAGCCGGGAACTGATGCCCACCCGCCCCAACATTACGAGGCCATGGCCACTGAAACCTATCCCTGGAAGTGGAGTGTGATGTGGGCACATTAGCTTGCACCTGATACTCACTGGGTGCACCCCCGTGAGCCGCCCCCACTGGGGGTTCCGGCCCACGGCGGGCGTCGGAGCTTGCGACCGAAATCGAACTCTGAGGACACATCTGACCACTACCTGTCTGCAGTTCCTGATGTATGGGGAGCTGCGAGACCGCGGTGGGCACAGGCCTGCGCGCCTCGAGCAACTCAACCCGACTGGCCGCCCGAGAGAGTGGCGGCTGTCGTTGTAGCAGGCTGGCCAAAGGGGGCCCCAGATGGCAATGAAGCCCCCCCCAATGGGGTTATTGGTGATCCCTAGGGATGCCTCTAGCGCCGCTACGCGGGCCCGTAATGCATCCACCGTCGCAGATCCCCCTGCATAAAGGGGGCCAGGTGGGCCGGACGGCCCACTGGGCAATGGTCCAGGGCCCAATGTCCAGGGCCCCTGACCTGAGAGCCCGGCCCCAAATAGGGCCATGCCCAAAACTCCGGCCCATGAGGGGCCGGGGGTAAGCCCTGCTGTGCAACCACACCAGGCCCTCCCCCATGCTCAAAGCCCATGGCCAGTAATCGCGGGCCGGGGGCCGAAGTCCCAACCGTGCCCGGCCCTCCCCCTTGCTCAAAGCCCATGGCCGGTAACTGCGGGCCGGGGGCCGGAGCCCCTGTAGGGCCGGTCTGAGGCTGTAGAGCCGCGGGCCATGGGCTAAGCTGCCCCATCCCACCGGTCCCGTTGGGTGCCTCCGCTAACGGGCCCTGCTGAGGGGGCACCGTCACGGTCCTCCGACCCGACTGCTGCCTCCTAGTCGGGTGAGCCGCAGTCGCCATAGCCCCCTTCTTAGGAGGCATAAGCAAGCACGATCCCTGTCCAGGGATCAGAACCGCTGGCTGGGAAGCCGAAGAGTAAAAAGCAAAGATCGCGGTAAGAGTTCTGCAGCCAAAAAACGGCTTCCCAAGTAAAGACGAAGAGCGACGGAGAAAACTTCTCCTCTCCGTCGCTTTTACAAAATGGCAGCTCGGCTGCCCCATGGCCACCCCTTTTATAGAGGGGTGGCCACGCCCCCTAACTACCCGGATGGCTGAGTCCGGGTGGGGGGCCCCACAAAGAGCGCGGTGGCCATTTTGGCGCCGCGCTTTCATTATCCAAGGTTCTACTGTAACATGTTTTTCATACATATACACACTTTTGTTGTTATTCATTGGCACAGTCGAGTCTGACCCTTTGCAACCTCATGGACCATCGTATGCCTGGCTCATCTGTCCTCTGCTATCCTCCGCAGCCCACTTCAGTTCTACACCCATTGCATCAACGATTCCATCCATCCACCTCATTCACTGCAACCCCTTTTCCTTTGGTCTTCAATCTTTCCCAGCATCAAGGCCTTCTCAAGTGAGTCCTCTCTTCTCATTTGGTGGCCAAAGTACTTGAGCTAAAGCTTCAGTATTTGTTCTTCCAATGAGCCATTAGGGTTGGATTTCCTTCAGGATTGACTGATTTGACCTCCTTGCACTTGGATGGCATAATCTAACTATGTCTTCTTAAACTTCAGAAAAGATTAACACACACTACAATTTTCTGTGCCAAACTATGTCCTTCTGGAGGTTGTGGGAATGCAATTCTAAACAGCCAGAGTCATGGCAAGGAGCAGTGTTAGAAGTTTCAGTCAAACAATGTCTCAAAGACACATATTGCCAACCTTTGTTTTAAATGTTATGGCAGAGCTGTGGGATCCACCTCTGAATGGCTGGGCTGTTGCTGTAATGTTTCATCTCCAGTAACAATGGGAATGGAGCCAGTGATTCAGCTCCTTACCATAAAACAATTGTATGCTAATTTTGTAGAAGGCAAAGACTGTGTTATTCCTGCAGGCTACTAAGAATTGCAGCTGTGCTTTCAGATAAACCCATGGAAATATATTTCTTGTGTCTCTATTGTAATGTTTAAATGGTAAGCAAATTGAGAGATTGGGGGTGGGGTGGGGGGTTACTTGGAGTTATAAGAAGTAGAGTTGTTATTTTCCACTCAGCAGAAGATTCTTTAAACCAGGTCCCATATGTGAATAACCTTATTTATATTATATTAGAAACCTGGTCCCTTTCTATTGATACCTCTTAAGTCACAGACAAAGAAAACAGCATAGCTTCACAGAATCCAGCCTCCAAATGCTATCTGAAATGGCAAGCACCAGTTATCTCTGAATAAGTACTTTTGGAAATGCAGATTCTGCAGCTAAAAGCTGTCATCTTGTTCCCTTATGCACTGCAAAATTCACTTTTATTTGGAAGGGAAAAGTATTAGAGATTCTCATAAAACTAATTTTCCCCACAACTGGGCTTAAATATTCATATTCAATCCAAGGCTGATTGTCTACTTGCTCGTAGCTGGAATTCCACGTGAGGAATAGAATGTTAACTGTGGATCAGGATTGGTATTTGAATCATTCACCTTTCTGTTTTTGATGCCTTCTTGTTAGAGATAGTAGAAAAATGTTTTTCTATAGCTCAGGTATAGTGAGTAGAAAAAGTTATGAATGAATGGATGAAATTAAAATTATAATAGAAAGGTGAAACCAAAAAACTGAGTGCGGTGTGCAAAACAAAAACAAGAAACAAAAGAAACAGAATGAACTAACTAACAACAGAGTTGCTACCACAAAGTGCTCAAAGAATTATGTCCTTCAAGGTTATGCACTGGGCTGGCCTATTTCATCCCATTCGCTTTTCCACTTTCTTCACACCGTGGACTACTTGGTTCAACCAAATGAGTGAGAAAATCGTAGGAAGGTGCTGTGATTCAGGATTTGAGTTACAAAGAGCTGGACAAGTGGGAGTTGCTGTTCTCATGGAGGATGATAAATCCCTCATCACCATGTATTAGGTAGTACAATTTCAATATATTTGTGGAAAGCCAAATCCACATATTGATTTCATGCATTTGCATTTGGAACATTTTCATGAAATTTGTTTTTGCAATCATTTGATATCTAGTACTTGTTACTGAGCTACATGTGGAGATAGTTAAAGTGCTCTTCTCCAAGCAAAAAAGGGGAATTGCTTCACATGAGAGGATCTTTTTTTAAATGCTTGCTTTTTCCCACTGCCCACCATAGCATTTTGACACAAAAAATGTCCATTTTTCAAAACGTGAGGTAGAATTCTATCTACTTCTAGTTCTACTTTTGCAGTTTTTGACAATCTGTCCCCATCTCCAGTTTTGGGCAGCCATGGAATCCCATAGAGGTCCCAGGGTCAGAAAATTGGCCCTTATACTCAACAAAGTACTTACCTATGCTCCTTATTCTATGCCTCCTTATTCTTTCAGTGTGTCACAATGTTATGTTTCCCCATCAATGCCAAAACATTCACCCATTTTTAACTTATGGAAATGAATAAAAAAATTGGGTCCACAAGTAAGATTGATACCAATACCTCTGACGGAACCTCGGATGCTACATAATTGTGATATATTACTGATTAAATAGAAATGAGTTGGCAAAGAGAATGCAGGTCCCTCCTCTTTCAGTAGAGACAACTATGGGCTTGTTTAGCAGCCTCTTATTGTAAAAACGTCCAGATGAACTCTTGCTTCCACATCACCTATAATTCAGAGTGGCATTGATAACAGCAGATTTGCCTGGTGGTTTTGCAGCTAGCAGATTGCCTTCCCATATGTCCAGAATGAGATATTTCAGGGTGATTAATTGTTCTCTGGCAAATGTCAATATCCCCTGAAGCATATGTTGCTGCAAACATACAGTCATTTCAAAGGTATCCATTAATTTCAACTTAGTCATGCTTTAAAAATTGCACAAATAGTGATGTTCATATTTTAAAATGTATCCAAAAGGTTTCATTGGAGCAGTAACTTAAATGCTAGCTGCTGGCAGCTTTTTATGAAAGTTATGAATTAGATAAAAAGAAAAAAAGGAGATGAGGTGAATACTCCATGGAAGGCTGAGTTCCAATCCAATGTACAAAATAAGGTGAAGTATCCCACCAAATTAGTCCACAGTGACCAATGCTTAATTTCTCAATGGAGAAGTAGAAAATCTTGCCAGAAGACAGTGGCTTGGTTTCCACATTACAATTTCTGTATGTAGTCTCATACAGAGGGAAACGACTGTGTGGTGAAAGTTTATGGCAAAGGCGGCTCATATAGGAACACAGAAACATTGGAAATATATTTACCACTCTATCACTGACACAATAATCCTGGTAATGGAGAAGCTACAGTTAAGCTACCTGTTAAGGAGATGACCTTTGACAAGTGTAACTTTCTGTCATTTCAGAGCTTTGGCAAGCAGGTAAAAACCCAACATGTCAAATGGAATTTTTAACCCATTAATTGAATTGTACATCTAGTCCCATGACAATTCTTCAACTGCAGCATTTTATTCACATATGTGCTTCTATATGTCAACACTACCAAACAGTTCTCCTCTGTTAGTGAGAATTAATTCTAACTAAACATGTACTGTATATTATTATGTTATATCATGTTAACTAAGGTTCAGATGACATGATGGACTTAGTACACTTTTAGGTGATGTGCTCTCCCTAGTGTGAAAGACAAAGTTTGTCATAGATTGTGATTTTCCTCACCTGCGTCTTCTACATTTAGCATGTTCTTATTTTGAGTCATCATTTGAAGGTAATATGTAAATGTGACTGGTGAGAAAACACTATTATGAGAAAGGAAAAGGCATTAATGTCCTATTTGACCTTGGCACAAGAGAGTTGCTGGTTTACATGGCTTAAAAAAGTAAGACCAATTCATGGAGTTTGCAATCTACCAAAGAGTGATAACCTTATTTAATATTTAGTTTGATGGGTGCATTTATATCCTGCTTTTCCTCCCATGAATCCAGACTCTTCTTCCTCTCTTACCAATAACAAATACACTCTTTGTGAGGTGATTAGCATTATACCCTCAATAAGCTGGTCACTCATTTTACAGACCCTGGAAGGATGGGAGTCTACCTTGAGCCATCAGGATTGAACTCAGGCCATGAACAGAGTTTTGGATGCACTCCTGCAGCCTATCTCAGAGTAATCAAAACAGAACAACAAAAAAGAGACAAAAAATGTTGTGGCACCCTAAAGACTAACCCCTGTATTTAAATGTGAGCTTTCATGAACCAAGTCCACCTAATCACTGTGCCACAGGGACTCCTCTTCTTTTTCCTCCTTGGCCATCCTCAGGAAAACACTGGAAGATAGATTAGACAGAAACAGAGTGACTGGTTTCTGGGGACCTAAAACTTCATCTTTTAAATCCTAATATAGCATTATCATAAACCATTGCCTCACACTGGCTGTAAGTTGTTAGCTAAAAGTGAAGAAAGCTGTCAAGCAAAGTGAATACAGGTCTCTCTTCTCTTAGTAGATCTTGCAAAAGTAACTTTTTCATGCTTTGAAAAAACCATATACCTGGAGGTAGTTTAGCACTGGATTCCAGTTGCCATAGGCAATCAGTAGAAGATACCTTCTTCTGCTGCAGCTGTATCTGATTCCAAATACTGGCGATCATCATGGTGATCAGCCATGAAGACTGTAGTGAGAATATAAAGCAGTTGCCTTTCATCTGTCTTTCACATCGCAGCATGACACCTGTACCACTGATCTACTACCACGAGTCACTTTCTGGTCCTGAGCCCTTTTGGCATGCAAAGTCCTCATCAGCCCCAGGATGCTGACTTCCATCAAGATGGATTCAAGTGGAATTTAACCCACTTGGGGGCCATCACCTTTCCCTGTGGACTTTGTCACCGAAGGCTGTTAGTCCTCAGGGTTGTCAGGGTAGTTAACCTCCACCTGACATTCAGCATTGAGTCATTGGCAGTATGGTCTACTTTATTACCATAGTAGGATAACTTGGCCAGCCTGGAAGAAGATAACTATGAGCTTCAAAAACGGTGAATTTTCCTGCAGTGGGGTGGGGGGCTCATAAAGTTTGAAAGTCACTGCAGAACTAGATTGGCTTATCTTGTTCTGCACCAGTTTGCACTGCTAGCTCTAAGACTTGGATGATAAAAAATAACAAACTAGCTATGAAACAGTAATTAAAAGTACCAGTTTAGCATCCAGGTAGCAACCTTTCTGAGAGTGTTTTTTCCCTTGATAAAATTGCTTTTTAAAAATGACCTTTTGATTTTTGTCCAGACTTTATCATTTGCTCTTTATGAAAGGCTGAAATCTCTGATATTTTAAAGCTCTTTCTCCCGCCCCTGCCCCAAAATGCCAAGGCCTTTAACTTTAAAAAGCACCTGCTGTGCATCTTCTGCAATAACATCTCATTTTTTAAAACCCGAATGCTAGAAATGCATGTTATGAACTACAGAAGCTTGGAAATCTACTGAATGCTGGACCATGAATTTCTGAGCCTGGTTGCCATTTATTCTGAGATCATGCAATTCTTTGTTCCTTTGAACAAAAAGAATTATAACCATTATTTTGATTGTTACACATGCATTTTAGAGAGATATGAGAAAGTCATTCTGTCATTTTGAAAAATGGATTTACTAGGTCTTTACCTCTGGAATCAAACATACATGCAATTTTGGGTTAAAGGTAAAGGTAAAGGTTTCCCTTGCTCGAAAGCCAGTCGTATCCGACTCTAGGGTGCAGTGCTCATCTCTGTTTCTAAGCCGAAGAGCCAGTGCTGTCTGCTTCTGCAGACGTTTCTGTGGTCATGTGGCAGGCATGACTAGACACCGGAGCGCACAGAACGCTGTTACCTTCCCACCGAAGTGGTCCCTATTTATCTACTTGCAATTTCTTGCTTTCGAACTGCTAGGTTGGCAGGAGCTGGGATGAAGACGGGAGCTCATTTCCGTCCTGCAGTACTCGGGAATCGAACTGCTGACCTTCCGCTTCCCAGTCAGCGTCTTAGCGACTTGAGCCACTGCAGTTCCCTATTTTGGGTTAGAAATACATATTTTTCCAGGCCTGTAACACACATCATGCATGTTATATGCCCAAAACATAGCATACATTTCTTTTTAAAATGCACCATTGATTAAGTCAATCGGCATATTATCTACTTTGGTGTTCATTTATAGGGAAAAGTTCCTTTCCACATTTTCACTGGTTTACATCAGTGTAAATTTTGACAGTGAATTACCTCAGATTAAGGACTCAGTGCAGGTACTTGCCATCACAAACTGAAACTTGCAACTGGTGTTTGTAAGCTAGTCTCTATGCCAATTTTCTAAAGCAATTTACCATTGAATTTTTAATACAATTATCTCAATGGGCATGAGTAAGGTTTTTTTTTTTTAAAAAAAATGTCTTGGAGTTATCACAGGAAGAGTTTGAAGGGATAAAGAGTTTGCTAGGGCTGCTGCTCCACAAGTTCCGGGTTGTGAGGCCCTGCTACTGCGGTTGGGCCCTAAGGGTCAGTTGGGAGTCTTACTCCTGTACCTGCCCCGTTGCAGGGTAAGGGACTCCCTGCCTCAGCTCCTTGAGGCCTTCTCAGTGTTGGCGTTGGAGTTCCCTAGGCTGATGGTCCTGGGGGACTTCAATTTGCCTTCGCTGGGGACTGGCTCTGAGGTCGCACAGGAGTTCATGGCTTCCATGGCAACTATGGACCTGGCTCAGGTAATTCGGGGCCCTACCTGGGGCAGTGGCCACACACCAGATTTAGTCTTTTTGTCGGAGCGGTGGCAGAGTGATCTGATATTACAGAAATTAGACATAACACCTGTGCCATGGTCAGATCACTTTCTGGTGACTCTAGACTTCCTGGGGGCTACGTTTTACTGTAGGAAGGCAGGGCCTGTTAAGCTAGCCCGCCCCTGGTGACTAATGGATCCTGATGGATTCCAGCGGGAACTGGGGGATTTTCCTCTGGATCGGTTAAGCGATTCACCTGAGGTGCTGGTTGACCTGTGGAACAGGAAGACGACAGCAGCCTTGGATGAAATTGCGCCACTACGGCCTCTCCATGCCCGTGAAGCTAGGTCATCCCCGTGGTTTGCTGAATAACTGCGGGAGCTCAAACGGGTGAAGAGACGCCGAGAGCACCACTGGGGGGAGACTCGGACTGAGTCTGACTGGACACTGGTTAGAACAGCTATTAGGGCCTACCTGGTGGTGATAAGGGTGGTGAAGTGGCAATATTTCACCACCCTTATTGCATCCGCGGATAATCGCTCAGCCACCCTGTTCCGGGTGACCAAGTATCTCCTCGGTAGAGGAGGACCGGTGCCTGGTTGGCAGGGTTTGGCTAAGGTTTTTGCTGATTACCTGACAGATAAAATCACTCAGATTCGCTCGGGACTGAACTTTGGCACGGATGGGGAGAATCAGGAGGGGACCAGACCACAGTCTTGCCATGTCATCTGGGATGACATGTTGATCCAGTTGTCCCTGATGAAGTGGACAGGCTCCTTGCATCCGTTCGCGCTACTACCTGCCCTTTAGATCCCTGTCCTGCTGGCTTGGTGAAAGCATCTAAGGCAGTGACAGGCAGCTGGGTCGGGGCAATAATTAATTCATCTTTATGGGAGGGGGTATTTCCTGCACCTTTAAAACATGCTTTGGTGCACCCCCTCCTAAAATACTTGCTCTCGATCCAACAATTCCAGCTAATTATAGGCTGTTCTCCAACCTTCCCTTTTTGGGGAAGGTATTGGAGAAGGAGGTAGTGCGGCAGTTGTGGGGGGTCCTGGATGAAGCAGTTTATCTGGACCCCTTTCAGTCAGGGTTCAGGCCCGGACATGGTATGGAGACGGCATTGGTCACACTGATGGATGACCTCTGGCAAGAAAGGGATGGAGGCCATCTGACCATCCTTGCTCTCCTTGACCTCTCAGCGGCTTTCGATACCATTGACCATGGTATCCTTCTGGAATGGCTCCAAGGATTGGGGATCCAGGGCACTGTGTTGTCCTGGTTTTCCTCATTCCTGAAGGGCCATACCCAGTCGGTGTGGTTGGAGAGTGAGACGTCCAGCCCTAGGCCACTCCAATATGGGGTGCCTCAGGGCTCGGTGCTGTCTCCTCTCCTATTTAATATCTACATGAAACTGCTGGGTGAGATCATCCGTTGCCATGGGGCGTGGTACCATCAGTATGCGGATGACACCCAAGTGTATTTCTTATCTCGTGGTGATCCCAGTGATGCTGTCAAAGTCTTGTCTAAGTGCCTGGCGGATGTTGGGGTCTGGATGGGGGACAACGGATTACAACTGAACCCTAGCAAGACTGAGTGGCTATGGATTAGGGGCCCGGTGTTATCTCAGAAGCTACCATCTTTGGTTTTGGATGGGGCTAGTCTGCCCCATCCAGATCTGGTGCACAACTTGGGGGTCCTCGTGGACTCACGACTGCTACTTGAGGATCTGGTGGCGGCTGTGGCCAGGAAGGCTTTTTGCCCAACTTTGGGTGATTTGCCAGTTGTGAACGCTCCTAGACCGGGACTCCTTACTCCTGGTCACTCATGCTCTGGTCACCTCTAGACTAGATTATTGCAATGCACTCTACATGGGGCTGCCTTTGACGACCATCCAGAGGCTGTAGTTGGTCCAGAATGTGGCTGCTCTGATGGTGATGGGGTGTGGGCATTATGCTCACGCCTCACCACTGCTTCGGGAGCTGCACTGGCTTCCAATTTGCCTCTGGGTGCAATTCAAGGTGCTGGTCATTACCTTTAAAGCCCTACATGGTAGTGGGCCAGGATATCTAAGAGACCGCATCACCCCAAGAACGTCTGTCCATCCAACCATAGCAGATCGGAGGGGCTCTCTGCTTGTACCATCTGCTAGAGGGGCCCATCTCTCTAGCACATGAAGGAGGGCCTTCTCTGTGTCCGCTCCGGCCTTGTGGAACCTCCTGCCAGTGGAACTAAGGCTGCAGATGGAATTGCTGCCATTTAGGAAAGATCTGAAAACATGGCTGGCGGGGCAGGTGTGGGGTCCTGAAGATGTTCTGACCCCCACCTGCTGGTTGTTTTAATATCAAAGTAATTTTCCACTTTTTAATGTGTGGGGGTTTTAGCGGGATAATTTGTTTTAATGGGGTTGTTCTTGTTTTAAGGGTTTTAAGATTGTATGCCACCCAGAGTCTCTGTGAGTTGGGCGGCTATATAAACATGAATATAAATTTTAATATATATATTTTTAAAAAAAGAGAAGGATGGTGGAATTGGGCATGACAAATTTGCTAATATCTAATGACTTTATGCTCCACCCCCTTACACACTCATTTTCTTCTCCTCTGTCTGCTAAGTTTCTAGACTAGCTTTGGGAAACATTTACTGGGACAGGGGTGAGAAAATATTTTCCTATCAAGTCCCATGTCATCAGGAGGTTGTATTATATCATGTAATGTAGGGCCATACTCAACATGGGTGGAGTTACAGACATTCAATGCCCACGTATTGTGTGGAGTGGGGATATTTTGATCAAAACTTTCTCCTTCACAACATATGCAAGGTTCCTTATGACAGCTGCATAGCTATGGGACAAAGCCTTACTATTGTTGTTGTTACATGCCATCAAGTCCCCACTGAAGTATGAAGACCATACGACTGAAAGATCTCCAGAATATCCCATCCTCAACAACCCTGCTCAGCTCTTGTAAACTCAAAGCTGTGGGTTCATTTAGGGAAATAATCTGTCTCATACTTGGTCTTCCTCTTTTTCTGCTGCTCTCAACCTTTCCCAACATTATTGCCTTTTCCAGAGAATCTTGCCTCTCATGATGTGCCCAAAGTAGGACTACCTCAGTTTCATCATTTTTACCTCCAGAGATAGTTCAGGTTTGATTTGCTCTAGGACCTGCCTGTTTGTCTTTGCAGGCGCACCCCCCCAATAACGGACACAGACAACATTGAAAGTGGATAACAGCAAAGGGCCACATTTATTGATTCAATGCCCTAGTCCGAATTATAAATTTGTATTGGTAAAACGACCAATCATAATTCCTAAGGCAAGCAGGCCGAAGTAACACTGGTAAGGTACCACCCCAAAATTGCCAACGGCAATTGGTTACAATGTATCAATTTGTTTGTTAACAACAAACAAATTGTTGACCGTAGTCAATAACTAACTCATGACCCCACCCTCTGACGCGTATCCGTGAAATCACAGGGGTGATGCATGCTGGTTAGCAATCATCATCACCCCATCGCCTGGTTCGTCGTTGACCGGACAACGTTTAACTACTTTATTCCTGTCTAGTGTTGTCCAGTCAATTGCGAACCTGCCGGATACTTGTGGGTCATACTGTTTACCTTACCAGTGCTACCCGCCCATGTGACCAAAGTCAACAGTAGGAACGAAGAAAGACCCCTATATCAAACCATAGCAACAGTGTGGGATGGGCAAAAAAGCCAGGACCCGAAGCCAATATGGGTCCCAACCAAAAATTCCCACCCGGCCCCGAAGCGACCATAATCACACTGTTAACTAGGGAGGGGGTGGAGGGGAAAAAACTTCTCCGCTCCGTCGCTGAGGCAAAATGGCAGCTCGGCTGCCTCGTGGCCACCCCTTTTATAAGGGAGCTGGCCACGCCCCTAACTACCCGGATTCTCTGTCCTGTGGGGGGGGGCCCGCAAAGGGCGCGGCGGCCATTTTGGCGCCGCGCTTGCATTGCAGGCGCACCCCCCCAATAACGGACACAGACAACATTGAAAGTGGATAACAGCAAAGGGCCACATTTATTGATTCAATGCCCTAGTCCGAATTATAAATTTGTATTGGTAAAACGACCAATCATAATTCCTAAGGCAAGCAGGCCGAAGTAACACTGGTAAGGTACCACCCCAAAATTGCCAACGGCAATTGGTTACAATGTATCAATTTGTATCAATTTGTTTGTTAACAACAAACAAATTGTTGACCGTAGTCAATAACTAACTCATGACCCCACCCTCTGACGCGTATCCGTGAAATCACAGGGGTGATGCATGCTGGTTAGCAATCATCATCACCCCATCGCCTGGTTCGTCGTTGACCGGACAACGTTTAACTACTTTATTCCTGTCTAGTGTTGTCCAGTCAATTGCGAACCTGCCGGATACTTGTGGGTCATACTGTTTACCTTACCAGTGCTACCCGCCACACGGAGGGGCTTCACAGAAGACCTGACGCCCCCCCCCCCAGACCGTCAGCTCGGTCAACAGGCCTGCTCGCCAGTCACCCAACAGGAGGTCCATACCTCCTCGCGACAGATGGACCCCATCCCCTGCATACAAGTCATAATTTTGTAGACTAATATCGGGGTGATGACTAACCCGTCCCCAAGCCCTGGTGGTAAGAAACCGCGCCACTGCCTTATTGACCGCGCGCCTAGCTCGGTCAAGAGCCAGGAGGTTAACGCCCCCTCTGTAAGAGTGGCGCGGAACAATGTCCGACCAAACCAGGGCTGTGGCAGGCCAGACATAATGCAAGTAGGCGAGTTCCTCGCAAATCGCATGCTTGAGCGATAAGCCGGTGACCTGGCCCAAATCATTGCCCCCCAGGTGGATGATTAGAATGTCAGGCGGGTCAGCCCCCAGGCCAGAAAAAAGGAAAGGCCACAGCTCCCGCCATAACATCCCAGGCTTACCATGCCATGCGAGACTGGCATGGTCACCCAGTCCCAGTCGGGGTCCACTCTGTCGCCGCAGCGTAACGCGCTGCCCTGAGCACATAGCTGTGGCCCACCAGCCATACTGTCACCGGTGTAATACGACACCCAGGGTCTGTAAGAAAATTGAGAAAAAGGGAGGTAAGGTGACTGGATTGGTACTCATGGCGGGAGTGGGCACACATAAAACTGAAAACATTGTGAGCCCCACCTCCCCATGCTGCGTATGTCAGCCCCAGAGTACCCAAAAGCAGCTGCTGTAGAGGCTGCACCAATACGGAACGAATGTGTGCCATAACGGGCACCTGGTAGGCCCACCCTGGTGAGGGCTCCGGCTGTCACCTTCCAAAACTGAAATTTAGTAAGGGGAGACCCATCTTGGTGACAGAAAAACGGGCCGTGGTTCATGCCACGCAGTGCCAGGTATTCCTGTAGGGCACCAACCGGACCGATGTCTGCCAAAGAACACCGTAGCAGTCTTACTCCACTGCCTACGCCATGCTGATCTGTTTTAGAGGAGCGAATCCTCAACTGGGCCCAGTCTTTGGCAACATAGACATCTCCGAGTTCCAGTGCCCTACCACTTGCATCCGCCTTAGACAGCATCACGAGTTCGCTGACGCGGAGCGCTCCAAAAATTGCCACCGTTGTGGCTGCATGAAAATGGGCTGCCTCATAATGATCAAAACAGAGGCCTGGCCAGCCCCGGGCCAACTGGGTAAGAACCCCTGGGGAAATAGGGTGCCGGTCGTCCGGGCAACGCCCGCGCTCGCGCACCCACCCCTCCAAAACGTGTCTCACACGGAAGTCAGAGGTGGTATCCACATGACCCCCTACTTTGGCCATAAAAGCCAACGCCGAGAGCTTGGATGCTATGGTGCGAGGTGCAAGGCCCCGTGCATGCAGGTGAACCATGAACCGCAGAACATGGTCCACCGGGATAGGCCAGGTCTCTGGCAAGTGAAACTGAGTAGCAAAAGCCCTATACGAATTGAATGCTTGTTGATACGCCTTACGCGTGCGTGGCGCTAGTGACAGGCCAATCGCCCGGTTCACCTCTCCCTGCCAATAGTCCACATCTCGTCCGGGAGTGGCGAGGGAAATTCCTCCGCATCCGGGGCCAAGGCGCGGAACCGGGAGATCTGCAGGCGGGACAAAGCGTCAGCAATATCGTTATTAACCCCTGGGACATGCCTGGCCCTGAACAAGACGTTGAGGCGCAGGCAGCGCAGCACAAAATGGCGCACTAGATCCATGACTCTGGGCGATTTAGAAGTCTGTGCATTGACAATGTGTACAACGGCAGCATTGTCGCACCAGAAATGCACCACCGAATTAGCCCACTGTTCGCCCCATAGCATCAAAGCCCCCAGAATGGGAAAAAATTCCAGGTATGTGAGATCCCGCAGGCGACCTGTGCCTGCCCATGCCGGTGGCCACCCACCATAGGCCCACTTCCCATTGAAGTACATCCCATAACCCAGGGATCCTGAGGCATCAGACTGGATCTGGAAATTGGGGGATGCCAGGAGGTCAGACCTCCAAAATGAGACCCCATTAAACTCCCTCAGGAATTGCAACCAGACGAACATGTCTGCCCTGATACCCCGGGTAAGCCTGACTCTGTGGTGGGGCCTGGATAACCCTGCCATGGCGTCGCATAAGCGCCGGGCGAAAGCCCTGCCCGGTGCGACCACCCTGCAAGCAAAATTGAGGTGCCCATGTAGCACCTGCAGTTCCCTCAGGGATGCCTTACGCTTGGCCAGCAATTCCGAGATAAGGGTCACTATCCTGGACACCTTATCACCCGGTAACCTAGAAGCCTGCACTACTGTATCAATCTCAACCCCCAGGAATACTAGTTCGGTCGACGGGCCCTCGGTCTTTTCGGGCGCTAAAGGGACACCAAGTTCCTGCATTAGCGTCTGAAATGTAGTGAGGAGACGTGCACACGTGTCCCAGCCCCGTTCACCCCCGAATAAAAAGTCATCCAGGTAATGGGCTACAGACCGGGACCCTGACCTGCGGACGAAAGCCCACTCTAGTAAGGTACTAAAACGCTCGAAAGCCGAGCATGATATGGAGCAGCCAAAAGGCATGGCCTTATCAAAATCATACTCCCCTTTAAATTTAAAACCCAGCAATTCAAAGTCGCCCGGGTGCACCGGCAAGAGGCGAAAAGCTGACTTAATGTCGCACTTGGCCAGCAAGGCACCCGGGCCACACGAGCGCACCATGCGCAGCGCATGGTCGAACGATGTATACCTGACCGAACAAAGGTCATCAGGTATCGCATCGTTGACCGATCGGCCGGCTGGGCAGGACAAATGATGAATAAGGCGAAACTCACCTAGGGACTTTTTGGGAACCAAACCCAATGGCGAAACCTTAAGGTTGGGAAAAGGGGGTGCGGGAAAAGGTCCAGCGACCCTGCCCGCGTCTAATTCCTTTTTAATGCCGGCCGCGGCCACCTCCTCCCTTCCTCTGAGGGATAAAAGGTTGGGAGCATCCTGAGGGGATCTATCACCCATAAAAGGGATACGAAATCCCTGCTTAAAACCTTGAATGAGATACTCTCTGTCTTCTCCCCTTGGGTACGATGCGAGCCAGCGCTCCAGCATGTCCACCTTAATTGGGGAGGGGGCCTTTCGGAGAACTAGTTCCATCCGTGGCAGGCTTGCCAGCCCACTGTCCACTCCTCCCTCTGCCTCGCGCCCCCCCAGGCTTGGGACAAGCAGAGGCTGGATGGGGACCAGAACATGTGGGACACTCATGCTTATACCTGCAGTTCTACCGACTGCAGGAACCATTGGACGAGAAAGTCCAGCACAGCAGGCGGGCTGGAACCCCCTGCCCCGCCGGTTGGCGGGTAACCTGCGCTGGAGCTGCTCGCCGGACCGCATGTCCACCATGGTATCTATCCCCCGGGGCAGGACGTGTGGGTGTCATATACAAGAGCCACAGTCTCTGGCACGGCTCATCCCATCTCATCTCGGGGTGGAGGGGAATCCTCATACGGAATTCCTCATCATATGCTAGCCATGAGGGGCCCGGGAAATCTACCATCGCCCTATATATGTTGTCCAAATATTGGACCATGGGAATAGCTAGATCCGGCCGCGCCCTCAAATATACCGCCATGTATATTAAATAAGCGGGGAGCCAGTTGGCCCAGGTACGCGGCGGCTTACGGCGGCGTGCCTGCTCCTTGTCCTTCTCATCCTGACCCTCCCTTTCTTCCTTAGTGGGCTCTCTGTTCAGGAGTGAGAAGATATCTACGTACTCCCCTCGCCATATCTTTTCTCTGGTAGCCTGTGCCAAGTGATCACCCAGTGGCAAGGAATACCCTGCCATCGGCAAAGTCGAAAGGGGATAGCTGGCCTAGCAAAAGGGGCCTGAGTTAACCCTGCCACCCCAAGTACGTTCCCAGCAGTGTAAGAACCGAGGCCCACCCCAGTGGGCATGGTGGCAGTAGTTGTCGCCAGGTGGGTCGCCAGCGGCGTATCCCCTGCACCACCCGCGCGAGGCCAAGGCCACTGAAAGGTCCCCCCTATATTGGGAATGTGTGTGGATGTACTCGTTTGCACCATATACTCACATGCTGCACCCCCGCGGGCCGCCCCCACCGGGGGTTCTGGCCCACTGGGGGCGTCGGAGCTCACGACCGATGTAGAGCTCATCACCGGGGGTTGACCCGCACCAGGTTGCTGGCTGGGGAGCTGCGATGCAGTGGCCGGAGCCGCGCCACCCGCCTGCAGCAGCTCAACCCTCGCCGCCGGCCGTTGTCCTGCTGCCGATAGCGCCTCAAAAGGTACCCCCAAAAGGGGCGCCTGCCTGACTGGCCCGGGCCAAAGACGCCTCCAAGGCCGCAATACGGGCCAGTAAGGTGTCTACATTGACCATGGGCAAAGAGCCGGCCGGCCCGCCTGACCCTTGCATGGGGGCAGGCCCCTGCACCCCATGACCCATATATGGCCATTGGCCAGGACCGAAGCCCGGTAGGGCTGGTGAGGAAACCTGCCAAGGCAGGGCGCCGGGCCACCCCCCAAGGCTAGAGGGCCCCGGGAGAGGCTGCGGCCCGAAAGTAATAGGCCCAACGGATTGGGCAGGAGGAGGAGCGGTGTCCACCGCTCGCGGGCCGCGGGCCGGAGCGCCCTCCGCGCCCGCACTCTGATCGGGCCAAGGGGCGATAGACCCCAAGCCACCAGCCCCGGCCGGGGATGGCAAAGGTGGCTGTTGAGGAGGCGGCACCACGGTCCTCCGACCTGGGTTGCGCCTCCTAACAGCCCGGGCTGAATTCGCAGCAGCCTTCTTTTTGGAAGGCATCTCACCGCAGCAAAAAAGGGAAGCTAGCTAGGCAAAATCGACCCAAAAGGCTTCCCGGTGATACCAACGAGCGACGGAGGCACAGGGAAAAAACTTCTCCGCTCCGTCGCTGAGGCAAAATGGCAGCTCGGCTGCCTCGTGGCCACCCCTTTTATAAGGGAGCTGGCCACGCCCCTAACTACCCGGATTCTCTGTCCTGTGGGGGGGGCCGCAAAGGGCGCGGCGGCCATTTTGGCGCCGCGCTTGCATTCTGGTAGTAGAGTCAATACGAAAAAAGTCATGCTGAATTATGTTAAAGATCACCCTTGCTCAAACGCCAGACATAACTAACACTAGGGTTCAGTGCTCATCTCTGTTTATAGCCAAAGAGCCAGCATTGTCTGCATTTGCAGATGTTTCCATGGACATGTGGCAGGCATGCCTAGACACCAGAGTGCACAGAATGTTCTTTACCTTCTCACTGAAGTGGTCCCTAGTTATCTACTTGCCATTTCTTGCTTTTTGAACTGCTAGGTTGGCAGGAGCTGGGACAGAGATGGGAGATTAATTTTAAAATCTGGTCCTGAGCCAGAGTTTGTCCCTATAGTTATTCCTGAGTTCAAAAGAAAAAGAGAGCCAATGCTAGATTTTATTTGTGTCTTTAATGTATCAACTAGTTTGACCAACCATTAAATTCAGTGGCTAAAATCGTATTGTGCAGTTATGCTAACAGCATGATTTTTGAAGCTAATTGCTATAAATTAAGAAAGCTCCATTGTCATTATGTGTTGCATACTAAGTTACATGTATCTCTATGTAAGGTCTATGAAAATTTCTTAGGTTACAGCAATTGGTGTAACAACACAACAGGACTTCAACCTATAGATCCTATGGCCTAGTAGACATATGTAGGCAGAGCTACAACCATAGTCTGTAAAAATAATGGATATTATTGTATTAGCAAATCACTGTGGATTAAAAAATATTGCCACCAAGTAAAACAGATGACAATGGTAAATCTAAAAAATGTATGCAGGATTCATGTGCAGGGAATGCTTTTTTAATGAGTGACCTGTTAGAAATGAGGATATACAGTTCGCACAGGATGTGTGGAATGCTCGCACATTGCATTATGACCGAAAAAACATAACATCTTACAACTGGCATTTTAATACATTTCCCCCAACATGACATTGTAAATCAAGTCTCTTACCATGTAACATTTTCAGAATTTGAAAGGACAGCAGATACCAATAAAATTGTGGGTCGTGATAGCACACAAAGAAAAAGGATACAGTGCTGTTGTTACTGAACAGTTATGTAGATCCATGCGGATGTGCTCTAATATTAGACACATATTTATGCACATGTAATAAGATTAGCATAGGTGCCTATTAAATAGTTACAGTGGAATAGTTGAAGGCATGTTCTAACCCTGGCTGTAATGCTGCATGCCCTTTTGTGTACTGAAAAGGCTCACCCCCAAACTGGCTGTGCTGATGTCAAATCTGGATAGTGACATTGCTAGGAGGAGTGCACCATAGTAGAAAAAGACTAAGACTCTTCCTGTTGTTCTAATTCAGCTCGGCCCAGCTGTTCTTTGTGCATGACTGCAAAATGTGAATAACTGAATACAATTAAAACTACATCCTTCTATCAGTACTTATGAATGACAGACAACGAAAGAGACTAATATGGGTCCATGCATTGTTTCAAGAATACATGGATCTCTTCGTTTGCACAGACACAAGTGGCAACAGAAAGTTCACGTTTCCATCTGTATCTCCTCTTTAGCTTACAATATCTCACACAAGGGAGGCATGGAATTTTCTTTTTTTTTCATGAGCATACAATGTTTTTCACTCTACTACATAGAAAATGCAATATTCTGAACTAGGGAGAGGTTGGTCCCTCTAGTGCCTTCAACCAAACCAGCCACTTCCTCATTTGTGTTGCTAGTTTAGGATTGTGCCTATGGATGATTTAGGTTTGGAGTTGCCCCTTTAAGTGTGCCATGCAGCCAGTGCTCCTTTCCACAGCTGTCCTATACTTATATATTTAGTAATATTGTTGAGTAAAGAGATCCACTTAGAGAAAACTCTGGCTTCTTTTCCTTCTTCTGCCTTGCCTGTATAGATTTGAGTGTCACATTCTATATTTCTGGCTGTTAAATACATTTACAGGGACTGCAGCGGCTTAGTGGTTAAGACACTGAACATGACAACTGGAAGGTCAGCACTGCAGGTCACCAGTTCGAGACCCGAGTTCTGCATGACAGTGTGAGCTCCCATGTCTGTCCCAACTCCTTCAAACCTAGTAGTTCAAAATCAAGAAATTGCTGGTAGATAAATAGGTAATACTTCTGTGGGAAGGTAACAGCATTCTGTGTGCTCCAGTGTCTAGTCATGCCTGCTACATGATCACAGAAACACCTGCAGATGTAGACAGTGCTGGCTCTTTGGCTATAAATGGAAATGAGTACATTTTGTAAAACTACCTTGGATACCTTACTTTGGAGTTGTTATTCAACGAGGAGTCTGCACATTGGTAGAAAAACCAAGTCCTTTTGGATGCAGTTTTTTAGCCATTTGTATATTATGTCACTGGCTGGTACCATGATGTGTGCCCTCCGCTTTCACCTTGCACAAGGAATCCAATGGAGGACGCTTTGGTGAGTTTTAGTCCCAGCCTAACACCATTGGTGAGAGATGGGCATCACCGCCTAGTTAGACCGCTCAAGCCCTCACACCCTGACACAGCTCTCACCTAGAGGGGTTTTGTAAAACTAGTGAAAATAAATAATAGAAAGAGTTTTATTTGGAACCAATAAAAGAAACAGGTAAATAAGAAAGTGGGAAAGGTGATTTATGAGGTGTTTGAATGGAAAAATAAAAACAATTCTAATTCTATATTTATTTACTCTATTCACTGCAGATCACTCTTCTGCATCCAGATTCAATACTGTTTCCACAGATGCTATACAACAGACTGTTTACGGATCCCTCTCATCTCAGAACCCAAGAACAGACTCTCTGACAAACTGATTAATTGTCAATTCACATAACATTCCTTTTCTCTCTACACTCACCAACCAATCAGCATTCAGCCCTGCACCCAACTTTCCATCAGATGTCCACCAATCATATTAAAATTGCTACATTATGCATGGCGAACATAAACATTGCAGGTGCACCCCCCAAAAAAGGACTGAGACACCGGTATAAGTGGATAACGGCATTGGGCCACATTTATTGATTCATGCCCTAGTCCGAATTATAAATTTCAATTGGTACTCAGCCAATTATAATTCTTAAGGAAAGCAGGCCGCAGTAACACTGGTAAGGTTCCTCCCAAAATTGCCAATGGCAATTGGCTACAATGTATCCATTTGTATCCATTTGTTTGTTTACAACAAACAAATTGTTGACCATAGTCAATAAACTATCTACTGACCCCACCCTCTGACGTGTATCCATAAAATCACGGGGTGATGCATGCTGAAGAGCTCCTGCCATCACCCCATTGCCTGGTTCGTCGTTGACCGGACAACGTTAACCAACTTGTACCTATCTAGTGTTGGCCAGTCAATTGCGAACCTGCCGGATACCTGTGGGTCATAAATCTTTACCTTACCAGTGCTACCCGCCACACGGGAAGGCATCCATGATGACTCACCGCCCCCCCCCAAGACCGTCAGCTCGGTCGCCAGGCCTGCTTGCATCACACCCATAACGAGGTACATACCTCTAACCGACAGGTGGACCCCTTCGCCTGCCTACCAGCAAAACTTTTGTGTAAGCCTAGCACCCGGTCTCCAATGGCCATCTCACAGCCATGCTCAGAACGGGACGGAGCCAGAGCCCCGTCCACTGACTGCCGAGACAGTCCGAACTAGGGAGATCCGCATCTCCCCTAAATTGGTGTCTCGGCACAATGTTAGACCATAGCGACCGTATGTAAGCCATACGTGATACAAAATGCCCGGTTACAGCCCCTCGACAGTTTAGTAACAGCATTGATCCGTACAAGATCGCTGCCGCCGAGGTGCCTGTAAAACATTGGGCGGTCCAGCATCCCTGTCAGACAGCAGGAATGGCCACAGTTCCCGCCCCCATGTGCTGCACATACCATACCATAGCATACGTGCGGATGCACACAGCCCAGCCGGGGTCCACTCTCTGTCGCTGCAGCATATACTGCTGCCCAGTGTACATAGCTGCGGCCCACCAGCCCCCTGCCACCGGTGTGTTAAGACCCCTAGGATCTGTAAAAGAGGAGAAAAAAGGTGAAGGACATAACTAGGTACCCGTACAGTGAGGGGACGTACATATCTGAAATTGCGCGTAGACGCATATCCACCTCCGAGTACCCAAAACATGTCTGGCCTAGAACAGCACATTTAGGCGTAGGCTTCTCAAGATAATAGACGAACTAATGTCATGACCCTGGGGGATTCGCAAGTCTGGGTGTTGACAATGTGCACCACTGCCGCATTGTCACACCGAAATTGGACCACTGAGCAGGCCCACTCCTTGCACCATAGCATCAGTGCTCTCTAAAATGAGAAAAAATGCAAAGAAGGTAAGATCGCGGGGCGATCCGTGCACCCACCCTCGGAGTAAACCCCATAAGTCCGGGAGCCGGAGGTATCTGACCGTACTTGAAATCTAGGGCAGACCATCCAGGTCTGATATCCAGGAAGAGACCCCGCCAAACCCAGGGATAATTAGAGCCGGGCCGGACAAATTAAGGTGACCATGAGTTAACGGCAGCTCACGAGGGTACACTTTATGTTTGGCAAACAATGCCAAACTCGCTGCGGAGATCCAAGCCACCGTATACATGGCTAACCCGGATGTCCGGGCGACAGAGTCGATTGAAATGTGAGCATAGTAGATGGGACCTCGGTCTATTCAGGCGCCAAGGGGACACCCAGTTCCCACCTGAGTGTCTGAATGGCAATGAGGAGACGCGTGCACGTGTCCAAGCCCTGTTCACCCCCGAACCAAAAGTCGTCGAGGTAATGGGCTAGAGACCGAGATCCCGACCTGTGAGCAAATGGCCACTGAGTAAAGTCCCCAATCGGTCGAGTGCTGAACATGAATTAACCCAGGTAGAAGGGGGTTGGCCTTAACTAAGTAAAATTCCCCTCAGCACCTAAAAAACCCCAATAGGTCTAAATCATTGGGTGCACTGGCAATAATCTGAAAGCTGAGTGCATATCACACCGTGCCAAAACAGCACCAGAACTGCGTGAGCGTGCCACCCATAGTAGCTGAACCAACTATGAGTACCTGACTGAATAAGGTCAGCAGTAATGGCATCCCTGAATGGAGAACCCACAGGGTAAGCTAAATGGGGGATTAAATGACATTCAACCTAGTTTTAGCTCAGTATGAGCTTCATGGGGGAGACATTCAACTCAGGAAAGGTAGTTCCAAGAAGGGCCCCCCGCTGCTCTCGTAGCCCCCAACTCTCTTAGCTGCGGACAGTGGAGCCCTCTCTTCATTACCCCGCAAGGGAACCAGATTAGTAGCATCCTGGGACCCCCAACTCCCCCCGAATGGATCCAAAAGCCCCCATAGAAGACCCTCCGGCAGGCATCCCGCCCAATCCCTTCTTGGATGAACTGAGTGCCATCTCTCCAGGCTGACTATCCTAAATGGGGCGGGGGGGGGCTTATGACAAGGTTAGTTGCTTCAGACGGAGCTCTAATCGCCCCCGTGCACCCCTACCTCTGCCCCGTAACCCACCAACCTGCGGGCACGCGGAGGTGGCATGAGGGCCAGCGCAAAAGGGGGCACGAAGTCGGTAACGACCGTGGTGCTTAGTACACGCGTAGTCAGCTGAGCAGGCCGAACACAGCAGGCAGGCTGGAACCCCCTGCCCGACCAGTTGGCGTGGAGCCTGTGTCTGAGCAGCCCGCTGCTCAGCATGACCACCATGGTACCTATCACCAGGCACCAGTCACGAGGGAGTGATGTACACGAGCACCCTTGCTGACAGGGCTCATCCCACCTCCCCTCTGGGTATAGAGCCACCCTCATCCACATGCCTCACCGTAAGCCAACTGCCACGGGCCCATCTAATCAACCATCGCCCTGCAAACATTAGCGGTGGATGGAAGCGCCAGGATGGCCCAAGCAGATCAAGCCCTGCGGCATACCACCATACGTACAAGGTATGCCGCCAACCAGTGGGCCCAAGGTGCACGGTGGCTCATGACGATGGGACATCTCCATGTCTCAATCGCCCTGTCCCTCTCTCTCCTCCTAGTGGGCTCGCAGTTAAATGGGGAGAATGTCCACATGTCCCCCTCCAGCCCTCAGCCCTCATGGCCTGCGGCCAATAACACCCAGGGGCAAGTAATAGCCAGCCATTGGCAAAGCCCTCGATGGGACAGTCTGCATAAAGGGTATGCGCAGCAGGACCCGGACAGCCCCTACGATGCTCAGCACTGTCCCGGGGGCGGACACCCCAGTGCGTGGTGGCTTACTACGGCGGGACCGCCCATGTCTCTGTCCTCCTGTCCGCACCGCCTATCCTTATTGGGGTCACGGCTCATAGGGAGAATATATATCCACATACTCCCCCCACCACATCTTATCCCCCGTGACCTGGAACAAATGATCACCAGGGTGCAATAAATAACCAGACATCACGGAAACCCCCACCCCCAACGTCGTGCCAAAATGCAACCAAGGGGCACTGGGATAGGCTGGCAAGTGATGCCCACCAACCTCAAATTGGCGGAGCCATGACCACTGAACCCCACCGCTGGAAGTGGACTGTGATGTGGGTGCATTCAACTTGACCTAATACTCACGAGTTGCACCCCCATGAGCCGCCCCCACTGGGGGTTCCGGCCCACGGCGGGCGTCGGAGCTCACGACCGAAATCGAGCTCTGGGGCCACATCCGACCACACTCCAGTTGCAGTTCTGGACAAACAGGGAGCTGTGAGACGGCGGCAGGCACAGGACGGAGTGTCTCAAGCAGCTCGAACCGGCTGGCCGCCTGCTGCAGAGTGGCAGCAGTCGAAGTAGCCGGCCGACACAAAGGGCCCAGGTAGATAGGGAAGGGCCCCCTCCCACTGGATTGCCCAGGATGCCTCCAGCACAGCCAAACATGCTAACCAGGCATCCCCAGCCACGGAAACCCCTAGTATAAGGTGGGCCAGGTGGGCCGGACGGCCAGCTAGGGATTGGGCCAGAGGCCCCAATTAAAGATCCTGGGCCAGAATAGGGCCATGCCCAAAACTCCGGCCCCTGAGGAGGTAAAACGTGCTGTGTGCCAGCACCAGGCCCTCCCCCCAATCGTCCCGGCCCATGGCCGGCAACTGCGGGCCAAGGGCCGAATCCCCTGAAGGGCCGGCCTGAGGCTGATAGGGTCCCTAGGGATGCCTCTAGCGCCACTACGCGGGCCAGTAATGCCTCCCCCGTCGCAGATCCCCCAGCATAAAGGAGGCCAGGTGGGCCGGATGGCCCACTGGGCAATGGTCCAGGGCCCCCAACTTGAGAGCCAGGCCCCAAATAGGGCCATTCCCAAAACTCCAGCCCATGAGGGGCCGGGTGTCAGCCCTGCTGTGGAACCGCACCAGGCCCTCCCCCATGCTCAAAGCCCATGGCCGGTAAGCGCGGGCCGGGGGCCGAAGCCCCAACCGGCCTAAGCTGCCCCATCCCACCGGTCCCGGTGGGTGCCTCCGGTAAGGAGTCCTGTTGTGGGGGGGGGCACAGTCACGGTCCTCCGACCCGACTGCTGCCCCCTGTTTGGGCGAGCCTGAGCCGCCATAGCCTTCTTCTCAGGAGGCATAAGCAAGCACAATCCCTTCCAGGGATCGAAAACCCGATGGCTGGGAAGCCGAAAATAAGCAGCAAAGATCGCGCTAATGTTCTGCAGCCAAAAACGGCTTCCCTAGCAAAGACGAAGAGCGACGGAGAAAACTTCTCCTCTCCGTCGCTTTTACAAAATGGCAGCTCGGCTGCCTCGTGGCCACCCCTTTTATAGAGGGGTGGCCACGCCCCCTAACTACCCGGATGTCGGAGTCCGGGTGGGGGGGGCGCAAAGAGCGTGGCGGCCATTTTGGCGCCACGCTTTCATTTTGTTTCCCCACACCGCACTACTTCCCAAGCATGTGACTAATGGGTGTATTAGCTACAATTCACATGTTGCAATAGAAAACCTGTTGGAAGCTTCATGGAAGAGCACAGGCTTTGCATCTCCAGACAGAATGGCATTATTTTCTCTGATCTTGAGAATCATTTCTGGTCAGTATATACATTTCTGCTCTATGTGGATCAGTGGTCCAGCTTGATACAAAGCAGTTTCCTAAGCCATCATGTTATTTAGTAGCCTAGTTTATTTCCTTTCTACTTCGGGCTCAGTCCTAAAGTCCTGCTTTCATGAACGAATTCTAAAATCCTACAGTCCTTTAATTTCCTAGTCTCTTGCTGTTGACTGACTCCATTCTGTCATAGTTCTTTTTATTTTCATATGAATATTTTTATACTGATTCTATTTTGCAGTCCACTTTCTTTTTCTTTAAGGGGCCATTCAACAATTACGTGATCCTTTTTCTGGGGGAAATTGACCCCCTCCCCCCTATGTAATCCAACCGTAATTTTTGCGTTGGTCCCCTCCCCCCTTAAAATTATGTGATCTGAACCAAATAGTACTGTATTTGGCGGGCGGGCCAATTGCACTGAAACAGGAAGCGATGCTCTAGCCTAGCCTCTTGCTCTCCCTGCAACCAGGAAGCATGGCTTTCCCCCTCCATTTTCATGCATGGAGCAAGGTACAAAGGTAAATAAAACCCTTTCTTTTTATGCACAGGTTTGGTTTCCTACTGGTGGTTAGAAACAGCTCCAAGTGGATTACGTAATTTTGACCTGAGCCCCCCCTGACCAACATAATTTTTCTGTAATTCGGATGGCAGACCCCCTCCCCGCCTATGAGGATCACATAATTGTTGAATGGTCCCTAAGGGCTAAGCTGAACCATGCTGTAAATTAGCATCTCAATATTAGCACAACTGACTGGCTTTAGAAGATCGTTTTAAATTTATCTGTTCTTCTTCCAAGTCTAGGCCAGACGAAAACCACCAAAATGAAGCCACCTTTTTATAGGTTCACTAGCACTTTCTGCCTGTCCTTGCTGGGCAGGTTTTAGGTTTTTTTAATGTGTTGGGGTGGTTTTGGGTGTGTGCATAAGGAAGAAGGGGACAGCCAAAGACACAGCAAGGGAGACAGGCAGGGATCCGCCATGGTAGGCTCCTCGCCTGATGGATTTCTGCCTCTCACCCTTGCTATTCTCTTTCCGCTGTTTCGAAAACATCCCTCAAAACAACTGAGGGAGATGTCAAGGGTGAGAGGCAGGAATCCATCAGGGGAGGCGCCTACCCTGGCAGATCCCTGCCTCTTGCCCTGAAATTTCCCTTCCGCTGTTTTGAAAACAGCCCTCAAAACAATGGAGGGGTTGGCTCCTCCCCTAACTGATTCCTGTCTCTTGCCCTTGATATTCTCCCTCCATTGTTTTGAGGGCTGTTTTTGAAACAGCAGAAGGAGAATGGCAAGAGTGAGAGGCAGGAATCTGTCAGGGGAGGATCCTACCCTGGCGAATCCCTGCTGGGCACCTTCTGCTGGATGGAAGTGGTTCACTTTCTTCAGTTAGCGGGGGCCAAAAGCTTTTGGCCCCTGCCCCCGTGGAAGGCGATTGCTTCTTTCTGGGAGGCGAAGGTGGAATGGAGCGCTGTTCTCAGCCTTCACCTCCTGGAAGAAAGTGGTTTGCTTCTCTCTTGGTTGGTGGGGACCAAATCTTTCAGCCCCCACCAACCAAGAGAGAAGTGAACTCCCCGTGGAAGGTGATTGCTTCCCTCTGGGAGGCGAAGGTGGAAGGAAGCACTGTTCTCAGCCTCCGCCTCCCAGAGGGAAGTGGTTTGCTTCTCTCTTGGTTGGTGGGGACCGAAGGTTTTGGCCCCTGCCAACAAAGAGAAAAGCGAACACCCCATGGAAGGCAATTGCTTCCCTCCGGGAGGTGAAGACAGAATGGAGTGCCATTCTCAGCCTTTGCCTCCTGGAGGGAAGTGGTTCACTTCTCTCTTGGTTGGTGGGGGCTGAAAGCTTCAGCCCCCACCAACCAAGAGAGAAGCGAACCCACTGTAGAAGGCAATGGCTTCCCTCCAGGAGACAAAGGCCAATAACGGAGTGCCATTCTTGGCCTTCGTCTCCCGGAGGGAAGTGGTTCATTTCCCTCAGTTGGCAGGGGCCAAAGCTTTTGGCCTCTGCCCTCCGTGGAAGGTGTTTGCTTCCCTCCAGGAGATGAAGGTTGAAAACAGAGCACCGTTCTCAGCTTTCGTCTCCCAGGGGGAAGTGGTTTGCTTCTTTCAGTTTGTGGGGACCGAAGCTTTTGGCCCCCGTCCCCCGTGGGAGGGGATTGCGCATCACCCGTTTGGTTTTTTACGTGCACGCTGGCTACCCCACCTCCTCCGCACTCGCATCCTTCAGCCTGATTGGCTGAGGAGTGGTGCAGCATGGAGGACGCTGGGACTTTTAGGGGTTTTTTGTTTGGGTTTGTCAGCCGTTTGCCCACTCTCGGCATCCAGACCCTTGCGGCAATGCTCGCAGGGTCAAAAGGTTAGTGAGGACAGCTCATTATGGGATAGTAGGGACGGGTGTGGCCACACATGCTGGACACACACGGCCCAACCCCCTTCTTATAGGTATAGATTCCATAGTTCTTTTCACCTGACCGTAGTGTGAGGAAAAATTAGCCACCACAAGGTGACTGCTGCCCATGGTATGCCCGACTGATTAAAACATTCCACAATCTTCAAGGAGGCTCTTTCTGTGTACCCTAATTTATCTGTTTAAAAATTGTAACTTCTTATTGAGAAATAGAAACACAATGAGCCCTTTAAATGTACACTACCAGGAACATGTAGCAGAGGAGATGATCTGAGTTTTTGCAAAGATCTTTAGACTACAGCTTTGCTACACACTATTGGGCAAATGAAAATGCAGCAAAGGAGGACAGATTTCTGATGAATCATTCCATTGTATCCTCTTTAACAGAGTGCTGGAGATAGGAAGGAAAAGGCAGAAGTTAGTTCAAGCTGACAACAGTATCTTTGATTTATAAAGCAGATATTGATATACTATCTCACTATGGGGGACTCAAGCTGCTTCAGATTTTTTTTTCCCTGCAATGTTCCACTGAACCTGACACAAAGCAGAATGCAAGCGCGGCGCCAAAATGGCCGCCGCGCCCTTTGCGGGCCCCCCCCCACAGGACAGAGAATCCGGGTAGTTAGGGGCGTGGCCAGCTCCCTTATAAAAGGGGGTGGCCACGAGGCAGCCGAGCTGCCATTTTGCCTCAGCGACGGAGCGGAGAAGTTTTTTCCCCTGCGCCTCCGTCGCTCGTTGGTATCACCGGGAAGCCTTTTTGGGTCGTTTTTGCTTAGCTAGCTTCCCTTTTTTGCTCGAGATGCCTTCCAAAAAGAAGGCTGCTGCGAATTCAGCCCGGGCTGTTAGGAGGCGCAACCCAGGTCGGAGGACCGTGGTGCCGCCTCCTCAACAGCCACCTTTGCCATC
Organism: Bradypodion pumilum; assembly: GCA_035047305.1. Lineage (NCBI taxonomy): Eukaryota > Metazoa > Chordata > Lepidosauria > Squamata > Chamaeleonidae > Bradypodion > Bradypodion pumilum. The sequence goes on along the minus strand of JAWDJD010000004.1, from coordinate 276,944,861 downwards.
CCCGGCCGGGGCTAGTGGCTTGGGGTCTATCGCCCCTTGGCCCGATCAGAGTGCGGGCGCGGAGGGCGCTCCGGCCCGCGGCCCGCGAGCGGTGGACACCGCTCCTCCTCCTGCCCAATCCGTTGGGCCGATTACTTTTGGGCCGCAGCCTCTCCCGGGGCCCTCTAGCCTTGGGGGGTGGCCCGGTGCCCTGCCTTGGCAGGTTTCCTCACCAGCCCTACCGGGCTTCGGCCCTGGCCAATGGCCATATATGGGCCATGGGGTCCAGGGAACTGTCCCCATGCAAGGGTCAGGTGGGCCGGCCGGCCCTTTACCCGTGGTTAATGTAGACACCTTACTGGCCCGTATTGCGGCCTTAGAGGAGTCTTTGGCCCGGGCCAGTCAGGCAGGTGCCCCTTTCGGGGTACCTTTTGAGGCGCTATCGGCAGCAGGACAACGGCCGGCGGGGAGGGTTGAGCTGCTGCAGGCGGGTGGCGCGGCTCCGGCCACTGCCTCGCAGCTCCCCAGCCAGCAACCTGGTGCGGGTCAAGCCCCGGTGATGAGCTCTACATCGGTCGTGAGCTCCGACGCCCCCAGTGGGCCGGAACCCCCGTTGGGGGTGGCCCGCGGGGGTGCAGCATGTGAGTATATGGTGCAAACGAGTACATCCACACACATTCCCAATATAGGGGGGACCTTTCAGTGGCCTTGGCCTCGCGCGGGTGGTGCAGGGGCTACGCCGCTGGCGACCCACCCGGCGACAACTACTGCCACCATGCCCGCTGGGGTGGGCCTTGGTTCTTACACTGCTGGGAACGTACTTGGGGTGGCAGGGTTAACTCAGGCCCCTTTGGGTAGGCCAGCTATCCCCTTTTCGGCTTTGCCGACGGCAGGGTATTCCTTGCCATTGGGTGATCACTTGGCTCAGGCTACCAGAGAAAAGATATGGCGAGGGGAGTACGTAGATATCTTCTCACTCCTGAACAGAGAGCCCACTAAGGAAGAAAGGGAGGGTCAGGATGAGAAGGACAAGGAGCAGGCACGCCGCCGTAAGCCGCCGCGTACCTGGGCTAACTGGCTCCCCGCTTATTTGATATACATGGCGGTATATTTGAGGGCGCGGCCGGATCTAGCTATTCCCATGGTCCAATATTTGGACAACATATATAGGGCGATGGTAGATTTCCCGGGCCCCTCATGGCTAGCATATGATGAGGAATTCCGTATGAGGATTCCCCTGCACCCCGAGATGAGATGGGATGAGCCGTGCCAGAGACTGTGGCTCTTGTATATGACACCCACACGTCCTGCCCCGGGGGATAGATACCATTGTGGACATGCGGTCCAGCGAGCAGCTCCAGCGCAGGTTACCCGCCAACTGGCGGGGCAGGGGGTTCCAGCCCGCCTGCTGTGCTGGACTTTCTCGTCCAATGGTTCCTGCAGTCGGAAGAACTGCAGGTATAAGCACGAGTGTCCCACATGTTCTGGTCCCCATGCAGCCTCTGCTTGTCCCAAGCCTGGGGGGGCGCGAGGCAGAGGGAGGGGTGGACAGTGGGCTGGCAAGCCTGCCACGGATGGAACTAGTTCTCCGAAAGGCCCCCTCCCCAATTAAGGTGGACATGCTGGAGCGCTGGCTCGCATCGTACCCAAGGGGAGAGGACAGGGAGTATCTCATCCAAGGTTTTAAGCAGGGATTTCGTATCCCTTTTATGGGTGATAGATCCCCTCAGGATGCTCCCAACCTTTTATCCCTCAGAGGAAGGGAGGAGGTAGCCGAGGCCAGCATTAAAAAGGAATTAGACGTGGGCAGGGTCGCTGGACCTTTTCCCGCACCCCCTTTTCCCAACCTTAAGGTTTCGCCATTGGGTTTGGTTCCTAAAAAGTCCCTAGGTGAGTTTCGCCTTATTCATCATTTGTCCTACCCAGCCGGCCGATCGGTCAACGATGCGATACCTGATGACCTTTGTTCGGTCAGGTATACATCGTTCGACCATGCGCTGCGCATGGTGCGCTCGTGTGGCCCGGGTGCCTTGCTGGCCAAGTGCGACATTAAGTCAGCTTTTCGCCTCTTGCCGGTGCACCCGGGCGACTTTGAATTGCTGGGTTTTAAGTTTAGAGGGGAGTATTATTTTGATAAGGCCATGCCTTTTGGCTGCTCCATATCATGCTCGGCTTTCGAGCGTTTTAGTACCTTCCTAGAGTGGGCTTTCGTCCGCAGGTCAGGGTCCCGGTCTGTAGCCCATTACCTGGATGACTTTTTATTCGGGGGTGAACGGGGCTGGGACACGTGTGCACGTCTCCTCAATACATTTCAGACGCTAATGCAGGAACTTGGTGTCCCTTTAGCGCCCGAAAAGACCGAGGGCCCGTCGACCAAACTAGTATTCCTGGGGGTTGAGATTGATACAGTAGTGCAGGCTTCTAGGTTACCGGGTGATAAGGTGTCCAGGATAGTGACCCTTATCTCGGAATTGCTGGCTAAGCGTAAGGCATCCCTGAGGGAACTGCAGGTGCTACATGGGCACCTCAATTTTGCCTGCAGGGTGGTCGCACCGGGCAGGGCTTTCGCCCGGCGCTTATGCGACGCCATGGCAGGGTTATCCAGGCCCCACCACAGAGTCAGGCTTACCCGGGGTATCAGGGCAGACATGTTCGTCTGGTTGCAATTCCTGAGGGAGTTTAATGGGGTCTCATTTTGGAGGTCTGACCTCCTGGCATCCCCCAATTTCCAGATCCAGTCTGATGCCTCAGGATCCCTGGGTTATGGGATGTACTTCAATGGGAAGTGGGCCTATGGTGGGTGGCCACTGGCATGGGCAGGCACAGGTCGCCTGCGGGATCTCACATACCTGGAATTTTTTCCCATTCTGGGGGCTTTGATGCTATGGGGCGAACAGTGGGCTAATTCGGTGGTGCATTTCTGGTGCGACAATGCTGCCGTTGTACACATTGTCAATGCACAGACTTCTAAATCGCCCAGGGTCATGGATCTAGTGCGCCATTTTGTGCTGCGCTGCCTGCGCCTCAACGTCTTGTTCAGGGCCAGGCATGTCCCAGGGGTTAATAACGATATTGCTGACGCTTTGTCCCGCCTGCAGATCTCCCGGTTCCGCGCCTTGGCCCCGGATGCGGAGGAATTTCCCTCGCCACTCCCGGACGAGATGTGGACTATTGGCAAGGAGAGGTGAACCGGGCGATTGGCCTGTCACTAGCGCCACGCACGCGTAAGGCGTATCAACAAGCATTCAATTTGTATAGGGCTTTTGCTACTCAATTTCAATGGCCAGAGACCTGGCCTATCCCGGTGGACCATGTTCTGCGGTTCATGGTTCACCTGCATGCACAGGGCCTTGCACCTCGCACCATAGCATCCAAGCTCTCGGCGTTGGCTTTTATGGCCAAAGTAGGGGGTCATGTGGATACCACCTCTGACTTCCGTGTGAGACACGTTTTGGAGGGGTGGGTGCGCGAGCACGGGCGTTGCCCGGACGACCGGCACCCTATTTCCCCAGGGGTTCTTACCCAGTTGGCCCGGGGCTGGCCAGGCCTCTGTTTTGATCATTATGAGGCAGCCCTTTTTCATGCAGCCACAACGGTGGCATTTTTTGGAGCGCTCCGCATCAGCGAACTCGTGATGCTGTCTAAGGCGGATGCAAGTGGTAGGGCACTGGAACTCGGAGATGTATATGTTGCCAAAGACTGGGCCCAGTTGAGGATTCGCTCCTCCAAAACAGATCAGCATGGCGTAGGCAGTGGAGTAAGACTGCTACGGTGTTCTTTGGCAGACATCTGTCCGGTTGGTGCCCTACAGGAATACCTGGCACTGCGTGGCTTGCACCACGGCCCGTTTTTCTGTCACCAAGATGGGTCTCCCCTTACTAAATTTCAGTTTTGGAAGGTGACAGCCAGAGCCCTCACCAGGGTGGGCCTACCAGGTGCCCGTTATGGCACACATTCGTTCCGTATTGGCGCAGCCTCTACAGCAGCTGCTTTTGGGTACTCGGGGGCTGACATACGTAGCATGGGGAGGTGGGGCTCACAATGTTTTCAGTTTTATGTGCGCCCACTCCCGCCATGAGTACCAATCCAGTCACCTTACCTTCCTTTTTCTCAATTTTCTTACAGACCCTGGGTGTCGTATTACACCGGTGACAGTATGGCTGGTGGGCCACAGCTATGTGCTCAGGGCAGCGCGTTACGCTGCGGCGACAGAGTGGGGACCCCGACTGGGACTGGGTGACCACGCCAGTCTCTCATGGCACGGTAAGCCTGGGATGTTATGGCGGGAGCTGCGGCCTTTCCTTTTTTCTGGCCTGGGGGCTGACCCGCCTGACATTCTAATCATCCACCTGGGGGGCAATGATTTGGGCCAGGTCACCGGCTTATCGCTCAAGCATGCGATTTGCGAGGACCTCGCCTACTTGCATTATGTCTGGCCTGCCACAGCCCTGGTTTGGTCGGATATTGTTCCGCGCCACTCTTACAGAGGGGGCGTTAACCTCCTGGCCCTTGACCGAGCTAGGCGCGCGGTCAATAAGGCAGTGGCGCGGTTTCTCACCACCAGGGCTTGGGGACGGGTTAGTCATCACCCCGATATTAGTCTACAAAATTGCGACTTGTATGCAGGGGATGGGGTCCATCTGTCGCGAGGAGGTATGGACCTCCTGTTGGGTGACTGGCGAGCAGGCCTGTTGACCGAGCTGACGGTCTGGGGGGGGGGGCGTCAGGTCTTCTGTGAAGCCCCTCCGTGTGGCGGGTAGCACTGGTAAGGTAAACAGTATGACCCACAAGTATCCGGCAGGTTCGCAATTGACTAGACAACACTAGACAGGAATAAAGTAGTTAAACGTTGTCCGGTCAACGACGAACCAGGCGATGGGGTGATGATGATTGCTAACCAGCATGCATCACCCCTGTGATTTCACGGATACGCGTCAGAGGGTGGGGTCATGAGTTAGTTATTGACTACGGTCAACAATTTGTTTGTTGTTAACAAACAAATTGATACAATTTGATACATTGTAACCAATTGCCGTTGGCAATTTTGGGGTGGTACCTTACCAGTGTTACTTCGGCCTGCTTGCCTTAGGAATTATGATTGGTCGTTTTACCAATACAAATTTATAATTCGGACTAGGGCATTGAATCAATAAATGTGGCCCTTTGCTGTTATCCACTTTCAATGTTGTCTGTGTCCGTTATTGGGGGGGTGCGCCTGCAATGCAAGCGCGGCGCCAAAATGGCCGCCGCGCCCTTTGCGGGCCCCCCCCCACAGGACAGAGAATCCGGGTAGTTAGGGGCGTGGCCAGCTCCCTTATAAAAGGGGGTGGCCACGAGGCAGCCGAGCTGCCATTTTGCCTCAGCGACGGAGCGGAGAAGTTTTTTCCCCTCCACCCCCTCCCTAGTTAACAGTGTGATTATGGTCGCTTCGGGGCCGGGTGGGAATTTTTGGTTGGGACCCATATTGGCTTCGGGTCCTGGCTTTTTTGCCCATCCCACACTGTTGCTATGGTTTGATATAGGGGTCTTTCTTCGTTCCTACTGTTGACTTTGGTCACATGGGCGGGTAGCACTGGTAAGGTAAACAGTATGACCCACAAGTATCCGGCAGGTTCGCAATTGACTGGACAACACTAGACAGGAATAAAGTAGTTAAACGTTGTCCGGTCAACGACGAACCAGGCGATGGGGTGATGATGATTGCTAACCAGCATGCATCACCCCTGTGATTTCACGGATACGCGTCAGAGGGTGGGGTCATGAGTTAGTTATTGACTACGGTCAACAATTTGTTGTTAACAAACAAATTGATACAATTTGATACATTGTAACCAATTGCCGTTGGCAATTTTGGGGTGGTACCTTACCAGTGTTACTTCGGCCTGCTTGCCTTAGGAATTATGATTGGTCGTTTTACCAATACAAATTTATAATTCGGACTAGGGCATTGAATCAATAAATGTGGCCCTTTGCTGTTATCCACTTTCAATGTTGTCTGTGTCCGTTATTGGGGGGGTGCGCCTGCAAAAGGAAATGCAGTCATATTTCCAATCTCCTGTATTACTAATAACTTCACAGATCAAAGGAACAATTCAGATATATTCAAAAACTAATATAATTCGATCCATTGTTTAAATATCACTATCAATGGAGATGGTTAGATGTAAAAGGAGTATTAAAAACCTGGGCCCACACAAAATCTTAATTCTGCAAGCTTTAGAGCCTATGATCTAATATGGGAAGCAGCAGAGGGAGAAGGAGGAAATTGGGGTAAATAAACTGTCAACTCTCAGAATCCCATAGTTTTGGTTACAATATCAATTTATCTTGATTATACTATATTTAGGCTTCATTTCATCGTGTGTGTGTGTGTGTGTGTGTGTGTGTGTGTGTGTGTGTGTGTGTGTGTGTGTGTGTGTGTGTGTGAGAGAGAGAGAGAGAGAGAGAGAGAGAGAGAGAGAGAGAGAGAGAGAAGATGGCTAATCTAAACCTGATTCAAAGGCCCACTAGCAGGCTGGATGTTAGATTATATAGAAGCTCTCACCTTTGGAACAGAATGGGTCTTCTTCTGGGCTGCGTCAGCTTTCCCCCAAGGATGTCCCTCCATCCACCGACTTGAAGATCTGATGCCATATCTGAACTGTCAGAGAACACAGCCTGCTGTGGGGTCATTCTTGGTTCTGATATTCCATAAATAAGAAATAGGTAACAAAACAAATCTGTTTGTCTTAAGAGACATGCTGTGTCCATAACAGGTAAGACTGGTTACTTTTTCCTATACCATTTTACATTGTGCTGGTTGTTGTCTTATTGCATGCTAAGAAGTATCAGAATAATCTTAGCCTCACTTCATTTTCAGATTTTTTTTAAAACAGGACTGGTGCTTCCATCAAGTTCAGTGAGGTGATTGCCAAAAGTGTTTTTCCCCTACCACTGCACTGGCATTGGCGTTGGACTGCTACTGATGGACCTGTTTTGTTCTGGAGAGTGGTCAATGCTAGCAGCTCTCCAGAGCTGTCTGTCACTGACATGCATGGCTTCAAGGACTTTCCCAAGCCTAGAGACAATGACAGAAGTGTTAATGGAAACTGCAAGATTTCTATGGTCACTCCTCCCATCAGAGACTGACTCTCTTCTCATGTGCAGCTCCTAAAACCTTCCTATCTTCTGGAAACCAACAGACCATCTCCTCATCCTCATCATAAAAAGCACAAAGAAGAGAGTGGAAGGATCACCAATGTCACTGTTTTGTACAGCAGCAAGATGTACAGCAGCCAGATATGTGTATGCTACTCTGCATGAGTGAGAGGGGGGTAGAAGTGCACTATCTCCTTTCAGTGCTTAAGGAGATGCCCAGTAACTTACTCTGAGTGGCAGGAGAACTTCAGCCATCCTAGCTTCCAAATGTAATGGATAAAGTAGACAAAGGTGAGTTATACACCCTTCTTCTGCTATTACAACTCCCTCCTTCTCAACAAAAAACAACCTGAAACAATCTACACATAATACCAGATACTTAGGAAAATAAATGTTATTGAAGACATTTTAAGTCTATGTGTTTTTTAAAAAAAGTTTATTGATTCTCACATTTATACACTTAAGACATCGAAAATGGCTGCAGTCTTGATGTTGCAATTGTCACAGCAATCATCTGTTCAGAGTGAAATCTTTAATTGCAGCAGTTTCTCTCTTTAAAAATAGAATCTCACCACTTACCAAGCTTTTAGAAAGATCCTTTTTTGAGATGCCAATATTGTTCTGTCTTTGGAAGCGTTTTTAAACACTGGTACCAGCAACTATAATTTCAGGTAGTGAACAAATGAAAAGCATGGTAAAATGTTAACATTAGAAGGAAAGTATTGGACCAATGAGCCAAAACAGCTTTTTATGTTTCAGTTATTCTTTTCTGCCATGAAGTCACATAACCTGCTCATCAAAATAATTCTCTGTATATGGCTGCAATAAGTAGCTATTGAACAATAAAACTAAATTTACACAATTGTGGTCACATAGCACTGTAAATACAGACAAACATTGTTCAGATGTTCTAGAAATATGTTGACTAAACATATGAGGAGGAAACCACTTGCCCTACACTCCTAGTGTCACTTTGTTCAAATGAGGAGGACAAGATCCAAAAAAAGAAAGCACCCTCCACATGTGAACGATCTCCACATAAATCCCAAAACTGCAAAATCTAAGTTATGTCTCACACAATGTTTGTATGTTTTCTCATTTTAGCTTAACTTAGAATGAACTGAGATTGTTTAAGAGGAAATAATTGAAAATGAGATGTTAGAGACATTTTATATCTGACAATTTTTGAACCCGAAGAAAGCCACAGCCTTGAGGTGGCAAGAGTTGAGCAGGGCTGTTCATGGCAGGACATTTTGGAGGTCACTCAGAGCGGATCAGAGGCAAATTCTTGGCACATAGCAGAAAAATACAACTCAGTTTTTGAACAAATGTCATTGATGTGCAGGAAAATTTATGCAGAGACTACGTCTACAAAGCAGCAGAAAAGTGTATCTGTTTGAGACACAATAAAAGAATGTCCACAAGAACAGGCAGAATAAATTCCGAAAAAGTGGAGAAATTAGTCAAGGTATTTTGTGACTTGGAGGGAAATAGAACAACACATTTCTGAGTGAATCTGACAAAATTGAAGGGAGCTCTATTTGGAATTGTTTTTTCTCCTCAGTTCTGATTACTACCAGTTTTCCCTTTCCCCTCAGGTTGTGGCAAGATATTTGTCTCCCAAAGTATGCCTGTGTGTCATGTATGTTCTGTGGAGGCTAGGTATGTTATAAAAAATTTATTGCAAAACTAGTCTTTGCTGAAGTGTGTTGTCATCTTAGATAATTAAAACACTTCAACAAAATATAGTCATATTTAACTTAGTTGCTATTTTCACTCTGGCATATACAAACTTTTTGATCCAGCAATGATAAATCAACATCTTGTGTACCATTCCTCAAACAAATGGGACAAGAAGCTATAATCTGTTTTACTCCTCCATTCAAAAAGAATTCAAACTGTATATTCCAGTAATAAAGACTAATTCATGAGACCTAATCCTGTCCAGAAAAAGCTGATCATGCAAGAAACCAACATCAATATAACAGCTAGACCAATGGAAGAAGGAAATAAATGCTATTGCTACACAGGGCAGGGATAAGTCTCAGCTGTATTCTGAATACTATATTTCAGAGATCTGAAAAAAATGTGACCTTCCAGATATTGCTGAATTGCAAAGCATATCCTTTCACACTGTCTATGCTGGCAAAGACTGATGGAGATTGTAGTCCTGCAATATCTGTAGCACAATTTACTCCTTAGCTCCTCAGACCGACCTGGGGATATTTGGCATTTCCATTTCTGGGGGGAAAAACTTCAGTACTACAAGAGCTAGATCTAAGAATCCAAAGTCAAGAACAAGGGGCTGTTGTATCTCATTTCAGAAGAGATTCATGCACAGAACCTAGTTTCTTGAAGTGTATTCCCTTTTTATAAGAGCATGTTGTCCTAAAGATAAAAGGCTACAAAGTGAGATATAAACATAATGAGGAAGGGAATGCATAGTTTGCACAAACAACAGTAAAAACAGCTTCCTTTTGCTTCATGCAAATTATCTTTTTATAAAAAATCATAAGGTTGACAAAACAGCAGAATGAAGCAAAAACATTTCCAGCTATTAAATCAAGTAAATATTGGGTTTTTAAAAAATATTTATTTATTTATTCTTAGATTTTTATGCTGCACACTCGGGGAAACCCGACTCAGGGCGGCGCACAACGGTAAAAACAGATAAAATACAGTAAAATATAACAAAACAGATTAAAACCCTCACTCAACCACCCACCAACCCACCCTCCCACTCCCACCCCACATAAAAGACTAAAAAGGGAATAGGGAAAGGAGGAATACCGCAGTACACAACACAAAAAGGAGGGACAGTTGAGCTCTAGTTGGAAATAAGCCAACCGGCTGGGGCCATATTCCCATTAGGGCCCCACACCTGCCATGCCAGGCAGGTTTTCACTCCTTTTCTAAAAGGCAGCAATTCTGTCTGTAGCCTCAATTCTGTTGGAAGGAGGTTCCAGAGGGTTGGTGCGGACATGGAGAAAGCCCTCCTCCGCGTGCCAGAGAGGCGAGCCTCTCTAGCTGAAGGTACCACCAAGGATCCCCTCCGGTCCGCTCTGGTTGGACAGGCAGACACTCTTGGGACAATGCGGTCTCTCAGGTATCCACTGCCATATAGGGCTTTAAAGGTCAAAACCAGCACCTTGAATTGCACCCGGAGGCAAACTGGTAACGAGTGCAACTCCCGGAGTAGTGGGGAGGCATGGGCATAATGTCCACACTCCATCACTACCCAGGCAGCTGCATTCTGAGCCAGCTGTAGCCTCCGAATGGTCATCAAGGGCAGCCCCATGTAAAGCGCATTACAGTAATCTAGCCTGGAGGTGACCAGAGCATGAATGACCATGAGCAAGGAGTCCCGATCCAGGAGCGGGCACAACTGGCAAATCACTCGAAGTTGAGCAAAAGCCCTCCTGGGCATGGCCGCCACCTGTTCTTCCAGCAGCAGCTGCGAATCCAGGAGGACCCCCCAAGTTGCGTCCGGGTCTGTCTGGGGCAAAACTGCCCCATCCAAGACCAAAGAAGGTAACTCACTGGATAACCCTGGACCCACAACCCATAGCCACTCGGTCTTGCTAGGGTTCAGATGAAGCCCGTTGTCCCCCATCCAGACACCAATGGCCTCCAGGCATGTGGACAGGACTTTGACCACATCACTGAGATCACCATGGGCCAAGATGGTATGCGTCATCCGCATACTGATGGTACCGCACCACGTGGGAATGGATGATCTCGCCCAGCGGCTTCACGTAGATGTTAAATAGGATAGGAGAGAGCACCGAGGCCTACGGCATCCCATATTTGAGGGACCTAGGGCTGGACCTCTCACTCTCCAACCACACTGACTGGGTACGAAACAAAGACAGTATATTTTATGAAATGCATATTTTCGTATTTGCTCAACTTTGCTTATTTAATATGTTACTTTAGTGTATGAAACCAAGACACAGGACACAGCCTCGGGCTGGGTTAATTCAGGTTTATTGCATCGTGGACAGAGGGAACATGAGGTAATGGCGGATCGATAGCTCTTTATATACAGTAGTAATACATTTGAACGTGGTGCCATGGTAGCCCATTGGCTACTGTCTGCGTGACGTCATTGCGGGTCACGCCCTTCTTGTCCAGGTGTAGGTGGTGGCGGGAAAACTTCCCGCGCCGTTGCCTTTGATGAGTTCGGACCAAGAGAGCTTGGACGCTCGCTGCTGCCAGCTGGTGGTCATTAGCTCGCGTCCTATTACAGGGTTTATATGATACAGCTGAAGGTTACATTGTTGCTATAGGCAAGGTTACATTGGCTCAGATACATTGTAATCCGTGTGGAAGGTAAAACCATTAGAACACAACACCCCTCCCCCCTAGGATGAGACAACGTCTCGAGCCCACACTTAAACACACTCCCCCCCTAGGAGACAAAGTCTCTCAGCCAAGATGGCTTATTTCGAACACGCTGGGGTCTCGATGCGGGCTGCCTTTCCCCGGGTTTGCTACCTTCTCTTTGTTCCCTGGTTTCCTGCCCTGTAATTGGAGAGGGAGACTCGTTAGTGACTTGCCGCGGCTCCGCGGCGTTGTTGGGAGGTGTGCTCTTTCTTAGGGAAGAACCGGGGGCACTGGGGGCTAACGAAAAACCCCTCTTCTCGCTTGGATGGGTGGGGGAACACTCCTGAAAACCCCCCCGGCTCGCAAAATCAAAATCAACATTACATTCGGGGGACGCGGCGGCGGCCGCACATTCCTTTTCCCTCCCCCCGGGCTCTGATAGAACTGGGGTATCAAAAGGATATGAGTCGGGATCACTGCTTTCCCCCCTGGTTTCGGACTGATGTCCCTCGCTGTCTCCCCCTTGGGCTAAACGGGTGGGGGAGAACCCTATCGCTGAATCCTGTTGCTGAGCCCCACTGACCGGCCCTTCACTCACTCGGCGCCTCAGTTGGTCAGCGTGTCTCCTCCAGAGGAGGCCGGTGCTCGTTTCCACCCGATATGACACTGGCCCCGTCTGTTCTATTATCGTTCCTGGCACCCAGGCTGGCCCTGCGCTGGCATAGTTCCTGCAGTGAACAGGGTCACCGGCGGCGAACCCTTTCGAGACTGCCAACCCTATGTTTTTTCCTTTATCCTCGACTCTCGTCGGGTCTAGCCTGGACAGAATCGTGGTCAGTTTTCGCCGCATCAAGAGCTCTGCCGGCGAGTAACCTGACGCTAAGGGGGTCACCCTATACGCTAATAAGAACTGACATACTTGGTGATTTAGGTCCCCCGGGCCCATGCGCCGAAGCGCATCCTTTGTTGTACGCACCAACCGTTCCACTTGGCCATTCGTGGCCGGGTGAAACGGCGCGGATGTGACATGCCGAATGGCGTTTGCCTCCATGAATGCCCCGAACTCCGAGGAGGTGAAGCAACTCGCGTTATCGCTGACTAAAGTGTCGGGTAAACCGAACGTGGAAAAGACTCTCCGTAGCTGGCTAATTGTCGTGGCGGAGGACGTGCTCTTTACTGGGATAACCTCCAGCCACTTGGAGAACGCATCCACCACCAGGAGAAACATGGTTCCTCGGAATGGGCCAGCGAAATCTACGTGCACTCTGGACCACGGTCCCCTTGCTGTGTCCCATTCCCTATGCGGGAGGCGGGCCGCCTCTGGTCGGGATCCCTGGCATGCCTCACAAGTGCCGACCATGTGCTCAATGTCCGCGTCCAGCTGTGGCCACCAAAAGTAGCTGCGGGCCAGCGCTTTCGAACGAACGATGCCCGGGTGGCTGACGTGCAGCAGTTTGAGCACCCTCGGCCGCATGGATGTAGGAACCACCACCCGTTGGCCCCACAACAGGCACCCCCTTTCTAGGGACAACTCTAGTTTTTTCCGAAAGAATGGGTCGAATTCCGTGCTTGGGGACGATGCCGGCCACCCCTTCTGTACCCATGAGCTGACTTTCTCCAGCATTCTGTCCTTGCCTGTCGCCCTAGCAATATCGGCTGGTACTATTGGGGGTGCGTCTAAGACCTCAATTAGCAACACCTGGCGGTCTCTTTCTACTCTAGCCTTTTGGTCGTCCGACAAGGGCAAAGGGGATCTCGAAAGTGCATCAGCATGGCTGATCTCCTTTCCGGGCCGGTACTCCAACTCGTGTTGGTATGCGTTGAGAAAAATAGCCCATCGCAGCATTCTCGGGGATAGGATCTGCGGAGTGGGCTTGCTTGCCGTGAAAATCCCTAACAGGGGCTTGTGATCCGTCACGATTTTGAACGGGCGGCCATACAGAAAATCGTGAAACTTTTTGGTCCCCGCTACTATTGCTAGTGCCTCCCTGTCGGTTTGTGCGTAATTTCGCTCTGCTTGGGACAGGGACCTTGAATAAAACGCAACCGGGGCCTCCCTTCCGTCATCCAACACGTGGCAAAGCACCGCCCCCACCCCCACCGGTGATGCATCACAGACTAAGACCACCGGCCGTTTGGGGTCGAAATGCGTTAGGATTGCGTCAGAAGTCAAGAGTTGCTTTAGTTCTCTGAACGCCCTCTCGTGCTCGTCACCCCACATCCATGTCTCCTCCTTTTTAAGCAACCGATGAAGCGGTTCGGCCACGGACGCTTTCCGCGGAAGGAATGTATGGTAGAAATTGAGGAGCCCCAGGAATGACTGTAGCTCGGTTTTGGATGTGGGGCGAGGGGCCTTCTTGATGGCTGCTACTTTGGATTTGGATGGCTTAATACCCTCGGGTGTGATCCGGAACCCTAAAAACTCGACCTCGGTTTCGAAAAAGACACATTTGTCCTTCCTCAGTCTCAGCCCCGCTTTCTCGAACACAGTTAGTACTTTATCCAATCTCTTTGCCAGTTCGGCCTCACTCCCCCCTGTTATCAACACGTCATCAAAATAAGGCAACACCCCCTCCAGCCCCTTCAGGAGGCGTTCCACAAGCGACTGAAAAAGGCCGGGTGCCGAGTTCACGCCGAACTGTAAACGCGACACCTGGAACGCTCCTTTATGTGTGACTATCGTTTGTGCCGCGGCCGTGGCGGGCGTTACGGGGAGTTGCTGATAGGCTTGAGCCAGATCGAGCTTAGCGAAACACTTTCCCCCATTTAGCCTGGCCAAAAGGTGGCTGACCACCGGCACCGGGTATGCATTAGGGCGGATCGCCTTGTTAATTGTGCACTTATAATCAGCGCAAATGCGCACCTCCCCGTTAGCCTTCAGAGCTGTTACAATTGGAGTTTCCCACTCCGCGGAATCAACAGGAATAAGAATCCCCTGGCCCACCAATTTGTCCAGTTCCGCCTCTATTTTGTCCTTTAGTGCGAAGGGCACCCTGCGCGGTTTGAGTCTTATCGGGCGGACCTCCGGGTCTAGGTCGAAGGCTACAGGGGGTCCCTTGAATTTTCCAAGTCCTTTTTTAAAAACGGCGGGATGCGCATCGCACACCGCTTGTATTGGATCCACCCCCACTGAATGTACTCCCCCTATGAACAGGCCTAAAGGCTGAAACCACTGTGTCCCTAGGAGGCTACAACTTCCCCCCTTGAGGACAACTAGGGTCAGTTCCGCAGAATGTCTCTTAAACGTAACCCGAAATTTCCCGACCCCCAACACCGGAATGCTGTTTCCCTGTACATCTCGTAGCGTGGACCTCAATGTTTTAAGTTTGGGCCGCACGTGGGGGTCGATTTTCAAGAACTCTTTCTGGGGAATTATAGAATAGGAGGACCCCGAGTCAATTTCCATCCTGATAGGGGCCCCTTGTACTAGTACCTCAACGAAATAATGGGACTGTCCCGCGGACACGCTGAACACTGGGGCGTCGTCCTCGCTGCCGTCCGAGACGCGGCCCACGCCGTCCTGCTTCCTCGTGGTCTGGACGCCATCTTTGGGCCTCGCTGAACGGTCCGGCCTGGTCGAACGGTCTGGTGACTGCCTCCGGCCCTCCTTCCGTTTTCTGCATGCCTTGGCGATGTGCCCCCGACGGCCGCAGGTGTAACATTCGGCCTTTCTAAATGGGCACCTCGCGCGCTCATGGGCCGCTCCGCAACCATCGCAGCGGCGGCCCCCTTTCCGGACCTTCTGGACCTCCTCGCCGTCGCTGCCTTCCGAGGACGACTTTGAGGCCCGTTGAGTTGCGTGCACCGATTTTTCCGCTTTGCCGGCTCTGGGACGCCACTCACGCCACTGGTGCATCTCGTCCACTCCAGCATTCGTGGACTCTGCGGCTTCTGCGGCCTCTACGACCTCTGCCAGCGTGGGTGGCGGCTCCTTGTTCATCAAGCTGCGCTGCACCTCCTTGTCTTTCAGGCCACACAGCACGCCGTCCCTGAGGGCCATTTCTAGGATGTTGTCCCATTTGCAGGGGGCGGCGGCTACCCTCATGGCGGCCACGAATGCCTCAACCGACTCGTCCGGCGCTTGGACTCGCCTCCAAAACGCGCTCCGAGCGGGAAACATCGCCCTCGAGGGTCGGAAGCGCTCCCGTAGCAGCTTCATGATGTCGTCCGCCTTAAATTCGCTCACCTTCTTCGGAGCGATGATGCCCACCAGCGTCCGCTTGGTTTCCATCCCGAGCATTCTGGTGAGGATGGCCCTCTTCCTCTCCTCATCGTCTTCCTTGACTTTGAGTTCCACCAGCGCTGCCTGGAAATCCATCTCAAACAGCTCCCAGTCTTGCGGTTTGGTGATGTTGAACCCGCTCTGTGCCCTGGCTGCTCCTTGGGGATCCATCATCCCACCTTCGTCGCCAATTTAGTGTATGAAACCAAGACACAGGACACAGCCTCGGGCTGGGTTAATTCAGGTTTATTGCATCGTGGACAGAGGGAACATGAGGTAATGGCGGATCGATAGCTCTTTATATACAGTAGTAATACATTTGAACGTGGTGCCATGGTAGCCCATTGGCTACTGTCTGCGTGACGTCATTGCGGGTCACGCCCTTCTTGTCCAGGTGTAGGTGGTGGCGGGAAAACTTCCCACGCCGTTGCCTTTGATGAGTTCGGACCAAGAGAGCTTGGACGCTCGCTGCTGCCAGCTGGTGGTCATTAGCTCGCGTCCTATTACAGGGTTTATATGATACAGCTGAAGGTTACATTGTTGCTATAGGCAAGGTTACATTGGCTCAGATACATTGTAATCCGTGTGGAAGGTAAAACCATTAGAACACAACAGTTACCAAATAGAAAATAGCCTGTATTCAGTATAAACTCTGGTTTGAACTCCAGATAAGCAGCTTTGGAGTTTCCTAATTTGTTTATACTTGAAATCTTGCTGGGCTGACATATTACATTATCACGCTCAGAGCAATCTCTATACCTTCACACTATTAATGAGCCAAAGAAGGTTAATATGTAGCTTGGGAAAGTAGAAAAAGGATGCATTGCTCTGCTGTCAAGCTATCATCAAGAGGGTTTTAAAAAACAAGCAATGCTGTAGATTTATGCTACATCCTCCAATACCAATCATAAATTTAAGCATCACTTGAAACCTCATCTCAGGGCTTGGATTGACGGCTCTTGCACAGATCAATGTACATGGCTAATTTTACCAAAAGGTTGCCAGCCTGTGGAGTTAGATAGTTCAAAACAAACACTGATTTACATGGAAAGGTGGAACTGTTTATACTCATGCTATTTACACAGACACACACAAAAGGCGGCGGGAGAGGTCGCGATCCTCCACCGCCGCCGCCGCGAGGAGGATACACGCGGCCAGGAGCAGCCGCGAGACCACCCCAGCCGGGGGTGAAGAGGAACGGGCAGGCGGCGGGAGAGGTCGCGATCCTCCACTGCCGCCACCGCGAGGAGGATACACGCGGCCAGGAGCAGCCGCGAGACCACCCCAGCCGGGGGTGAAGAGGAACGGGCAGGCGGCGGGAGAGGTCGCGATCCTCCACCGCCGCCGCCGCGAGGAGGATACACGCGGCCAGGAGCAGCCGCGAGACCACCCCAGACGGGGGTGAAGAGGAACGGGCAGGCGGCGGGAGAGGTCACGATCCTCCACCGCCGCCGCCGCGAGGAGGATACACGCGGCCAGGAGCAGCCGCGAGACCACCCCAGACGGGGGTGAAGAGGAACGGGCAGGCGGCGGGAGAGGTCGCGATCCTCCACCGCCGCCGCCGCGAGGAGGATACACGCGGCCAGGAGCAGCCGCGAGACCACCCCAGCCGGGGGTGAAGAGGAACGGGCAGGCGGCGGGAGAGGTCGCGATCCTCCACCGCCGCCGCCGCGAGGAGGATACACGCGGCCAGGAGCAGCCGCGAGACCACCCCAGCCGGGGGGGAGGAAGACCAGGCAGGCGGCAGAAAAGTCACCATCCACCACCGCCGCCAGAGGCAGAGGAAGAGGAACAGCTGACCCACAGGGAAAACATCCACTGCTCGCCACTGCTATGTCACGGGAGCAAGGGGCCCAGAGACAACAACCCCACCTGGGGAGTGAGGACACAAGGATAAGTAGCTGATGTGAAAAATGTAGCTGAATTAATATAGCAACTGACATAGAGACTTTACACTGACTTAATATAGCAATTAACATAGAGACTGTGTTTTAAAGTGTGATAATATGCAGGATAATATGTTGTCTTAAATGTTTTTAAATTTTTAAAAAAACTGTGATAAAATGTATGAGGAGAGAAAAATGGCGCAGACACCGGCAACCACGCCATAAATCTTGCCAAGAGAACCCTATGGACCAAAACAAAAGGCAAAACAAAAGGGCAGGCTAGGTGATACAGGATGCTTAACACCACAGAGGGGAGAAAGGGGAGGGACAGGAAGGAGGGAGGGGAAATGCAATGTTGCAAGGAGCAATACTGCATAGGGACATGGAATGTGAGATCAATGAACCAAGGAAAACTGGAAGTGGTAAAAAATGAGATGGAAAGAATAAGCATTGACATCTTGGGCATCAGTGAGCTCAAATGGACAGGGATGGGGGAATTCAGCTCTGGAAACCATCATATCTACTACTGTGGGCAAGAAAACCTTAGAAGAAATGGAGTAGCCATAATTGTCAATAAAAGAGTGAGAAGAGCAGTAATGGGATACAACCTCAAAAATGACAGAATGATGTCAGTAAGATTTCAGGGCAAACCCTTCAATGTCACTGTGATCCAAATATACGCACCAACCACGGGTGCAGATGAAGCCACAGTGGACCAGTTTTATGAGGACTTACAACACCTCATAGAACAAACACCAAGAAATGATGTCCAAATTATTTTAGGAGACTGGAATGCCAAAGTAGGAAATCAAAAAGTGGAGGGAATAACAGGCAAATTTGGTCTTGGAACACAAAATGAAGCAGGGCAAAGATTGATAGAGTTCTGCCAAGAGAACGCACTGGTCATAGCAAACACTCTCTTCCAGCAACACAAGAGGCGACTTTACACATGGACATCACCAGATGGCCAACACCGAAACCAGATTGACTACATACTCTGCAGCCAAAGATGGAGAACCTCCATACAGTCAGCAAAAACAAGACCTGGAGCAGACTGTGGCTCAGATCACAACCTACTGATTGCAAAATTCAGGCTTAGACTAAAGAAAATAGGGAAAACAAAGAGACCAGACAGATATCACCTAGATAGCATCCCTAAAGAATACACGGTGGAGGTGATGAACAGATTCAATGGCTTAGACTCAATAGATAGAGTGCCAGAAGAATTATGGACAGAGATGAGGGACATCATGCAGGAAGCAGCAAAGAAAACCATACCAAAAGAAAAGAAGAGCAAGAAAGCAAAGTGGTTGTCTGATGAGGCTCTTAAAATAGCAGAGGAAAGAAGGAATGCAAAAGTCAAAGGAGAAAGAAAAAAATACAATCTCTTGAACACAGAATTTCAAAGAAAAGCAAGGAGAGATAAGGAAAACTACCTAAAAGAACAGTGCAGAGAAATGGAGGAAAACAACAAAAGAGGCAGAACCAGAGACCTTTTCAAAAAAGTCCAGGAAATCAAGGGAACATTTAAAGCAAAAATGAACATGATAAGGGACAAAGACGGAAAGGAGCTAGCTGATGCAGAAGAGATTAAGAAAAGATGGAAAGAGTACACAGAGGAACTCTACAAAAAGGAACTCAACACTCCTGATAGTCACAATGATGAAGAATTTGAACCTGAGCCAGACATCCTGGAGAGTGAAGTCAGAAAGGCCCTAAAGAGCACTGCAAACAACAAAGCTAGTGGAGATGATGGTATCCCAGTTGAATTTTTCAAAGCTCTAAAAGATGATGGCATCAAATTACTGCATTCAATATGCCAGCAGATTTGGAAAACAAAACAGTGGCCACAGGACTGGAAAAGATCAGTATATGTTCCAATCCCAAAAAAGGGCAATGCCAAAGAATGCTCAAATTATCGAACAATTGCGCTCATCCCACACGCCAGCAAGGTGATGCTCAAGATAATACAGGATAGACTTCAGCAGCATGTGGAAAGAGAACTACCAGAGGTGCAGGCTGGTTTCAGAAGAGGCAGGGGGACTAGAGACCACATTGCCAACATACGTTGGATCATGGAGAAAACAAAGGAATACCAGAAACAAGTTTACTTTTGCTTTATTGACTACACTAAGGCATTTGATTGTGTGGATCACAACAAGATGTGGCAAGTGATTAAAGAGATGGGAATACCAGAGCATCTCATATGCCTCCTGAGAAATCTGTACATGAACCAAGAAGCAACAGTTAGGACAGAACACGGAATGACAGAGTGGTTTGGAATAGGAAAAGGAGTAAGACAAGGCTGCATTTTGTCACCATGCTTATTCAACCTATACACAGAGCACATCATGCGAAACGCAGGGATGGAGGAATCACAATATGGGATCAAAATTGCTGGGAGAAACATAAACAATCTGAGATATGCAGACGATACCACCCTAATGGCAGAAAGTGAGGAAGACCTAAAGAATCTCTTGATTGGGCTGAAGGAGGAGAGTGCAAAAGCTGGCCTGAGACTCAATATCAAGAAAACCAAGATAATGGCAACAGGCCCCATCAGTTCCTGGAAAATAGATGGGGAAGAAGTAGAAGCAGTGACAGATTTTACGTTCTTAGGATCTAAGATCACTGCAGATGGGGATTGCAGCCATGAAATAAAAAGGCGGCTGATTCTTGGGAGACAAGCCATGAGAAACCTGGGGAACATAGTGAAAAGCAGAGACATCACATTGCAAACAAAAATTAGAATAGTCAAAGCAATGGTATTCCCAGTGGTAATGTACGGATGTGAGAGCTGGACAATTAGGAAAGCTGAACGCAGAAGAATAGACGCCTTTGAAATGTGGTGCTGGAGGAGAGTTTTGAGGGTACCCTGGACAGCGAGGAGAACAAATAGGTCAATCTTGGAGGAAATCAACACTGACTGCTCATTGGAAGGTCAAATAGTAAAGATGAGGCTAAAGTACTTTGGGCATCAAATGAGAAGGGAGGATTCACTTGAGAAGGCCGTGATGTTGGGAAAGGTGGAGGGCAAAAGAAGAAGGGGGAGGCCAAGGATGAGATGGATAGATGGTATTGTAGACACAATGGGCACAGAACTGGGAGGACTGAGGGGGATGGTGGAGGACAGAGGTGCCTGGAGAACGATGGTCCATGGGGTCGCAAAGGGTCGGAATCGACTGTGCGACTGAACAACAACACACAAAAGAGGAAACAGCCTGGTCACAGCAGGAGCCTAATAAAATGTGCTGATTTAAACATAAGGACCTGACCAAGTCTAATGATACACACATGCTGCTATTCCCATAGGACTAAGAAAGTTTCAAGCTCTAACAAGGATCTCTCATTGCTGGAGGAAGCTCCAAGTATTTTCTACCCTCAAATTCTTACCCTGTTACTTCTGGAATATTTGCTTCCCAATTTAATTGAGGACTTCAGAGTTATATGTTGCATTTAGGTAAAACCACCTTAGGTAAAGGTTACCCTTGCTCGAAAGCCAGTCGTATCTGACTGTAGGGTTCAGTGCTCATCTCTGTTTATAGCCAAAAAGCCAGTGCTGTTTGTGTCTGCAAACATTTCCGTGGACACAGAATGCTGTTTACCTTCCCACAAAAAGTGGTCCCTATTTATCTACAGTACTTTCAATTTCTTGCTTCTGAACTTCTAGGTTGGCAGGAGTTGGGACACAGACAGGTGTTCACTCCATCATGCAGTGCTCGAGAATTGAACTCTGACCCTCCAACCTTCCAGCCAGCAAGTTCATCATGTTAACCACATGAGTGACCACAGTCCCACCTTAGAGCAACATAAAAAACCCTTGAAAACATCACCATATTACCCTGGACATCCCTGATCTTTTCTGATTTGGAAGATAAGCAGGTTCTGGACCAGTTTCTACTTGCTTAGGAGATGTTGTGTTCTAATGGTTTTACCTTCCACATGGATTACAATGTATCTGAGCCAATGTAACCTTGCCTATAGCAACAATGTAACCTTCAGCTGTATCATATAAACCCTGTAATAGGACGCGAGCTAATGACCACCAGCTGGCAGCAGCGAGCGTCCAAGCTCTCTTGGTCCGAACTCATCAAAGGCAACAGCGCGGGAAGCTTTCCCGCCACCACCTACACCTGGACAAGAAGGGCGTGACCCGCAATGACGTCACGCAGACAGTAGCCAATGGGCTACCATGGCACCACGTTCAAATGTATTACTACTGTATATAAAGAGCTATCGATCCGCCATTACCTCATGTTCCCTCTGTCCACGATGCAATAAACCTGAGTTAACCCAGCCCGAGGCTGTGTCCTGTGTCTTGGTTTCATACACTAAATTGGCGACGAGGATGGGATAATGGATCCCCAAGGAGCAGCCAGGGCACAGAGCGGGTTCAACATCACCAAACCGCAAGACTGGGAGTTGTTTGAGATGGACTTCCATGCGGCACTGGTGGAACTCAAAGTCAAGGAAGACGATGAGGAGAGGAAGAGGGCCATCCTCACCCGCATGCTTGGGATGGAGACCAAGCGGACGCTGGTGGGCATCATCGCTCCGAAGAAGGTGAGCGAATTTAAGGCGGACGACATCATGAAGCTGCTACGGGAGCGCTTCCGACCCTCGAGGGCGATGTTTCCCGCTCGGAGCGCGTTTTGGAGGCGAGTCCAAGCGCCGGACGAGTCGGTCGAGGCATTCGTGGCCGCCATGAGGGTAGCCGCCGCCCCCTGCAAATGGGACAACATCCTAGAAATGGCCCTCAGGGACGGCGTGCTGTGTGGCCTGAAAGACAAGGAGGTGCAGCGCAGCTTGATGAATAAGGAGCCGCCACCCACGCTGGCAGAGGTCGTAGAGGCCGCGGAAGCCGCAGAGTCCACGAATGCTGGAGTGGACGAGATGCACCAGTGGCGTGAGTGGCGTCCCAGAGCCGGCAAAGCGGAAAAATCGGTGCACGCAACTCAACAGGCCTCAAAGTCGTCCTCGGAAGGCAGCGACGGCGAGGAGGTCCAGAAGGTCCGAAAAGGGGGGCGCCGCTGCGATGGTTGCGGAGCGGCCCATGAGCGCGCGAGGTGCCCATTTAGAAAGGCCGAATGCTACACCTGCGGCCGTCGGGGGCACATCGCCAAGGCATGCAGAAAACGGAAGGAGGGCCGGAGGCAGTCACCAGACCGTTCGACCAGGCCGGACCGTTCAGCGAGGCCCAAAGATGGCGTCCAGACCACGAGGAAGCAGGACGGCGTGGGCCGCATCTCGGACAGCAGCGAGGACGACGTCCCAGTGTTCAGCGTGTCCGCGGAACAGTCCCATTATTTCGTTGAGGTACTAGTACAAGGGGCCCCTATCAGGATGGAAATTGACTCGGGGTCCTCCTATTCTATAATTCCCCAGAAAGAGTTCTTGAAAATCGACCCCCACGTGCGGCCCAAACTTAAATCATTGAGGTCCACGCTACGAGATGTACAGGGAAACAGCATCCCGGTGTTGGGGGTCGGGAAATTTCGGGTTGAGTTTAAGAGACATTCTGCAGAACTGCCCCTAGTTGTCCTCAAGGGGGGAAGTTGTAGCCTCCTAGGGACACAGTGGTTCCAGCCTTTAGGCCTGTTCATAGGGGGAGTACATTCAGTGGGGGTGGATCCAATCCAAGCGGTGTGCGATGCGCATCCCGCCGTTTTCAAAAAAGGACTTGGAAAGTTCAGGGGACCCCCTGTAGCCTTCGACCTAGACCCGGAGGTCCGCCCGATAAGACTCAAACCGCGCAGGGTGCCCTTCGCACTAAAGGACAAAATAGAGGCGGAACTGGACAAACTGGTGGGCCAGGGGATTCTCATTCCTGTTGATTCCGCGGAGTGGGAAACTCCAATTGTAACTGCTCTGAAGGCTAACGGGGAGGTGCGCATTTGCGCTGATTATAAGTGTACAATTAACAAGGCGTTCCGCCCTAATGCATACCCGGTGCCGGTGGTCAGCCACCTTTTGGCCAGGCTAAATGGGGGAAAGTGTTTCGCTAAGCTCGATCTGGCACAAGCCTATCAGCAACTCCCCGTAACTCCCGCCACGGCCGCGGCACAAACGATAGTCACGCATAAAGGAGCGTTCCAGGTGTCGCGTTTACAGTTCGGCGTGAACTCGGCACCCGGCCTTTTTCAGTCGCTTGTGGAACGCCTCCTGAAGGGGCTGGAGGGGGTGTTGCCTTATTTTGATGACGTGTTGATAACAGGGGGGAGTGAGGCCGAACTGGCAAAGAGATTGGATAAGGTACTAACGGTGTTCGAGAAAGCGGGGCTGAGACTGAGGAAGGACAAATGTGTTTTTTTCGAAACCGAGGTCGAGTTCTTAGGGTTCCGGATCACACCCGAGGGTATCAAGCCATCCGAATCCAAAGTAGCAGCCATCAAAAAGGCCCCTCGCCCCACATCCAAAACCGAGCTACAGTCATTCCTGGGGCTCCTCAATTTCTACCATACATTCCTTCCGCGGAAAGCGTCCGTGGCCGAACCGCTTCATCGGTTGCTTAAAAAGGAGGAGACATGGATGTGGGGTGACGAGCACGAGAGGGCGTTCAAAGAACTAAAGCAACTCTTGACTTCTGATGCAATCCTAACGCATTTCGACCCCAAGCGGCCGGTGGTCCTAGTCTGTGATGCATCACCGGTGGGGGTGGGGGCGGTGCTTTGCCACGTGTTGGATGACGGAAGGGAGGCCCCAGTTGCGTTTTATTCGAGGTCCCTGTCCCAAGCAGAGCGAAATTACGCACAGACCGACAGGGAAGCATTAGCAATAGTAGCGGGGACCAAAAAGTTTCACGATTTCCTGTATGGCCGCCCGTTCAAAATCGTGACGGATCACAAGCCCCTGTTAGGGATTTTCACGGCAAGCAAGCCCACTCCGCAGATCCTATCCCCGAGAATGCTGCGTTGGGCTATTTTTCTCAACGCATACCAACACGAGTTGGAGTACCGGCCCGGGAAGGAGATCAGCCATGCTGATGCACTTTCGAGATCCCCTTTGCCCTTGTCGGACGACCAAAAGGCCAGAGTAGAAAGAGACCGCCAGGTGTTGCTAATTGAGGTTTTAGACGCACCCCCAATAGTACCAGCCGATATTGCTAGGGCAACAGGCAAGGACAGGACGCTGGAGAAAGTCAGCGCATGGGTACAGAAGGGGTGGCCGGCATCGTCCCCAAGCACAGAATTCGACCCATTCTTTCGGAAGAAACTAGAGTTGTCCCTAGAAAGGGGGTGCCTGTTGTGGGGCCAACGGGTGGTGGTTCCTACATCCATGCGGCCGAGGGTGCTCAAACTGCTGCACGTCAGCCACCCGGGCATCGTTCGTTCGAAAGCGCTGGCCCGCAGTTACTTTTGGTGGCCACAGCTGGACGCGGACATTGAGCACATGGTCGGCACTTGTGAGGCATGCCAGGGATCCCGACCAGAGGCGGCCCGCCTCCCGCATAGGGAATGGGACACAGCGAGGGGGCCGTGGTCCAGAGTGCACGTAGATTTCGCTGGCCCATTCCGAGGAACCATGTTTCTCCTGGTGGTGGATGCGTTCTCCAAGTGGCTGGAGGTTATCCCAGTAAAGAGCACGTCCTCCGCCACGACAATTAGCCAGCTACGGAGAGTCTTCTCCACGTTCGGTTTACCCGACACTTTAGTCAGCGATAACGCGAGTTGCTTCACCTCCTTGGAGTTCGGGGCATTCATGGAGGCAAACGCCATCCGGCATGTTACATCCGCGCCGTTTCACCCGGCCACGAATGGCCAAGTGGAACGGTTGGTGCGTACAACAAAGGATGCGCTTCGGCGCATGGGCCCGGGGGACCTAAATCACCAGGTGTGTCAGTTCTTATTAGCGTATAGGGTGACCCCCTTAGCGTCAGGTTACTCGCCGGCAGAGCTCTTGATGCGGCGAAAACTGACCACGATTCTGTCCAGGCTAGACCCGACGAGAGTCGAGGATAAAGGGAAAAACATAGGGTTGGCAGTCTCGAAAGGGTTCGCCGCCGGCGACCCTGTTCACTGCAGGAACTATGCCAGCGCAGGGCCAGCCTGGGTGCCAGGAACGATAATAGAACAGACGGGGCCAGTGTCATATCGGGTGGAAACGAGCACCGGCCTCCTCTGGAGGAGACATGCTGACCAACTGAGGCGCCGAGTGTGTGAAGGGCCGGTCAGTGGGGCTCAGCAACAGGATTCAGCGATAGGGTTCTCCCCCACCCGTTTAGCCCAAGGGGGAGACAATGAGGGACATCAGTCCGAAACCGGGGGGGAAAGCAGTGATCCCGACTCATATCCTTTTGATACCCCAGTTCTATCAGAGCCCGGGGGGAGGGAAAAGGAATGTGCGGCCGCCGCCGCGTCCCCCGAATGTGATTTTGATTTTGATTTCGCGAGCCGGGGGGGTTTTCAGGAGTGTTCCCCCACCCATCCAAGCGAGAAGAGGGGTTTTTCGTTAGCCCCCAGTGCCCCCGGTTCTTCCCCAAGAAAGAGCACACCTCCCAACAACGCCGCGCAGTCGCGGCCAATCACTAACGAGTCTCCCTCTCCAATTACAGGGCAGGAAACCAGGGGACAAAGAGAAGGTAGCAAACCCGGGGAAAGGCAACCAGCATCGAGACCCCAGCGTGTTCGAAATAAGCCATCTTGGCTGAGAGACTTTGTCTCCTAGGGGGGGGGAGTGTGTTTAAGTGTGGGCTCGAGACATTGTCTCGTCCTAGGGGGGAGGGGTGTTGTGTTCTAATGGTTTTACCTTCCACATGGATTACAATGTATCTGAGCCAATGTAACCTTGCCTATAGCAACAATGTAACCTTCAGCTGTATCATATAAACCCTGTAATAGGACGCGAGCTAATGACCACCAGCTGGCAGCAGCGAGCGTCCAAGCTCTCTTGGTCCGAACTCATCAAAGGCAACAGCGCGGGAAGCTTTCCCGCCACCACCTACACCTGGACAAGAAGGGCGTGACCCGCAATGACGTCACGCAGACAGTAGCCAATGGGCTACCATGGCACCACGTTCAAATGTATTACTACTGTATATAAAGAGCTATCGATCCGCCATTACCTCATGTTCCCTCTGTCCACGATGCAATAAACCTGAGTTAACCCAGCCCGAGGCTGTGTCCTGTGTCTTGGTTTCATACACTAAAGGAGACCACCAGTAAATATTGTATCTGAAATCGTACAGGACCATTACCAGTCAGAAACAAGAGTTCCAGGTTACATCATCCAGGGTTTGGCTCAGTATTAGGCACCTTCCTCTGTTCTTCCTGTAGAGAAACACAAAAGTCAGAAGTGTTACTTTTTTCTCACCACAGTTCCCAGAATCACTGAAGGATTATGGGAGTTATATCATCCAAAAAAACAGCATCCTCAGATTGTTTTCCAGACCCTCTAGAGCAGGGGTACCCAACCTTTGCTTTTTAGAATTCAATTCCCAGAAGCCCTAGTCAATTCTCCAAAGCACTGATCAGCCAATGTACTGACTTAGGCTTCTGAGAATTGAAGTCCAAAACCCAAAGGTTGGGGATCTCTGCTCTAAAGTATAGTTTCATGTAGCTGTGGTGTGGGAAGCCAGAGGCCAGGGTGGGAAATCCTAATCACATTCATAAGAATATGGCTCTAGAAATAATTGATTCTGTTAAATGTTCACTGTTCTTAATTAACATTGAGTGAAGATGGGAGGTATCTAGCTTGCTAGCTTGCAATCACAGCTAAACCTGTCCCCGTCTGCAGCCTCTCCCATAGCTCCTAGCTAGGTAAAATGGTGCCCTCCCAGTATTCTGGACTAGAGTACCCAGTGGTGTGATTCAGCAGGTTCGCACCAGTTTGCCAGAACCGGTAGCAGAACTTCTGGCTGGCCCTGCCCATTCAAGTTTTGAAATAAAGTAGTCCTAATTCTGATGCAACACAGGGCTTTTCCCCTGGCCACACCCACCATGCCACACCCACAGAGTAGGTAGTAAAAAAAATTGAATCCCACCACTGAGAGTACCCATAACCCTTGTTAATGAGTTATGTGATTAGAATTACATTTCAAAACATCATGATAGCTACACTTGCTGTATCAAACACCAGCTCCTATTTCAACTCCTAAATCCATTGTAGCCTAAGGATATATATTCCAAACCTTCTAACAAGAACTCGAAGGACAGAACCTATGTCCATACAGACTTAGCAAAAGCAATTACACTTATATATCACCCCATAATGTGTTAGTCATGATGCAAGGAATTTTTCATGCATCAATTAAGAAAATTGTATTTGAATCAAATGAAAATTATAAATAGCAGAATATGGCTTCCTCAGCTGTGTAAAGAGCAGACAGGTTCAGGCACGGGATTAGAAATCAAGAGTTACTGCATTATTAAGTGTTACATGATAGCAGAAATGGTCCATTACCATGGTAGAGTGATATTGTAATGTAATAGGTGCTAATTGTGAGGCTAACGGATGTTTAGCATGTTTTGCCAGAAGGCTGATCCCACTCATGTAAGCAATTTTTCATGATGCAGAGCATTTTAAAGAGATAAAGTGTTGCTTAAAGGTAGAGTTTTATCTGGAGGACCAGAACAGTACTGACTGAGATAAATGTACTGGAAAAAAATTCACATTGGATTCAGTAGAACTAGAGCAGGGGTGTCCAAACTACTGCCCACGGGACAAATCTGGGCCCTGACACCAATTCATCTGGCCCACACTGCCCTCTTTTCCTGGAAGTGGAAGAAAAATGTGCCCATATGGATGAATTGGCATCAGGGGCTGGATCTGGCTCACAGGCTGTAGTTTTGGCACCCCTGGTTTAAGCAGAGAAAATGGCAGCTTAAAATCTATCTCATCCTGTTGCAAAACAGATTGCAAGACACATTTTACTTCTGCTTCTGGTGGGAGGAACCACATTACCAGCCCGCTGAACCATGTGGTCAGCCCGTGGCCTGAAAAGTTTGAGCACCCCTGAACTAGAGTTTTATCCAATGTAACTGAGAAGAGATTCCTGCCACCCAGTCTTTTGTCTTTGTATCCACTTTCCAAAGTATAATTAACTCCAGGCATTTACTTTAGCTTCCTTTTTTTCATCACTGGAAGATAACTGTGTGCATATTAGAACTGATTCAAATTGAATGATGGGAAGAACCAAAATATTATTACAGCTTCTAGAATGGCTGGCATGGACTAGATGATTCTCGTAATTGTAATTTTTAAAACTAACTTGTCTGTTTTTTGTGAATGGAATTGTGTTTTTTTGCAGGATATCATGTAAATTGTAGCAGAATAAAAGAAAGGCACTGCAACATGTGTGTCAAGTTCTTCAACGATAAAATAGTCCTGGTGGGTATTTGGGGAAAATAGGTACTCCATGACTGAACAGGCTGGCTCTTCTCCCAGAAGACAAATAATAATTGAACTCCCAACCTTTGACTCCAGAGCCATATACCTAAACCATTGAGCTATTCAGCTAGCTGAACCAATATAATAGAAATGCAGGAGAAAGGTGATACCGTTATTGGATCACTAATTCATACATTATGTGAGCTTTCATGATTAAAGATCAGTTCTTCAGGCATGTACCAATCTCTTGTATTGTACTGTATATTTACATTTGTATGCCGCCCCCTTGACAGAGTGACTCCGGGCGGCTCACAAAACAAGTAAATATCACAAAATCATAACTACAGCATCACACAAGTCATAAATACAGCATCATAAAACATTGCAAAGAAGAAAAAAAACATTCATTTAAAAAGTCCATAGCATTCATAGCACCCATTTAGCAAGTCCACAACAACACAGCATGGCCACAGAGTCCTTTATCCCCCAAGCATAGGTGGGGCCCAGAGGACAGAGATGGCAGCCGCAGCTGCTCCTCTTCCCCCGGCCATTGGTCAGGGTCTGGGGGGGGCAGATTCTCAGCCGCCTGTGGCCACAGCGTCCTTTATCCCCTGGGCAAAGGTGAGGCCCGGAGGATAATAATAATAATAATAAATTTTAATTTATATCCGACACTTTCTCTGCAGAAGCTGACTCAAGGTGGCAATACATAAAAAAACACAGTACAGCAAAATACAATAATGAAAGAATAAAGAAAGAAAACAAGTACATACTAGAGAATTTACAGCAGCAATCAGTACAGCGAAAGAAGACAATGAAGTCCATCAAAAAGTTCAAAAAGTCCAAGCAACAAATACAAGCCTGCGCTCAAACCAAGCCCGAAACCGGACAAGCAAAGTCCTCAGGATGGTGATGGATCCAGTGGAACTAGAGCAAGGGTGCCCAAACTATGACCTGTGGGCCAGATCTGGCTCTTGATGCCAATTCATCTGGCCCACACCATCCTTGTCGCTCCCGGAAGTGGAAGTAAAACATGCCCATGTGGATGAATTGGCCACTGCAGTCCCTTTTAAATTACAACTACCAGAATCCTCTAGTCCATGTGGATAGTGCAGAAAAATAATCAGACATTGGCAAGATATTGTATCAGGCATTGTTTCTTAGAGGAAAAAACAGCAGGCAATATCACCCCCATTCCAAAAACACATGGCCTAATTTTGAAACTGCAAGTTTTGTTTTTTCATTTTTGGGGGGTTGGTGGAAAGGGCAACATAAAGATCCAGAGCCCCCCTTCAGGCATTAGTTGGCTTGTGCTCAACTTCGAGTAATCCGTCAGTTGCACCCGCTCCTGGACCAGGACTCCTTACTCATGGTCACTCATGCACTGGTCACCTCCAGAGGTGCGCTCTACATGGGGCTGCCCTTGACAACCATTCGGAGGCTACAGCTGGTCCATAATACAGCTGCCCGGGTGGTGATGGGGTGTGGACATTATGCCCGTGCCTCCCCACTACTTCGGGAGCTGCACTGGTTACCAGTTTGCCTCCGGGTGCAATTCAAGGTTCTGGTTTTTACCTTTAAAACCCTATATGGCAATGGGCCAGGATACCTGAGAGACCACATCGTCCCAAGAGTATCTGCCTGTCCAACCAGAGTGACCACAGGGGCTCCCTAGTTATGCCTTCAGCTAGAGGGGCCCGCCTCTCTAGCACATGAAAAAGAGCCTTCTCTGTGTCTGCACCAGCCTTCTTGAACCTCCTGCCAACAGAATTGAGGTTACAGACAGAATTGCTGCCCTTCAGGAAAGGTCTGAAAACCTGGCTGGCCGGGCAGGTGTGGGGCCTTAATGGGAATATGGCCCCAGCCTGTTGCCTTATTTCAAGTTAGTGTCCCTCCTTCTGTGTTGCTTGTATCCCTTTTATTCTTTTATGAATAGGGTGGGGATAGGTGGGTGGGTGTCTGGGGTTTTTAAATTTGTTTTTATATGTTTTTAATTTGCTGTATGCTGCCCTGAGTCAGGTTCGCCTAAATGGGCGGCATAAAAATTTAATAAATTAAATTATATTGAATTAATTTAATTTAATTAATTTAATTAATTAGGGTTAAGATTTGGTTTATTTACTAGGTGTGCCAATTGTAGCCAAATCAAAGTCAATTAGGTATATTATTTGAAGTAGTTGTTTCCTTCAGTTCGGAGTGACTGTCTTTATTTGTCAATACAATAGGTTATTGTTAACTTCCATTATATGTTAACTAATAAAAAGATACATTACCATGCCACTGTGAGGGTGGAAGAGCTAGAAATTGGTAACTCCACCTACCACTGGCTTTGATTACCTTGGCTACCCTGCCCTATCAGTTCCAAAAGGCACCAACTAACATGAATCTGAGTAAAATTAAAATTCATCAGCTCATTTACTAACTTTATTCCTGTGTTCTGCAGCTCATGAGCCTCTTGGATATTTGGTACATCTTTCATTCCTTCCCTGAAACAATAACTCACATTCTGAGTTTAATTCAATGGAAATAAATTTCAAATGGGGTCAATTCCCACCTTTTGGTAGGCTGGCTGTTGTTTTAATCTGGATAGCAAAAGTGTTTAGCTAGTGCGCACAGCACAAATAAAATATTTGTTCTAGAGCCAACTGGTCATTTTATACCAGGAAGCCATTTGTCTTATTCTAATGCCTCCTCATATGCCTCCTAAAAAATCTGTATATGAACCAAGAAGCAACAGTTAGGACAGAACATGGAATGACAGAGTGGTTTGGAATAGGAAAAGGAGTAAGACAAGGCTGCATTTTGTCATCCTGCTTATTCAACTTATACACAGAGCACATTATGTGCAATGCAGGGGTGGAGGAATCAAAATATGGGATTAAAATTGCTGGGAGAAACATCAACAATCTGAGATATGCAGACAACACCACCCTAATGGCAGAAAGTGAGAAAGACCTAAAGAATCTCTTGATTGGGCTGAAGGAGGAGAGTGCAAAAGCTGGCTTGAGACTCAATATCAAGAAAACCAACAGGTCCGCTCAGTTCATGGAAAATAGATGGGGAAGAAGTAGAAGTGGTGACAGATTTTACATTCTTAGGATCAAAGTTCACTGCAGATGGAGATTGCAGCCATGAAATAAAAAGGAGACTGATTCTTGGGAGACAAGCCATGAGAAACCTGGGAAACATAGTGAAAAGCAAAGATATCACATTGCAAACAAAAATTAGAATAGTCAAAGCAATGGTATTCCCAGTGGTAATGTATGGATGCAAGAGCTGGACAATTAGGAAAGCTGAACGTAGAAGAATAGATGCCTTTGAAATGTGGTGCTGGAGGAGAGTTTTGAGGGTACCCTGGACAGCGAGGAGAACAAATAGGTCAATCTTAGAAGAAATCAACCTTGACTGCTCATTGGAAGGTCAAATAGTAAAGATGAAGTTAAAGTACTTTGGACATCAAATGAGAAGGGAGGATTCACTTGAGAAGGCCTTGATGTTGGGAAAGGTGGAGGGCAAAAGAAGAAGGGGGAGGCCAAGGATGAGATGGATGGATGGTATTGTAGACACAGTGGGCACAGAACTGGGAGTGCTGAGGGGGATGGAGGAGGACAGAGGCGCCTGGAGAACAATGGTCCATAGGGTCGCAAAGGGTCAGAATCGACTGTGCGACTGAACAACAACAAAGTGGCAGCTCAAGTTAGTAGAGGGAATCTTAACAAGCAGCTCTCTCTTTGTACCCAATCTGTTGTTTTAATCTTTAATCTGGAAGTCACCAGGACTGACTAGTACAAATAAAATGAAGCAGAGCCACAGAGTCTCAATACCAGAAAGCCCTCTTTGAAAACTTCACTTTAAAGGAATGTGCCAATTCAACCTTTCCTTTTAGTTCTGCTGGGGATGCAGAGTCTCCACAAACCACAGTCTCTTGGAGTACTGATTTCTTTTTATAAAATGTCTAACAACAGCTGTGGTAATACCAGCTGTCTTAAATGTAGATTTACATCCAGCAACCCCAAATTTTAAAGCTCTGTTGTTATCCTCCAATGTGACAGTGTATAGGGCCATCTGAGCATATCAAATGTTACCATGCATCAATGGAGATTGTTCCATCAGTTAGTGGATGATTAAAGCAGACATTTCTAATTGTATTTTTATAGTGGATGCTTTTACAGGACACACATGGGAGTTGGATGTACAGTTCTCATTTGCACTGAATTGTTCTTTGTGCTTTCAATGATTCTCCAAGCGCTCAGTCACATGATATATAAGGAAAATTCCACTGGTCCAGCATGACACTTTTTTATTGCACAGACCAAGAGAACTGATAAATTATAGGAGGTGGGTAGGAAGGAACATCTTTGTCTTGTTAGCAATCACATATTTACTTGCCCTGCCTTGTTGCTGTAATATGCCTTCAAATCACTTCTGCCTTATGGAGATCCTATGAATAAGAGATCTCCCAAACGCCCTGTCCTCAACAGCCCTGCTCAGCTCTTGCAAACTCAAGGATGAGGCTTCTTTTAGGGAGTCAATCCATCTCAGATTTGATCTTCCTTGTTACCTGCTGCCTTCAACCTGTCCAAGTATTACTGTCTTTTCCAGAGGAAAAGCCAGTCATATCCAACTCTAGGGTTCAGTGCTCATCTCTGTTTATATCCAAAGAGCCAGTGCTATCTTGCCTGCAAATGTTTTCATGGACTTGTGGCAGACATGACTAGACACTGAACACTGTTTACCTTCCCACCAAAGTTGTTGCTATTTATCCACTTGCACCTTCTTGCATTTGAACTGCTAGGTTGGCAGAACCTAGGACAGAGACAGAAGCTTACTCTGCCATGCAGCATTCAGGTCTCGAACTGCTGACCTGCTGACCTTCCAGTCATCAACTTCAGTGTCTTAACCACTAAGCCACCACAGTCCTTCTTATGTCCAAAGTAGGGCAGCCTTAATTTCATCATTTTTCCCTCCAGAGGTAGTTTAGCATTGGTTTGTTCTTTGACCCACCTGTTAAACTTGCTGGGAGTTCAGATATCTGCAAAACTCTCCTTTACTACTACGTTTCAAACAAATATTTTTCCCTGTCAGCTTTCTTTACTGTCAACCTTTCAGGCTCATACATAGCAAGTGGGAACACAGGAAGTTGGATGATCTTAGTCTTGGTCTCTAATGACACATTATGATCTTTTCTAATTCTTTTATCACTACCCTTCCATGTTTTTTCTCCTGATTTTTTGGCTGCAGTCTTCATTTGGATTGATGAGCGAAACTAGGTGTACAAAATCTTTTTTCAATTTCTTCCTTGTCATTTTTAAAGTTGTGTAGTTCTTATATAGGTTTATAATTTTCCCCACTATTTTAATTTCTTCATTCTCACGATTAAATTGTTTATTTTATCTTCTTATTTTTCAACTGAATTTCTCTCATGGCACCCAATTCTTTCACTTTCACTAAAAGTCATTTCAAGTCACAGCTGTTTTTTGTGGGTAATATGGTCTCATCAGTATATCTTAAATTATTGATGCTTCTTCCTCCAATTTTCATCTCTTCATTTGAATTTAGTCTGGCTTTCCCTATGTGTTCTGCATACAAATGAAATAGATAAGGGGATAAAATGCACCCTTGTCTGACACCTTTGCCTGTAGGAAACCAGTCTGTCTCTCCAAAATTCTGTTTTAATGTATCTTCTTGTCCATAATAAACATTACACATCAGAACAATCAAGTATTAAGGCACACCCTTTTCTTTCAGATCTTCAGGTATTTCTTACTTCCTATAAGGTAAAAACCTTTGTTGCAATACCTCAATCATCACATTGCTTATATAAGAAATTAGAATAATGGTTCTATAGTTACTGGCATCTCCTTTCTTGTGGAACTGGAATGTATATTTGTCGCTACATGACAGTTGTTGAAAAAACAAATTGAGATTTCTGACACTATTTCTGTCACCTTTTAATTGTGCTTGTCCTCTGACCTTCACAATCTTAAGAGTTCTTTCTGTCATACATCTAAGATCTTCTTTTCTTTTGACTATAGGAATTGTCTTTTTACACGCTTTCCTAACAATATTTCTGATTTCAAACCATAGTTCTTTGCAGGTGCACCCCCCAAAGAAAGACTCAGACACCAGTATATGGATAAAGGCATTGGGCCACGTTTATTGAATAATGCCCTAGTCCGAATTATAACTTTCAATTGGTGTAATCATCCAATTGTAATTCTTTAAGGCAAGCAGGCCGCAGTAACACTGGTAAGGTTCCTCCCAAAATGCCAATGGCAATTGGCTACATGTAACTATTTGTATCAATTTGTTTGTTGACACAAACAAATTGTTGACCGGAGTCAATAAACTATCTACTGACCCCACCCTATTATGTGTATCCGTTAAATATCAAGGTGATGCAGGCTGTAAAGCTCCTGCCATCACCCCTTGCCTGGTTCACCCTTGACCGGCCAAACCTATTTCCCCTGTACCTGTCTACGTGTTGGCCAGTCAATTGCGAACCTGCCAGATACCTATGGGTCATAAATCTTTACCTTACCAGTGCTACCCGCCACACGAGGAGGCGTCCATGATGACTCACTGCCCCCCCCCCAGGCCTGCTTGCATATCCTCAAGAAAGAGGTTCATACCTCTGGCCAACAAGTGGACCCCATCTCCTGCATAGAGATCATAATCCTGCAAGCCTATCCTAGGGTGCCGGATGGCTGTCCCCAAGCCCTTGTCTGCCAGGAACCGGGCAACAGCCCTGTTCACCGAGCGGCCAGCGCGGTCAAGGGCACGGAGGTCAACACCTCCTATGTAAGTATGTCACGGCACCATGTTCGACCATAGCAGCCGCGTGGACGGCCATACGTAATGCAAATAGGCTAGGTCCCTGCAAATCGTGAACTTTAAAGAGAGGCCAGTGACCTGGGCAAGGTCATTGCCACCGAGATGCAGGATGAGGACATCAGGCGGTCCAGCATCCCTGATGGAAAACAGGAATGGCAACAGTTCATGCCATTTCATACCACGCTTACCGTACCATCGCAAACGTGTGGTTGCACGTAGCCCGAGATGGGGTCCCCACTCTGTTGCCACAGCATACTGCGCTGCCCAGTGCACGTAACTGTGGCCCACCAGCCATACTGCCACCGGTGTGCGGGGACACACAGGGTCTGTAAAAGAAGGAAAAAAGGAATAATGACATAACTGGTACTCATACATGGAGGGGGCGTATGTACAATGCAAAGCGCATGGATCCCCACCTGCCCATCCTGCGTATATCAGCCTCAGAGTACCCAAACATAGCCGCAGTAGAAGCGGCGCCTATCCTAAATGAATGGGGGCCGTAACGAGCCCCAGGGAGGCCCAAACTGGTAAGTGCCATGCCGGTCACCCTCCAAAACTGGAATTTAGTAAGGGGAGACCCTTCCTGGTGCAGAAAAACGGGCCAGGGTGCATACTACGCACTGCCAAAAACTCATTTAGGGCACCAACTGGACAGATGTCTTCAATGGAACATCATAGCAGTCTAACTCCACTGCCTACGCCTTGCTGATCAACCTTTGAGGACCGTATCCTCAACTGAGCCCACTCTTATGTAACATAGACATCGTCAAGTTCCAGTGCCTTACGAGACGCATCCGCCTTAGACAGTGGTACCAACTCACTGATGCGGAGCGCTCCAAAGAAGGCTACAGTGGTAGCTGCGTGAAAAAGAGCCACCTCATACCTATTATAGCATAAGTTATGCCAGCCTCGTGCAAGGTGGGTAAGAACCTCTGGTGAAATCGGGTGACGTGTGTCCTGGCGGCGGCCACGTTCACGTGTCCACCCTTCCAAAACATGACGTATGTGGAAATCATTCACGCAGTCAGCGAAGCCCCGCACCTTGGCCATAAATGCCAGTGCCGAAAGCCTAGAGGCTATAGTACAGGGGGCCAGCCCATGACCGTGAAGATAAACCATGTATTGCAAAATCTGGTCCACAGGTATTGGCCACACTTCGGGTAACCGTAGTTGCCCACAAAAGGTTCTAAATTGTATGAAAGCATGTTGATACGCCTTACGCGTGTGAGGTGCCAAAGACATGTCGATCGCCTGGTTCACCTCTCCTCGCCAAATGTCCAAATCTCGGCCGGGAGTGGCGAGGGGAATTCCTCTGCTTCGGGAGCCAAGGCTCGGAACCGGGAGATCTGCAGGCGGGATAAAGCATCAGCAATATCATTATTATTGCCTGGTACATGTCTGGCCTTGAACAGCACATTAAGGCGTAGGCTTCTCAAGACAAATTGACGGACCAATGCCATGACCCTAGGGGATTTGGAAGTCTGAGCGTTAACAATGTGCACCACTGCAGCATTGTCACACCAAAAATGGACCACTGAGTTGGCCCACCCATCGCCCCATAGCATTAGTGCCCCCAAAATGGGGAAAAATTCCAGGAAAGTAATATCGCGGAGACGATCCATGCCCTGCCATGCGTGAGGCCATCGGCCATATGCCCACCTCCCTTCGAAATAGATCCCATAACCCAGAGAGCCAGAGGCATCTGACTGTACTTGAAATTTAGGGCAGACCATAAGGTCCGATCTCCAAAAAGAGATCCCGTTAAATTCCTGTAGGAATGTGAGCCAAACCGAAAGGTCTGCCCGTATACCCCTGGTGAGCCGGACCCTGTGGTGGCGTCTTAATAGGCTAGCCATGGCATCACACAGACGCCTGGCAAAAGCTCTGCCCGGTGTCACCACCCGACAGGCAAAGTTGAGGTGGCCGTGCAGTACCTGTAGCTCACGAAGGGATACCTTATGTTTAGAAATCAGTGCCCGAATCACCGCAGAGATCCGGGTCACCTTGTCCACGGGTAACCTGGATGCCTGTGCGACAGTGTCAATTTCGATGCCTAAAAAGGTGAGCTTGGTGGCTGGGCCCTCGGTCTTTTCAGGCGCTAAGGGGACACCCAGTTCCTGCATAAGGGCCTGAAATGTAGTAAGAAGACGCGTACACGTGTCCGAGCCCCGTTCACCCCTGAACAAAAAGTCATCGAGGTAATGGGCTACAGACCGGGACCCTGACCTGCGAACAAAGGCCCATTGAAGGAAAGTGCTAAATCATTCGAATGCTGAACATGAAATAGAGCAGCCAAAAGGCATGGCCTTATCTACATAGAATTTCCCCCTAAAACGGAAACCCAACAGCTCAAAGTCCTCGGGGTGCACTGGCAGTAACCGGAATGCCGATTTAATATCACACTTTGCCAGGAGGGCCCCGGGACCACAGGCGCGTAACATCTGTAGGGCCTGATCAAACGACGTATACCTGACTGAGCAAAGGTCATCAGGAATAGCATCATTGACCGAGGAACCCGCAGGGTAGGAAAGATGGTGGATTAGGTGAAATTCACCTGGGGTCTTTTTTTGGAACTAGCCCCAGAGGGGAGACCTTCAAGTTAGGGAATGGTGGTTCATTAAAGGGCCCTGCAACTCTCATAGCCTGCAACTCCTTAGCTATGCTTTGTGCAGCGACCTCCTCATTGCCCTTTAGAGAAAGTAAGTTCAGGGCATCCTGCGGTCCCTGAACACCCCTAAATGGTATATGGAAGCCAAACTGGAAGCCTTCAAGCAGGTACCTCGCATCATCCCGTCTAGGATAAGCGGAAAGCCATTGTCCTAACATGGGAATATTAATTGGGGAGGGGGCCTTTTGCTTGGCCAGCACCATCAGAGGGAGCTCTGACCGCCCCCTGCCCACCCCTACCTCTGCCTCGTGACCCACCAGCCCGCGGGCATGCAGAGGCAGCGTGAGGGCCAGAGCAAGAGGGACACTCGTGCCGGAAACGACACTGACACTTGTTGCACACGCCGCTAGCTGAGAAGCTCCAACACAGCAGGTGGGCTGGAACCCCCTGCCCCGCCGGCTGGCGGGGAACCTGCGTCACAGCCGCCCGCTGCACGGCATGGCCACAATGGTACCTATCACCAGGCACCGGACGCGTGGGAGTCATATACAAGAGCCACAATTGCTGGCAGGTCTAATCCCACCTCATCTCAGGATGTAGGGCCACCCTCATCCTAAATTCCTCATCATAAGCCAACCACGATGGGCCAGGAAAATCAACCATCGCCCTATAAATATTGTCGAGATATTGGACCATCGGAATGGCCAAATCAGGCCGGGCCCTCAGGTATACCACCATATATATAAGATATGCTGGCAACCAATTGGCCCAGGTACGTGGTGGCTTACGACGACAGGACAATTCTTTGTCCCAGTCATCCTGTCCCTCCCTCTCCTCCTTAGTGGGCTCACGATTCAGGAGGGAAAAAATATCAACGTACTCCCCTCTCCAAATCTTATCCCTAGTAGCCTGTGAAAGATGGTCACCCAGGGGGAGGGAATAACCAGCCATCGGCAGAGCCGCCGTCGGCACCTGTTGAATGTAGGGTATGCGCAGTGGGCTCTGAATAGCCCCTGCGATGCTCAGCATACCCCCGGGGGCGGACACCCCTGTCCTAACCGAGGGGCCATTTGGTAACCAGGAATTAACAGGGCAGTGTGGAAGCAACTGCCCACCCACAGTAACCTGGCGTGGCCATGGCCACTGTACCCCCCCCCCCCAGTGTAACTGGACAGTGTCGGTGCACTAAATTGAACCAGATACTCACTAGTCGCACCCACGTGAGCCGCCCCCACCGGGGGTTCCGGCCCACGGCGGGCGTCAGAGCTCACGACAGGCATCGAGCTCTGGGGCCACACCTGACTGCTCCCCACCGGCAGATTCGAACGTGCGGGGAGCTGCGAGACATCAGCTTGGCCTGGCCTGACGGCCTCAAGCAGCTCGACCCTGTTGCCGGCCCACTGGAGAGTCACGGCCGACATGTCTGAGACCGACGAAGGGGCCGAGATCGAAGCAGCAGTCAAACCCCCCTTGGGAAGTGGTTGGGCAATGCCCAGTGAAGCCTCTAGCACCGAAATACATGCAAGAAGGGCATTGGCAGTCTCCGAGCCCCCAGTATAAGGTGGGCTGTGCGGGCCGTGTGGGCCGGATGGGCCGGACGGCCCTGTGACCAGTTGCTGAGCGGGAAACCCATATGGGGATCCAGGCCCTGAGTAGGGCCATGCCCAAAACTCCGGCCCATGGGGGGCCAGAGGAATGGTGGGGCGGAAACCACCACCAAGTCCGAGTGGGCCACCCTGTCCTGAACCAAAGAAATCCTGTCCAGGGGCAGGGATGCCCAAGGAGCCAGCCTGAGCTGGCCCAGCCTGGAGGCCTGTGCCGGGCTGACCAGTGGAAGCCTGCTCGGCCCCACTGGCAGCGGCGGGCAAGGCCGTCCCACTGCCAAGCTGGGGGGGGGGTGCAGCCCAAGTCCTCCGACCCGATGGCTGCCCCCCAGTAGAGGGAGGGGGTGGAAAAGCCCTTCCCCTCGGCCGTGGCTTGACTGCCGGGGCCTTGCGCTTGGGAGTCATGGCTCCCGAAAAGCTAACGACAGATCCCTGTCCAGGGATTGGTTCCTGTGCCCTGAGTACCGCCGGACCAAAGAGGAGCGAACTCCGTTCAAGAGAAAGGTACGAAGGGCAAAAAAAAACAAGAAACGCGGCAGAGAAAACTTCTCCGCTCCGTCGCATTTCTAAAATGGCAGCTCGGCTGCCTCGTGGCCACCCCTTTTATAGAGGGGTGGCCATGCCCCCTAACTCACCCGGATGTCTGAGTCCGGGTGGGTGGGGGGCTGCAAAGAGTGTGGCGGCCATTTTGGCGCCACACTTTCATTTGGTTCATGGTCAATTCAGTTTAGTAATTCAAATATCTTATTTATTTGTCTGTCTGTCTGTCTGTTTATTATACTTATACCCCACCCATCTAGGAGATTTCCCTACTCTGAGTGACTAACATTCATTCATTTCATTTCATTTATTCGATTTATACCCTGCCCTACTCAGCCAGGGCCAACTCAACATGACATGCTCAGCTGTTGGCAAAATATTCTTAAAAGCCTCTTTTAAATGGAATGATTTTAACTGTTTTTTAAATATAGCCAGGGAAGAGTGTTCCACAACGTTGGTGCCACCACTGAGAAGGCTCTTGTCTGAGTCATACCCTTCCTTGCCAATCTTGGGGTTGACACCTGGAGCTGTGCTGTCTGAGAAGAATGAGTGATGCAGGCTGATGTCCTGAGTGGAAGACACACCACCAGGTAGGAAGATCCAAAACTTTTTAGGGCCTTAAAAGTTTGAACTAACACCTTGAACCTGATACGGAAAGGAATGGGTAGCCAATGCAGCCCTGCCAAGGCTGAGGAGATATGATCAAATTTTCTCACTCCAGTAATCAGCCTGGGTCCTGCATTTTATTTGTTTGTTTGTTTAGATTTATATACCGCCCCAATCAATAGACAGTCCAGCGAACACCTCACTGGCTGCTCAGCAAAACTTAAAAACAATATAAAAAGAGTTAAAAGCCCTTCAATAAAACCATTCCTAATTTCTGCACATTGCTCATAGTTTGTGAGTTCAGTGCATGGTTAAGCAGAAGGAGTACAGTAGTTGGAGCACTGGTTGAAATCATTTTGCTGTAAATTGACCTGAGGCAAGCCCAATGATGTCATCATTTGATGACATCTTCCTTCAGTAAACACAAATTAGGTAAGTATCCAAACATAGGCAACTTTTTTCAGTAATAAGGTGAGTGATAAAAACTTGAGGTAAATTTCATGTTTTTCTTCAGTCCAAAAATATCCTGCAATGTTTTGTTTCTTCTTTTAGAATAATCAATGAAGAAAGCTTTAATAAAATTTGATAATTATTATTTTCGTGAGCTTCATTAGGAGCTTTGCTAGATGTGATACTTTTTTTTTAATAAATCTGCAGATTACAAGGAACATAAAAAGAAGACAACCCAATATAGTTTTCCTACTAAATTACACACATAAGTGTGTGCCCTTATACTTTTGACACCACAGAAATTAGCCTTCTGGGATTGAAAAAGAGTTTTAAGTTACATCATTGGTCCAATTGCAATAGCTCCAACTGTATCTATTTGATCTTTTGTCCATGCTATAAATATTATGTGGATAAAGCGAGATGAAATTTACAACTGCGCATTATTGAACATTTGTCTAAAATTAGAAATAAATACACGCAGGCTCCTTTAGTACAACACTTTATTGATAACCATCATCAAGCTGAGGATCTTCGGTTTGTGGCTCTGGAAGTTGTTAAGTCAAAAGTTTATGAAAGAACTGATGTAGAAACTATTTTATTAAGAAGAGAAGCTTTTCACATTTTCTCTTTAGATACACTTCAACCGAATGGACTGAATTTTGAACAAGATTTATCATGTTTTTAATGAGAATATTGCTGTATGGTCATAAGTAGTTGTTGTATGGTCATAAGTTTTCAGAGTAATTCCCTGCTGTGCTAAGATGTTCTCTGCTCTTCACCCCTCCTTTCTCACACGTTTCACCTGTTCAGTGAATTTTTATACTATAAATGTAACTCTATGTTGGTCAGTTAGTAACGTTGATGCCCAGAAAGAAGAAACATTAAGAGGCTGTAATGCGTATAAGAACATTTTACTATTACTACTGTGTATTACAAGATTGGTAAGCATATTAATAATATAATAACATCTTTGATGGTACAGTGATACCTCATACAACATCCAAACTTGGTTCCACAAGTTTGGACTTTATACGGATTTGGACTTTGTATGAGGCATGCAAAATCCTAGCAATCATGCCTCATACAACGTCCAAATCCTTGCTGTAATGCCTCATACAACGTCATTTCCATAGAGATACATTGTACTGTAACAGCACAGACTTCAGGGCAAAGTCAAGGAAACAGAGAGGAAACTGACAGTACTTTAAGAAATCATTGTCTAAAGGCTAAAAACATTACAAAAACATGTCAAACAACCCTGATTGTCCAAGAACCTGAAGAATGCTGCAAAAATCCCAGGAATGCTTCTAAAAATTCTGACAAAAAATTCAAAAAAATCCAAAATCATGCTCAAAACCACTCCTAAACACTCTTCGCCTCATGCAAAACCCAAAAGAGCAATGCGTGCATGTGTCCTGCACAATGCAACCTGGGAAAACCCCAATGCCTCATACAAAGTCGCACGACTTTGTATGAGGCAACTTTTTCAAGGAATTAGGCGATGCTGTATGAATCCGATGTTGTATGAAGCGGACTTTGTATGAAGTATTACTGTATATGTATGTAATTTAGAATTCAGAACTTTACATCAAAACATTAATAATCATTATGAACTCCACCACCTCTGTCCAGGTGTTCTTGACCATGGGCACCGTAAAGTTCAACCATTTGCTGTAACATGAACTGGGCTTTATTAAGGTGTGGGAACAAGGTAAACATGATAGTTGTGTGCCTGATCCTACTCATCTCAATAGTCTGAAAGGGAGATTGTTTACTCCATGAGCCCCCTGTCGCTTCCAGTCTTCTCCCAGATACAACTTCATGTTACAGGGCCAGTAGCATCAACAGTCTGGAGGTGGGATCTTGTTTTTCCAACTGACCACACTGGGTCTCCCAAATATGCTCCTTTTGCTGCTTCCTCTGCTCATACTGCCTCTGTGTTAGGGTGGAGCCAAGGGGCCTAGCGGAGCAACTCAGACTCCAGGGGATCTTTTGAATTTTTGGGATGAAGACTCGTATGCCACCCCCGCATCCTCACCCTTTAGCAGGCCAGAGGGACACCTATCCCCCAGTCCAAACATTCTGGACCTCCAGCAGCTGGTCTTACCTGACAGCACAGAAAATGGACAGTGGCTCTTCTGCAACCTCTGTCCACTCCTCTTCCTCAGAGTCCATAGCAGGTGACAAATCTGAGGCATACTCCCTGTTTTCTTTCTTCTCTTCTTCCTTTAAGACAAAGTTCTGCCAACCCAACCATGCTTCTGCCTTACCCAGTAGGTACAAGTCATTAACACGAGCCCTGGTAGCACAGTGGTTAAACTGTTATACTACAACCAAAATGTTTTGAGTTCAGTCCTGATAGGGATCATCTTTCCATCCTTCTGAGGTTGGTAAAATTAGTAACTAATGCAAATTAACTTGCGAACCACCTAAAGAGTGCACTAAGCTCTATATAAGTGCAATTGATGTTGCTAACATCTCCCACCTTCTTCCTGCTGGAGATCTTGTTCTCATTCCTGGTGCCCTTAGGCCATAATGTTGGAGTCTCTGTGAAGTCT
Organism: Bradypodion pumilum; assembly: GCA_035047305.1. NCBI lineage: Eukaryota > Metazoa > Chordata > Lepidosauria > Squamata > Chamaeleonidae > Bradypodion > Bradypodion pumilum. The sequence goes on along the minus strand of JAWDJD010000004.1, from coordinate 276,900,786 downwards.
GCAAGGTGGCAGGGGCCAGGGCAAATGGCTCAAGACTGACACCACCACCCCCACCCCGCATCTCCCTTCAGTCATTGTGCTTGTTTTGTCCAGATATCCCCAGTCTTTGAAGTTTGAATTTTTATTCTTTTCTGAAGAAATTTTGTTTGTTTGTGATATTTATATACCGCCAGTCTAGTGCATGCCACTATCCCAGGTGCTTTACAATGAAATACAAAGACAACTGGATACAACTGGATTAAAAAAGAAAATTAAATATGCCACTGATGCAAATAAAATCAATACACTATTAAATCCTAACTCTGTAAATCCCCCCTTTTTTTGCACCAGTACTTTCATATCCTAGATACACTCAAATCAAAATAAATGGGGGTAAAAAGACCAAAAGTAACTATTATTTCCAGTACAGTATCATTTGCAAATCTGATAAGCATTGGCTCTACTTCAAATCCAAGTCATGTACTTGTCCAAATGAATTGAATTGAATTGTACCAGACACAGGATATAGTGCTCTGACCCTCCCCCTCCTCCAAATTGTCACTTTTCTGTAGGATAACTCTCCTAACTCTCATGTCAAATTGTTTGTTGTTGTTTTGATATTCTCCAACTTATCCTTTTTGGGAGATGGGGACATTTCTTTGTATTCAGTATAGAAGAACCTTCCCAGTTCTCTAACAATTCTCAAATATTATACATGAAGATTTTAAGACTACGTCTGTGCATTTTAAAAATAGAAACCTTGGATTCAGATCACCTGGCCCTAGAGAACTGAATTCATGTAATGTAGTTAGGTGTTTCCATGCCACAGCTTTACTTATCTTAGGCTATAGCTCCTTCACTGTCTCCTAGGTTACACATGTTTTTCCTTTTTGGGAGAAGACAGTGACAAATAACTACTGGATCATTTTGCCTTCTTTCTGTCACGCATTAGCATTTCTCCATCTTTACAGATAAATCTGTCTGAACTGCAATGTTTTAATGTTACAGACAGATTCAGGCCATAGAAACATTTGCAAGTACAGTAGAATCCTGTATAGTGAGTGCCCCATACAGCGATGAAATCGCATAGCGATGGGGCTTGGAGGGGGAAAAGTCGTTCCACATAGTGATTGTTCCTATGGGAAAATTCATACAACAATTTTCCAATGGAAATACTGCTTAGCGCCAAAAATCATTGTACGGTTTTTCCCATAGGAAAAATCATTGTACAGATTTTCCCATAGGGAAGATCGTATAATGATGAAAACCGCATAGCAATCAGCTCCATGGAACGGATTAAAATCGTTATACAGGGTTCTACTGTACAGTATTGCAAATCTCATCTGAATCACTTTTTGATTTCTTTATCATCCAGAATATAGCCATATAAGAATATGATTTACCACAAATGATAAACTTATTCTTCTTTTAGTCTTCATTGCATTATAAAAATGATTCATCATTTTAAAATAACAGGTATAATATCTGTACTTCTCAAGTCTTTGCACAGTTAATACAAAGGCTTGATTTCTGAATAAATAAAACTTCATATTAAAAATATATATTCTCCTAGATTTTTAAAAAAGTATTTTCAGAATTAATCTTCTATATGGCTATTATATCACCAGAAAGTACATGTATTCTAAGATAAATACCTGTGGAACTCAAAAGGAATTGCCCTCACCTTGTTTTTGCATTTCAGATATGATTGGTAATGTCTCCAGAAGCTAATTCAGACAGGGTATCTTATGGGTAATTTTAGATATCAAAACAAAGCAATCCTTCCCTCATCACTTAATTGACAGTAGGGTGTCATAATATGCCTATCAAAATGCCTTTAAACAGAGATTTTTAAACTCACTCAGAAGGAAAAAGGTGGGTTTAACCCCAACATGGAGATGGGACATCTGGAGTTGACCAGACCACAGTCTAGCCATGTTATCTGGGATCATTCTGATCCGGTTGGCCCTGAGGAAGTGGACAGGCTCCTTGGGGCTGCTCGTGATACTACTTGCTTGTTAGACTCTTGCCCCACCTGGCTTATCAAATCTGCCAAGGTGGCGACAGGAGGGCAGTCGGGTCGGAGCTATGGTAAATGCTTCTTTGCGGGAGGGGGTGTTTCCATCAGCATTTAAACATGCAATGGTGCGCCCCCAGCTGAAGAAACCATCGCACGACCCGACAGTATTGGCTAACTTTAGACTGTTTCAAACCTCCCATTTTGGGGGAAGGTATTGGAAAAAGTAGTGGTGTAGCAGCTCCAGGTGGTTCTGGATGAAGCAAATTATCTGGATCCTTTCCAGTCAGGATTCAGGCCCGGTTATGATACCGAGACTGCATTGGTCATGCTTATGGATGATCTCTGGTGTGAACAAGACAGGGGTAATCGGTGCACTCACCTCTCCTATTTAACATCTACATGAAACTGCTGGGGGAGATCATCTGTTCCCACAGGGGTGAGGTATCATCAGTATTCTGATGATACTCAGCTATACATCTCAGCCCGTGGTGATCCAAGCGATGCAATCAAAGTCCTAACCAGGTGTCTGGAGGCTGTGCAGGTCTGGATGGGGGACAATAGGCTTCAGCTGAATCCTGGCAAGACTGAGTGGCTGTGGTTTCGGGGCCCCATGTTATCCTGGGAGCCACCATCTTTGGTCTGGATGGGGCATCTTTCCCTCAGACAGACCCAGTGTGTAATTTGGGGATCCTCCTGGACTCAGGGCTACTGCTCGAAGAGCAGGTGACAGCCATGGCTAAGAGGGCTTTTGCGCAGCTTCGTGTCATCTGCCAATTACGCCTGCTCCTGGACGTCAGGGTTAAACTCACCTTCTTCCTGCTGAGTGAGTTTAAAAACTCTCTGTTTAAAGGCAATTTGACAGACATGTTATGACACCCTTCTGTCAAATAAGTTATGAGGGAAGTATTGCTTTGTTTTGATATCTAAAATTACCCATAAGATACCCTGTCTGAATTAGCTTCTGGAGACATTACCAATCATATCTGAAATGCGAAAACAAGGTGAGGGAAACTTCCTTGCTTATGGTCACCCATGCTCTGGTTACCTCCAGACTGGATTATTGTAACACACTCTACATGGGGCTACCCTTGATGACCATCCGGAAGCTACAGCTGATTGAGAATGCAGTTGTCTGTGTGGTGATGGAGTGTGGGCATTATGCCCATGCCTCACCGCTGCTCTGGCAGCTGCATTGGCTGCCAGTATGCTTCTGGGTGCAATTCAAGGTGCTGGTTTTGACCTTTAAAGCCCTTCATGGTAGTGGGCCAGGATACCTAAGAAACCGCATCGCCCCAAGGTTTTCGACCCATCCTACAAGGTCAGACCATAGGTGGTCTCATCAGCCAGGGATGATTGCACACCTTACTGTGACCAGGAGGAGAGCCTTCACGGTATCTGCCCCGGCCCTTTGGAACCTCCTGCCACCGGAACTGCACCTTCAGGCGGAGTTGCCCCCCTTCAGGAAGGCTCTAAAAACATGGCTTTGCCAGCAGGCGTGAAGTACTTCTGGCATCATAACCCAGCCCTGATGGCTCATCTAGCTCTGTCTGGGGTTTTAATCAGGTGTCAGGGTTTTTATGGATTTTAATGGTTTTATTGTTTTAGTATGGGGATGGTTTTAACTGATGTGAACCACCTTGGGTCGGCGAGGCAGAATGGCGGCCTACATGTCCATAAATAAATATATAAATAAATAAATATTATTTGTTGCACTTAAAAGGGACTTTGTACTTTAAGTACTTTGCACTTAAAAGGGACTTTGCAACCAACAGGAAACAAACGTTTCTAATGATTTTATGTTGACATCACTGGCAACTGCATGGTATTTCTCAAACCTTCTTGTACACGGAAGTAGAAAATGTGCTGAATTTCTAACATGTTATTTCATTTTATACTTATAATAGCTTATCTTTTTGTCTATGGGTTTAGTTATAATTACCTTCCTTTTAGAAAGCTTCAGTAGAATACCATTTTCCTCTGAAGTAATATTCTTAGATATTCTGTTATTAAATCTCATTTTTACAAGGAACTTTGCACTAATTTAATGTAAAATGATACCAAATAATTAGAAAGAAAATGAATGCATTTTTATTAGCTGCACTATTTGATATTCATTATTTGAAATAGTTTCATTCTCATAAATCTGTCAACCTCTTGACAAAACAAATGATATATTGGTGACCATTTCCGTCACTTTAATTTTCTACATTCAGAAATTGATGGGGGACATATATGTGATTAAATAGTATAGCCTTCTTGAGCAATTTTCTCTGGAGCCAAATGCATCCATTGCATCCAACAGACTTATTGTGAGCATGTTGTGAATCCAATAGCCATGCAGCCAAACTAAGGACCTGTTATTCCCTCATGGGTAGATATGCTGATGGACATTTGCCTTTGAAATAGGAAAATAATAGAGGAAGGGTGCATTTTGTGGCATTCTACCTGGAAATGTTACTTTTGAAGGACACTGGCTGAGGGATTCTGGGAGTGCTGGTCTACAAAATGAACTTTTTCCAAGCATTGTTTTCACCTGATTTGAGGACTCAACAGTCAGTGTTGCTGAGACAAAGAACAATAATTTTGAATATTACAAAAAAATGACTAAGATTCCAACTTTGTGTGAGTATAATTTATCTTCTTCTATCCTCTTATGCAGCCCCAAATTTTCTGAATCTTCTCCAGATGATCTTCCACTTCTCCAGAGCAGGCTTTGAGGGTGTGCCATGGCAGCAGGGGCATGGAGCTTCAGTAATTAGAACACTTTTTTTCTCCCTAGAAAGCATAAGCACCAGTGAGTCATGCATCCTGTTTTCATTCTTCTGTTGTACTCTTTAGGACTGCCAGCTCTACAGAATCACATTCCCTAAGAGTCCCGGTCTAAAACCTGACATCAGGAGGCAAGCTCTCATAATGTCACAGGAGTAGCCTCTGTGGTGTCACAGAGATAGAGCAGGCAAGGATTGAGAAAGGATGAATTATTTCTGGAACAGAAATGGGCACAAGGGACTTCACTTCTTGCCATAATCCAAAGTGCCCATTGGGCCCAGTTCATACATGCACTAGCTCTCTCTCCCCAGTCCTCAACACTCATGCATGGGATAGGCTCGTGGTGGTGAACCTATGGCACACAGAGGACGACCAAAATGATTAGGGGACTGGAACACCTTCCTTACCATCTGAGGCTGCAACGGTTGGGCCTCTTCACTCTTGAACGACGGCGTCTAAGAGGTGACCTGATTGAAGTTTATAAAATCATGCATGGTGTGGACAAAGTAGATAAGGAAAAACTGTTTTCCTTATCGCATAACACTAGAACTAGGGGGGCACTCCATGAAACTTTTGGGTACTAGTTCTCAAACAAATAAGAGAAAGTACTTTTTCACCCAGAGGATCACTGGTCTATGGAACTCCCTGCCAGATGAAGCGGTGATAGCTGTCAGTCTTCACAGCTTCAAGAAAGCATTAGACAAGTTCATGGAGGACAAGGGTATCAATGGCTATAATTATGGATACCTAAGGACAACCTCCAGCTTGGAGAGATAGGCAGGATATCTCTCAATGCCATTTCCAGGGAATCCTAAGCAGGTGAAGGCATCTGCTTGGGAATACTCTGAAGCAAATGGTGAGCCACTGTGCATGACAGAATGCTGGACTGGATGGGCTGTGGCCTGTTCCAACAAGGCTGTTTTTATGTTCTACCTAGATGCATGGGTTGTCCAGCCAGGGAGCTGCAACTCAGAAGATCAATAGGGCCTACTTGAGAGTAAGGCACCATATTGTTACACCTTGGGTTGCAGAAGTGAATAGGCAACACCTGTGTTTCCTAGTTAAAAACCCTTAAAGCAACAGTACAGGATTTCAGTAGAGTACAATTTGCTATACAACTTAGTTAAGGCAAATACTTACTCCCTAACAAATGTAATGGGAAGACTTCAGATCAATTATGTTAAACAAAAACAAAACATAATGGTGAGGAGAGGAGAGGTAGACGGCTTATAGCATGTTAAAGGTTTATATTTTAGTGTACATTTTCATGGATCATGCCTAATATTTCTGGAACATTTACTATTTCAGATAGGGTCATGGTAGAAAGAAAGAAAAATGAAAGAAAGTCTCCCACACATGTACAATCTTTCCCTTGTTTTCCCTCTGTATAGAAAGCATAAGACAGTTATCCCTTCTGTGAGCAAATCTGCATGGAAACCTTTTTCTTACACTCCAACTTTGGACTTTCTTCAAAAAGGACTGCAATATGCATGAACCCTAAATATTCTCATCTGTTTCACAGAGGAATGAGGATCAGACCAATTTATGCAGCAGCATTCATTTGATGGCTTGTGATTGTTAGATGAGATGAAGGAATGCACTGAAAAATGTGGAATTGAATGTGTCCGGGGGGGGGGGATGCTTTTAGAACATCACAGTGTTTCTGTGTGATGTTCTGTGTCAACCTCTGGTCATCTAAGCAAGACATCCATCAATATTCCATGTCCTACTTTATATGTTTTCTCTTTTATTTGTCTCCTACTTTTTTCATTTCCTCTTTTCTTCCCAGTAACTTCGACAGGCTATTTAATAAAAAGAGGAAAGTTCAGAGAGAGCAATGTCTGGTTGCTCCTTCTCAAAGATAGTGTTCCAGAGCTGTTGCTGATCATTATACACACAATATCATTTTATGTGCACATTTGTGTTTACTGCCTTGGCCTCTGATCATTGTGATTTTGCAAGTACAGTGGTACCTCATACAACAATTGTAATCATTCCACGGGACTCATTGGTGTATGAAACAATTGCTTTACGATACATGCACTGTATAGCAATTTTCCCTATGGGATGCATCATACAACATTTTTTTTTTTTTGCTAAGTGGTTTTTCCCATTGAAAAAGTGTTGTATAATTTTTCCATAGGGAAAATTATTATGTGGGACACCTTCCCCCACCCCAACCCCAAAACCTAATTGTTATGTGATTTCATTGCTATATGGGGCGATTGTTGTATGAGGTTCCACTGTATTGCCTTTCTGGTTGTACCTCCCTTAAGGAGGTAAGTGTTCCACCAACATGGTTATACTTGTACATTTGCATATTTATTTATTTTTGCCCTCTATGCACATGATTGCTTCCTACACTGGAAAACCCTTTCCAATGATAAAAGAAAGAACAGAAGTATCCAATAATGCTTCTGGTACTCATGGCTATCTCTTTGAAAGGTTCTGTGAACCTCTTCTGGCCAGAAGCAAAAGGAGACAAATGAAAACCCTTCATAGATTTTCTTTTGGTCTGAGAATGCAAGCGCGGCGCCAAAATGGCCGCCGCGCCCTTTGCGCCCCCCCCCCACAGGACAGAGAATCCGGGTAGTTAGGGGCGTGGCCAGCTCCCTTATAAAAGGGGTGGCCACGAGGCAGCCGAGCTGCCATTTTGCCTCAGCGACGGAGCGGAGAAGTTTTTTCCCTGTGCCTCCGTCGCTCGTTGGTATCACCGGGAAGCCTTTTGGGTCGATTTTGCCTAGCTAGCTTCCCTTTTTTGCTGCGGTGAGATGCCTTCCAAAAAGAAGGCTGCTGCGAATCCAGCCCGGGCTGTTAGGAGGCGCAACCCAGGTCGGAGGACCGTGGTGCCGCCTCCTCAACAGCCACCTTTGCCATCCCCGGCCGGGGCTGGTGGCTTGGGGTCTATCGCCCCTTGGCCCGATCAGAGTGCGGGCGCGGAGGGCGCTCCGGCCCGCGGCCCGCGAGCGGTGGACACCGCTCCTCCTCCTGCCCAATCCGTTGGGCCTATTACTTTCGGGCCGCAGCCTCTCCCGGGGCCCTCTAGCCTTGGGGGGTGGCCCGGTGCCCTGCCTTGGCAGGTTTCCTCACCAGCCCTACCGGGCTTCGGTCCTGGCCAATGGCCATATATGGGTCATGGGGTGCAGGGACCTGCCCCCATGCAAGGGTCAGGCGGGCCGGCCGGCTCTTTGCCCATGGTCAATGTAGACACCTTACTGGCCCGTATTGCGGCCTTGGAGGCGTCTTTGGCCCGGGCCAGTCAGGCAGGCGCCCCTTTTGGGGTACCTTTTGAGGCGCTATCGGCAGCAGGACAACGGCCGGCGGCGAGGGTTGAGCTGCTGCAGGCGGGTGGCGCGGCTCCGGCCACTGCCTCGCAGCTCCCCAGCCAGCAACCTGGTGCGGGTCAAGCCCCGGTGATGAGCTCTACATCGGTCGTGAGCTCCGACGCCCCCAGTGGGCCAGAACCCCCGGTGGGGGCGGCCCGCGGGGGTGCAGCATGTGAGTATATGGTGCAAACGAGTACATCCACACACATTCCCAATATAGGGGGGACCTTTCAGTGGCCTTGGCCTCGCGCGGGTGGTGCAGGGGCTACGCCGCTGGCGACCCACCCGGCGACAACTACTGCCACCATGCCCACTGGGGTGGGCCTCGGTTCTTACACTGCTGGGAACGTACTTGGGGTGGCAGGGTTAACTCAGGCCCCTTTTGCTAGGCCAGCTATCCCCTTTTCGGCTTTGCCGACGGCAGGGTATTCCTTGCCACTGGGTGATCACTTGGCACAGGCTACCAGAGAAAAGATATGGCGAGGGGAGTACGTAGATATCTTCTCACTCCTGAACAGAGAGCCCACTAAGGAAGAAAGGGAGGGTCAGGATGAGAAGGACAAGGAGCAGGCACGCCGCCGTAAGCCGCCGCGTACCTGGGCCAACTGGCTCCCCGCTTATTTAATATACATGGCGGTATATTTGAGGGCGCGGCCGGATCTAGCTATTCCCATGGTCCAATATTTGGACAACATATATAGGGCGATGGTAGATTTCCCGGGCCCCTCATGGCTAGCATATGATGAGGAATTCCGTATGAGGATTCCCCTCCACCCCGAGATGAGATGGGATGAGCCGTGCCAGAGACTGTGGCTCTTGTATATGACACCCACACGTCCTGCCCCGGGGGATAGATACCATTGTGGACATGTGGTCCAGCGAGCAGCTCCAGCGCAGGTTACCCGCCAACCGGCGGGGCAGGGGGTTCCAGCCCGCCTGCTGTGCTGGACTTTCTCGTCCAATGGTTCCTGCAGTCGGAAGAACTGCAGGTATAAGCATGAGTGTCCCACATGTTCTGGTCCCCATGCAGCCTCTGCTTGTCCCAAGCCTGGGGGGGCGCGAGGCAGAGGGAGGAGTGGACAGTGGGCTGGCAAGCCTGCCACGGATGGAACTAGTTCTCCGAAAGGCCCCCTCCCCAATTAAGGTGGACATGCTGGAGCGCTGGCTCGCATCGTACCCAAGGGGAGAAGACGGAGAGTATCTCATTCAAGGTTTTAAGCAGGGATTTCGTATCCCTTTTATGGGTGATAGATCCCCTCAGGATGCTCCCAACCTTTTATCCCTCAGAGGAAGGGAGGAGGTGGCCGCGGCCAGCATTAAAAAGGAATTAGACGCGGGCAGGGTCGCTGGACCTTTCCCCGCACCCCCTTTTCCCAACCTTAAGGTTTCGCCATTGGGTTTGGTTACCAAAAAGTCCCTAGGTGAGTTTCGCCTTATTCATCATTTGTCCTACCCAGCCGGCCGATCGGTCAACGATGCGATACCTGATGACCTTTGTTCGGTCAGGTATACATCGTTCGACCATGCGCTGCGCATGGTGCGCTCGTGTGGCCCGGGTGCCTTGCTGGCCAAGTGCGACATTAAGTCAGCTTTTCGCCTCTTGCCGGTGCACCCGGGCGACTTTGAATTGCTGGGTTTTAAATTTAAAGGGGAGTATGATTTTGATAAGGCCATGCCTTTTGGCTGCTCCATATCATGCTCGGCTTTCGAGCGTTTTAGTACCTTACTGGAGTGGGCTTTCGTCCGCAGGTCAGGGTCCCGGTCTGTAGCCCATTACCTGGATGACTTTTTATTCGGGGGTGAACGGGGCTGGGACACGTGTGCACGTCTCCTCACTACATTTCAGACGCTAATGCAGGAACTTGGTGTCCCTTTAGCGCCCGAAAAGACCGAGGGCCCGTCGACCGAACTAGTATTCCTGGGGGTTGAGATTGATACAGTAGTGCAGGCTTCTAGGTTACCGGGTGATAAGGTGTCCAGGATAGTGACCCTTATCTCGGAATTGCTGGCCAAGCGTAAGGCATCCCTGAGGGAACTGCAGGTGCTACATGGGCACCTCAATTTTGCTTGCAGGGTGGTCGCACCGGGCAGGGCTTTCGCCCGGCGCTTATGCGACGCCATGGCAGGGTTATCCAGGCCCCACCACAGAGTCAGGCTTACCCGGGGTATCAGGGCAGACATGTTCGTCTGGTTGCAATTCCTGAGGGAGTTTAATGGGGTCTCATTTTGGAGGTCTGACCTCCTGGCATCCCCCAATTTCCAGATCCAGTCTGATGCCTCAGGATCCCTGGGTTATGGGATGTACTTCAATGGGAAGTGGGCCTATGGTGGGTGGCCACTGGCATGGGCAGGCACAGGTCGCCTGCGGGATCTCACATACCTGGAATTTTTTCCCATTCTGGGGGCTTTGATGCTATGGGGCGAACAGTGGGCTAATTCGGTGGTGCATTTCTGGTGCGACAATGCTGCCGTTGTACACATTGTCAATGCACAGACTTCTAAATCGCCCAGAGTCATGGATCTAGTGCGCCATTTTGTGCTGCGCTGCCTGTGCCTCAACGTCTTGTTCAGGGCCAGGCATGTCCCAGGGGTTAATAACGATATTGCTGCCGCTTTGTACCGCCTGCAGATCTCCCGGTTCCGCACCTTGGCCCCGGATGCGGAGGAATTTCCCTCGCCACTCCCGGACGAGATGTGGACTATTGGCAAGGAGAGGTGCACCGGGCGATTGGCCTGTCACTAGCGCCACGCACGCGTAAGGCGTATCAACAAGCATTCACTTCGTATAGGGCTTTTGCTACTCAATTTCACTTGCCAGAGACCTGGCCTATCCCGGTGGACCATGTTCTGCGGTTCATGGTTCACCTGCATGCACAGGGCCTTGCACCTCGCACCATAGCATCCAAGCTCTCGGCGTTGGCTTTTATGGCCAAAGTAGGGGGTCATGTGGATACCACCTCTGACTTCCGTGTGAGACACGTTTTGGAGGGGTGGGTGCGCGAGCGCGGGCGTTGCCCAGACGACCGGCACCCTATTTCCCCAGGGGTTCTTACCCAGTTGGCCCGGGGCTGGCCAGGCCTCTGTTTTGATCATTATGAGGCAGCCCATTTTCATGCAGCCACAACGGTGGCATTTTTTGGAGCGCTCCGCGTCAGCGAACTCGTGATGCTGTCTAAGGCGGATGCAAGTGGTAGGGCACTGGAACGCGGAGATGTCTATGTTGCCAAAGACTGGGCCCAGTTGAGGATTCGCTCCTCTAAAACAGATCAGCATGGCGTAGGCAGTGGAGTAAGACTGCTACGGTGTTCTTTGGCAGACATCTGTCCGGTTGGTGCCCTACAGGAATACCTGGCACTGCGTGGCATGCACCACGGCCCGTTTTTCTGTCACCAAGATGGGTCTCCCCTTACTAAATTTCAGTTTTGGAAGGTGACAGCCGGAGCCCTCACCAGGGTGGGCCTACCAGGTGCCCGTTATGGCACACATTCGTTCCGTATTGGTGCAGCCTCTACAGCAGCTGCTTTTGGGTACTCTGGGGCTGACATACGCAGCATGGGGAGGTGGGGCTCACAATGTTTTCAGTTTTATGTGCGCCCACTCCCGCCATGAGTACCAATCCAGTCACCTTACCTCCCTTTTTCTCAATTTTCTTACAGACCCTGGGTGTCGTATTACACCGGTGACAGTATGGCTGGTGGGCCACAGCTATGTGCTCAGGGCAGCGCGTTACGCTGCGGCGACAGAGTGGACCCCGACTGGGACTGGGTGACCACGCCAGTCTCGCATGGCATGGTAAGCCTGGGATGTTATGGCGGGAGCTGCGGCCTTTCCTTTTTTCTGGCCTGGGGGCTGACCCGCCTGACATTCTAATCATCCACCTGGGGGGCAATGATTTGGGCCAGGTCACCGGCTTATCGCTCAAGCATGCGATTTGCGAGGAACTCGCCTACTTGCATTATGTCTGGCCTGCCACAGCCCTGGTTTGGTCGGACATTGTTCCGCGCCACTCTTACAGAGGGGGCGTTAACCTCCTGGCTCTTGACCGAGCTAGGCGCGCGGTCAATAAGGCAGTGGCGCGGTTTCTTACCACCAGGGCTTGGGGACGGGTTAGTCATCGCCCCGATATTAGTCTACAAAATTATGACTTGTATGCAGGGGATGGGGTCCATCTGTCGCGAGGAGGTATGGACCTCCTGTTGGGTGACTGGCGAGCAGGCCTGTTGACCGAGCTGACGGTCTGGGGGGGGGGGGCGTCAGGTCTTCTGTGAAGCCCCTCCGTGTGGCGGGTAGCACTGGTAAGGTAAACAGTATGACCCACAAGTATCCGGCAGGTTCGCAATTGACTGGACAACACTAGACAGGAATAAAGTAGTTAAACGTTGTCCGGTCAACGACGAACCAGGCGATGGGGTGATGATGATTGCTAACCAGCATGCATCACCCCTGTGATTTCACGGATACGCGTCAGAGGGTGGGGTCATGAGTTAGTTATTGACTACGGTCAACAATTTGTTTGTTGTTAACAAACAAATTGATACAAATTGATACATTGTAACCAATTGCCGTTGGCAATTTTGGGGTGGTACCTTACCAGTGTTACTTCGGCCTGCTTGCCTTAGGAATTATGATTGGTCGTTTTACCAATACAAATTTATAATTCGGACTAGGGCATTGAATCAATAAATGTGGCCCTTTGCTGTTATCCACTTTCAATGTTGTCTGTGTCCGTTATTGGGGGGGTGCGCCTGCAATGCAAGCGCGGCGCCAAAATGGCCGCCGCGCCCTTTGCGGGCCCCCCCCACAGGACAGAGAATCCGGGTAGTTAGGGGCGTGGCCAGCTCCCTTATAAAAGGGGTGGCCACGAGGCAGCCGAGCTGCCATTTTGCCTCAGCGACGGAGCGGAGAAGTTTTTTCCCCTCCACCCCCTCCCTAGTTAACAGTGTGATTATGGTCGCTTCGGGGCCGGGTGGGAATTTTTGGTTGGGACCCATATTGGCTTCGGGTCCTGGCTTTTTTGCCCATCCCACACTGTTGCTATGGTTTGATATAGGGGTCTTTCTTCGTTCCTACTGTTGACTTTGGTCACATGGGCGGGTAGCACTGGTAAGGTAAACAGTATGACCCACAAGTATCCGGCAGGTTCGCAATTGACTGGACAACACTAGACAGGAATAAAGTAGTTAAACGTTGTCCGGTCAACGACGAACCAGGCGATGGGGTGATGATGATTGCTAACCAGCATGCATCACCCCTGTGATTTCACGGATACGCGTCAGAGGGTGGGGTCATGAGTTAGTTATTGACTACGGTCAACAATTTGTTTGTTGTTAACAAACAAATTGATACAAATTGATACATTGTAACCAATTGCCGTTGGCAATTTTGGGGTGGTACCTTACCAGTGTTACTTCGGCCTGCTTGCCTTAGGAATTATGATTGGTCGTTTTACCAATACAAATTTATAATTCGGACTAGGGCATTGAATCAATAAATGTGGCCCTTTGCTGTTATCCACTTTCAATGTTGTCTGTGTCCGTTATTGGGGGGGTGCGCCTGCAATGCAACTTTCTCTAAAGCATTGTGTTTTTGTTTTTTGTTTTTTCATTCTTTGCACACTGGGGGAAGAGGGTAAATATTTTCCATGTGTTTACCAGTTGCATACAATACTTCTGGTCTGAAAATATGCTGTTTATATTTACAGTAAATACATTGAATACAATATAGTCAATTAGAAAATAGGCATATAGTAGGAGAGTAGGGGGAGATGTGATTGTCATATACCAAAGAAACATTATTTTTCCTTTTCATTTTGAGTTTTTCTGCTAGATGGAATTTGAACTGGGTTTTTAGTAACCCAGAATTATTCTTAATTTATCTCATCAAATGAAAGGTTCTGGCATTCATCCTAAACATAAATTCCAGACAGGAAGCTTCCAATTAACACAATAGGATTTAGAAAAAAGTATAGACAGTAAAGAGCATACGATGAAAGTTCATGATGGACTTCTTCTCATCCTTCATGAGGGCATGGCAGTCATCATTCTTCAGACTCCCCTATGTATGACAGACTGAGTCAGAGATTGTGGTATATACATCTCAATGATCTACTAATCTGTAATATCTTGCCCCTACTGTTTGGACTCTGTTTGGAGAGTGATCTGAAGTAGGCAAGTGACCTTTCCTCACACAAATGCATAAAAACAAAATCAGGAGTATTTGTGTGTTTTCAAGATAATTAGAGTGGAGCAAAGAATGCAGAAGCATTGACAAGATGGAGTAGCACCCACAGACCCCTTCAGTCTGGCATTCATGCTGAATGATTAGAAACAGAGAAGAATAAAGGATAACACTGGAGAGTATGATCTTTCACTTAGAAAGGAACTCTCTTTGCCTTTCCTGTTGCAAAATCATTTGTTTAAATCAGGGGTGGCCAACCTACAGCCCACAGGCCAAATCCAATCCATGACATCATTTCATGTGGGCCACCGCCGCCCTTTCCGCTACCAGAAGTGGAAGCAGATGCACTTATGACAACCATAAAATGTTCTATCTTTGGAGAAAAACTGGGTGAATTCTTTTTCTCAGTGCCTGTACCATGAAAAGGATGTTCCAGGTGACAGCAGGTTTTTATTTGATAGGCTTGACCCCAGCAATTTGGCTGAATCTTTGGAAAGGCCTAAATCTCTAACTAGGTCATTTACCATGCTCTGAGGGAAAAAAGTTGAGGTACTTCATCAACAGAAAAATCTGAGCTAGATTCGTCCTGGGAAGGCAATGTGTCTCTGTCCTCTGAATCACTCAGGATATTATCCAAACTGGAAGGTGGGTGTAGAACTGGTATTTCATAGCTATGAAGCACTGGACAAATAGCTGAATTAAAGTTTGGGTAAGATATCTTCTTTTTATTTTTTTGTATTAGAGCCTTTCACATCTACCGAACAGAAATAGCAGTCGCTAGTGAGGTTTTGCTGTTCATGCCACATCATAGGAATGCCAAAACGGAATAAGGTTTTCTTACCTTTAAACCACAAAGATCTTCTTCGCACCTTCTACACACCTTATGAGGAGCCCATGCTTTGTCTTGATCCCCAAGTTTCAACTTGAAGTAAGCAAAATACACTTTCTTCACAAAATCACTTATGTTTCTTTGTTGTCTTTTAATAGTGTATTCATGACAAATAAAACAAAAGTTGTCCAGAGAAATAACACAACCTCTTAGAACCATAATATGGAATTAAAAACGAGCACAGTCGCATTTGAATGCAGGATGTAAACTGAGTGTGGCTCATAGAGCAACCAAGATCATGAACTTATTTAGCATGTTGAAACATGATCAAATCTGACAGTAGGCATGTTTATACTCATTTTTAATACCCCAGAGAACATGTCGAAACATGCTCAAACCAGCCAGTAAGATTCCTGGATGTGTTCACCTTTCACTACAAACAAAATAAACATGTCAGGACATAATCATCTGAGCTTCCACACACCACTAAACCTACACTACGCCCAGTGTTGGGCTAAAAAAATTTTACTACCACACTGTGGGTGTGGTATGGTGGGCGTGGCCAGGGGAAAAGCCCGGTGTTGCACCTGAATTAGGACTACTTTATTTCAAAACTTGGATGGGCATGGCCAGCTAGAATTTCTGGTGAACTGGTGTGAACTTGCTGATGCCCACCACTGACAATGCTCTCTCTCTCTCTCTCTCTCTCTCTCTCTCTCTCTCTCTCTCACACACACACACACACACACACACACACACACATACACGCACACGCACGCACGCACGCACACACACACACACACACACACACACACACACACACACCATTCCTCTAATTTTCTCTTTGCATTACTCTTGATTCTAGCTCTAATAAATATTAAATTAAACTAAAAACATGAGTTTTGCAAGAAAACTTGACAAGATAGATTTTTTTAGTAGTTTTCTCGGTTTCACTAAGTAAAAATCCATAAGAAACAAATTTTAAAAAATCCTATGCAGTTTTTGGTTGCAGACCTGTGTTATTTGAAGAGCATAAATTTCAATATACTGTATTATTCTAAAGATAAGGTGGTTTGTGTGTTTTATGACCGGATTACACAATATAAAGCTTTAGGTAAGACCGTTGGTTGGAAAATCCTATTATGCTTCTCATTATGTCAGTAGTCTACAATTAGATGGTATTCAGACTCACTAACAGTTGGGAGATGCACAGCTCTCTGGTTTCTAGCTGGTACATAAATTCCAACAGTCAACAGTTTAAAAATAAACATTTTGCCCTTGTGGGCTGTAGGTGCCTGATAAGCTTAGGCTTAATAGCCTGCAGAAAACAATGCAATCTGAAGTACTTGTATGAATTTGAATCCCAGTACCAAGGGTTAAGAAGATGCCATTACTATGAAGTGCTGGTATTTTTTGATCTTAAAAATCTCTGTTTGCATGGTTACAAGTGCTTTCACTTTATCAGCTTTATGATATTTTCCAAAAGAAAAGGAAGACATTCTAAGAAATTGCCACACTCACATTATAAAAAACCTGGCTGAAGTATGATGCATTAAAAATGAGAGAGAAAGAGAGAGAGAGCTTGGGGAAAAAGTTATTTTTGGACTATGACTCCCCAAAACCTTCAAGGGCTTTCTGGGATCCAAAGTCCCAAAAATAACTTATACTACACTGTTTCCAAACTCTGAGAAAAACTTGCTTTCCTTCTTCTTTTCACTCATTTCCAGGAAAAGCAGCTTGCATATTAAATGACATCAAATTATTCTTCCTTCTATTCCTGTCAGCAATTAAATACTGGAGTGTCACTCTTTACAGGCACACAGGGTAACCAAACCATCTGCTTCTTAGGGCTAGACACAATGGGGCTCCTCAGATACGAGTGCTCTAATAATATACTAATAAGAATAAGTTAATGAAGTATAAAAGAAAGATCTTTCTTGCAAAAGCATAAGGTACTCAGTTTGTTCGCTTGAGCTCTGATGATGTGAGGGACTTTCCAACTTTTTATGAAAATCTAAAGTCTTATGGCTTCTGATAACCAGGCCATTTGCCACAGTAGAAATCTGATATACCACAATGCATATGTAGAGTACCTATACGTGAAAAGATGTACCCAGATGCATAAATACATGGTTGCATCATATACTACATTTGTACTTTCTTCACTCCCTGTGTTGAATCTCTGTGCTGAAAAGTGATCAGCACATGTGAATCAGCACAAAATTATAAAGCATTTGGTTTTGAGAGCAATGTACATTCATTCTCCCTGCTTACTGGGTGAAATCAGAGGCATTGCAATGATGCGTCTCCGAAGAACAAATTAGGTGAAATGATTTCACTTAGTTCAGTTAAGCTGTTGTGACAGTACTTCGGTGTTACTGAATGGAATCAAAATTCTGTTGGCCAATTTCTTAATTTTAAAAGGATTGGAAACCATCCTCATAATTCACCAGAGGGGTGAGATTATTAAACTCCAAACCTTTCTTTGAGGAAGCCATGAAATAAAGTATTGTTTCAGCTTGTCATAAAATAATTAAATTGGACAATTCTTATAAAAATAGCATCACTAGAAAGGGAGAGAAATAAAGTATTGCACTGTGTCTGTTTTCAGAGTTGTGACCTCTGGTAGATGCATAGCAAAATCATCTCCTTGCTGTCAGTCATAAGAATGCAGTTAAACAAAAACATGATCGAGGTCTCAAACAAAGAGCTGATGTGAGTTACAACCCTAAAGTGCAATGTATCACTCATACAGTGGAGCACTGCAACTAAAACTAGTTTTTTGGCAATCTTCTTAAGGTGCCGTATCCATTCTGGATATTGGCTATCCTCAGAACAGTTCTTCTGAAGACATGCCACACCAGTCTTTCTGGTTCTTTCACCATGATGTCCATCAACATTCAGGAATGATCTTTCCTTGCAGAGCGAGTTGGAGGATTCTACATTTTATGTTGTTCCTCATGATATGGCCAAGGTATTGGAGCTTTCTTTGCTTCATGGTCTTAAAGAGTTCTTGTACTTTATACATTCAGCGTAATACTTCTACGTTAATCACATAGTCAACCCATGATATCCTTAGCAGCTGTCTGTAGATCCACATTCAAAAGCTTTGATTCTCTTTTCAGATAC
Source organism: Bradypodion pumilum (assembly GCA_035047305.1). Classification (NCBI taxonomy): domain Eukaryota; kingdom Metazoa; phylum Chordata; class Lepidosauria; order Squamata; family Chamaeleonidae; genus Bradypodion; species Bradypodion pumilum. The sequence goes on along the minus strand of JAWDJD010000004.1, from coordinate 276,882,557 downwards.
TTTAGTCAATGTCCAAGCTTCAACTCCAGATAGCAACACTGTGTTGCAGTGTGTTTTTGGCAATAGGGGAAAAAATACTGACACAAAATGGAAGATTACATACTACTGCTACTGCTACTGCTACTGCTGTTGCTTGTTGCTGCTGCTGCTACTACTACTACAATGATGATGATGACGATCAACCATATAGTCTCTTTTTAAAAGATTATTATTGTGCATTCCTATTAAATTGCTTTAATCGTTAAATCTATAACTTCTCCAGATTTTTCTCTATTCTCTAAATCTTGAAATGCTACATCTCTTAGCAAAGAGAATAACTAAACATAAAATGAATGAGCTGTTTAAACAAATATTCATATCTAGAGAAATGTAGTTGGATATGCTATGGCATTTGTCTTAAAATAGATTTCAGAATAGGAACAATACAAAACTTTAGCTAATAAAATCAATGTGTTTGCGGAAATGTCTATATAGCCAACAATAAATTATAATTCACCGTGGCTACTTTAAAAATCCTATTGATTACTTTCACAGGGGCAAGCATTAGAAACTACACTGTTAAAATATACTGGGAGCTAGTTTGGGTTTTTTAACTTGATTTACTGTCACATGGTCTATGTCATCTTAGACGTTTTGTCCAACCAACCTATACTTGGAGAATGAAAGCGCGGCGCCAAAATGGCCGCCGCGCTCTTTGCAGGCCCCCACCCACCCAGACTCAGACATCCGGGTGAGTTAGGGGGCGTGGCCACCCCTCCATAAAAGGGGTGGCCAAGAGGCAGCCGAGCTGCCATTTTAAAAATAGCGACGGAGAGTAGAAGTTTTCTCCGTCGCTGTTCCTTTGATTCTTCGGCTCTTTAGCCCTTGGCTTTCCCGGCTGGGAAGGAAGGAGTGCACAGAGCCTTTGGCTTGCTGGCTGCTCTGTGCTTTTTGGCTTGATCCCTGGACAGGGATCCTGCTATTTCTATAGATATGCCTCCCAAACGGAAGGCCCCGGTGACGAAACCGCGGCCAACGGGGAGGACTTTTGCCGGCCCTGTGCAGCGCAGGGGGCAGCCCTCAGGTCAGAGGACCAGGGCTGCGCTCACGTGGCAGGGCACTACCCCCACCGATACCGGTGGGGCGATGCAGGCTGGTGCTTGGCCCTCGGCTGGCCGGCCTCCGACCGGCCCGCAGTTGCCGGCCACGGGTCAGGTCAGTGGGGGAGGGCCTGGTGCTGGTGCACAGCACGTTCCCCCTCTGGCCCCTCATGGGCCGGAGTTTTGGACATTGCCCTATTCGGGCCCAGGCTCTCATTTTGGGGTTCCTGGTCAAATGCCTGGGGGGCCATCCGGCCCACCCAGCCCACTTTATACTGGGGGATCTGTGGCAGTGGATGCATTACTAACACGTTTAGCTGTGCTTGAGGCATCCTTGGGGATTGCACACAACCCCATGACAGGGGGCCCTTCTCTCTCTGCCGGGGGCCCTTCGTGTCCACCGGCTACCTCGACGGCCGCCACACTGCAACAAGCGGCCAGCCAGGTTGAGCTGCTTGAGACGCTCCGGCCTGCGCCTGCCGGTGTCTCGCAGCTCCCTGTCCGTCCAGAGCTACAGCAGGAGAGTGGTCAGGTGTGGCCCCAGAGCTCGATTCCAGTCGCGAGCTCCGACGCCCGCCGTGGGCCGGAACCCCCAGTGGGGGCGGCTCACGGGGGTGCACCTAGTGAGTATCAGGTTCAAGTTAATGCACCCACATCCCAGTCCACTTCCACTGGTGGGGTTCAGTGGCCGTGGCCTCGTCAAGTCGAGGCGAGTGGGCATCAGTTGCCAGCCTATCCCAGTGCCCCTTGGTTCCATACTGGCACAACGTTGGGGGTGGGGGTTTCCGCCCCCGGGGCAGCGCCGGGCATCGCAGGGGCTGTCCAGGTTTTGCTGCGTATGCCCCATGTACCTAATGTGCCGGTGACGGCCTTGCCGACGGCTGGTTATTCCTTGCCCCTTGGTGATCATTTGTCCCAGGTCACGAAGGAAAAGATTTGGCGGGGGGAGTACGTGGATATATTCTCCCTATTGAACCGTGAGCCCACTAAGGAGGAGAGAGAGGGACAGGACGACAGAGACAAAGAGCAGTCCCGACTGGCGGTCGGCATACCTTATATATATGGTGGTATGCCGCAGGGCCCGGCCTGGTTGGGCCATCCCGATGGTTCCATCTATTGCTAATATTACAGGGCGATGGTTGATTTGATGGGCCCATCGCAGTTGGCTTACGACGAGGAATGTGGATGAGGGTGGCCCTACACCCTGAGAGGAGGTTGGATGAACCCTGTCAGCACTTGTGCTCGTGTACATGACTCCCACGTGACTGGCGCCTGGTGGTCATGCTGTGCAGCGGGCTACTCAGACACAGGCTCCATGCTAACTGGTCGGACAGGGGGTTCCAGCCCGCCTGCCGTGTTTGACCTGCTCAGCTGGCGACGGGTGTACTAAGCGCCAGTGTCGTTACCGACTTGGTGTCCCCTTTTGCGCTGGCCCTTACACCGCCTCCGCGTGCCCGCGGGTTGGTGGGTTATGGGGCAGAGGTAGGGGTGCACAGGGGGCGATCAGAGCTCCGTCTAAAGAACTAGCCTTGTCAAACCCCCCCCTCCCCAATTAGTGTACTCAGGCTGGAGCGATGGCACTCAGCTCATCCAAGAAGGGATGATGCGGGGTACCTGCTGGAGGGTTTTCAATGGGGCTTTTGTATTCCATTCGGGGGTGTTAGGGGTCCCAGGTTGCTACTAATCTGGTTACCTTGAAAGGTAACGAAGAGGTTGCTCCACTGTGCACAGCTATGGGAGTTGGGGCTATGAGAGTAGCAGGTCCCTTCTTGGAACCACCTTTCCTAAGTTGAACGTCTCCCCTATGAGGCTAGTACCGAGGTAGAACCAGGGTGAATGTCATTTAATCCTCCATTTAGCTCACCCTGTGGGTTATCCGGTTAGGGATGCCATTCCTGATGACCTTGTTCAGTCAGGTACTCGTAGTTGGTTCAGCACCTATGGGTGGCTCGCTCATGCAGTCCCGGTGCTTTCCTGGCACAGTGTGATATGCACTCGGCTTTCAGATTACTGCCAGTGCACCCAATGGATTTAGAGCTATTGGGTTTTTAGGTTCCAAGGTGAATTTTACTTAGATAAGGCCAACCCCTTCTGACTGAGTTAATTCATGTTCAGCATTCGGACGATTCGGGACTTTCATTCAGTGGGCCTTTGCTCGCAGGTCGGGGTCTCGGTCTCTAGCCCATTACCTCGACGACTTTTGGTTCGGGGATGAACGGGGCTCGGACACGTGCACGCGTCTCCTCACTACATTTCAGACACTCAGGTGGGAACTGGGTGTCCCCTTGGCGCCTGAAAAGACCGAGGGCCCAGCTACTAAGCTCACATTTCTAAATCGACTCTGTCGCACGGGCATCCGGGTTACCCATGAATAAGGTGGCTCGGATCTCCGCGGCGATTTTGGCATTGATTGCCAAACATAAAGTGTTCCCTTGTGACCTGCCGTTACTTCATGGCCACCTTAATTTTGCCTGCAGGGTGGTTCCACCCGGCAGAGCATTGGCCAGGCGCCTGTGTGATGCCATGGTTGGCCTGTTAAAACGTCAACACAGGTTCCGGCTGATCAGAGGCATACGGGTGGACCTTCCGGTCTGGCTCAAATTACTCCTGGGTTTTAACGGGGTCTCTTCCTGGAGATCAGACCTGATGGTCTGCCCTGGATTTCAAGTACGGTCAGATGCCTCCGGCTCCCTGACTTATGGGGGTTTACTCTGAGGGTAGGTGGACGTACGGCCAATGGCAGCACCCATGGCTTGGCACGGATCGCCGCGATCTTACCTTCCTTGAGTTTCTTCCCATTTTGGGGAGCACTGATGCTATGGGGCAATTAGTGGGCCTACTCAGTGGTCCATTTTTGGTGTGACATGCAAATCCCCCAGGGTCATGACATTAGTTTGTCTATTCTTTTTGAGAAGCCTACGCCTAAATGTGCTGTTATGGGCCAGACATGTTCCAGGTATTAATAACAACATTCCTGCTGCTTTATCCCGCCTGCAGATCCCCCGGTTCCGTGCCTTACTCCGGAAGCAGATGAATTCCACTCGCCACTCCCGGCCGATATTTGGACGTTTGGCGAGGAGTGGTGAACCGGGCATGTCATTGGCACCTCGCACACGTAAGGCGTATCACTATGCGTTCATGTGTCGTGTTTTGGAGGGGTGGACACAGGAACGTGTCCACCGCCCGGACACGCATCACCCCAGTTCCAAGAGTTTCTGACCCACCTTGCACGAGGCTGGCATTACTTATGTTCGGATAGGTGTGAAGTGGCTCTTGGTCACGCAGCTACCACAGTAGCCTTTTTGGAGCGCTCCGCATCAGTGAGTGGGTGCCAGAGTTGGTACCATCTGTGTAAGGCGGATGTGTCTCGTAGGGCACTGGAACTCGACGATGTCTCTGTCACACATGAGTGGGCTCAAGTGGGGATACTGTCCTCACAGGTTGTTCAGCACGGCGTAGGCAGTGGACTCAGACTGCTACAAAGTTTTATTGGAGATATCTGTCCGGTTGGTGCCCTACATGAATTTTCGACAGTGCCTGCTGCACGCCCCAGCCTGTTTTTCTGCCACCAGGATAGGTCTATCCTTGCCGAAGTAATGTTACTGAGGGTGACCGGTGCCGCGCTTCGCGGTGTGGGGGCCCGTTTTGGCACCCATTTATTTAGGATAGGCGTCGCATTGATCGCGGCTATGTTTGGAGTACTCGGAGGCGGACATGCGTGTACGCGCAATTTCTTATATGTACGTGCCCTCACTGTACGAGTACCTAGTTATGTCCTTAACCTCTTCTCCTCTTTTACAGATCCTGTGTGTCTCTACACACCGGTGGCAGTGGGGCTGGTGGGCCGCAGCTATGTACACTGGGCAGCAGTATATGCTGCGGCGACAGAGAGTGGACCCCGACTTGGGCTGTGTGCATCCGCACGTATGCGATGGTATGGTATGCGCGGCACAAGGGGGCGGGAACTGAATGCCATTCCTGATGTCCGTCGGGGATGCTGGACCGCCCGATGTTCTTAATAGGCACCTCGGCGGCAACGATCTTATACGGATCACTGCTGTTACTAAACTGTCGAGGGGCTGTGACCTGGCGTTTTATATCACGTATGGCTTACACACGGTCGCTATGGTCTAACATCGTGCCGAGACACCATTTTAGGGGAGTCGTGGATCTCCGTGGTTCGGACTGTTCCGGCAGTCAGTGGACAGGGCCGTTGCTCAGTCCCTTGCTGAGCATGGCTGGGAGACAGCCATTGGACACCTGAGGATAGGCTTACAAAAAGTTTGCCGGTAGGCAGGGGAAGGGGTCCACCTGTCGGCTGGAGGTATGTACCTCGTTCTGGGTGTGGTGCAAGCAGGCCTGGTGATCGAGCTGACGGTCTTGGGGGGCGGGGGCGGTGAGTCATCATGGACGCCTCCCCGTGTGGCGGGTAGCACTGGTAAGGTAAAGATTTATGACCCAGAGGTATCCGGCAGGTTCGCAATTGACTGGCCAACACTTAGACAGGTACAGGTGTAATAATGTTGACTGGTCAACGACGAACCAGGCAAGGTGTGATGGCAGGAGCTTTTCAGCATGCATCACCCCGTGATTTGACGGATACACGTCAGAGGGTGGGGTTAGTAGATAGTTTATTGACTACGGTCAACAATTTGTTTGTGTCAACAAACAAATTGATACAAATGGATACATTGTAGCCAATTGCCATTGGCAATTTTGGGAGGAACCTTATCAGTGTTACTGCGGCCTGCTTGCCTTAAGAATTATAATTGGATGAGTACCAATTGAAAGTTATAATTCGGACTAGGGCATTATTCAATAAAAGTGGCCCAATGCCTTTATCCATATACCGGTGTTTGAGTCTTTCTTTGGGGGGTGCGCCTACAATGAAAGCGAGGTGCCAAAATGGCCGCCGCGCTCTTTGCAGCCCCTCCACCCGGACTCAGACATCCGGGTGAGTTAGGGGGTGTGGCCACCCCTCTATAAAAGGGGTGGCCACGAGGCAGCCGAGCTGCCATTTTAAAAATAGTGACAGAGAGGAGAAGTTTTCCCTCCACCCCCTCCCTAGTGAACAGTGTGATATTTTGGTCGCTTCGGGGCCGGGTGGGAATTTTTGGCCTGAACCTACAATTGGCCCTTGGGTTCTGGCTTTTTTGCCCATCCAACACTGTTGCTAAGGTTTGACATAGGGTTTTTTTTTTTACTCTTGACTTTGGTCACTTAGGCGGGTAGCACTGGTAAGGTAAATATTTATGACCCATAGGTATCCGGCAGGTTCGCAATTAACTGGCCAACACTTAGACAGGTACAAGGGTAATAACGTTGACCGGTCAATGACGAACCAGGCAAGGGGTGATGGCAGGAGCTTTTCAGCATGCATCACCCCGTGATTTGACGGATACACGTCAGAGGGTGGGGTCAGTAGATAGTTTATTGACTACGGTCAACAATTTGTTTGTGTCAACAAACAAATTGATACAAATGGATACATTGTAGCCAGTTGCCATTGGCAATTTTGGGAGGAACCTTACCAGTGTTACTGCGGCCTGCTTGCCTTAAGAATTATAATTGGATGAGTACCAATTGAAAGTTATAATTCGGACTAGGGCATTATTCAATAAAAGTGGCCCAATGCCTTTATCCATATACCGGTGTCTGAGTCTTTCTTTGGGGGGTGCGCCTGCAAAGGAAGTCTCATTGTGCTTAATAGACTTAGTCCTAAGAAAGGAGAGGTTATTCACACTACAAGAAATCAACGATTGGAGCAACATTTTATTTACCTGAAGTAGAAGTTAAGATACAAGAAGGGTGCACCACTGTGCCCATGTTTTGAGTGGGAAGGGTTGACCTTTGCTGTGAATGTCATTGCTTTTGGTGGTATGACTTCAAGTCTAACTTTTTGCCATTTAAACCAATGGAGTATTTTCTTTTGGGGGGAATTTTCCTACTTTTTGAAATGCATAATAGACATCAGTGTCATGAAAAGAAAGTCTGTATTTTCTGACCAACCTGTTATAAGAGATTTACTTTAAACCACTATGTGAATAACAAAGGTAACAGTCAACAGAAACACTATAAAAACCAGACCAGTTCTGTCTGGATTTTTAAAGCAACCACATCCTCTCAAAAAGCATGAGTTGCTGTCTCTTAATAGACAGAGCTTGAACACTGTTAGTGTGCTACTCAAAGCTTTCCCTTGTGAAACATGGTGGTCAATGACCCTGCTGTTATGCAGCTCGAAGTTTTCTTCTGATAAATACATTCCCAGAGCATATAAATGCATTTCACAAAAGGTTATCCTACCCATGGAGAAGTAGGGAGATGAAAACAACAATGTTCATCCTGCAACTGCCACTGTACATGTTGGCTAAAAGGAATAAGCAGATGCCTCAATCTTTCATACCTTGCAGGACTGAGAAATAGAACTATAACTTTACTGAACAATTGTCATAATAAAAAGAACATTCTCGGCTCCCTCCCCTGGCCTGTCCAGTCAGGGGGGGGAGCACAGCTGAGCCGCATTGCCAATGGCGGGGCCGTGAAAAGCCGCTGCTGCCAAGCCATTGGGACTTTTTGCCTCAGCTGGGTCGGGGTTGGTTCTTTCTTGGCTCCATCATGCACGTTTGAGCCATGGGGCTCCATTGACATTGGGTAACCGAGGGTATTGTACAATTAATTTCGTTATTTTAGAGTTTGAATGATGTTTATTGTATAATTGTACCTGAGTTGTAAATTTTGTAAGGTGATAAATTCAATTTTTTGGTACTTTTTGCTAACTTTCTTGTAATTGTATTGCATTGTGAACTGTATTGAATCATGTATTGTATTATATATTTATGTTGTACGCCACCTGGAGTCACACATGGTGTTGAGTGGGGTGGGATATTATTATTATTATTATTATTATTATTATTATTATTATTATTATTATTATTATTATTATTATTATTATTATTATTATTATTATTATTATTATTATTATTATTATTATTATTATTATTATTATTATTATTATTATTATTATTATTATTATTATTATTATTATTAACAACAACAACAACAACAACAACAACAACATTCTTCTTTCTTGTACACTGTTCTAAAGTTACATGAAAATAGGAATACATGCAAATAAGAATGCTTGAAAAATTGTTCTTGATGAATTCTAGTGGATAACTTACAATGTACCCATTAATTTAGGAGGCATAAATCTCATTAGTCTGTTTCTGAAGCGCCATCAAAAGTTCAAATGGTTCTGATTTCAGGGCACTTCAGTATTGTTGGCAGTGCTGAATTCTGCACTTTCCACTAGAAAAGGTTTACAGTATTAGACTCAGTGGTGGGCATCAGCAGGTTCGCACCAGTTCACCAGAACTGGTAGCAGAAATTCTGACTGGCCCTACCTATCCAAGTTTTGAAATAAAGTAGTCCTAATTTGGATACAATGCTTGCCTCCCCCCCCCCCGCCATGCCCACCATAACACACCCACAATGTGGTAGTATTTTTTATTTTTTTAGAGCCCACCACTGATTAGACTTCATATTTTCTCTGTACTAAAGGTAAAGGTCACCCGTGCTCCAAAGCCAGTCATATCCAACTGTAGGGTTCAGTGCTCATCTCTGTTTATAGCCAAAGAGCCAGTGCTGTCTGTGTTTGCAAACATTTCCGTGGAGATATGGCAGATTGGGTAGTAAATTCAAGAGAAAGATACAGTACTATTTCTTGCATTGGCAAGCAGGCTGAAAACTTCGATTTTAAATGTTTATCATTACACTTAGCAATGAAGTCATACTTTATCCCTTTAGATTTCCAGACCACAGACAATAACTGCTCTCCTTTGTCTGAATAAAATTACAGAGAGCTACTGTTGTACTTGCATGAACTCCTCCCTGCTCAATTTTCCTTAATTTTTAGAAGCCATTTTAATAAGCACAGCTGTGAATTGTCAAACCCGTCTTCTATTATACATAATCCAATATATCTGTAATGTTTTACATACTGCATCCCATACTCAGTACTTCTCATCGAGGCTGACACTTCTCCTGAAGACAAAGCAGGCTGGCACACACATAGAGACTTGGCTGAACTGCACATATGAGCTGCTCTGAAAATATCAGCTTGCAGAGGCCTCATTAAGTGGATCCATTCATACAACAAAAGCATGACTCACTTGTAAAGATAGTCTAGTTAGAAAGGATTATTCTTTAAGAAGCTACCTCCAAAGAACCTGCCTGCCTGTGACACATCAGAAGAAAGCAGGTGGGATATTTTTGAACATTCTGTCTTGTTCCAAAGTAATTTGGTAACTGCTTAGGAAAAGATCCCACAAGTTTAAAAAGCCTCAGAGTGGTAGTCTATGTTATAGGGCAGTGATGGTGAACCTTTTAGAGACTGAGTGCCCAAACTGAACAGGATGCCATCTGTGCTGTAGAGGGGTGGGGTGAACTCTGTGCTGGGAGTGGGAGGAAGCACTCCCATTGGGTTGCTGGGAAGAAGGTCAGGGTGAACTCTGTGCTGGGGCAATGGCACGTGTGCCACAGAGAGGGTTCCGAGTCATGCATCCTGTAGGTTCACCACCACTGTTATAGGGCATGGCTATGTGTCTAAATCCAATTGTTTGTTAGGTGTGGGATGATTTTTCCCTTTGGAACTGCAGCTCCCAAAATTCATTTGGAATTCATCCATGCATATTTTTGGAAGATATAGCAAAAAAAAAAAAAGATTCACAAAGTTGGTCTCATTACCTACACGTGGGCTTCCGGTTTATTATTTGGCTATCAAGAAGAAGGAAGGAACTGTCCTAATGGAAGCTGAGAGGGGAAGCCTGAATGAAGTGAGCCTCAGTGAATCGTGGAATGGATACTCTTGTTGCCTCTTAGTCTCTATAGAGGTCATATCTCAAAGAACTACCAGGCAAATTCTGGGTATTGTAGTCAAAAAGAAATGAAAGTCCCATGCCTACTGTTCAATCCAATTAGATTAAATTCACTGAATCAATATTTTCAGTAACAGGCCTGCTCTAGTTGAGATTACAAGTGGGATTTGATTCTTATGCTTTGGACTACTACTTCCATAAGCCTCAACCACTGAGGACAAAGGGAATTACAGTCTAACATACCAAGGCAGCACGAGTTTGGGCAAGGCTGTTACATAGGACAACAAACAGTGCAGGAAATGTACTAGAGAAAGTCAAGAAATTTTTATGCTCTCTGTCTGAACTGGCAAGTAGGGTCAGATGATGCCATCCTGTGTATATGGCTTGGCACATGAGCAGGAATATTCATAAGTATATGGTGGATCTTGATACTTCATTGTCCACACAGGCTGTCTGATTTCATAATGAGTGTACAAACTGATTCTCAGCAATCACAGGCGCCTTCTTAAAATCTGACTGTTCTACTAGCTATGAAGCAGTCGGTGCTTTCAGTGAAGTCTCCTTCCTCATTTATCTGCTTATTCTTGAACATCTAGCTGTTTCTTGCTTGACATAATATTCTAATAATTATTACTCTAAATATATTTATGATGAAGTTATCATTCAACTCAAGATCATGGATAGGGTATAGTTCAGTAGTATGGTACAAGCTTTGCATGCACATGGAAAATCTCAGGTCCAACCTCTGGCATCCCCACGTGCAGCTAGGAAAAATCTTCCTGAAACACTAGAGAATCTCTAGCATTTACTATCAACACTGTTAGATTAGATTAGATTAGATTAGATTAGATAGCACATGAGTATTTATGTTGGCTGGATAACTCAGTGGTTTAGATATATAGCTGTGAAGTCAGAGGTTGGTACAGTAAAACCTCGACTTACATATGCCTCAAGTTACATAAAATTTAACTTACATAATGATTTTGTGCTAAAACGACGTCCTGGTTTACATAAATGTCCCAATTTACGTAACACAATTTCCTGTGGGTTTGCTTCAAATTACATAAAAATCATTTTTCCTATGTGTTTGCTTCAAGTTACGTAGAATTTCATTTCCCTATGGGTTTGCTTCAATTTACATAAAAATTTCATTTTTCCTATGTAAAAATAATTTTTCCTATGGGTTTGCTTCAAGTTACATAAAAAAACAATTTATGCAAAAGCCTACAGAATGCAAGCGCGGCGCCAAAATGGCCGCCGCGCCCTTTGCGGGCCCCCCCCCACAGGACAGAGAATCCGGGTAGTTAGGGGCGTGGCCAGCTCCCTTATAAAAGGGGCGGCCACGAGGCAGCCGAGCTGCCATTTTGCCTCAGCGACGGAGCGGAGAAGTTTTTTCCCCTGCGCCTCCGTCGCTCGTTGGTATCACCGGGAAGCCTTTTGGGTCGATTTTGCTTAGCTAGCTTCCCTTTTTTGCTCGAGATGCCTTCCAAAAAGAAGGCTGCTGCGAATTCAGCCCGGGCTGTTAGGAGGCGCAACCCAGGTCGGAGGACCGTGGTGCCGCCTCCTCAACAGCCACCTTTGCCATCCCCGGCCGGGGCTGGTGGCTTGGGGTCTATCGCCCCTTGGCCCGATCAGAGTGCGGGCGCGGAGGGCGTTCCGGCCCGCGGCCCGCGAGCGGTGGACACCGCTCCTCCTCCTGCCCAATCCGTTGGGCCGATTACTTTTGGGCCGCAGCCTCTCCCGGGGCCCTCTAGCCTTGGGGGGTGGCCCGGTGCCCTGCCTTGGCAGGTTTCCTCACCAGCCCTACCGGGCTTCGGCCCTGGCCAATGGCCATATATGGGCCATGGGGTGCAGGGAACTGTCCCCATGCAAGGGTCAGGTGGGCCGGCCGGCTCTTTACCCATGGTTAATGTAGACACCTTACTGGCCCGTATTGCGGCCTTAGAGGAGTCTTTGGCCCGGGCCAGTCAGGCAGGTGCCCCTTTCGGGGTACCTTTTGAGGCGCTATCGGCAGCAGGACAACGGCCGGCGGGGAGGGTTGAGCTGCTGCAGGCGGGTGGCGCGGCTCCGGCCACTGCCTCGCAGCTCCCCAGCCAGCAACCTGGTGCGGGTCAAGCCCCGGTGATGAGCTCTACATCGGTCGTGAGCTCCGACGCCCCCAGTGGGCCAGAACCCCCGGTGGGGGCGGCCCGCGGGGGTGCAGCATGTGAGTATATGGTGCAAACGAGTACATCCACACACATTCCCAATATAGGGGGGACCTTTCAGTGGCCTTGGCCTCGCGCGGGTGGTGCAGGGGCTACGCCGCTGGCGACCCACCCGGCGACAACTACTGCCACCATGCCCGCTGGGGTGGGCCTCGGTTCTTACACTGCTGGGAACGTACTTGGGGTGGCAGGGTTAACTCAGGCCCCTTTGGGTAGGCCAGCTATCCCCTTTTCGGCTTTGCCGACGGCAGGGTATTCCTTGCCACTGGGTGATCACTTGGCACAGGCTACCAGAGAAAAGATATGGCGAGGGGAGTACGTAGATATCTTCTCACTCCTGAACAGAGAGCCCACCAAGGAAGAAAGGGAGGGTCAGGATGAGAAGGACAGGGAGCAGGCACGCCGCCGTAAGCCGCCGCGTACCTGGGCTAACTGGCTCCCCGCTTATTTGATATACATGGCGGTATATTTGAGGGCGCGGCCGGATCTAGCTATTCCCATGGTCCAATATTTGGACAACATATATAGGGCGATGGTAGATTTCCCGGGCCCCTCATGGCTAGCATATGATGAGGAATTCCGTATGAGGATTCCCCTACACCCTGAGATGAGATGGGATGAGCCGTGCCAGAGACTGTGGCTCTTGTATATGACACCCACACGTCCTGCCCCGGGGGATAGATACCATTGTGGACATGCAGTCCAGCGAGCAGCTCCAGCGCAGGGTACCCGCCAACTGGCGGGGCAGGGGGTTCCAGCCCGCCTGCTGTGCTGGACTTTCTCGTCCAATGGTTCCTGCGGTCGGAAGAACTGCAGGTATAAGCATGAGTGTCCCACATGTTCTGGTCCCCACGCAGCCTCTGCTTGTCCCAAGCCTGGGGGGGCGCGAGGCAGAGGGAGGGGTGGACAGTGGGCTGGCAAGCCTGCCACGGATGGAACTAGTTCTCCGAAAGGCCCCCTCCCCAATTAAGGTGGACATGCTGGAGCGCTGGCTCGCATCGTACCCAAGGGGAGAGGACAGAGAGTATCTCATCCAAGGTTTTAAGCAAGGATTTCGTATCCCTTTTATGGGTGATAGATCCCCTCAGGATGCTCCCAACCTTTTATCCCTCAGAGGAAGGGAGGAGGTAGCCGAGGCCAGCATTAAAAAGGAATTAGACGCGGGCAGGGTCGCCGGACCTTTTCCCGCACCCCCTTTTCCCAACCTTAAGGTTTCGCCATTGGGTTTGGTTCCCAAAAAGTCCCTAGGTGAGTTTCGCCTTATTCATCATTTGTCCTACCCAGCCGGCCGATCGGTCAACGATGCGATACCTGATGACCTTTGTTCGGTCAGGTATACATCGTTCGACCATGCGCTGCGCATGGTGCGCTCGTGTGGCCCGGGTGCCTTGCTGGCCAAGTGCGACATTAAGTCAGCTTTTCGCCTCTTGCCGGTGCACCCGGGCGACTTTGAATTGCTGGGTTTCAAGTTTAGAGGGGAGTATTATTTTGATAAGGCCATGCCTTTTGGCTGCTCCATATCATGCTCGGCTTTCGAGCGTTTTAGTACCTTCCTAGAGTGGGCTTTCGTCCGCAGGTCAGGGTCCCGGTCTGTAGCCCATTACCTGGATGACTTTTTATTCGGGGGTGAACGGGGCTGGGACACGTGTGCACGTCTCCTCAATACATTTCAGACGCTAATGCAGGAACTTGGTGTCCCTTTAGCGCCCGAAAAGACCGAGGGCCCGTCGACCGAACTAGTATTCCTGGGGGTTGAGATTGATACAGTAGTACAGGCTTCTAGGTTACCGGGTGATAAGGTGTCCAGGATAGTGACCCTTATCTCGGAATTGCTGGCCAAGCGTAAGGCATCCCTGAGGGAACTGCAGGTGCTACATGGGCACCTCAATTTTGCCTGCAGGGTGGTCGCACCGGGCAGGGCTTTCGCCCGGCGCTTATGCGACGCCATGGCAGGGTTATCCAGGCCCCACCACAGAGTCAGGCTTACCCGGGGTATCAGGGCAGACATGTTAGTCTGGTTGCAATTCCTGAGGGAGTTCAACGGGGTCTCATTTTGGAGGTCTGACCTCCTGGCATCCCCCAATTTCCAGATCCAGTCTGATGCCTCAGGATCCCTGGGTTATGGGATGTACTTCAATGGGAAGTGGGCCTATGGTGGGTGGCCACCGGCATGGGCAGGCACAGGTCGCCTGCGGGATCTCACATACCTGGAATTTTTTCCCATTCTCGGGGCTTTGATGCTATGGGGCGAACAGTGGGCTAATTCGGTGGTGCATTTCTGGTGCGACAATGCTGCTGTTGTACACATTGTCAATGCACAGACTTCTAAATCGCCCAGAGTCATGGATCTAGTGCGCCATTTTGTGCTGCGCTGCCTGCGCCTCAACGTCTTGTTCAGGGCCAGGCATGTCCCAGGGGTTAATAACGATATTGCTGACGCTTTGTCCCGCCTGCAGATCTCCCGGTTCCGCGCCTTGGCCCCGGATGCGGAGGAATTTCCCTCGCCACTCCCGGACGAGATGTGGACTATTGGCAAGGAGAGGTGAACCGGGCGATTGGCCTGTCACTAGCGCCACGCACGCGTAAGGCGTATCAACAAGCATTCAATTTGTATAGGGCTTTTGCTACTCAATTTCAATTGCCAGAGACCTGGCCTATCCCGGTGGACCATGTTCTGCGGTTCATGGTTCACCTGCATGCACAGGGCCTTGCACCTCGCACCATAGCATCCAAGCTCTCGGCGTTGGCTTTTATGGCCAAAGTAGGGGGTCATGTGGATACCACCTCTGACTTCCGTGTGAGACACGTTTTGGAGGGGTGGGTGCGCGAGCGCGGGCGTTGCCCGGACGACCGGCACCCTATTTCCCCAGGGGTTCTTACCCAGTTGGCCCGGGGCTGGCCAGGCCTCTGTTTTGATCATTATGAGGCAGCCCTTTTTCATGCAGCCACAACGGTGGCATTTTTTGGAGCGCTCCGCATCAGCGAACTCGTGATGCTGTCTAAGGCGGATGCAAGTGGTAGGGCACTGGAACTCGGAGATGTATATGTTGCCAAAGACTGGGCCCAGTTGAGGATTCGCTCCTCCAAAACAGATCAGCATGGCGTAGGCAGTGGAGTAAGACTGCTACGGTGTTCTTTGGCAGACATCTGTCCGGTTGGTGCCCTACAGGAATACCTGGCACTGCGTGGCATCCACCACGGCCCGTTTTTCTGTCACCAAGATGGGTCTCCCCTTACTAAATTTCAGTTTTGGAAGGTGACAGCCAGAGCCCTCACCAGGGTGGGCCTACCAGGTGCCCGTTATGGCACACATTCGTTCCGTATTGGCGCAGCCTCTACAGCAGCTGCTTTTGGGTACTCTGGGGCTGACATACGTAGCATGGGGAGGTGGGGCTCACAATGTTTTCAGTTTTATGTGCGCCCACTCCCGCCATGAGTACCAATCCAGTCACCTTACCTTCCTTTTTCTCAATTTTCTTACAGACCCTGGGTGTCGTATTACACCGGTGACAGTATGGCTGGTGGGCCACAGCTATGTGCTCAGGGCAGCGCGTTACGCTGCGGCGACAGAGTGGGGACCCCGACTGGGACTGGGTGACCACGCCAGTCTCTCATGGCACGGTAAGCCTGGGATGTTATGGCGGGAGCTGCGGCCTTTCCTTTTTTCTGGCCTGGGGGCTGACCCGCCTGACATTCTAATCATCCACCTGGGGGGCAATGATTTGGGCCAGGTCACCGGCTTATCGCTCAAGCATGCGATTTGCGAGGACCTCGCCTACTTGCATTATGTCTGGCCTGCCACAGCCCTGGTTTGGTCGGACATTGTTCCGCGCCACTCTTACAGAGGGGGCGTTAACCTCCTGGCCCTTGACCGAGCTAGGCGCGCGGTCAATAAGGCAGTGGCGCGGTTTCTCACCACCAGGGCTTGGGGACGGGTTAGTCATCACCCCGATATTAGTCTACAAAATTGTGACTTGTATGCAGGGGATGGGGTCCATCTGTCGCGAGGAGGTATGGACCTCCTGTTGGGTGACTGGCGAGCAGGCCTGTTGACCGAGCTGACGGTCTGGGGGGGGGCGTCAGGTCTTCTGTGAAGCCCCTCCGTGTGGCGGGTAGCACTGGTAAGGTAAACAGTATGACCCACAAGTATCCGGCAGGTTCGCAATTGACTGGACAACACTAGACAGGAATAAAGTAGTTAAACGTTGTCCGGTCAACGACGAACCAGGCGATGGGGTGATGATGATTGCTAACCAGCATGCATCACCCCTGTGATTTCACGGATACGCGTCAGAGGGTGGGGTCATGAGTTAGTTATTGACTACGGTCAACAATTTGTTTGTTGTTAACAAACAAATTGATACAAATCGATACATTGTAACCAATTGCCGTTGGCAATTTTGGGGTGGTACCTTACCAGTGTTACTTCGGCCTGCTTGCCTTAGGAATTATGATTGGTCGTTTTACCAATACAAATTTATAATTCGGACTAGGGCATTGAATCAATAAATGTGGCCCTTTGCTGTTATCCACTTTCAATGTTGTCTGTGTCCGTTATTGGGGGGGTGCGCCTGCAATGCAAGCGCGGCGCCAAAATGGCCGCCGCGCCCTTTGCGGGCCCCCCCCACAGGACAGAGAATCCGGGTAGTTAGGGGCGTGGCCAGCTCCCTTATAAAAGGGGCGGCCACGAGGCAGCCGAGCTGCCATTTTGCCTCAGCGACGGAGCGGAGAAGTTTTTTCCCCTCCACCCCCTCCCTAGTTAACAGTGTGATTATGGTCGCTTCGGGGCCGGGTGGGAATTTTTGGTTGGGACCCATATTGGCTTCGGGTCCTGGCTTTTTTGCCCATCCCACACTGTTGCTATGGTTTGATATAGGGGTCTTTCTTCGTTCCTACTGTTGACTTTGGTCACATGGGCGGGTAGCACTGGTAAGGTAAACAGTATGACCCACAAGTATCCGGCAGGTTCGCAATTGACTGGACAACACTAGACAGGAATAAAGTAGTTAAACGTTGTCCGGTCAACGACGAACCAGGCGATGGGGTGATGATGATTGCTAACCAGCATGCATCACCCCTGTGATTTCACGGATACGCGTCAGAGGGTGGGGTCATGAGTTAGTTATTGACTACGGTCAACAATTTGTTTGTTGTTAACAAACAAATTGATACAAATCGATACATTGTAACCAATTGCCGTTGGCAATTTTGGGGTGGTACCTTACCAGTGTTACTTCGGCCTGCTTGCCTTAGGAATTATGATTGGTCGTTTTACCAATACAAATTTATAATTCGGACTAGGGCATTGAATCAATAAATGTGGCCCTTTGCTGTTATCCACTTTCAATGTTGTCTGTGTCCGTTATTGGGGGGGTGCGCCTGCAATGGACTTTTTATGTAAGTAGGAGTTTTACTGTAGTTCAATTTCCCACTGTGCCTCCTAGGTGAAGAGCCATCCTATACAGCCATGGGTAAGCTGTACAGTCCTACGGCACCCTTAAACAATGGAAATGGTAAATTAGTTCTGATAACTCTCTACCTAGAAAACCCTAGAAAGGGTTGCCATAAGTCAGAATTGACTTGATGGAATGCAATTTTTATTTTTATTAGCTATCATTAGTGCCATAAATGGAAAAGACAGGCATGATTATACGACAGTTTCATGTCTTGTGCAATGGTTCTTCTTTGATTTAAGTGATTGATCAGTATTCACCACATTATTTCCTTAATAAATGATTTATAGTGATACAGATTATGAAAAGCTTACCTCTACAGCACCATCATGCCAAATTCCTAATATTGTTAGAAGGCACTAAAATCTTTGTCCTCATTAAGCTTGTGACACAAATGTGTGAGGAATGCTCAGCATTTGCCCCAATGTAAGAATGTGCTGACCTTAAAAGCTATTGAAAGTGACACTGATCTTCGTTTCCCCATATGGCAGGGGTGCCCAAACTATGGGCCGTACGGATGTGTTTTACTTCTGCTTCCAGGAGCAATGAGGGCTTTGCGGCCAGATGAATTGATGATCCAGCCCCCGGGCCATAGTGACCAGCCCCCTGAACCATGTGACCAGCCTATGGCCCAAAAAGTTTGGGCACCCCGCCCTACAGCATGTCTAGTGGCTTTCCATACTTAAAACTATCCCTTTGCCAGTCACTACACTCCAATGATGGGTATGTATTTGGTGCTCATACATCAGCCATTATTTAGCATATATCAACTTATTTTTGTGTTGTATGGTGTTTTATTTATTTATTTATTTATTTATATCAAATCTTATGGGATAAAATATATGGAAGTGTTACAAATACAGCAGTTTAAAAATGGATTTCTGGAGCAAATGTCTGGCAATGATATACAGTCCCATCCCCTGTCCAAACATCCCTGCTCCTCAGCCCTCTCTTACGTCTTTCATTGTGTTGGTAATAAAGAACTCAAGCAACAGTACCCTTTGGGACTGACTTCTCATCACTTCTCTTGAACTCTAGCTCAGCATTCAGCCAAGGCATGTGAAGTTAATTACTCCGGGCACTGGGGCTTTAAACAGAAGAATGACCCTATTTGCAGTTCCATGTAATGTGTATCATGGTACAGTGAACTCTTTCACTGCCTACACATTGCACACTCAGTGACTCTGAATAGAGTAATAATTCTGGCTCTCTAGAGGAAAGTCTGACTGTCATCTAATTTTCACAGGGACACTTGTCTTCCCAGGTATCCATTCAATGGCTGCTGCTGACACCATTCCATATTCAGTCACTGTCACCCTTCCAGCTGAAATATCATCAGCATTCAGAGGATGTGATTTTGAAAAAAAACAAATCCATTTTCCACCATTCTAAAAGTCCACCTGAGCAGCTTTTGATTCCCTTTAGTAAACTGAAAACAAGGAACGTGTAAGCAGTACACTCCACTTCAGTGGGACACAGTGGGACATAGTGTAAATTATACTATAAGAAGTCTTTCCCAAAGAGTCAAGCTGAAAAATATACATTGAGACGAAAAAAGAGTGTGATGCTCAAAGCCAACCTAAGAATGAGAAAATATTTTATATGTTTCATTTTTAGATAAGAACTCTTTCAGTAAAAAAATAAAAAAATAAAATAAATTTCATATAAAAGAACTTTGGTGTCTGGCCAGGTTATCCTGCTATGATAATAGAGTACACCCATGATGGCAAACCTTGGCACTCCAGATGTTCTTGGACTTCAATTCTCAGAAGCCCAAGCCCCAGTGAATTCACATGAATGGGGTTTACTGTGATTAATCCGGCCCATGCTGCCCTTGTTGCTCCTGGAAGCGGAAGTAAAACATGCCCGTACGGGCGCATTTTACTTCCACTTCTGGGAGTGTCGAGCACGGCGTGGGCCGGATGAATTGCAGTAAACCCCTTCATGTGGATTCATGGGGGCTTGGCCTTCTGGGAATTGAAGTCCAAGAACATCTGGAGTGCCAAGGTTCACCATCATGGGAGTAGACCATACTGCCAGTGACTCAAAACTGAGTGTCAGGTGGCGGTTAACTAACTTGACAACCCTGAGGACTAACAGCTTGGGTGCCGAAGTACACAGGAAAGTGTGATCATCCCCAAGTGGATTAAATCCCACTTGAATCCATCTTGATGAAGGGCAGCAGTACTGGCCTTTGTGTGCCAAAAGGGCTCAGGACCAGAAAGTGACTCACAGAACTAGATCAGTGAAATAGGTGTCTTGCTGCAATGCGGTAGGCAGATGAAGGCCAGTGCATTATATTCCCAGGACAGTCTTCATGACTGATCACCATGATGATTGCCAATATTCAGATTCAGCTACGGCAGAACAGGAAGAAAAATATAAAAGTTCTTGGGCTTTCAAATGTTTACTTTATTTTTAAAAGGGACATCAGAGGAAGCAAAACTGAGATATTTGCCAATGGGTTCTGAGTACACAGATATTACAACTCTATATTTAAGACATGCTGGGAATGGCTAGTAGACATACTCAGAATTCACACTCATTTGAATATATTGAAATAGAGATCTAGTATCCAATGTAAGAGATTGAGTATTCAATGTAGGTGAAATTATGCTTCCTTTGCACATTATGTGAGAAGCTTTTGCTATTTTTATTTTCCTACCTACATCAACACCAATTATATGAAACACCCCCCACCCCCAAAATTGGAACTCTTAATGGATATTTGAGCCTTGTCACCATGCTCAATTTCAATCCCCTGGATTATTATGGTTCATTAACAGGTTTGGGAAAAGCTTGAATAAAGTTAGGTTCAGCTAATTCAACATTAGTGAAGCTTGTTTAGTGAAGCAATGTCTTAAAAATGAAACCTTTTCCAGTCAATGAGTCTAAGAGTTGAGCTAGTTCAAAAGCAAACATTCTTTTCTTTATAACCTTGAGAATCTTCCTCACTTATTCCGGTTAAGTACTCACAACCCTGGTAAAATGTGTGTGTGTGTGTGTGTGTGTGTGTGTGTGCGTACGCACACAGCATTTCCTCAAGCTTTTACAGTTCTGAAAAGCAACTGTCAATTTCCATGAAAAACACCCTTGCAGAAAGCTCTACTTTCCTGAAAGCTCTCAAAGCCACTTGTTTCCTCCCTCAATCCTTTCCTAACAAAAAATGTTAAAAGTTCAAGGCAAACAACCATGAAGGTGACATTTGAAAAAAATGTAGGAGGTGAGATCTGGAATACTTTCACCTGAGTTGACAGCCTGATGCAGGAACTTTCAATTGACCTATACTAAACACCCAAGGTTCCCTGATAGGATCCATTAGGTTACTGGCATGTTTATTTGTAGTGCAATTCACCGAGAACAAAACAAGAGAGGCTTTGTAAATCCTGTAGAGCAATTATTGCTTTTAATTCAAGACTTGTAGCTCAAAATGTCACTAGCTATAACTCTGTATTCTTCAATTCTTTATCCCACAGGGGCATGTTAAAATGATATCTTGATTCCTTTCCTGAATACAAAAAGACTAGGGAGTAGCCACTGATTCAAAGAGAGAACATTGCAGAATTTACACAGGATATAGCAGAAAGCCAATTCCTGTGTAAGTTGGACTTTCTTCAAAAGGGCCTGCTGGTCTCCTGCTTGTTTTCTGGAGAAGGATGAGATAGGTGATTGTTGAATATGAAATATGAGGTCACAGCTTTAATGTCAACATTATATAAACAATGAAGATTAGCCATGTGATCCTTATTCAAATTGTAAAGAATGCAAAAGATGCCTGAAGAAGTGGTCTTGAACCATGAAAGCTCACAAAACATTTTCTTTTTCTTAGTGATCCAGTAAAAGTATCACCTGCCTCTGCATCTTTTGCATTCTTGACAATTATATAAACAAATACAAGTATATCCCAGAAGAGTAAGGGGAAGAACCAACATGGCAACCCTACATAATTACCCCAAACATCATAAGGCAGGTGTGACCAAACTTTTTGGGCTACAGGCCGGTCATGTGGTTCAGCGAGCCAGTCACATGGTTCCTCCCACAGGAAGTGGAAGTAAAATGTGCCTTGCAATCTGTTTTGCAACAGGATAAAATAGATTTTTAGGTTGCCATTTTCTCTGCTTAAACCAGGGATGCCCAAACTATGGCCCAGGGACTAGATCTGGTGCCGGACACCAATATACCCAGCCCGCACCATCCTTGCCACTCCTGGAAGTGGAAGTAAAATGTGCCTGTACGGGTGTGTTTTACTTCCACTTCCAGAAGCGGCAAGGGTGGTACAGGCCAGATGAATTGGTGTCAGGGACTGGATCCAGCACCTGGGCTGTAGTTTGGGTACCCCTTCCATAATGCAAGTAGCTCTAGCTGGTTAGGATTTCTTCTCAAACCTCTGTTGTCACAATCTGTAAGTGACTAGACAAAGGAGCCAGGGTTCACTTTCCTTAGAGGGGACCATGCTCCTGGTTCTTGAATCTGGTTTTCCCAGTGAGTTTGAACACTTCCCTTCTCCAGCCTCACTTTCACATTTGCAAGCTCTAACAACTAAAACTGCATAGGATTAAAAGCAAAGCAAGGAAAACATTGTTAAACAAGGCTACCATATTATTTTTGAAAGAAAACATGTTAAAAAGCATACCACAAGGATGTGTGTGTGTGTGTGTGTGGGGGGAAATCCCTGCCCAGCCCCAAGAAGAGTTCTTTCTTTATTCGTGTCAGAGGCACCACCAGCATATAATAACACACAAAGCTAAAATTAACACTTCTAAAAACAAAATAGAATTAAAAAGATGTTATCTTGGGAGCTGCCATCTTTGGTTCTGAGTGGGGCAGTGTTGCCTCAGACAGACCCGGTGCGTAATTTGGGGGTCCTCCTGGACTCACAGCTACTACTCAAAGAGCAGGTGGCAGCCATGGCCAGGAGGGCCTTTGCACAGCTTCGTGTCATCTATCCTGGACCGGGACTCTTTGCTCACGGTCACTCACACTCTGGTCACCTCCAGATTGGATTATTGTAATGCGCTCTACATGGGGCTGCCCTTGATGTCCATTTGGAGGCTACAGCTAGTCCAGAATGCGGCTGCTCGGGTGGTGATGGGGTGTGGGCGTTATACCCGTGCCTCACCACTGCTTCGGGAGCTGCACTGGTTGCCAGTATGCCTCCGGGTGCAATTCAAGGTGCTGGTTTTGACCTTTAAAGCCCTTCATGGCAATGGGAAATATAAGAAAACAAGGCAGGACGGAGCAGAGAATCAAAGACGAAAGAGAAATTCCATCCAACAAAATTCTTTACTTCAGAAAAATAAATGCCTCACTGGCTGAGAGAAAACGAAACTCTCCAGTTTACAGCTTTTCGAAAATCTTCCACTGGTTTTCTACAACAATACAACGTAATGATATTTACAATAGTGGTTATGATCAATGACTGCGCCTCTTGTGTCCCATTATCTTGATCATAACCATAAAGAGGATGACTTAAAATTTATTGCATTGGAAAAGGTACTTCCCAATATGTATGACAAGATGGATAAGAACAATAGATTATTACAGAGGGAAGCCCACTTCATACATTTATTCAAATTACTAGCACCATTAGGATTAAATTCGGATCAGGATCTTAGCTGCTTCTTGTAAATGATACACTGTTGCCTTAAGAATATTCAGTGTCTCCTAGCATGATTACACCTGGCCTTGGTAGAGTGAAAATATAAGCAGTCTTCCGGACTGCCTTAATAACGTCTAAGGCTATCATAACTCTACCACAAAGCCTGACGCGAATAAAATAAAGAATTAAATAAAGAATTGCTGTTTCTTTGATATTACACCTTGAGGTAAGCCATATTTATTCGATTGTAACATGCTTGTATAATTGTAAATTGTATAAAAATGTGTATAAAACTTGTAATACGTGTATATAACATTTTTCAACTGTGAGCCTTACACTATTGTAAATATCATTATGTTGTATTGTTGTAGAAAACCAGTGGAAGATTTTCGAAAAGCTGCAAACCGGAGAGCTTCGTTTTCTCTCAGCCAGTGAGGCATTTATTTTTCTGAAGTAAAGAATTTTGTTGGATGGAATTTCTCTTTCGTCTTTGCTTCATGGCAATGGGCCGGGATACCTAAGAGACCGCATCACCCCAAGGTGTCTTACCCATCCTACAAGGGCAGACCGGAGGGAATTGGTTATGGTCCCTGCAGCAAAAGAAGCCCATCTTGCTGGGACCAGGAGGAGGGCCTTCTCCATGTCAGCCCCGGCCCTTTGAAACCTCTTGCCCCTCGTACTATGCCTCCAGGCGGAGCTGCTCCCCTTTAGAAAACAACTGAAAACCTGGCTATTTCAGGGGGCATGGGGCATGGATGCATCAACTTCCCAGTCCCGCTGGCGTATTTAGCCTATACTGGCTTTTCCTGATATTTTTTTGTTTTTTAATGTGTGGGGAGGGGAGGGTTTTTAGGTGGTTTTAAATTGTTTTAATGGGCTTTGTTAAATTGTTTTATTGTTGTTTTTGATTATGTTGTGAGCCACTTGGAGTCGCTCTCAAGTTAGGGAAGAGGGATAGAAATTTATTTAAATAAATAAATAAATAAAAAGGGCTAGATGATATCTGCCCAATATCGGGCCACATCAACAGCATTTCCTCTTGCCAACATAAGGTCCTCTTCAGCGCACATTGAGGGGCATTGTATGAAATGTATCATATGGGAGATAGTTTGTACTTCTCTGCATTCACACAGGATGTCATCTAGAGGGAAACCCCAGTTTCTCAGATTAGCCTTTGTTCTTTCTACCTCAGCATGAAGTCTGTTTAAAGCTTTAAATAGATATCTAAACGAATGTACAAGAGGTAGGTAGGTTACAATGGCCCACAAAATGGCCATCCTCCTTTTTAGCAGGCCCTTAATAGGCTTGCAAAAGTTCCATGAAATCCAGCGCACATGTGAAATGCTGGCACAAAGCAACTATCTGACCACCCCTGGATCTCCAACCTCGGAATCTTGTGGCAACCAGGGTTTCTTTGCCAGAGGTCTGGTGCTGATCTTGGAGGCCATCATAGCAACTTACCAACTCAATCTCCTCTACAGAGCAGTTGGTGGATGTAATTGTTCTGTTTCACTGAGGTTCCTGAGAGTCTCATAAAATGAAATGAATTTATAGATGACTATGAACTACTACAGTGCCATGAACTAACCAACTTTCAGCCAGTTACATTTTGCACCACTCAAAGCTTCCAATTGTTCTTTGAATACATTTCAGCAATCTCACTATGATGTAACCAAGTCACAAAGAACTCTTGCCAGTCATTAATGGTTGCAAGTGGGGCACAAAACATACTTGTGCAAATGATTTTCACACTACTGTTCCCTCAATGATCCATTAACTTTATAAAAATTGAGAGCACCCTACATAGGGATGCCATCTAGGGTATCAAGGTATAGCTCTGATATATATCTCCAGGAAGGGAGGGAAATGGCAGGGCAGGTTACACTAGAAAAGAAATGCTTTCCTGTGTGTGAGAGAGATAATTTTGAAGCTTCTCTACCATTTCCTGCTCCTGCTCATCGATTCTGTGGATCTAGCAATAGCTTGTGAATCCACATCGAACACTCTAATACTCATTGCAGTACACCAAGAGAGAGCAGATACATGCCATTGGAGCAAGACAGGGAGTAGAGTGCTTAGGTAATGATTTCGCTTGCTCAAAAGCCAGTTGTGTCCAACTCTAGGGTTCAGTGCTTATCTCTGTTTCAAAGCTGAAGAACCAGTGCTGTCTGCTTCTGCAGACATTTCAGTGTTCATATGGCAGGCATGACTAGACACCAGAGTGCACGGAACGCTGTTTACCTTCCCACCGAAGTGGTCCCTATTTATCTACTTGCAATTTCTTGCTTTCGAACTGCTAGGTTGGCAGGGGCTGGGACAGAGACGGGTGCTTACTCCGTTGTGCAGTATTCGGGAATCGAACTGCTGACCTCCCGCCTTCCAGTCAGCCACTGCAGTGCTACATTCCTAAATATGAGCTTCCATCTTGCACATACCTTGACAACAGTGCTGCAGAGCTGTGGGCTGCTGATAAGACTACACAACACCCAATGTAGGTCTTGTAAAATCACCCCATCTGTCATGTGGTTGTAGGTCAAGCTGCGCTGGAATGGCAGCAAGAACTGCAACTTCTGGGTGGATTTTGGTACCATGAGAGTAACCCAAAATGTGTTTTGCCTTTAGGCTATGTTTTGCTATTATTACCTAGTTCAATTACTTTATTACGATCCATGACCAGCACAGTAAAATGAGAGATAAAAGGTGGGGTTTTTTAAATTTAAATGCTTAAAATGTAGTTAAAATACATTATTTTAAAAACATATCCATTCGGAGATAAAAGAAAGAATAAAATCAGTTTATTACCTAGTTTGCTAGGCTTTACCCAAATTATGATCCTATTTACTTGCATCCCAATCATTCGTTCCCTCAAATCACCTGGCTTAGAAATAATTCCATTTTCCTTCTAAGCCCTGCTGGCCTCATCTCTGTTACTTCACAAGAATCTTCGACTACGACATCATAGGGGACTATCCTCTTATCTCGGTTTCTGGCCTTCAAAATCTCAGGGAATAGAATGCTATTGAAAAGCTGATTTACCCAGAAAGCAGAAGAAATTCCAAACTAAAGGAGTTAAGAGTCACTCTCAGCACCTATGTAAGTCCCATTGATCCAGTAGAGGTACTCTAGTTGGGACTATCAATTGAATGTAGTCTGCTGTATTACTTATGGTAGGCTGGTGAAACAGCTTAGTGACTTAGATATCTGGCCATGAAGCCAGAGGTGGGAAGTTTGATTCCACTCTGCCTCCTAGGAGAAGAGCCAGCCTGTATAGCCACAGGCAACCTACACAATCCCAGGGTGCCCCCAGAAGAAAGGAATAGTAAACCACTTCTAAGGATTCTCTACCTTGAAAAAAACTCTGGAAAAGGTTGCCATAAGTTGGAATTGATTTGACCATGCACAATTATTTCTTTTGGTAGTAAAATGTAATATATGTTTAAACAAACAAACAATAGTTAAATAAAAAGACAACTATTTTATTTACATGTAATCACCCCAGTGATAAAAAGTTGTAGGGCTCCAAGGCTTATCCATAATTAAATTTCTTTAGAAGGAGGACAGTGGTGTTTCTTTCAACTTTTTCTTCAGTCTTTAACATACACACATTAGCATTCCAGATTCCAATTCCACTTCAGTTATTCAGCTATTGGGTTTCCTGCAGAGATCAATGTTGGCTCTCTGACTCCTTTACAGATACAATTCCATCATTATTTTTCCTCCTACATTTGCCCCTTCCCCTCATCTGGTTGCAGAGATGACTCATCTCCTATGCTTTGGACCATTGAAATATATCACCACAATGTTACCAGCTATCAACTGTCTTTTTGTCAGATCTTAACAAGTATTGCCTTAGGGCATATCCACATTAATAGTTCTTGGTAGGGAAATGGTACAGTAAGAAATTAGAAACTTGCAGAGGATCCTGAATCTGTTTTTGGTTTTAAGCACTAGGTTGTAAGGTATTTTTGGAAGATAATGAAGTCCAATCTTGATACTATTTAAAATATTTCTAGCCACTTTTCCCAGTCAAATCCCTCAAGATAGCTTCCAAAATGAAAATCAGTACCATAGTGTTAAAATTAAGTATAAAATTTTTTGTTGTTCTTGTTGAGTATCATCAAGTCATCTCTGACTTGTGGCAACCTTATGTATGACTGACCTCTAAAATATTCTGTCTTTAACCACTCTACTCAGCTCTTGTAAAATTATGTCTGTCACATCATTTATGGATTCATTCCACTTCATATTTTGGTCTTCCTCTTTTCTGCTGCCTTCAAATTTTCCTAACATTGTTGTCTTTCCTAGCAAGTCTTGTCTTCTCATGATATGCCCAAAGTACCACACTATCAGTTTCACCATTTTTGCCTCTTGGGAGAGTTCAGGCTTGATTTGATCTAGAACACTCAAATTTGTCTTTCTGACAATCCAGAGTATCCTAGAAGCTCTGCTTTGACACCATATTTCTGATGAATAAAATATTTTCCTTGTTAGGTTTCTTCACTGTCAAATTTTCATATCCATACATAGTAACTGGAAATAAAAGCACATTGAAGATCTTGGTTTTGAGTGTCAGTAAGACATCCTTATACTGAATGGGCTTCTCTAGTGCCTTCATAGCTGCCCTCCCAAGTCTCAGTCTTCTTCTGATTTCTTGGCTGCAGTTTGATGACTGAAGCAAGGTATACCAATGCATGAACTACCCAGCTGTCTGCCTGTCACATTCAACGATGCCAATTTCTTCCTTGTCAACATTATTATGCAGTTCTTCTGTAGTCATGATTTTTGTCCTAATAAATCAAAATAATTTATATTAACAACCAGTCAATGGAAATAGCATATTGCAATTCATGCATCAACATTGAATTCTTTCTTTTCTTTTCTTAATATGCGCTCAAAATCTAAAGTTTAAAAATAAAATTAAAAGCTGTTTTACATATAAGAAGGATAAATTTCATGCCCCTCTGTAAAGAGTACTAAGTTAATCTTCATTATAACTCTCCAAATAGAAAAGGTTAGTTCCCTTTATATATATATATAAAGGATGGTTTGTGGAGGGAAAGCATGGCCAACAGGGGGCCCTACACCCCACAGAATTAGAAGAACAGATTATACATTGGATAGCGTGAGGAGACAGAATGGTCGTGCACAGAGGCTTTGAGCTGTGCCGCCCACCAGTCACTGTCGCCGTGCATGTGTGTGCACTGCCTTCACAAACAACAGGCAATGGGGCAGAAGTGGTGGGCAAGCCAGTGGCAGGGACGGTGCCATTTGAGGCCGTGCAGAAAACAAAGGAGATGCCGCAAGTATGGACGGTGTGCTGCCTGATGCCATGGTCATGAGGCTGATGGGGGGCCTGATGCCCCCCCCAAAATGGGAATGGCGGAAAGCCCATGCGCACGGTGTGACAAAGAGACAGGTACAGTGGGCACCCAGACAGGTACTATGGGCGCGGAACAGAGACAGGTACGCGTGAGCCGGAACAGGGTCCCCCAACATGCCAGGAGTCGGGCGTGGCCGCCATTGTTCAGGTGCCGAGTATGGGACCAGACACACCCCATCCAGCCCACAGCACCAACAACATGGGGCCACACTAGTGCCCCTTCCTTGCACTCCACCACAACCCCGGGAGGTAAGACACCCCCCCAACACCCCCGGGCAAAGCCAGGCACTCAGCTAGTATCCTATAAATGTGCCTGGATTGTAAGACTCAGAAATCTGAGTTAAGGTAGCCATGCATGTGTTATTTTTGTGAGTTACGAGTTTAAGATCATCAGGAGCCTTGATTTTGGGAATCGCTGCTCTATAAGCCAATTGGCTACTGTTGTACAGTTCTGTAGCACAACATTGTGAGAAGCTTGTGCTGCAAAAAAAAAAAAAAAAACCACTGGCCTCATTAAAAGGTGCCCAGAATGTTGTTGGTCTCTCTGATCCCAGACAATTATTGAGCTTGTTATAAGCCCATTCTTATTGCACCCAAAATTGATGAACTACACTACCCCACAAATGGGGGTGGGGGTGGGGAATACTAATTTCATTCTGTCAGCTCTTTGAGGCTGATTTTAATAATAGTATACCACTTCTGTATTTCTTTACTATACTTCTGTAGTACACTTCTTTAGTATAGCACTATAAGCTTTCTCAGAAGTGTACTGCAGTGTGCTTCCCATCTGAAGGACTTCTGATGATATTAGGACAGTGGTGGTGAACCTTGGCACTCCAGCTGTTCTTGAACTTCAATTCATACTTGTCAAGTTTTGGACATGAAAATGAGGGCAATTTTGGGCTACATCCCACTCCCCACCAGGCAACACCCCACCCCCTCTCCACCAGGCCAAACCCCTCCTCCCCAAAATCCAGGCACATCCAAGAGCCTAGAAGAAGAGGAGCCACCAGAACCAGGGAGGAGTGGTGGACTCCCTCAGATTGAGGAAGAACCACCCCCCTAGGCACTCCCCTTAGCACCACGGCTGCCCCTCATGGGGAAGAAGGCAGCAGGCCAGCCTTACTGTGATAATTCTATTTTAAATCTCTTTCCCCATTTTCTGCTGCGACAGCATTTCATATTATGGTGATTTTTCATGGAACTGTTTTTTACACTTATATCAGTTAATTGTCTACTGTCTTAGCCTTGTGTACCTCAATTTCATTTTTTAAAACTCTGTGTTTAAGACAAAACCACAGAAATATCCTCTTTATGTTGTATGTAAATGTACTTGAAGCCAATTGGCTCATTGTCTCTTCCCTTTAACACCCTCTTTCCCAGGATAGTGAAGAGATAATGAGCCAATCAGCTTCAAGTATAATTGCATACAACATAAAGAAGATATTTCTGTGGTTTTGTCTTAAACACAGAGTTTTAAAAAATGAAATTGAGGTACACAAGGCTAAGACAGTAGACAATTAACTGATATAAGTGTAAAAAACAGTTCCAAGAAAAATCACCATAATATGAAATGCTGTCACTGCAGAAAAATGGGGAAAGAGAGTTAAAATAGAATTATTACAGTAAGGCTGGCCTGCTGCCTTCTTCCCCATGAGGGGCAGCAGTAGTGCTACGGGCAGTGCCTAGGGGTGCTTCCTGCTCCACCAGGGGGAGCCCAACACTCCTCTCCAGCTCTGATATGAGGAACATACCTCATAAAGATATATTAATAATACAATAAAATATGGGAGATTTACATGCCCCCTGGATTTTTTTAAAAAATACGGGAGATTTTTTAAAAATACGTGATGGTGGGAAGAGGGCTAAATTACAGGGTTTTCCCGGGCAAAACAGGATACTTGACAGCTATGCTTCAATTCCCAGGAGTCCTGATCAGCAGGACTGCTGAATTGGGCTTCTGGTAATTGAAGTACAAGAACACCTGGAGTACCAAGGTTCACCATCATGGTCTTAGGCCATAACTTCCAGATGTTCAGAGAAACACAGTAGATTGTTAACTATTCTAACTAGATTTTCTGGGTGTTGTTAAACTCTTTATATACACTATACCAGGGGTCAGCAAACTTGACTCTCCAGATGTACTTGGACTTCAATTTCTGACCCCTGATCTAGACTAAACCTGGTTTCCAAAGGGAGGTACTGTATAGCCATTTTTCACTTAGGAGAGGTGGAATAACAGGATCTCCTTTGTTAAGCAAGTGTTTAAATGAATTCATATAATAAGAGCATTGTTACAAATTATACATTTTCAGTAGTAAATGTTGACACCAATTTTTCAATTTCTAACATTTAATTCTAACGAATTAATCTTTAAATTAACATTCCAAGAGCTGATAGGAACCACATTCAGCACAACATTATGAAAATAAGACCAATAGAATCATTAAACCTGTCATATAATACAGTACATTTAAATCTTCTATTACAGATATAAGAATTTGTAGTCCTCCACAAGCTTTGATCTAGAACTCAGCCAACCCTAACAGGCATAGCCTGTGGTAAAATCAGCAGACCAAAATTATCTAGAAAACCCTAGACCAGTGATGGCTAACCCTGGCACTCCAGCTGTTCTTGAACCTCAATTCCCAGAAGCCTGATTAGCAGGAGCACTGACTTTGGCTTCTGGTAATTGAAGTCCAAGAACAGCTGGAGTGCCAAAGTTCACCATCAGGGCCCTAGACTCTAGTTTCCAGGAAAATAGTTTTAAGTAAATAGTTTTTTTTTATAGTAATTGGCCTAAACAAAAGACCCAAGGCTCTTTCTCATGTAATTCATTAATGAAGAATTATGAACAGGAACCCTGACATAGGATTTTTCTTTCATGTACAATGAAAGGATCAGTAGAGGAAACATATGAAAATGAAAGAAGCATCTTCTGAAGGAACCTGAAATGAGAGATATGAAAATTTTCATCACATACATCCTTATTTTTACAGCCTGTTTTGTAATAGTGGGAATCACATTCCATAAACATGGGGCCACTACTAATAAGGTCCTGTCCAATAGCAGTGGGTAGGATCACACACAGACCCCATAACAAATATACTGCATGTACTTTTTCCATTTAGAAATATACTGCTTTTTGGTTGCTTGAAGAATCCGATATCACTTCAGCCTGTACAAAAGATATGGATAGACTTATGCCTTTTAGAGGTTAATTTATTTAAAGAAAAATGTTGCAGTTGGAGAACCCAGGGTGTCAGCCCTTCGAAACTTCACAAGGAATGACTTTTTGAGCCAAAACATTTTTTTTGTAGTATAGAATTGCTCGGGAGCAGTGGTACTATGGACACATAACACCCATCACATCTTAGATTATCTCAAAACAAGACAACCTCTGGTCCAATTTTATGCTGAGTTTATTTATAAATTTCAGGTCACACAAGCTGAAATTAGCAGGAATTTGCTCTATCAAGAAGTTCCAGATATGTCTAGCCTTAATGTTCCTAGCAACTGATATTAGCTAAGAAAAAGTCCCACTGATATATTTAGGGAGATGGTGAAAATTTTAAGAAATAGGAGAGAAGAACAGAATAAGGCTCAAATGAGAAAACTTTTGAAATTATAAACGATCTGCAGCTAAGAGTCTTTCATTATTCTGAAAGTCTACCATGTCTCAATTAATGTTAGTGGAGTCCCATCAATCTAAATTGTGGGAAGCCTATCTGAAGCATACTGGCACTCATTTAAATTAACATTGACATCCTATATTGGAGTTTACATAGCAGAACCCAATTTTTCCTCATTAAATCAAATCTAATAAAATGTGTTTTCTTCACTACAATAAATCAAATTATTTGCTTTAGCCATTTCATGATTTTAATAATCCTATTATTAATATGTCGCTGTTTGGAAAATACAAATGTGTTCGGGACATTTACAGCAATTATTTTACCTTCTCACTGATCAGCAAATTTTTGAGTGAATGTCATCCCAGGGGATATAATTATACAGCAAATCATTCCCAGCACTTTCATATGAAGTATTTGAAAACTGTTCAATAACCTGTGAAATTTAATTCAACTTATTTCACGGTTTACATGACAAGCTCACTGGATCTTTAAATCTACAAAGTTTGAGACAAGCTAAGAAGGTCAGTTTGAAAGAAAACAGAGCTCTCATTGTAAACTTCATTATCAATTAGTGAAAAAATCAACGCTCTCCTTATTTATTAAAATAGATTTAGACAGAGTGAATGACAAGGAGGGAAAATCAGACAATTGTCTGCCACATGTACCATAGGCCCCACTGAATTTGCCTCTTCGCTGCTTAGTCAAAGCCCATCATGATACAAAGGGGCAGATTGCCTCAGGGTAGAAAATGTCCAGTGTGGTTCAATTATCTCTGAAGATGGAACAGACCAGATAGATGAGGAAACAGTGGAGCTTCTGTGAAGAATGGGTGGAAGATTTCAGTTTGTTCAGGCTCCAGATATGGACATAATAATCCTTTGAGAAGTGACAGATACCACATGTATGCTGAACCCTCATCTTTCCTGGTTTATAAGAGGATTGAGGTATGGATATCTGATACATAAAGAAGGTAGTGATTAGCTTCTTTATCCAACATGCCTGAAAGTAAGGATGGCAAGACCTTTGTTGAAAAAAGACCTCATTGAATTCTACCATATTGTATTACCAGATGGTCTCCAATATCTCCTTCCCAGATAAGACATTGAAATGTGGGGTTGTTTCTCAGTTCCAGTAAATTCTAAATGGGATGGATCATTTCAATCTGATATAGAGCACATTGAATATCTTTCTGGACAATCTATGGTAGCAAATGGATTGCAGAATATACTTCTGTTGATTCTGCTCAATGACTTTCAGGATATTAACCATGCTATCCTTTTGACCCACTTCTCTGGGATGAGACTTGGATGCACTACTTTTCATTGAATCTAGTCTTCCCTTGTGGGGCAAAGTCCACTTGGTGCCATAGTCTTTGGGGGTCCTCAGGATTTTTGGCTCTCTTGGGGAGGTGGGGAGTCCAGGACTTGGGAGTTTGGTAACATCTATATGCTGAGGCATTCAACTCTAAATATTTTATCCTTCTAATGATGAAGAAGCTGTTTCAGTTTTAACCATTGTAGGAATCAATAGTAGACTTAATGTGTGTGCACAATTTGAAGCTTAATCCATGGGCTTCTCATTAACCAAAATATCAGGGGGGGTGGGGGCTGCTGCTACTTCATTGTCATCATTATGTGCCATTAAGTC
Source organism: Bradypodion pumilum (assembly GCA_035047305.1). Taxonomy (NCBI): domain Eukaryota; kingdom Metazoa; phylum Chordata; class Lepidosauria; order Squamata; family Chamaeleonidae; genus Bradypodion; species Bradypodion pumilum. The sequence goes on along the minus strand of JAWDJD010000004.1, from coordinate 276,848,681 downwards.
AATTCTTATTTATGGTGACCCTTTTCAGAGCTTTCTAAGTAGAATACTCAAAGATGGTTTACCATTCTCCTCTTCTGAAGGCACCCTGAGACTGTATAGCTTTCTGCACCCTAAGACTGTATAGCTTCCTGATGGCTACACAGGCTCCCTCTTCTTGTGGGTGAAATCAAACTCCTGGCCTCTGGCTTAGCAGAAACCTAAACCTTAGCAGCAACCTTAGCAGCAACCAAAAGTCTTTGAATACCTGATGCTAGGCACCCAGCTAATCAAGTGGCTAGGAGAGCATGTGCACAGTAAAAGCTAATGTGCCAGCTGCATCCATTCCTGGAGATGTCTGATCTGATCATGGAGGCAAATACCTTAGCTACATTCTGTTTGGATTAGTGTGCTATGTTTTGTGCCTCTGAAAGATGTTTGGGAAATTCAGCAGCTCCAGAATTCCACAGCATGTTCACATTTCCATTCTGAATTCTATATGTGATCAGCTCAACTAATGAATAGGTCTCATGAACCACTACTTTAGATTTACAATAAATCAGAAATTATTTGATGGCACATGACAACATCTCTCTTTTATCCAGACTGCTTGTACAACCAATATATTTTTGTAGTCTAAAAAAGATTGCTTCCCAATATTATTATGGTTTTCTCATTAAACTATGAATTCTCTATATAATTTACTGTGAAATATACTATTTTTGATAGTTACCTGATTAAAAAGACTCTAAATTTAGTAGGAGAAAGGTTTAGACCCATGAATAACTAGCTCTACAGATCTTTGTTAATTTGCCCACTTCAAGTTAATGAATCTTTCTGATTAGTCATTGAGCAAAAGTACTGAATTAAAAAAAGATACTGCAGCACACAGCAATATTCATTTTGTCGATTTTAGCTTACATTTAATTATTTATTGTAACACTTTATGATGTACTACCAAATGTACTGTAATAAATTTTCTAAAAAATAATTAAGCCTCATTATCACAGAACCCCTCAGAAGCACTTTTTAAAATATATGTGCGGGGAAGTAGGAAAAGACAAGCTAGTTATGCTAATTATCAGGTGAACACATTAGCAGTATTGTACTTCATTTATAATACATACAGTAAAATGTATCCTATATATAGAAGTCTATGATATGTATTTCTTTTCCATTTTCAAATTCCTGACTACCACTTGCAGCTTAACACAGAGTTGTTCTGATAATATGCCTTGGAAGTCCTTTTGAAACAAGAACAGCGACCTCAGCCTTGTGCATATAAGTGGTACCCAAAATTGAGCAGTGTAATATGGACTTTGGTTTCCATAAAAACAACCATCTTTTCCTCAGAATATTTAGTGATAGAAATGATCCATAGCTCTTTTTCCTTTATGAACTGTTCATGTGAGCTATTATTTCAGCAGGAGAGATGAATCTTCGCTTTTTAAAATTATTTCAAATGCAAAATTCAAGCTTTTTTCATAAAAAACTTAGGGGATTCTTCTGCAATTGATGATGATAATGAAAATGTGCTAGTCTTCTCTTGAGTAAGAGAGAGAAAATCGTACTTAAGTTGCCTATTTTTCCAGTGGCAGCTCTTTCTTTTACTTCTGCATTAAAGGAAGAGATCATTTGCAAGTGCAGTGGTACCTAATACAATGATTTTAATCCGTTCCATGGGGCTCGTTTTTGTACGAAACAATTGCTATATGATACATGCATCGTATAGCGATTTTCCCTATGGGATGGATCATACAATGATTTATTTTTTTTGCTAAGTGATTTTTCCCATTGAAAAATTGTTGTGCAATTTTTCCATAGGGAAAATTGTTATGTGGTACACTATTTTTCCCCAAAACCTAATTGTTATGTGAGTTTGTTGCTATATGGGGTGATTGTTGTATGAGGTTCCACTGTACAGTGGTACCTTGCATAACAAATGCATCGTATAGCCAAAAAATTGCACAATGAAGCAATCGTCATGCAATGGTGATACCCCATATAATGATTTTATTTTTGTTATGCAGGGTTTTTGGTAACCGGTGTATGCCTGCTTAATGGGAACCCCGGTCAACGAACAATTATTTCCCATTATGCAGGGCATCTCCCATAGAGAACCACATAATGAAAAAAACCGCATAGCGAAGAGTTCCATGGAACAGAGTTTTTTTTTTTTGTTATGTGGGGTTGTACTGTACTACTTACATCCACGTGGGGAAATTGAGTACATAGGTTTTTGATAGGCAAAACAGTATCCAAAATTACACAACTTGTTCTATATGTACAAGGTATATAGATAGTAATCCCTCAGGATATCTCTGAGATTCAAAAGCAGTTCAATGATGGATTGCATGCTGTGTGCAGAGGATATGTCAGCTGTAGTTGTAATCTATGTCTGTCCTGCCTTCTTTTTCTAATCAGATAGCACCTGATAGAAAGAAACGCTCTAAGACAGATATTATTGTCTGCTATTCCCTATAATACCTGGCCAGCATGGTTTATGCTCAGAGATTATGGGAGCTATAGTCTTCTAACATCTGTAGGGCTACTGCTTCCCCATCCCTGCCATACCTGGTTCAATGAACAAAGAAACTGACGTGGTTTCTGGCAGCTTCTTGTCACAAAGAATAGCAATTCAGCTACTATGAACCACAGGACCCACCTCCACTCCTCATTGTGCATCGATACTCCAATTTCTCGCTTGGCTTTTCGAGTGGTAGCTGTGTTAGCATGTACAGACATATCAGATGAGAAACAAACAAAATTAAAGACAACAAAAAGGCAAAATTGTTGTGGACCTTTACAGACTAACTATTGTATTTTAATGGGAGCTTTTGTGGATTAAGTAATCTCAACTTGATGACTGAGTTTTAAGGTGCCACAGTTTTGTTTTGTTTTTTGTTTGTTTTTAATCTTGTTTTGTTTTGTTTCTTGTCTCATATCACTTGGCTTATAAACCACTTTAGATGCATTCAAAATCCCCTTTGGTAAATTCTGTGATATTTCTTTCTTTTACACTCCTGTCACATATTTCAAAGTCAAAACTCCCTTTGACTTGTTACTTCACTGTTTAGGTAAATGGTCTCTTTAAATAACCAGAGGAAATAACATGTTTTCTTCAATAACCTTCAATTTTGTCTTCTCTTCCTCTTTCATGGTCACCAACCTTTAGCTGCTCTTCTGTGTGTGCGTGCGTGCATGCGTGCGTGCGTGCGTGCGTGCGTGCGTGGTGTGTGTGTGTGTGTGCGTGCGTGCGTGCGTGCGTGCGTGCAGTAAAGGTAAATGTCACCCTTGAGAACTGGGACAATGATGGGAGGTCATTCTGTCCTATAGGACTCGGGTCTCGAACTGCTGATATGCCAACCTTTAAGTCATCAAGTTCTGCATCCTAACTACTTGAGCCACCACAGTACATTCACATAGTCAGCTCTCGGGTATTGAATGCAACACCATTTAGCTTGAATAGAACTAACAGGGATTTATTAAAGGCAAAGGGGCGTCGGGCGAGCAGCCACTGCAGCTGAGCATCCTGGCCCCGGTGGGTGTGAAGAGGCCACTCCACCAGCCCCCCCACCTGGCTGGCGTTTTTGGGCCCCGCCCCCTTGTCCTTGGACTCAAAAGGCGAGGGGATGTTGGGCTAGCTGCCGCTGCTGCTGAGCATCCTGGCCCCAGTGGGAGTGAAGAGGCCACTCCACCGGCCACCCCACCTGGCCAGCATTTTTGGGCCCCGCCTCCCCTCTCCCTCGGACTCTAAAGGTGAGGGAGCATCGGGGGAGCTACTGCCACCACTGAGCGTCCTGGCCCCGGTGGCGGTGAAGAGGCCACTACACTGGCCACTCCACCTGGCCGGCATTTTTGGGCCCTGCTTGGACTCAAAAGACTCTAAAGGCAGGGGTGATTTCGTGGGTGGTCTTAGATATTTCTTGTGTTTATTGTTGTTAATGGGTTTATTTTTTATGTCATATTTTGCATTCAAATTTGACCTTTCGAATTGTACTGCACTGCTTTTTGAATTGTACTGTGTTTATATTGTATTGATTAATTTATGTTTATTGTTGACTATGGATTATTGTATCAAATTTACTTTTCATGCTTCTTTATTATTGTATTGTATGATATCTACATGTTGTAATGGCCGTCTTGAGTCGGCTTCAGCTGAGAAAGTGTGGGATATAAATTAAAATTTATTATTATTATTAAAAATAAGTGTCAAAAGGATTTTATTTATACCTAGGCTTTAAATTCATTCAGTACATTTTTTCACTGTCTCGACCATATCTCTCCCCCACCCCTTCAATATCTGCTCCCTTGGACTGCTTGCATACAGAATTTAGACCAATTTCTCCCCAGGCTCCTACTCTTCTCCACACATACACACATACCTTTATCTAGTTTCCCTCCAAGCCAATCAAAATCATTTTTACTGACACTCCATGCTCTTAATTCACCCCTTCCTATTACATACAGTGGTACCGCATAAAATGATTTTAATCCATTCCAAAGGGTTTGTTGTTGTACGAAACAATTGCTATACAATGCATGCACCATATAGAGATTTTCCCTATGGAATGCATCGTACAACAATTTTTTTCCACTAAGTGGTTTTTCCCCTTGAAATATTGTTGCACAGATTTTTTCCATAGGGAAAATTGTTATGCGGGATGCTATTTCCCCCCCAAAACCTAATTGTCATGCGATTTCATTACTAAACGGGGCGATTGTTGTATGAGGTTCCACTTTACAAAACCAATGCATTTCAAACAATAGACATATTAACACAATATAAATAATACATTTAAATAGAACCAGGCATCACAGATCTATTTTTGACAAAAGTATATTTATGCACATTTTTCAAATATGCACCTTTTCATACTTGGATTTGTACACCTATCCCCAGCTACCAGTCCGCACCGGTCCGTGGGGGTGGGGGGAGGTAGTAAAAATTTCTAGTGGCCACGCCCACTTCTCCACTTATGCATGCACGCTGCACCACCAAGCCAAGCCGGCATTTCCTGCTTTGAGCTTGGAGGCGGCAGCAGAGTGGAGGTATCAGGCAGGGAGGCTGTGTTGGGCGGTCGCGGTTCCCTCATCCTCTCCTCCCTTGGTCGGGGGTGGGGGGTGGGAGAGGTGGCAGGAGCCTCTTCCTCCCCTCCCCCGCCCCACACCAGCCATTGGGCGGTCACGGTTTCTGCTTGGTCGGGGGTGGGGGGAGAGGCGGCAGGACCAGGAGCCAAGCCCCCCTGGCCCCAGGCCAGCTGTCAGGCGGTTGCAGTTTTTGCTTGATCCTCTGCTGCTCACCTCCTCCGCTGCTCCGGCCACAGCTCTGCCCGACAACGCCACGTCTCTAATGAGGGGCTGCAAAGGGCCTCTGGTGCAAGGCCACAGCGGCGGTGGTGGTGGCGGTGGTGGCGGTGGTGGCGGTGGTGGCGGTGGTGGCGGCGGTGGCGGCGGCGGCTGCGGCCTCAGTTACGAGGCCTCCTCCTCCACCTCTCCGCCACCATGCAGTCAACAGCAGAGCTGAGGGCCAGGCCTACTGAAGCATGGTGGCAGCGGAGAGGCAGAGGAGGAGGCCTCGTGGCTGAGGCCCTCAGCGGTTTTGCCGGCGGCCTTGCACCAGAGGCCCTTTGCAGCCCCTCCTCATCAGAGACAGGGCGGCGTCGGGTAGAGCTGTGGTCGGAGCAGTGGAGGAGGCGAGCGGCAGAGGATCTTCGCATCGGGTGGGCAGACAAAGAAGCGGTGGTGGTGGGTTTGAGTCCGGGCCATGCTACAGCCATGCTTGCCTTGCCTCCGACCCAGGGGGGCGGAGGGGGAGGAAGAGGCTCCTGGTCCTGCCACCTCTCCCCCCACTCCCGACCAAGGGAAAACTGCTACCACCCGACGGCTGGCCTGGGGCAGGGGGGCTCATCTCCTGGTCCTGCCGCCTCTCCACCCCCACCCCCTCTCTTCCTCTCCTCCCTGGGTCATGGAGTCTTCCTCCTTGCCCTGGGACCATTGGAAGGGGGAGCGGAAGCAGCAATGCCCAAGCAGAGACTGTCAAACTTCCTCCCCACCCACCCCTGCCCCAGGCCAGCCATCGGGCGATCACGGTTTTCACTTTTGCAGAGGTTTTCATGGACATGTGGCAGGCATGACTAGATCACATGGCCATCCCAGCAAGTCACATGCCCAGATTATGCACCACCCACATATTTGGCTCCGCCCACATATTTGGCTCTGCCCACAAAGTTAGACCTGCCCACAGAGTTAGACCCACCCACAGAGTTAGACCCACCCACAGTGTGGTAGTAAAAAAATTGGTGCCCACCACTGCCTATCCCCAAACATCACATGATAATTCATTGCCAGCCTTAGAAATACAAAATTAGTATTTTCAAAGGGAAATAATCATAGAATCGCTGAGTTGGAAGGGAATAGAGGGTGACTAGTACCTCACATGTTTTGGTAACTATACTTCTGTTGATGCAGACTAAAATAGCATTTGCCTTTTTTGCAGGGACATCACACTGTTGACTCATATTCAGCTTGTGATCTTCTGCAACAATTCCAAGATCATTCTTGCACTTTGTAACTGTGCATTTGGTTTCTCTTGGTGAAGTATACACAAGGAACTTTCTTCTTCTGCCCCTAATCTGGCAGTAGACTACATCTTCAGGAGTCAAGGAAAGCAACACTCCTCTGTGTAAGGAAAGACGTAGGCAAAAGAGATGTCTGTTAGGAAATAGGGTTTGAAATTTGAATTAGATAAGGAGGCAAAGACGAACACCTAACTATTATCTGAGGTTTCCTCTATCTATCTATCTATACATGCTACTTTTGTAAATATTACAAATACTTTAAAAAGTCAAACATTTATAGTATTCTCTTATTCAAAGAAAACTAAATCTGTTAGTGCTACTGCTCGAACATTCCTTCAGGAACTAAATTAGGGTACACAGAAAGAGCCACCTTGAAGACTGTGATATTGTTAATCCACAATCAGGCACACCCCAGGAAACAATCACCTTGTACTAGCTAATCTTTCTCACACTTGGTCAGATGAAAGATACTGCAGAATAAACTCACCAAAAGGTGGCTTCATTTTGGCAGCTTCACTTCTGGACTAGAAACTGAAGAAGAAGAAAAAGAATACAGAAATTGTTTTATAGGGAATTCGTTAGCAGGTATCTTGTTCAACGTTTTCATACCTTCAGAATACTCACTACAAAAGGTGCCCTGGTGATCTGAAAGAAGAGCCAGCTTCTCACAGCCAGACACATCACCAGCATCTTGTCAGATCACTGTAGTGGCTTCCATGTTCAATTTCCATGGTTGGAAATAGTGAACAGGATATTTGCCTATAGCACCCTATTATTGTTGAGTGATCTAAGAATTTTCTTGATTTTTTTTTTAGTGCACAACAGGATAGTATAAATAAAAGTTAAAATTAGCATCAACAAGTCTCTCTCTTTATCCATCCTTGCTCCATATCTCACTATTTGTAAAGAAATCACTGTTTGACCACTTCAGGTAACAAAAGGGGAAATTGTTTTACTCACCGTTGAACAGTCATCATAAATTCAAAAGTTAGAACATAAAAAAATGAGAAGACAGGAGCAAACATCATAGATAGATATCTCAGCTTTGTGATTTGAGAGGAATCCAGATTGAAAGGCGAAACCTAGTCTTTCTCCACATCTTCAGCATTCTGAAGAGAACTCTCACTCACCACACATTTACAGAGAGAAAAAACAGGGGTGGTGGAGAAACAAAAGGAGCTTTGATACTGGTTCATGAAGGGACAAACAAACCAGGAAGCAAGCTAGTTTGTAGAAAGACCTCCTGCTCCCACATGGTACCTTGCTCCATTTCTAACAGTTATTAAGGGTACTATAAACAGAGGGCAGAAAGACAAACAGTTAGCCAACAGCTACAAGCAACAAACCTTCATACCAGCCCAGCCAGATATAAATATGGGCAGATCCAACATGATATATGTTTTCTGACATGAGGGAGACAGCATCCTCATACCAAGGTAATTTGAGATCAAAGGCTAGAAGTGTGTTTGCTGCAGGATGCTCTGAAAATGAAGGCAATGGACCTTGGGTGACCACAACAAGTGAGCAGAGAATCGGCCAGGACAAGCAGCAGGAATTACACATTTCCGGGATGAGGCATAGGTCCAGTGAGAGGTAGAGCAAGAAGCATGAAATGCACTAATACCGTCATCGTTGGTGGCTGCTACATATCCGAGTATATGTTTTCTCCTGGAAATCATTTTCAAGAAAAATGCTACTGGCATGAATTTGTTTAAGGTGGATCCTAGCTTGCCATGAAGAGACCCACATACTGTGATCACTAAGCCATCTCCTGTGGCATGTATGAAATGAAACATGCAGGATTTAACATTGCAATGGACTGCTGCAGCCTTGAAGATATTAACAAGGTGCACCTTCACAGCCAGTCCATCTGGCATGGCCTCTTCTGCCTCCATGACAGTTGGGAATCAGAATAGTGAAATGGTTCCTTCTCTGCTGATTTTGCTGTTGGGCCCAATATGATGGTTTCCAGTGGCATTTCTTCCACTGAGGGGGCCATCACCCCATCCAAAGGGGCCCATCTGCCCATAACCATTGGCCCCTTTGGGGAGTCAGGTTACTTACTACCACCCAAAACTCAGCATTGAGTTGCTGGCTATATAGTAGGCCATATGGTCTACTCCATTACCATAGCGGGATGTCCGGCCAGACAGATCCATTAACAACCAATAGAGTCCAAAGCCCAAGGAAGTGTTATTTATTCAAAGGAAACTTCAGCTGAAGTCCAGAGAAAGAGCCTGCAAAGGAACATTAGGTTGCCTGGTGTTGCCCTTTTGGATTAGTACCTGGACAGCTAAACAAGCAGCTTCATAGTTTACATAGCCACAGTCTTCCTTGCTGTGGTGAGATGTATTGTACATACTAATTACATATCAAGGAACTTGATTGCATATAAATTAGTATATGTAATTTTGATGCATATCTGCATTTTGTCCTCATTTTGAATGATGCATTTCTTCTCTTTATTTGGTATTAAGTTTACCTTTTTAGCTCAGGAGTTCTCAGTCTTTTTAAGCTGGGGGATGGGTCACACTCCCTCAGACAGCTTCGAGGGATGGACGGCCATTTTGCCCTTCCTCCACCACATGGCACTTCCGGGTGTTGTGGAGGCAGTTGGGGGGGCACATGAAATGGTGAGAATCCCTGTTCTAGCTGCTCAATGATATTGAAACAGCATTTGTATTCCTTATTATGAAAAGGCCTATTTTGATGATATAACACACTTCTTAAAACCTTGGATTAAATCAGTAAAGGTCCTCAAATTTCCTAATTTTATGGCGTTAGATTAAGGCTGGCTTGCTGGACCGAGGGCAAACAGATCAACACAGAGCATGAAGCAAAATTTGACTTGAAGATTTCAGCCCAGTTTTTGTCTTGAATATTTTGCATCTTACCAATATTCCACATATTATCCTTTTCAGGAGACTAATCCTGTGGATTTAGAGCAGGGGTGCCCAAACTACAGCCTGTGGGCCAGATCTGGCCCCTGATGCCACTTCATCTATCCTGCACTGTCCTTTTCTCTCCTGGAAGCAGAAGTAAAATGCTTCCGCTTCCAGGAGCAAAGAGGGTGGCATGGGCTGGATGAATTTGTGTTGGGGGCTGGATCCAGCCCACAGACCATAGTTTGGGCTTCCCTGGTTTAGGCAGAGAAAATGACAGTTTAAAATCTTTCTCATCCTGTTGCAAAACAGATTGCAAGGCATGTTTTACTTCCGCGTCCAGTGGGATTTGCCCATGGCCCAAAAAAGTTTGGGCACCCTTGATTTAGAGCATAATGTAAATGAAAATACTGAGACAGCTGGAGGAACTGTTTTCACTCCGTGGCTGAATTAACAGTCCAGGTGGAAACCATTAGACAGGTATCAAATCAATGTTGTGGAAGTTGAGCTCTTCACTTCTTTTAGGCATAAAAGCTGTTCAAGTTATAACAAATAAATTAAATGATACATGGGGGGGGGGGTGTTAAAATGATTCATGAAACTATAAACAAATAGAGGGCACCAGCCAGCTGCAGAGACTTGTTTTAGAGTTTTGTGCTAATTAACATTCCAACCTGGTTAAAAAAAAACATAAGAGAGGGGGAAGGGAGATAAACATATTTAGAAAAAGCAACAGATTTTTTTAAAAAAACAAAATAGAACATATGGCTGAGCCATCTGATAAATTGCTGCAATAAATAATATAGAAGAACTGGGGAATGAAAACAGTTGATTCAGAAAGAATAGACCATCTACTAGCCAGCTAGAAAATTAGAACTTGGAAAAATGGATGTTATTGTCTGGACAATTTAAGCAAAAGTAAAAAAATCTTGGAAACAGAGATGAGCACTGCACCCTAGAGTCGGATACGACTGGCCTTCGAGCAAGGGAAACCTTTACGTTTACTAAAAAAATCAAGGGACAACTTCAGTGGGAAGGTAAACAGGATTCCGTGCACTCAGGTGTCTAATCATGCCTGCCGCATGTCCACAGAAACGTCTGCAAACACAGGCAGAGCTAGCTCTTTGGCTATAAACAGAGATGAGTACTGAACCCGAGAGTTGGATATGACCATCTTTTGAGCAAGGGTGAACTTTACCTAATAAATCAAGATCCATCTTAAGTACTTGATCATCATTTCTCTCCTGTCCATGTCAATACAAATGAATAATGTCTTTCTTTGGTTTCCTTTTAAAAAAAAATCATTTAGATAATCAAGGGAGAAGCCTTTCTTTCTCCCAGAAAAAGCTTCTGACTTTTCTTTCAGTAGTTTGTAATTTCTGCCACTGGTCTCTCGTGGACTAAAATGCCTCACCCCAAAATTTAGGGCCCCTCGCCTCTTACCCACCCAGCCTGAGGAAGGAAGAACAGCAGGGGAGGGCTGGTGGCTAATTCAGGAGATGATGATCCTTTTGCCACAGTTGTCAATGTATGTGTTGGTCTTTTACGTTTTATTGCACTGTTACATTTTATTGTATTATTTTTATTGCATTGTTATTTTTATTGCATTGTTACATTTTATTGTATTGTTATATTTTATTGTACAGTAATGTTTGATATGTTGTGATTTTTGTGAGCTGCCCTGAGTTGGGCGGCATACAAATCGAATCAATCAATCAACCCTGAAGACTAAAACCGAAAGTCACCTGCACACCAGCAGACCATAATGCTGCACCACCATAGTTCTGCTCAGTCAGCGCCTTGCAGTTGGACTAACAGAGACCGCCCTGTTTAAAATAAACATTTTTCTGCTTGCTCAATGAGATACTCCATACCTCTTTATGGAAAATCCTAAAATGTTGAAATGCTTGCACAACAATATTTTGTGTGAATGGTATGACCAAAGACAGTCCTGGTTTTGCAGCTTTATTATAGCTTTTATAGTTTAAACTTTCAACTATCTTTCCTGATCCTGATACCCTCCAAACATATTTGATTACAACCTTCACCAATCCCACCAAAGGGTACCATGCTGAAGATAGCTAGAAAAGATTTTGTTTCACTAGATGTACAGATTGTTGTTATCTTCTGAGGATAGATTTGTGCATAGGTGCATCTTATTGCCCACTGTGGGATTGTTGTGTTCTTTAAAGCTGTGCCTTTAACAATGTACCTTAGCCATGTGTTAACAATGTAACCTTTCTGTGTGCAACATCATAACCTTCAGCTGTATCAATGTAAACCTGATAAGGGGACGTGAGCTAGTGACCACTAGATGGCAATAGCGAGCGTCCAGCTCTCATGGCTTAGATTCACCTGGTTCAGCAGCGCGGGAAGATTCCCCGCCACCTCTTCACCTGGTCAAGAAGGGCGTGACCTTCCAGACGTCACGCAGGCAGCAATCAATAAGCTGTCGACGAGCCACATTCAAATGTATAGCCAGCTGTATATATTGAGCTACCCATCCGCCATTACCACATGTTCCTCCGGATCATCATGCAATAAACCTGTGTTAAGCCAACCCTTCGGCTGTTTCGTTGTCTTTGGTCCCTTACACTAAATTGGCGACGAAGGTGGGATCATGGCAGCCCACGGGACCAAGACATGCGCCGGTTTCGAAATCAGGAAACCCGGCGACTGGGAGATCTTCGAGATGGACTTCCAGGCAGCACTGATTGAGTCCGAAGTCACGGAAGAGGCAAAGAAAAGGGCCATCTTCACCAGGATGCTCGGACAAGAAACCAAAAGGACCCTGGTGGACCTGATTGCACCGAGGAGGGTGAGCGAATTCAAGGCCAAGGAACTCATGCAGATGCTGCGTGAGCACGTCCGGCCCGCCACGGCGATGTTTCCCGCTCGGAGTGCGGTCTGGAGGCGAGTCCAAGCGCCCGGGGAGACGGTCGCCGCATTCGTGGCGGCCCTGCGGCTGGCGGCCGGCCCGTGCAAGTGGGAGAATGCCGAAATCACCCTCCGGGACTGTGTGCTGTGCGGCCTGAACGACGCCAAAACCCAGCGCACATTAATGAACCAAGAGCCGCCTCCCACGTTGCAGGAGGTCGTCAGAGCGGCCCAGGCCGTGGAAGCTACAAAGGCTGGGGTCCAAGAACTCCAGGACTGGCGGCCGAAGTCGAGCAAGGCAGAGACCCCGGTACAGGCGGCCCGGCGAGCTTCGAGGTCGTCCACGGAGAGCAGCGACGACGAGGACGTCCGGAGGGTCCGGAAAGAGAGCCGATGGTGCGACGGTTGTGGAGCGGCCCACGACCGCGTAAAGTGCCCGTTCCGGAAGGCCGAGTGCCACAACTGCGGCCGCCGCGGGCACATCGCCAAGGTGTGCAGGAAGAGGCGCGAGACCCGGAGGAGCTCAGCAGACCGTTCCGCGGGACAAGACCGCTCAACGAGACCCAAGGACGGTGCTCAGGCCACGCGGAAGCAGGACGGCGTGGGCCGCATCTCCGACGGCAGCGAGGACAACGCCCCAGTGTTCAGCGTGTCTGCAGGACACCCCCGCTACTTTGTTGAGGTACTAGTCCAAGGGGTTCCCATTAGGATGGAAATTGACTCGGGGTCCTCATATTCAATCAGTTCCCAGAGGGAGTTTTTGGGAATTGCCCCCCACAAGCGACCCAAGCTCAAAGCGTTGAGGTCCACGCTACGGGACGTGCAAGGGAACAGCATTCCAGTGTTGGGGGTTGGAGAATTTCAGGTTAAATTCAAGAAGCACGCCGCGTCCCTCCCCCTAGTCGTGCTTAAAGGGGGAGATTGCAGCCTCCTCGGAACTCAATGGTTCCAGCCCCTGGGGTTGTTTATTGGGGGGGTGCATGCCGTTGGGATGCACGCCGTTGGGACTGATCCAATTCAGGAGGTGTGCGAGGCGCACCCCGAAGTTTTCAAAAAAGGACTGGGGAAATTCAAGGGGCCCCCAGTGACATTCGACCTGGACCCGGAGGTCCGCCCAATTCGTCTTAAACCACGCCGGGTGCCGTTCGCACTTAAGGACAAGATAGAGGCGGAACTGGACAAACTGGTGGGCCAGGGAATCCTTGTGCCTGTTGATTCTGCGGAGTGGGAAACTCCAATTGTAACCGCACTAAAGGCCAATGGGGAGGGCCACATATGCGCCGACTACAAGTGCACCATCAATAAGGCGATCCATCCGAATGCATATCCGGTGCCGGTAGTCAGCCATCTGCTGGCCAGGTTACACGGGGGAAAGTGTTTCGCTAAGCTCGACTTAGCACAGGCCTACCAGCAGCTTACGGTGTCCCCTGCCGCAGCTGCTGCGCAGACCATAGTCACCCATAAGGGGGCGTTCCAGGTGACGCGCCTCCAGTTCGGCGTGAATTCGGCGCCTGGAATTTTCCAGTCACTCGTGGAATGCCTCCTGAAGGGACTGGAGGGGGTGTTGCCTTATTTTGATGACGTGTTAATAACGGGGGGAGTCGGGTTGAATTGGCCAAGAGGTTGGGGAAGGTCCTGACAATATTCGAAAAAGCGGGGCTGAGACTGCGAAAGGACAAATGCGTCTTCTTCGCAACCGAGGTTGAGTTCCTAGGGTTTTGTGTGACTCCTGAGGGGATAAAACCATCCAAATCCAAGGTGGCAGCCATTAAGAAAGCCCCCCGCCCCACTTCCAAGCCCGAGCTGCAGTCGTTCCTAGGGCTGCTCAACTTTTACCACTCCTTCCTCCCCCGGAAGGCAGTGGTGGCTGAACCGCTACACAAACTGCTAAAAAAAGACCAGGCATGGAAGTGGGGCGATGACCAAGAAAGGGCATTTAGTGAGCTAAAAAGCCTCCTAGCGTCCGATGCCATACTGACCCACTTCAACCCCAAACGCCCGGTGGTACTGACCTGTGATGCATCCCCGGTGGGGGTGGGGGCGGTGCTGTGCCACGTGCTGGAAAACGGGAGGGAGGCCCCGATAGCATTTTACTCCAGGTCCCTGTCCCAAGCGGAGAGAAACTACGCACAGACAGACAGGGAGGCACTAGCAATAGTTGCGGGGATGAAAAAATTTCACGATTTTCTGTATGGCCGCCCCTTCACCATTGTAACGGACCACAAGCCCCTGCTAGGCATCTTTACCGCAGATAAGCCCACCCCACAGATCCTGTCCCCGAGGATGCTCAGGTGGGCCATTTTTCTCAACGCGTACCAGCACGCGTTGGTCTACCGGCCCGGGAAAGAGATCAGCCATGCGGACGCTCTATCAAGGTCTCCCCTCCCCCTAACGCCCAGCCAGGTGAGCAAGGGGGAGCGGGACCATCAGGTTCTTATGATAGAGGTGCTAGATTCGCCCCCCGTAATGCCCGCCGACATTGCCAAAGCGACAGAGAAGGACAAGACGTTAGCGGCAGTTAGCTCCTGGGTGCAGAAAGGGTGGCCGGCGTCCTCCCCAGCGGAGGAGTTCGCCCCATTTTTCAGGAAAAAGCTAGAGCTGTCCCTAGAGAGGGGGTGCCTCTTGTGGGGGCAGCGGGTGGTGATTCCCATTTCCCTTCGGCCGCGGGTGCTCAAACTGCTACACGTCAGCCACCCCGGCATCGTGCGATCCAAGGCGCTGGCCCGAAGTTACTTCTGGTGGCCCCAGCTGGACGCCGACATCGAGCACATGGTCGGCACTTGTGAAAGTTGCCAATGCTCCAGACCAGAGGAGGCCCGCCTTCCCCACAGGGAATGGGACACGGCTAAGGGGCCGTGGTCCCGGGTGCACGTTGATTTCGCGGGCCCGTTCAGAGGCACCCTGTTCCTTCTTGTAGTGGACGCTTTCTCCAAGTGGTTGGAGGTTATCCCAGTCACGAGCACCTCCTCGGCCCAGACCATTAGGCATTTGCGGAGGCTCTTTTCCACGTTCGGCATAGCCGACACATTAATTAGCGACAACGCTAGTTGTTTCACGTCCTCCGAGTTTAGGGCATTCATGGAGATTAACGCCGTTCGGCACATCACCTCTGCCCCGTTTCACCCAGCCACCAATGGCCAAGTAGAGCGCCTCGTCCGCACCACGAAGGACGCGTTGCGGCGCATGGGCCCCGGGGATCTGAACCTACAAGTGTGCCAGTTTCTGCTAGGGTACAGGGTGACCCCGTTGGCGTCAGGATACTCCCCCGCAGAGCTCTTAATGCGTAGGAAACTGACCACCATCCTTACTAGGCTAGACCCCACGAGGGTAGAGGACAAAGGAAGGAACATCGGGCTAGAGGCCACAAAGAGTTTCAGTGTAGGCGCCCCCGTGCATTGCAGGAATTACGCCAGCACGGGCCCAGCCTGGGTACCGGGCGTAGTTGTGGAGCAAACCGGCCCCGTGTCATACCGCGTGGAAACCAGCACAGGGCTCCTGTGGAGGCAGCATGCGGACCAGCTCCGACGCAGGGTCTCCGATGAGCAGGGCACGGACCAAACAGAGGAAAAATCAGCGTTAGGGTTCTCCCCCACCCGTTCAGCCCAAGGGGGAGGGAAAGGGGGCAGCGGGTCCCCACCAAGGGGGGAGGAGGATGTTCTCGTAGCTATCCTAGGGGATCTTTCTGAGGAGGAGGAGGAACCCGACTCCATACATATCTCACGGAATGTCCCCACAAATGCGGATACCCCTACTAAGTTAGATTTTGATTTTCAGAACCGGGGGGGGGGGTTTCGGAGTGGTCCCCCACCCGTCCAAGCGAGAAGAGGGGTTTTTCGTTAGCCCCGATTGCCCCCGGTCTGCCCACAATGGAGTTCTTCCCTTCCCCTAAAGCCGCCAGACCGCGGCAAGCCACTAACGAGTCTCCCTCTCCCATTTCAGGACAAGGGACCAGGGAACAAAGAAGCAGTAGCGCCCCCAGGGGGGGTCAGCCCTCTTCACGGCCCAAACGCACATGCAACAAGCCATCTTGGCTGAGAGACTTCGCCTCATCCTAGGGGGGAGGGATGTTGTGTTCTTTAAAGCTGTGCCTTTAACAATGTACCTTAGCCATGTGTTAACAATGTAACCTTTCTGTGTGCAACATCATAACCTTCAGCTGTATCAATGTAAACCTGATAAGGGGACGTGAACTAGTGACCACTAGATGGCAATAGCGAGCGTCCAGCTCTCATGGCTTAGATTCACCTGGTTCAGCAGCGCGGGAAGATTCCCCGCCACCTCTTCACCTGGTCAAGAAGGGCATGACCTTCCAGACGTCACGCAGGCAGCAACCAATAAGCTGTCGACGAGCCACATTCAAATGTATAGCCAGCTGTATATATTGAGCTACGCATCCGCCATTACCACATGTTCCTCCGGATCATCATGCAATAAACCTGTGTTAAGCCAACCCTTCGGCTGTTTCGTTGTCTTTGGTCCCTTACACTAAAGGGATGTACAGGGCTGGACAAGGTGAATGAAGGCCTTAGAAACTTACTTTTTTGGTTACAGCTACCAGTGTACATACACATTGGGAGATGATGGGATATGTAGCTTGAGATATAATCTGATGGGTTTTACAGTGCTCTGTTTTCACCTTTAAGCCAAACAATGGGGGAAGAGGGCTAAGGCTTTCCTGTATTATAGCATTTTAAAGAGATAATGCTTCCAACACAGTGTGCCATTTTTTTAGTTCATGTGTAGTTTTTGTTGGTAAAAACTGTTCATCCTCAAAACTGGTGCTGATATAATATGTTTGTGGTTTGGCTCTTGTGAACCATATTGATTCAATTACCACGTAGGTTTTTGCAATGGGCTAGGGACCTCCGTATTCTCTCCTTAGAGCTTGCTTGGGCAAGCAAATGGACTGTCTGTACCAAATTTGCTTCAAGAGTTGTGTTCAGTGGTTCACAGTGTGGAGCCCATGCCACACAGGGGGACTTCAATTCCCAGAAGTCTAAGTCAGTACATTGGCTAATCAGTGCTTTTGAGAATTGACTTATTCTGGGAATTAAAGTCCAAAAACTGAAGGCTGGGAAACACTGGTTGTGTCTATGGGTGCATACAATTTATAGAGATGTCTCACATGTCGCTGCAGCACCAATCTGACTTAGGGTTGACCCTACAAGTGATTTCTTGGACCAAAGTAGACATGACACTCCTCCAATCAATTTACATGGCTCCTTGGATTCTAAAATCTCTTCCTATTGGCTCACAACTGTTTGTAGCTGGGTTACAGGTCCTCAATAACAAAACACAAGTTGTGCCTGTTATAATTTAAGGGCTTTGGTTCTGTATGTGTTGCATCATTTTCAGAGTTTAGAAGGGAGGGCAGGCTCTATTGCTTCTGATCTGTGGCAAAAGAGGTCCATTTACAGCTGGGGTATATGAAAAGATGGATATTTCTGCTTCTGGAGTCACATTGCACAAATTATACCAGTTCCAGCCAAGAATCCAGTGTCCTTTATTAACTGAATAGTCATCTGACCATATCAGGTTAAAATGTGATAAAATATATTAGGTAAAATATTATTACAAAACATAATAAAAACAGACTAAAAGTAGAATGATACAATCACACTAAAATCTATATCTATAAAACAGAAGTCTAGGTTTGTATGTGCTCCAAAGGGTCCCACACCCCTGGACCAATCTTGCTGAAATTTGTCACATACATTCCTTGGGCCTGCGAGATCAGCACTGTCAGGGTCACAAGCCACATGTGGGGGTGTATGCCCCCCAAATTGGGAAAAGGTGTGGGAACTACACCTCCCATGGTGCATTGGGTGAAAAAAGCCAACAGAAAAGCCGTACTACTCATGCGCAATGGCACGAGGGCTGCAGCACTGCCCAGCGCTGCTGTGTGTCTCTTCTCAACAGAGAGGGAAGGGGGTGGGGCCTGAATGACTATTTGTCTCATGGCAGCATGAGCTCACGACCACCCCTCCCCCACCAGAGCTGCTCTTTCTCTCCACCTGGCTGGCCGGTTATGCCAGGCCCCGGATGAGGAAGATATTTGTGAGTTCACCAAGGCAAGATCCAGGGGCACCATGCCAAGCATCTTTGGCATGAGGAGTAGTGGCGGTGGCAAAGGGGGCATTGGGTAGGCAGCAAGAGGAGGCGGTGGAGGCGGCGGCATGGTGAGGAGCAAGACTCATGATGGGCTGGCCAAGGTGGGGCTGGAGGGCGGCACGAAGGGAGAGCCAGGTGACAGAGGGGACCATGGCACCTGTGGAAAAATAGGCGCCCCAGACAAGGTGCCAAAGAAAGCACCAAAGGCAAGAGGCTGAAAGGGTATGGGGGGCTCAGGGGGCTCTTCAGCAGCATGAGGTGGCACCGGAGGAAGAAGCCATGCATGAGCTGTTGTCCCAAGCAGGCAGCAGGAGGAGAAAGAGCAGCCAAGGCTGGGCCCCAGCATGGCCGCGCCACTGCTGCCGCCACCCGGGCTTTGAAGAGCAGCCGCCAAAGAGCCCTGCTGCATGTTCCTTCTGGGTACGTGACTTGCCTTTGTGTGGGTGGGTGAGTGTGAGTATGGAGAGGAATGGAGTGTGTTTGTGTGTGTGTGTGTGTGTGTGTGTGTGTGTGTGTGTGTGTGTGTGTGTGTGTGTGTGTGTGTGTGTGTGTGTGTGTGTGTGTGTGTGTGTGTGTGTGTGTGTGTGTGTAGAGGGATGGAGTGTGTGTCTGCATGTGTGTCTGCATATGTGTGTGTGTGTCTGCATGTGTGTGTGCAAGCATCCATACGTGTGTGTGTGTGTGTGTGTGTGTGTGTGTGTGTGTGTGTGTGTGTGTGTGTGTGTGTGTGTAGGGATGGATGAATTGTGTGTGGAGAAGGATGGTGTGTGTGTGTGTGTGTGTGTGTGTGTGTGTTACTTCCTGCAAAGAAAGAAATACCTGAGCAAAGCCGGGTAATCAGCTAGTGAGATATAAAATGTACTCAATAAAATCCATCACCTTTGCATGCAACCCCTATCTGATCAATAAAAACATCTTCTCTTTTGAATGGCCCCAACTATAAACTTTACAGTCCTGATATTTACATATTTATTTGTGCCCTGGAGGAAGTAAGTTAATCTTTTATTAGGGTGCTCGTTTTTCATTCTGTCTAGTAATGTCTGTCAATACTGGACTCTTATTGTGGCATATAATTGACAAATAAACAGAACATGTGCAATATTTTCTATTTCTGATCGTCCACAGACACATGTTCTCTCCGAGTATGAGACATGGCTAAATTGCCCATATCTAACCATAGAGTCTAACTGCTCTAATCTTGCTCTTATAAACGCTGTTCTATGATCTGAGACAGATCCATTG
Source organism: Bradypodion pumilum (assembly GCA_035047305.1). Lineage (NCBI taxonomy): Eukaryota > Metazoa > Chordata > Lepidosauria > Squamata > Chamaeleonidae > Bradypodion > Bradypodion pumilum. The sequence goes on along the minus strand of JAWDJD010000004.1, from coordinate 276,829,012 downwards.
TCAAGTATTTCTCAATTTGAAAATACTTTTTGTTTTCATCCAACTATTTCAAGGATCTAATCTTTGTGAGTGATTCAATATCAGTTTGAGTGTTAATGTCCAGGACTTTTTGTTTAAATGTTGCTGCAGCCCTCTCACTAACTGGGAGTAAATCTTGAATGGAGTCACATGCCACAAATTATTCCCTTCTAGTAACAGGGAATAACAAGACACAATTTGTTTTGCTTATATAGCCATGCACATGGCCTTTCTGTGATGTTACATCTCATCAGATTGTGACATCACATCTGGTAATGTGCATTTGTTTACAACATGTGGCCACATTTTGATAAGTAATAGAGCCAGTAAACTATAGTGGAACCTCATGCAACAATTGCCCCGTATAGCTACGAAATTGCATAGCAATTAGGTTTTGGGGGAAATGGTGTCCCACATAACAATTTCCCCTGTGGAAAATATCGTACAACAATTTTTCAATGGGGAAAACCAATTAGCAAAAAAACAACAAAAAAAAAACGTGCGATGCATCCAGTAGGGAAAATCGCTATACAATGCATGTATCGTATAGCAATTGTTTTGTACAACAACGAGCCTCATGGAATGGATTAAAATTGTTGTATGAGGTACCACTGTACATCCCTTTGGTGTTCTGCATTTAACCTATGTGTAATAGGAAGACATTGAACAATAGTTCTTCTTCCCATCATATGATTTCAGTGTGAGAAGAGTTGTCCTTCCCTGGATTTTGCCAGGCACACAACTGTTTAAGGGGCAATGTCTCTATCAAGAAAATGTTCATATTTGCGGGATAAATTTTAGTGCAAACCTGTAGTGATGTGGCTATAGGTTGAAAAAAGGTTTGCAGAAGAGAAAGGCCTTCCAGTTGTGAGGTGTGGGCAATGTTTTGCCAGATATATTTTCTGATGTGGAATATAAATCCTAACGTGATTTAAATTTCCAAGATTCCTAACAGGGAGAGAGGTGGATTGAAATACTATTTTGGAATGTGAAAGAGAGAGAACAAGTTCATGTCATGATCTTAGTTTGTCTAGAACATGGGTTCCCAACCTAAGGCCCGTGGGCTGGATCTGGCCTGAAACACCATTTCATGTGGCCTCCAAGGGCATTTGAGAAACAAAATGGCCACCCCTTTGAAGCTGTTGGGACAAAATGGCCAACCCATCGTGCAGGCAGGGCAAAATGGCCATCCAGCCCTCACAGCTGACTGAGAAAGCATGACCCCGGCCCCCAGCTTGAAAAGGTTGGGAACCCCTGGTCTAGAAGTTGGCTTGAATTTAAATATATTATTATGTATAAGTAAAAAAATGGTGATGACCTCCTTTTATAATACAGGATTGTTGTTGCCGCAAGTAATATATTGAAAATTATTTATGAATTCCCTAATTTTTTAGTCATTACTGCCTGTAGCAAATTTTGAAGGAGAGATAAAGTTGATCTGGAATGCTTCCGCACAGTATCTTGGCTGTGTGTCAGACTTCCAGCAATCACTATAAGTGTGATGAGTTTTAAAGCAGGAGAGACACAGATTTTTTTGGCAGCCTCTGAGAGTGATAGAGTAAAATCTGGAATATGTCATTAGTTGCTTTCTTTCTTTTTTTAAAAAAGTGTGCTAGATAAAACTCACTTCAGCCTTAGTACCTTAGGGGGATGATCTTGCATTTCAGTTTGATAACACTACACAACAACGATTTTGCTACTGGGAATAACAATGTGATTTACATGATATCAAGTGTGCTGATTCCAAATCTGAACTCAGAATTTGCCTATCATGTGCAGATTTTAAGGCATGCTATAGCTGTTCAAATGGTTGGTAATTGGGTAATGTATTTTTACATGGGAGCATTATAACAGTTGCAGGTACCACTACGGTGGCTGCCACCTCAGCTGAATCACGTCCCCTTGTGATATGCATGTTCCAGAAATGTCTGGGGAAAGTCAGTGAGCTGATGTCAGAAATAGGTATATAAGGCAAGATGAACCAAGGGCTTGTCTATAGTGTGAAACCATCTTATTGGATACTACAGCTAGGGCATAGTGAGTATGTTTTGAGCTAAAGATGAGTAGGCATAGCTGTGTTAATAAACCAGACAATTTTTGCTACATTTGTGGCAAATATACCCTGAGTAATCAATGCAAGAACCTAACCAAGAGGGTGAGATTTGCTTACTTAAGATCCTGACATCCTAGGCAGAATCGGACTTCAGATTTCGATTCAGCTCACTTGACTTAGTATAGGACGCATGGATTAGACCAATTAGCAAACAATGATTTATTTTTGTGTAATATGTTGCTGTGCTCTTCTGGTCGAGTTTACGGACCCCATCTACGCAGTACAAAAAGGTCAGAAGGTTACATGAATTTATTTGTATTTAGTGGCAGACAATCCATTTTACTATTAGCATAAGTATTCTTCAAACTTGGAAACTACACACACAAATGTTATTTTGCTAGCTCCTTGAAGTTAACTTGTGGAGGCAAGCAAGATTTAATTTTAGTGTTGGATGTCATTTCTTTCTTTCTTTCTGGTTGTTTCCTTGCTCGTGCAAAGGAAGCTAAAGTTGACAGTGACTTCACCTTATGAATTAATCAGCCTAAGTATCTGGCTGAAAGTGATGATCAATCTCAGCCTTTGCTCTATATGACTGAATCAACATTGAAAATTTTCCCTCAAGCAATCTTGGGAAAACTAATTTCTTGGATGACAGTTTTCTGAATCTGCTGGTGTCCATTCTGGCTGGGGAATTCTGAAAGGTGGTTTAGCATGAATTTATTAGTTGTGTTACTAGCAACTGGATGGGGCAGCATTTGGATGTGCAAGGAAAGATTTGAGAAGAATGGTCCATTTGACCTCCATAGAAAAGGGAGAAAGGGTTTTCCCATCTTCTCCCACCTCTCCTTTGTGTAGCTTAACCTCTTTCTCACTGGATTGTGACTTTTCACTGGTAGAGTATTGCAGGCGCACCCCCCCCAATAACGGACACAGACAACATTGAAAGTGGATAACAGCATCGGGCCACATTTATTGATTCAATGCCCTAGTCCGAATTATAAATTTGTATTGGTAAAACGACCAATCATAATTCTTAAGGCAAGCAGGCCGAAGTAACACTGGTAAGGTACCACCCCAAAATTGCCAACGGTAGTTGGCTACAATGTATCAATTTGTATCAATTTGTTTGTTGACAACAAACAAAATGTTGACCGTAGTCAATATCTAACTCATGACCCCACCCTCTGACGCGTATCCGTGAAATCACGGGGTGATGCATGCTGGTTAGCTATCGTCATCACCCCGTCGCCTGGTTCATCGTTGACCGGACAACGTTTAACTAATTTATTCCTGTCTAGTGTTGTCCAGTCAATTGCGAACCTGCCGGATACCTGTGGGTCATACTGTTTACCTTACCAGTGCTACCCGCCAATGTGACCAAAGTCAACAGTAGGAACATAAGAAGACCCCTATATCAAACCATAGCAACAGTGTGGGATGGGCAAAAAAAACCAGGACCCGGAAGCCAATATGGGTCCCAGCCAAAAATTCCCACCCGGCCCCGAAGCGACCAAAATATCACACTGTTAACTAGGGAGGGGGTGGAGGGGAAAAGACTTCTCCGCTCCGTCGCTGAGGTAAAATGGCAGCTCGGCTGCCTCGTGGCCACCCCTTTTATAAGGGAGCTGGCCACGCCCCTAACTACCCGGATTCTCTGTCCTGTGGGGGGGGGCCCGCAAAGAGCGCGGCGGCCATTTTGGCGCCGCGCTTGCATTGCAGGCGCACCCCCCCAATAACGGACACAGACAACATTGAAAGTGGATAACAGCATCGGGCCACATTTATTGATTCAATGCCCTAGTCCGAATTATAAATTTGTATTGGTAAAACGACCAATCATAATTCTTAAGGCAAGCAGGCCGAAGTAACACTGGTAAGGTACCACCCCAAAATTGCCAACGGTAGTTGGCTACAATGTATCAATTTGTATCAATTTGTTTGTTGACAACAAACAAATTGTTGACCGTAGTCAATATCTAACTCATGACCCCACCCTCTGACGCGTATCCGTGAAATCACGGGGTGATGCATGCTGGTTAGCTATCGTCATCACCCCGTTGCCTGGTTCATCGTTGACCGGACAACGTTTAACTAATTTATTCCTGTCTAGTGTTGTCCAGTCAATTGCGAACCTGCCGGATACCTGTGGGTCATACTGTTTACCTTACCAGTGCTACCCGCCACACGGAGGGGCTTCAAAGAAGGCCTGACGCCCCCCCCCAGACCGTCAGCTCGGTCAACAGGCCTGCTCGCCAATCGCCCAACAGGAGGTCCATACCTCCTCGCGACAGATGGACCCCATCCCCTGCGTACAAGTCATAATTTTGTAGGCTGATAGCGGGGTGATGACTGACCCGTCCCCAAGCCCCGTTGGCAAGAAACCGTGCCACCGCCCTATTGACCGTGCGCCTAGCGCGGTCAAGGGCCAGGAGGTTAACGCCCCCTCTATAAGAATGTCGCGGTACAATGTCCGACCAAACCAGGGTTGTGGCAGGCCAGACATAATGCAAGTAGGCGAGGTCCTCGCAAATCGCATGCTTGAGCGATAAGCCGGTGACCTGGCCCAAATCATTGCCCCCCATGTGGATGATGAGAATGTCAGGCGGGTCAGCACCCAGGCCAGAAAAAAGGAAAGGCCGCAGCTCCCGCCATAACATCCCAGGCTTACCATGCCATGTGAGACTGGCGTGTTCACCCAGTCCCAGTCGGGGTCCCCACTCTGTCGCCGCAGCGTAACGCGCTGCCCTGTGCACATAGCTGTGGCCCACCAGCCATACTGTCACCGGTGTAATACGACACCCAGGGTCTGTAAAAAATTGAGAAAAAAGGCGGTAAGGTGACTGGATTGGTACTCATGGCGGGAGTGGGCGCACATAAAACTGAAAACATTGCGAGCCCCACCTCCCCATGCTACGTATGTCAGCCCCAGAGTACCCAAAAGCAGCTGCTGTAGAGGCTGCACCAATACGGAATGAATGTGTGCCATAACGGGCACCTGGTAGGCCCACTCTGGATAGGGCTCTACCTGTCACCTTCCAAAACTGAAATTTAGTAAGGGGAGACCCATCCTGGTGACAGAAAAACGGGCCGTGGTGCATGCCACGCAGTGCCAGGTAATCCTGTAGGGCACCAACCGGACAGATGTCTGCCAAAGAACACTGTAGCAGTCTTACACCACTGCCTACGCCATGCTGATCTGTTTTAGAGGAGCGTATCCTCAACTGGGCCCAGTCTTTGGCAACATAGACATCTTCGAGTTCCAGTGCCCTACAACTTGCATCCGCCTTAGACAGCATCACAAGTTCGCTGATGCGGAGCGCTCCAAAAAATGCCACCGTTGTGGCTGCATGGAAAAGGGCTGCCTCGTAATGATCAAAACAGAGGCCTGGCCAGCCCCGGGCCAACTGGGTAAGAACCCCTGGGGAAATAGGGTGCCGGTCGTCCGGGCAACGCCCGCGCTTGCGCACCCACCCCTCCAAAACATGTCTCACACGGAAGTCAGAGGTGCTGTCCACATGACCTCCCACTTTGGCCATAAAAGCCAACGCTGAGAGCTTGGATGCTATGGTGCGAGGTGCGAGGCCCTGTGCATGGAGGTGAACCATGAACCGTAGAACATGGTCCACCGGGATAGGCCAGGTCTCTGGCAGGTGAAATTGAGCAGAAAATGCTCTGTAAGAATTGAATGCTTGTTGATACACCTTACGGGTGCGTGGCGCTAGTGACAGGCTAATCGCCCGGTTCACCTCTCCTTGCCAATATTCCACATCTCGTCCGGGAGTGGCGAGGGAAATTCCTCCGCATCCGGGGCCAAGGCGCGGAACCGGGAGATCTGCAGGCGGGACAAAGCATCAGCAATATCATTATTAATCCCTGGAACATGCCTGGCCCTGAACAAGACATTGAGGCACAGGCAGCGCAACACAAAATGGCGCACTAGTTCCATGACCCTGTGCGATTTAGAAGTCTGTGCATTGACAATGTGGACAACAGCAGCATTGTCACACCAAAAATGCACCACCGAATTAGCCCACTGCTCGCCCCATAGCATCAAAGCCCCCAGAATAGGGAAAAATTCCAGGTATGTGAGATCCCGCAGGCGACCCGTGCCTGCCCAGGCTGGTGGCCACCCACCATAGGCCCACTTCCCATCAAAGTACATCCCATAACCCAGGGATCCTGAGGCATCAGACTGGATCTGAAAATTGGGTGATGCCAGGAGGTCAGACCTCCAAAATGAGACCCCATTAAACTCCCTCAGGAATTGCAACCAGACCAACATGTCTGCCCTGATACCCCGGGTAAGCCTGACTCTGTGGTGGGGCCTGGATAACCCTGCCATGGCGTCGCATAAGCGCCTGGCAAAAGCTCTGCCCGGTGTGACCACCCTGCAAGCGAAATTGAGGTGACCATGTAGCACCTGCAGTTCCCTCAGTGATGCCTTGCGCTTGGCCAGCAAATCCGAGATAAGGGCCACTATCCTGGACACCTTATCACCCGGTAACCTAGAAGCTTGCGCTACTGTGTCAATCTCCACCCCCAGGAATACTAGCTTGGTAGATGGGCCCTCGGTCTTTTCGGGCGCTAAAGGGACACCGAGTTCCTCCATTAGCGTCTGAAATGTGTTGAGGAGACGTGTGCACGTGTCCCAGCCCCGTTCACCCCCGAATAAAAAGTCATCCAGGTAATAGGCTACAGACCGAGACCCCGACCTGCGGACAAAAGCCCGCTCTAGGAAGGTACTAAAACGCTCGAAGGCCGAGCATGATATGGAACAGCCAAAAGGCATGGCCTTATCAAAATAATATTCACCCTTAAATTTGAAACCCAGCAACTCAAAGTCGCCCGGATGGACTGGCAAAAGGCGAAAAGCCGACTTAATGTCGCACTTGGCTAGCAGGGCACCCGGGCCACACGAGCGCACCATGGACAGCGCATGGTCAAATGATGTATACCTGACTGAACAAAGGTCATCAGGGATAGCATCATTGACCGATCGGCCAGCTGGGTAGGACAAATGATGAATAAGGCGAAACTCGCCTGGGGACTTTTTGGGGACCAAGCCCAGTGGCGACACTTTAAGATTGGGAAACGGGGGTGTAGGGAAAGGTCCAGCGACCCTGCCCGCATCTAACTCTTTTTTAATGCTGGCCGCAGCCACGTCCTCCCTCCCTCTGAGGGATAAAAGGTTAGGGGCATCCTGAGGGGACCTATCACCCATGAAAGGGATACGGAAACCCTGTTTAAAACCCTGAAGGAGATACCCCCTATCCTCCCCCTTCGGGTACGATGCGAGCCAACGCTCCAGCATGTCCACATTAATTGGGGAGGGGGCCTTTTGGAGAACCAGCTCCATCCGTGGCAGTCTTGCCAGCCCACTGTCCGCCCCTCCCTCTGCCCCGTGTCCCTCCAGGCCTGGGACAGGCAGAGGCTGCGTGGGGGCCCGAACATGTGGGACAGTCATGCCTATACTTGCAATTCTTCCTATTGCAGGAACCATTGGACGAGAAAGTCCAGCACAGCAGGCGGGCTGGAACCCCCTGCCCCGCCACCTGGCGGGTAACCTGCGCTGGAGCCGCTCGCTGGACCGCATGTCCACAATGGTATCTGTCTCCCGGGGCGGGGCGTGTGGGCGTCATGTACAAAAGCCAAAGCCTCTGGCACGGCTCATCCCATCTCATCTCGGGGTGAAGTGGAATCCTCATACGGAATTCCTCGTCATAGGCTAACCACGAGGGGCCCGGGAAATCAACCATCGCCCTATATATGTTGTCCAAATATTGGACCATGGGAATAGCCAAATCCGGCCGCGCCCTCAAGTACACCGCCATGTATATTAAATAAGCAGGGAGCCAGTTGGCCCAGGTACGTGGCGGCTTACGGCGACGTGCCTGTTCTTTGTCCTTCTCATCCTGTCCCTCCCTTTCTTCCTTGGTGGGCTCTCTGTTCAGGAGTGAGAAGATATCTACATACTCCCCCCGCCATATCTTTTCTCTGGTAGTCTGTGCCAGGTGATCACCCAGTGGCAAGGAATACCCCGCCGTCGGCAAAGCCGAAAAAGGCACCGCAGCCATCGGAAAAGGGGCCTGGGCTAGCCCAGCTACCCCCAGAACATTCCCCGCAGTGTAAGAACAAGTACCCACCCCAGTGCCCAGGGTGGCAGTCGTCGTCGCCGGGTGGGGTGCCGACAGCGTGGCCCCCGCACCACCCGCGCGAGGCCAAGGCCATTGAAAAGCCCCCCCCCATATTGGGAATGTGTGTGGGTGTACTCGCTTGCACCGTATACTCACATGCTGCACCCCCGCGGGCCGCCCCCACCGGGGGTTCCGGCCCACTGGGGGCGTCGGAGCTCACGACCGATGTAGAGCTCATCACCGGGGCCTGTCCCGCACCTGGCTGCTGACTGGGGAGCTGCGAGGCAGTGGGCGAAACCGCGCCACGCGCCTGCAGCAGCTCAACCCTTCCTGTCGGCTGTTGTCCTCCTGGCGACAGCGCCGCGAAAGGGACCCCAAAGGGGGCCCCCGCCTGACTGGCCCGTGCCAACGACGCTTCCAGGGCCGCAATACGGGCCAGTAAGGCTGCCACGTCGACCTGGGGCAAAGGGCCGGCCGGCCCGCCCGGTCCAGGCGTGGGTACAGGTCCCTGTACCCCCGGACCCGAATATGGCCATTGGCCAGCACCAAAGCCCGGCAGGGTCGGTGGAGCAACCTGCCAAGGCAGGGGGCCGCACCACCCCCAAGGCTAGAGGGCCCATGGGGTGGCTGCGACCCAAGCGCAGCAGGCCCAACAGGGTGGGCAGGTGCGGGAGCGGTGTCCACCGCTCGCGGGCCGCGGGCCGGAACCCCTTCCGCGCCCGCATTTTGTTCGCCCACTCCGGGCCAAGGGGCAATAGACCCCATTCCGCCAGCCCCGGCCGGGGCCTGCGAATTCGGCTGCTGAGGAGGCGGCACCGCGGTCCTCCGACCTGGGTTGCGCCTCCTAACAGCGCGAGCCGCACTCGACGCTGCCTTCTTCTTCGAAGGCATCATTCGCAGCAAAAGGAAGCCGAAAAGGAAGAATCGCTACCAAAAGGCTTCCCGGTAAGCTAAAGAGCGACGGAGACACAGGGGAAAAGACTTCTCCGCTCCGTCGCTGAGGTAAAATGGCAGCTCGGCTGCCTCGTGGCCACCCCTTTTATAAGGGAGCTGGCCACGCCCCTAACTACCCGGATTCTCTGTCCTGTGGGGGGGGCCGCAAAGAGCGCGGCGGCCATTTTGGCGCCGCGCTTGCATTGTCACAGATTCTCCCCCACTGAATATTTCCTCTTTCAAGTAATGGCAGCTCTGCCCCATGATATCGCTGAACCCCACATTTTTAATGGCAACTTCTCAAATGCTGGAGACCAGGTAATACTGTTCATTCTGATAAAGTGATCTCAGTGTCATACCCCAAATGTCTGTCTGTCTGTTTATGGACAACAATGGCTGGTGCTGGTTGGAAGATTGTGGCATTCTAGTACAAAACATAATGTTCCAAAACTTTCCAAGATGCCTAAGTGGCTGTGTGCATAGATGTGTTGGTACAATGATTACAAACAGAATAGACGAAAGGGTTTCCATGTCGAAGGCAGCAGAGAGACATGACAAGTAAGAATCAGAACAGCATGAAGCTTCTACCCTAGACAAAACATGAAAATCAAAATAACAACAAAAAACTTTTTAAAAAATAAGATACAAGCTTCTTTCTGAATTTTCTATGAAGTAGAGTACAGTGACAGATCTCAAGATGTACTGTGGGCAGTGCCCACTCTTTACAGGAATTAAAGAATTGTCAGTGAGAAATTGCTTTTAAAATGCTGAGATACATCATAACAAGCCACAGCAGGGTTCCTTTTTCATCAACAGAAATTGTTGTATTCATTAAAGATTGTCTGTCTAACTAGAATACTTTCAAGGCAGTTATGTTTGAATTGAATAATTGCTGTAAGAATGAACCAGCTTTGGATTGAACCAAATAATTATTTGAATTGATCTTTGCTGAAAGAATAAACCAACAGCTATTGAAATACTAAACCTGTTACCTGAATAAAATATTTTTCAAACCAGGTTTGGGCTTTCCTTTCCCCTTGCATCACTTTACATCCAAAGGAACTGAGATTATAAATGAAACAACTGAGGAATTTTATCATCTGAAAAATGGTGCTGTAAGAAATAACTCAGTGCTCTGCACCTATTTTCCTTCAAAGTTTTCTTTATCAAATCTGCCCTATTTTGCAACTCAAACCAAGAGTGTTGAAATGGCTAGCAATACAGATCAGCATATTATCTGAAAATCAGGCAGGATTCTTGGCACACCATTTCCAACTATCAAGAGCTTGGGTTTCAGACCTAGGATGTTATTTTGTCTGATCTTAAGAAGAGCAATGCCATCCTGATTACTTTGAAAGTGAAAAGCAAAACTTTGGAAAATCTGTCCATTAAAATTAAAAAGAAACAGAGACTTGGTGTAAGACAAGTGCAATGCAATTACTTAAATATCATATTTACATATACTTTTAGTTTTAGGTATCCTTCAGTGACTTTTTAAAAAGTAGTAGGCATTGCCAGTGTGGGGGACAAAACAGAATAAAACCACAGTAAAACCCCGTATAACAATTTTAATTGGTCCAAATGGGTCCATCGTTGTACGAAAAAATTGCTGTACGATACATGTATCGTATAGCGATTTTCCCTATGGGATGATTAGTACAACGTTTTTCACCATGGAAATGCATCGCTAACAGCGCAGGGTTGCTTTTGCCTTGAAAAGTGCTTTCCCAGGGGTAAAATGTTTTCCAGGGCAATAGCAACCCTGCTCTTTTAGCAAAATGGATTCTCGGTGCCCCCCTGCTGTTTTCACAAGGGGACTAGCAGGAATCCCTTTTGCTAACAGTGCAGAGGTGCCTTTGGCAGGAGAAGTGCTTTACCTCTGGGAAAAGCCTTTTCTGGCCAAAGTCACCCCTGCACTGTTAGCGAAAGGGTTTCCCGCTGGTCCCATTGTGGAAACAGCTGATGCAATCTGCTGGTGCCCTCACACTTCTCTTTCATTTCAGGTCGTTCTGGGGGAGATCGGAGGGTACGAGTCCTGTTGGTGGGACACGGTTTCATTTACTGGGCAGCGTGAAGAATAGCCGCTCTACCCAGGGGAACTGATTTACGTTTGAGTAGAATGGCCAGTCTGGAATGGAGGGGACATCAGGGTATGACCTGGGGGAAACTGCCTTTTCCCCCAACATTTAGGCTTGCCTCCAGATGTTGTTTTGATTCATTTGGGGGGCAACAATTTATGTAGAATGAAGGGAACTGTCATCAGCTTGGCAGTGCAGTGCGACCTGAAGTGGTCAGGAGATGCTGGCCAGAAGTTCATTTTGTCTGGTCTAACATCATTCCGTGGAGGCGGAGGCAGGTGATCTGTGACCCACGGCTTATTGACAGGGCCAGGGCACCCTGAGATACTGTTTGATCATGCTGAGTTGTATCATGCAGATGGTGTTCACCTTACCACTTTGGGCATGGACATCTTTTTGAATGACCTGCGGAGGGGCATCCAAGCTGAGCTCTGCGGTCTGGTGGGGACAAGCGGTGTATCTGGACAGCCCCTTGCTGTGGCAGGTAGCACGGAGGAAAATGGTAGGTGAAAGCCTAGGATTATTCGGGAATGGGACTTGGCATGTCAAACAACCGGAAATGTAGAAAGCTATGCTTCAATTTCCAGTTGGGTGGCATGCTAATGGACCATTGACCGTGCTGTTGGCCTATGGCCCTGAGGCTTGAGAACAGCATTGGCCATTGCACCCGAATGGTGAACTAGGATGGGGACTGTTGGAGAACAGGATGATCCCAGTAAGCCGGTATTCACCTAGATGTGAGTGGAGATGGTAAAGTTGAGCACCTTGGCTCCATCACTGAGACCTGCGCTACTAATCCCCTGCCGCAGGTACAACAGTTCAGTTAATATGTTATGAGTTAATAAAGTGGCCCTGAGTTTAATTCCAATACTGTGTCCATCTCTTTACTCGGGGGTTAGGGAGTAAAGCTTCAATTTAGATTAATAAACACACAGTTTCTGAATACTTGCTCTATGAATCTGCTGAAAGAAATTATTGACAGTTTTGGAACAAGGCAGTTTCAGGACTTAAGGACTTAAGTCCAATTGTTACTCCTAACTAAAACAGATCCGTTGAGTTACTGGAATTTATATGTGCTGATTTGCCAGTTAGCAATCAATTCATACAGGTCTGTTCTTGCTAGGGTTAGTAATAGACCTATGTTCAAGCTGCTAAACATAAGAGTGCTACTTTCACTGGTGATGGTCTCCTCAGTGGAGGAAATGGCACTGGAAACCATCATATTGGGGCCCAATGGTGAAATGATTCTGATTCCCAATGGCCATGAAGGTGGAAGAGGCCATGCCAGATGGATTGTGCTCTTTCAATACTCCTACATAACTCCTCCAACTTAGTGCTCAGGTAGCACTTCATTTATAGAGCAATTTTGCTGAGTCACAGACATCAGTGCTTACAGCTGTGCTCAACAGTTACAGTCTCTTAAAGTGATAGATGCGTACATTCATCCTATACAATATACATCAATATATCATACCTGACAGCATCTTTCCTGCTTCAGGGGGAAAAATGCATTCTCAGTTACGAGTTGCAGCCTAGTTGTAGCCAACCATTAGCTGAAATCCTGTTGTGCAGCTCCACTGGTGGAAGGATAACATTTATATCCAGCTGATAATTAAAGAGTCACAGCTCTGATTCTCAGGAGGGGCAAGCCTGCTGGTTTGGAGCATGCTTAAAATGTCAGCATGGACTCTTTCATTGCTGGCTGGAAGTGCATGAATCTTACGCCTTCTACCTTACACCTGTGGAGTCTCCCACCTGTTTACAAAAAACAAATAAGATTTTACCCATCATCTGGTAGATGAAATTTAAAATAGGAGAGATGAGGGCTTGAATGGGGAGAATTTAGTTTGACCCATATTTTAAAAGAATTGCCCTATTTTTAACTTTCTATACTAATATGTATATCAGAATATAGTCCTTCTCTGAAAGATGGTTGGTTTGTAATTTCAGTACAATGGAAAGCTACAAGTTAGCAGAGTGCTCTGTTGACTTCTAGCATGGATAGACTGGGTTCTTTCAGGAGATGTGAAGAGTCTGGAAATCTCAGATCAGAAGTTTCCAGCTTCAAGTCTCCAGTCTGGACTCTAGTTTAGGCTTAGTCACTATTCTGAGTTATGGGTCATTGTCTGGAAATCTTGATGTTATCATGGATTCAGACCACTCCTCCCTTCTGTATTGGAACATGAGATCAGGGCGGGTGCTGTGACACTTTGGCAATAAGTTGGATCCTTCCAAATGCCAAATAACAACAGCAATGCCCTCAAAATACATGGTGAGAAACATCCATGGGAAATTTAAATATCCTGAACATGACATTGGGAGAATACTGAAATACTCACCCAAGATCGAAACAGTTGGAAATCCCTTGCTCCCCAATATGCTAAATAGCATGGGAGGATCTACATCTAATTCTAGATATATTCATTTAATGTCATGTCATACCTGGAGTCTGGTTTTAGGACTTTTGATAATCAAAACATGAAGAATCATGTTTTGTTTTCCAACCATTTAAAATGCTTCATTAAAATGTAGTTAATGAGACAAAACCCAGCTTTTATTTCAAGTATTGAAAAAGAATATGCATGGATACAAAGAAGAGCTGGGCGGGTTGAGGAGGATAGTGGAGGATAGGGGTGCCTGGCATGCGATGGCCCATGGGGTCGCAAAGGGTCGGACTCAACTATGCGACTGAACAACAAAACAAATATATGTCAACACTTATTTATATTCTGCATTGTTCTATGACACAAATATTTCTGCTTTGCCTTAACATTTTTTTAAACAAAGAAAGAAATTAAAGACTGGCTATAGAGCAAAAATGAAGAGTAGCTACCCTAAGTATACCAACATTATTTCCATGTGAAGAAAGACCAATTCATCAGTGAAAGTAGGAATATTTGCTTTAGGAAAATATTGTCAAACTATTCCTTGACCTAATTAAATGTCAATTAAAGGTCAGGCAGATCATATTATGGTCAAACCCTTAACCTTCCATAACACATTTAGGATGGCTTCAAAAAGAAAGCAAATTATGGGAGTTGCTTTCATTGACCTAACTGTAGCATACGATACTGTCAATCATAGGATTCTGCTCCATAAAATAAGAACCTTACCAAGGATAACAAGCTTACTAGGGTCATTGGCAGCTTCCTCCATAACCAGAGATTCTATGTGATAATGAATGGAAAGAACAACAGATGGGGGTTACAGAGGTTACAGAAGAATGGACCGCTCCAAGGAAGTATATTGTCTCAAACACTGTATTTTATTTTTAATATTATGTGGCAAGGGAACCAATTACAACACTGTTCAGCACCAAAATACCTCAGTATGATGCTTGACTAGACACTGTCTTTTAAGCAGCACTGCCTGAATACCAAAGTCAAAGTTAGTACAAGGAACAACATCATCAGGAAACTCACAAACTATAAATGGGAAACTCAACCATCCATACTGCACACATCAGTTTTGGCCCTGAACATTGCTGCAGTACAGTATGCTGCTCCAGTATTGAGTGTATCCACACACACAAGATAAGTTGACGTTGTTGTTAATGAAGCCATACTGATAGTGACAAACCTACACCAGTTGAGAAAATATACCTTCTTGTTGGTACTGCTCCACCTAAGATCAGAAGAGAAGTAGCAGTGGATGCTGAGAGAACTAAGCAAGAGAATGAAACCTTGAAATCCTCTGAATGGATATGAGCGTCAAGTCTGCCAGCTCAGATCCAGGAAAAGCTTTATGGCAAGAAAAAACATTCTTGGGGGTAAACAAGAGCAAAACCAAATTAGAATATGGAGGAAGGAGCTCACTGAGCAAGGAACATCATTAAAGGAGGATATAGTTGAAGATCTTAATCTTCCTTACATCATTTGGAGAACCCTGAATAGGCTGAGGGTTGAAGTCCCTAAATGCAAGACCAACATGCTCAAGTGGGGACTGCTGGTGGATGACAACAAGCAAGTCTGGCCCATTTACTGATCTGCCGATTGCTGTCAGAGACGTGCACCGATGAGGACTTGGATTTGGGCAATGACAAAGACAAGAAAGTGGCTTCATTTTGGCAGTCTAGGGTTTGATCAAGACATCAAAGAAGAAGAATTAAATGTTTAGTTTTCACCACAAGTAAGAAAATATATTTTAGAATTTTGAAAACCTTGATCTACAATTCCTACTCATATGGAGAGGACTTCACATATAAACATCTGTACATTCTTCAGAAGGGCCCTTCACATGTGGCCAGTAGGTTTATTACTAACCAGTTGCTGTGACTAGGAGACTTGATCCAACTTGCCACTCATGAGTTGATGAACATATAAGGAAGTGTATCCAAATCTCAAGGGAGGTTGGGATGTATGTGACTATATTATCTCGGTATATGTATTGCAATGTTTATAGATCCCTGCCCTGAATGTGGCATTTATCTAGAGTCATAAATCCTTAAATCCAGTTACCACAATATCTCTGTGCCATTTTTACATATTAGATTTCCAAAGAATGCTTTGTTCACTTGTTTAAAATCCACACAAACACACTCACAACCCATGCATTCCAGCACCTCCACAGCCTTGTCTTGAAATCTCTCATCTGATGGGATAACTCACTGTCCCGATTGGAAGGGCTATCTCTGTTTCAGACTGTGAATTAAAAAATAAGTAGTGCTATGTGGAAAATACAAAGCAAAAAACTGAAAATGAAACAAAATCTCTCTCAGGTCAATATCAATGTACTGTGAGTACGACTTTCTGACCCGAGTCTGCAAGCAGTTTAAAGTTTAGCTGTTCAGAGGAGAAAAAAGGTATGCAACCAAAGCTTAGTAACAATGGTAGTAGTAGTAATTTATTCACCATTTTCTCTGTTAAAAATCCAAGATAGTATATATCATGAAAGCAACAAAACATCATTAACATACAAAAAGTCAGCTAATTTTAGAACAGAAATTGATTATCCAAAATTGCAACTGCACATATTTATTAAATAAGTAACAGGAGAATATCTAACCTGAACACATTCAGCAGAATGCAGGAAAGACTAGTGACAGAGAAACTGGGATTAAGGGGAACAGGAAAATGTGGCAGGTAAACTGCCACTTCCTATAACATATCAGGATTGTGTCAGTGTGTGATTTTTCTCTTGGGGAGAAATGTATGTTTTGGGGGCAGGGAAGGTGTCTTCAGCTACTCCCAATGGCAGAAGAATAAGCTTTGCTAGGTCAGCAGCTCTCAATACTACCTTAAGAAAAAGATATTGGGGGGAAAGATACGGACAAGTACAAGCCACTTCTAATTTGACCCTGCACATCTGATTCTGTATTCCACAAAGCAGGGATGAGGAACATGTACTTCTCCAGATACGTCTGGACTGAAACTCTCCTCATCTTTCACTCCTGGCTATGTTGGATAGGAGTGATAGTAATTATTATCCAACAACACTTGTGGGATTACTCATTACACACCACTGCTGCCAAGAGCTCTCATGTCATAGTGGTTAAACTGTAGTATTGAATCCAAAGATCTGCTTATGATCTTAGTTCAATCCCTATGGTTGCAAGGTTGACTCAGACTTCCATCCTTTTGAGGTCAGAAATTTGGGGACATGTTCAAATTAGAGACATCACCTTGCAAACAAAAGTCCGCATAGTCAAAGCAATGGTATTTCCAGTAGTAATGTACGGTTGTGAGAGCTGGACCATAAAGTAAGCTGAGTGCAGAAGAATAAACACCTTTGAAATGTGGTGCTGGAGGAGAATTTTGAGAGTACCCTGGACAGTGAGGTCAACAAATAGGTCAAACTTAGAAGAAATCAACCCTGATTTCTCCATAAAAGGTCCAATAGTAAAGATGAAGTTAAAGTACTTTGGGCATCAAATGAGAAGAGAGGATTCACTTGAGAAAGTCTTGATGCTGGGAAAGGTCAGGAGCAAAAGAAGAAGGGGGTGGCAGATAATGAGGTGGCTAGATGGCATTGTTGACACAATGGGCACAAAGCTGGGTGGGCTGAGGAGAATAGTGGAGGATAGGGGCACCTGGTGTGTAGTGGTCCATGGGGTCGCAAAGGGTCAGAATTGACTGTGTGACTGAACAACAACAAAAATGAGTACCTGGTGTGTTGAGGGCAAAATGCTAATTACTTTGTGAACCACCCAGAGAGTGTTCTAAGCACTACAGGGTGGTATATAAGTGTAATTGATTTTAGTATTTGTCTGAGCCAAATGGCTGGGAAGGATTTCATGGTGGATCTGTTCTACTGTTATGCCTTGACAAGCAGGTTCTTACACAGGTTTGGATCCTGCTTTTCACCCACCTTTCATTGTCAATATCCCCTCCATCTTACATTAACAGAGAAATTCCAAAGGGAGCTTCTAACATGTGCTTGCGGATACTCAATGGCAACCACACACCTTCACAAAATCAGGAACTGGGTTGCCAGTTCTTAAGTACTTGTGCTTCCCTAGGTCTTCAGATATGAGTGCTAAATATCAGGAACAGCAATGCTAAAGAAGGAAAAGGTATGACTTTTGTTTGAGAGATGGTTTCAAATCATGGATATCTATCTCTGCTTATGCTCTGCAGGCATTGGGGTTTACCGACTGATTGTGAATGTGTTTTGTATGTGCTGTACTTGTGTGACATTGATTCACTATGGAGCCAGGCATGAGAGGAGAGATGGAAAACAGCATACATCTTATCTAGTGTGCCATTTGGAGAAAGGCACAGATGGGCCACTGTTGCAGTGAAGTAATCTGCTTTTTGCACAATCTCTAGCAGCAGCAGTCCAAGGCCTGAGGGAAAAGAAAACTCTCGGAGAGTTGGTGGTGAGCATTCTACTATTCCCAGTAGCAATATAGATATATTCCTGTTCTCAGCAATTTTCCAACTCTCACCATGACAAGATTTCCCACTGAGACCTGCCCTGGAATAGAAAGACTTTTCAGATTCCAATGAAAATAGACCTTCACATATTTTTTTATCCCTTTAAATTTTGCCTGTCCTTTTTCATAAAAAAACCCTGCATTCTGTGCATCTCAATGCTCTCTATGGGGAAATTTTATGCTGGAAAGGTGATGTTTTGTGCAGGGATTGTAAACAATCTGCACAGATGAGCATTTCTTCTAGGAAGAAGTTCACAAAACTTCCAAGAAATCATGCATGGTTTCTCAGAGGAAAAGCTCACGCAGAGAAATCTTCCTGCAATGAGAAAACAGGGATACTGTATTTTTTTCCTGTTTCTTAGTGAGAACAATAGCCTATGAGATTTACTTTCCCCCAAAGACTCCACATGACATGAACAATTGGGAAGGCCATCTGAGGGAAGGAAGAAGGCAGCCACTCTGGTAACCAGGGTTATTGAGGACTTTATAAATTAATGACAAAACCTTAAACCTGCCGTGGTAGCAAAGACTGTCAGTTTAAATTATAAAATCTACCACTACAGCTCCTCAGTTAATTAAACAACATGACCAGCTATAGCAAACAAATAAGCTGACGACATACCAAAGCACTCACAACACAGCAGAGCAGAAATTGTGCCACCAGGATAAAAGTGTTAGGTAAAGGTTTCCCTTGCTTGAAAGCCAGTCGTATCCGACTCTAGGGTTGTTGTGTATGTAACTTAAGCGAACTGTGATTGAAAGCAAACATGTAACCAAGTGAAATGTGAATGAAATCGGATCTAGAGATCCTCCATGTCCCCCCTCCCTTTTTCCCTTTGTGAATACTCCTCTTGTGTAGATATCATGGGACTGCATTCCCACCATAGATGTAGCTATTGTTTACTCATTACCCAATCAAGTGTTGTCACCTGGCTGTTTACCTGTACTGACCAATCATGTGGCTCTGTGCCAGGTTTGAATCATTACCTGTTCTGCCATTGACCTCATGTTCAGATTGACTATACTCCAATAAAGATGTGTTTGGCCCCCTGACTGCTGCCTACTGCGTATCAATCTGCAAACATCAAATTGGCGAAGAGGATGGGATAATGGCTTCCCACAGCATCAAGCTACCTCCGTTCGACCTCAAGGAACCAGAGAAATGGACTCTGTACAAGCGCCAGTTCAAGCACATGATGTCAGCCGAGCTGATTGAAGATGAGGAGGAAATGAGCTCTTGCCTCCTCGCACAATGCGGCCTCCCCACGTTCGAGCTTGCAACGCACCTCCTGCTGCCCCGGGACATCGATACGGTCCCGCTCAAGGAGATCCTGGCTGCGCTGCAGAACCACCTTCAGTTGAAGGTGTCCATCTACCTGGCGAGAGTTGCCTTCCACAGGCGAGACCAGCGCCCAGGAGAGTCCGTGGCCGACTACGCCTCCACCAGACGTTCTCTCCCACACTCGTCCAGCTCATCTTCATCTCCGGAAGTCTCTTCATCCTCGGGGTCCGGGTCCAGCGATGACGATGACGACCAGAAAGTCCAGAGAAAGTCGGCCAAGAAGCAGGCCAGCGAGAAGGCCCACCGCTGATGCGACGGCTGCGGAGCATCCCACGACTGGAAAAAGTGTCCTTTCAGGAAGGCCGAATGCCACCATTGAGGGTTCCAGGGCCACATTGCAAAGATATGCAGGCATCATCGGAGGAAGGACCAAGAGCCATCCGAGCGCCCTCGAGGAAAAGGAGGGCCCATCAGGAAGATTTCCATGGAGGAGCCAACCATGGGCCATGTGTCCAACGCACACCGACATTTCTTTGTTGAGATACTGTTGTAGAGGGTCCCAGTTAGGATGGAGGTGGATTCGTGCACATCCTACTCCATCGGGTCCCAGAAAGAGTTTCTGTGCATACCCCCCAATGTGAACCCAAAACTTAAGGCTTTCAAGACATCCTTGCGGAACGTGCAGGGCAACCTGATTCCTGTTTTGGGGGTGGGGGACTTCAGGGTAAAGTTCAAGGGTTTCACGGAGAAGAACCCCTAGTGGTTCTTAATCGGGGGTCGAGCTGCCTTCTGGGGAGCCAGTGGTAGGGAAGTAGAGTTCCTAGGGTTCAAGATAACCCCCGAAGGAGTTAAGCCCTCCGACTCAAAGGTTGCCACTGTTCGAAATACCCTTCGCCCTACTGCGAAACCAGAATTGCAGTCCTTCTTGGGACTTCTCAATTTCTATCATTCCTTCTTGCCAAGGAAGGCTTCTGTGGCAGAGCCACTGCACCATCTTTTAAAGAAAGACATGGTTTGGCGGTGGGCAGAGAGTCAGGAAAGAGCCTTCAAAGAGTTAAAACAGCTCCTGTCGTCAGAGGCAATCTTAACTCACTTCAACCCAAGAAAGCCCGTGGTGTTTGTTTGCAATGCTTCACCAGTGGGGGTGGGAGCAGTGCTGTGCCATGTGTTGGAAAATGGGCGAGGAGCCCCGGTTGCCTTTTACTCAAGGTCCCTTTCGAAAGCAGAGCGCAATTACATGCAAACGGACAGGGAGGCTCTTGCGATAGTTGCTGGGACCAAAAAGTTCCATGATTTCCTCTATGGTTGGGAGTTCACGATTGTAACCGACTACAAGCCACTGTTGGGAATCTTCACCACGTGCAAACCCACACCCCAGATTCTGTCCCCTAGAATGCTTCGGTGGGCAATATTCCTAAATGCTTACCAGTTTACACTGGTCCACTGCCCGGGCAAGGAGATCAGCCACACTGATGCGCTTTCCCGGTTTCTCTTACCTGAGTTAGAGGAACCAGAGTGCTAGGTTGAACAGGATCACCAAGTATTACTGATCGAATCCCTCGACTTGCCCCAATTGTGCCCACAGATCTCGCCAAGGCTACGGCAAAGGACAAGGTTCTGTCCCTGGTTGTTTCATGGGTAAAGAAGGGGTGGCCCACAACTCCTCCGGCTGAGGAGTTCAAAGCATATTTCCGAAAGAGGTTCGAGCTTTCGATAGAGAGGGGCTGCCTCCTGTGGGGCCAGAGGGTGGTCATTTCTGAGATATTGCATTCAAAGGTACTCAGACTGCTACACATTAGCCACCCGGGAATCATGTGCTCAAAGGCTTTGGCCAGGAGCTATTTCTGGTGGCCCCAGATAAACGCAGATATTGAGCAGTTGGTGGGCACTTGCGAGAGTTGCCAGAGTTCTCGACCCAAAGGGTCCTGACTTCCTTCCAGAGAATGGGACACAGCCCTCAGACCATGGTCACGATTACACATCGACTTCGCTGGTCTGTTCAGAGGCATGCTCTTTTTGCTAGTGGTCGACTCCTTTTCAAAATGGTTGGAGGTTATTCCAATGCCCAACACCTCCTCGGCTACAACCATTAAGCAATTGCGGAGGATATTCAGTTGTTTTGGTTTACCCAATGTGCTTGTCTCTGACAACGCCAGTACATTCACTTCCATCGAATTCCAGGCATTCCTTGAGAGGAATGAGATTTGACACATCACATCGGCCCTATTTCATCCCGCAATGAACAGCCAGGTTGAGCACCAAGTGCGAACTACTAAAGAGGCACTTCAGTGAATGGGCCGTGGGAATTTAGAGTTACAATTGTGCCATTTCCTCCTTTGCTACAGGGTAAGCCCCCTGGCATCTGGGCTATCGCCAGCCAAACTCTTGATGCATAGGAGACCAGTCTCATTTTTCGACTGGCTGGATCCGACCAGGGTGGAGGATAAGGAGAGGAATGTGGAAATTGTGCACACAAAGGCATTTGCAGCTGGGGACCCAGTACATTGCAGGAATTATGCGGCTGCCAGCCCATCATGGGTCCCAGGGGTTGTGGTCGAGCAAACAGGACCAGTATCCTACCAAGTAGAGACAAGTTCAGGGCTACTGTGGTGGTGGCACATCAACCAGCTCAGGCAGCGGGTCATGGAGTTTCAGGGAGATGAAGGTCTGGGCGATTCAACATTAGGGTCCTCCCCCACCCGCTTATCCCAAGGGGGAGATGTGGCAGACAGCCCACCAAGGGAACCCGAATTCTGTCTCATCCATCCTATGCAAACAGGCAGGGAAGAGTACGAAAGCCCAGACCCTGACAGTTTAGATTTTGAGTTACAGGACCGGGGGGAGTTTGCAGAGTGTTTCCCCACTCGTCCAAGAGAGAAGCGGGGCTTTGATTTATCCCCAGCAACCCTCCATCCTCTGGTATTTGAGTCTACCTCTACTCCCAAACAAATGAGGCAATGTTCTGTTGAGTCGCCCCCTACTCAGAGTAACAGGCGGGAATTTCCTTTAAGTTATTCTCCATCCCTTCCAGGTTTTGATTTAGAGTAATCCCCTGCTCCAGCTGAAACAAAACTGGGTTTTGATTTGAAGTATTCCCTCCCGGGTTCCATTTCTGAAACGGGCCAGTGCTTCCAACATGCCACTAGCACTACTCACCTTCCCACTGCGGAATGGGAGTCTGCAGAACCCAAACCCCCCAGTTCTTCCGAGTTCAGCCAAGCAGCTGTACAGCCCAAACGAACATGCAGGCCACCACAATGGTTGAGGGACTTCATCCCATCCTAGGGGGAAGGGATGTTGTGTATGTAACTTAAGCGAACTGTGATTGAAAGCAAACATGTAACCAAGTGAAATGTGAATGAAATCGGATCTAGCGAGCCTCCACTTCGCCCCTCCCTTTTTCCCCGTGTGAATACTCCTCTTGTGTAGATATCACGGGACTGCGTTCCCACCGTAGATGTAGCTATTGTTTACTCATTACCCAATCAAGTGTTGTCACCTGGCTGTTTACCTGTACTGACCAATCATGTGGCTCCATGCCAGGTTTGAATCATTGTCTGTTACATATATAAGGAGCATCACTCCACCATTGACCTCATGTTTAGATTGACTACACTCCAATAAAGATGTGTTTGGCCCCCTGACTGCTGCCTACTGCGTATCAATCTGCAAGCATCAAAAGGGTTCAGTGCTCATCTCTGTTTCAGAGCCGAAGAGCCAGTGTTGTCTGCTTCTGCAGATGTTTCCATGATCATGTGGCAAGCATGACTAGACACCGGAGTGCACGGAACACTGTTGCCTTCCCACTGAAGTGGTCCCTATTTATCTACTTGCAATTTCTTGCTTTCGAACTGCTAGGTTGGAAGGAGCTAGGACAAAGACGGGAGCTCATTCCGTCCTGCAGTACTCGGGAATTGAACTGTTACAGGCTTCTACAACTGATGACTCTCCCAACTAAAGGCAGTCTACCAGCCATATAATTGAAACCCCCCATAGCTGCCTTAAGTCCCCCATTGGGAGAAAGGAGGGTTATATAATAGATGAAAATTAAAAATTAAAAAATACATTCCTCTACAACAAACCTTCTCTTTTTGCTACCTAACCAAGCCAAGTAATAAAATAGGAAGGAATGAAATAAGAGAATAGCAGAGTACTATCTCAGCACAGTGGACAGGGTTTAGGTCAGTGAACCATCAGCCCATTAGGCCTACTGCCGTTGCTTCTCCTCTCACTTTATTTTATTAAATAATAACTCATAACATTTCCTCTGTCCAAAGTCATCTTTGCTGACTTGATCCTAAGTCAGGTGTGCCCAAACTTTTTGGCTGTGGGCTCATCACGTTGTTCAGGGGGCCGGTCACTTTGACCCATGGGCCAGATGTGGCCCCTGATGCCAATTCATCCGGCCCATGAAGCCCTCATCACTCCCAGAAGTGGAAGTTAAACGCACTCATATGAGCACATTTTATTTCCACTTCCAGAAGCAATGAGGGCTTCATGGGCCAGATGAATTGGTGTCAGGGGCCAGATCTGTCCCACAGGCCATAGTTTGAGCACCCCTGATCTAAGTCAAGGCTTGCTTTTCAAAAACAGTGTCTGCTTTCCATCTGGTTTGTGGCAGTTTCCTATAAGGGGGACTCTGCATTGTGTCTTTGAAAACCATACCAAACAGACAATTCCCTCTCGCCACGTCATTGCCTTTGCTTTGTCCACTTGTGTCATTTCCTCTGACTAACACTGTATTCGCCATGCCTTTATGTTCTGTCTCCAAAGAAATCAGGCCAAGGTAGACTTGCACCAACACTCAGGCCAATCAAAATAAGTGATGGCAGTGGCTGACATTTCTGAATGCTACACTTCCTGTCATGAAACCACAAGGTAAATATGTGGTACTTGGTCCTGTCAGTAAAACCTCTAGAAAGAATCAATGGCATTGCAACAGTGCTTTGAACCTTACTGCTTAGTGTACCTTAGAGTTAGAATGTCTATTCTCTGTCCCAGTCCTATCCTTCACACTAATTTAACTACAAAAGATATGAGCAGTGCTTACAGGATATGAAAGGACTGGCTGTGAGTCAAGATAGTGCAACCAGATTCCCTGCTAAAGGCCAGTGCTGATTCATTTCATATCTGCCACACCAAGATGAGAGATATTCTCAATGTATTATGTTTAAACTTAAAATCAAGGGATGAATGTCAACCCTGCAATGCTGCATATGACCTATAAGTGTGTTTTAATTCTCAGTATAAGAAGACACTTTCACTAAGGAAAGGAACGCATTCCAGAATGATTATCTACCTTGGGTTTACAAAATATGCCTTTCTCCTTTCTGATCAAAGCATCTATGAAAAGCAACCAATTGGAAGAAATGAGAAATTCCTTATGTGACACGGTTATATACAAGAGATAAACATCATTCAAAAAGAGATGTTTACATCATTCACCACCAGGTTAACCTTTCATTGAAGTGTACTGACCTCTCGTTGCTACGGGTTTTCCTTCTGCCTCAGTTGCTTTGAATTGCTAATTGATAACACAATTAATCTGGTTATATGTCAGAAAGTGCCATTCCTTTTCCCCACATTATAATTTTTCATAATCTACATTTCTATACTATAATTTATTCTGGCTAATGAGATGCTCAGAAGTGATGTGGAAATGTTTATTTTTTTTCCCCAAGTATTGATTGGTGATAAAAAGGAAAAGCTAAGGATTTTTTTAAATTTTCCTATCTAATCCAGCACTACAATGATTGACTGGGGTGAGGGCGGGGCAATTAAACAGTTGCCTACTCCTCTGCAGAGAAGCAGTGGAACTCTTTCATTTCTCCATATGGTGAAGTGGCTATCTACACATAAAGAGTCTCCTCAAAGAATGTGGTCTTTTTGAACCACAATTGGGTGTACCCTGGTAACGGCAACCTTATATTGCCAGCTAATCTTTCTCACACTGTGTCAGGTAAAAGGAACTGCAGAATGAACTGACCAAAAGGAGATTTCATTTTGGCAATCTCATTTGGCCTAGACATGGAAGAAGAAGAATCTACTTCACTATACAGGGGAAGGTCATTTGAGGTGTAATTTAGCCCCTCCCCCATCCTCAGATAACCAAAAAATGAGCAAACCCAGATTGTCCCCCTAAGGATCAGCATGGATTTGTTCTATGCAGTTAAAGCAGTGTCAAACTAGTGTAACTGTGCAATGTAGGAACAATCATTGCTGTTCTTGTGCAGGCATTCTCAACCTATGGCCCATAGGCCAAAACTGACACCCAAAGCCATTTCATCAGGCCCGCAACACCCTCGCCAAACCCAGAAGTGGAAAAAACTGCATGCCACACATGTGTGGAATGCCACTAAATTATTCTGCACATGTGCGGTACACGTTTTAATTCTTCTTCTGGGTGGGCTGAACCATGTGGCCCAGGAGGCATGGTCAACCCATGAGCAAAAAGGGTTGAGGAAGCCTGCTCTTGTGAATAGACTTGTCCAGGTCATTATTGGGTTCTATAGCAATGGGAAACAAGGGCCAGACAGACAGCCTTCAGGAAGAGTAGTAAGAAAGTAGTTTCCCATTTCTCCTGCCAAAACCAACATGCATGTTCTTAAATGAATCCTAGATCATGTTTGACTATGGGGGAAATGAATCTCATTTTGCTATGATGTCCTACAGGGTGTTATGTCAACATCAACTGCAGGATAAAAATAAGCAAACTGATATTCTTGACTGCACCTTTCTGCATCACATATTTGCAAAAGTTCAAAGCATATTTGCTCCTGCATGGTATATTGAGGAGTTTTATTAGATGGGAATTGGCATGAGCGTAGCAGTATAGAACTGTTGTCTGTGTCTCTGAATCATTTGGATAACATTAGTCAGTAGGAACAAAGGTAACTGATGCTGCAGGATAAGAGGGAGAGAAGGGTTGTTGTTTTTAAAAGACCAGTATAAAACACTTTTGTTTTTATCCATTATTAGCTGAGGACAAAGATATCATGCATATTAAGAAAACACATTCCTTAGAGTATTTTCCCAGGGCTTTAAGGTGCAGCATGCATGAGATTTGTCTGGGATAAAATAAATAAAAGAGGTGATTACAGGTATATGCATTACAGCAAGGTTGGAAGAAAGTTTAAAGTAAATACACAAACTTAGAATAACCTTTTCAAAAGCATAAATAAAAATTGTGTTGGAGACCCACCCCCACAAACAGGGATCAGGCCATAGCTGCCAAGTATCCCTTATTGGTCGGGGAAATCCCTTATTTTACTCTCTTTCCCGCCATCATCCCTTATTAGTTAGACTGCAATGCCCTATTGCCACCATTGGAGGGCAGCACAGGATAAGCATAGCTGTCAAGTATCCCATATTTGCTGGGAAATTTCCCTTATTTCCAAATCCAAAACTTGACAGGTATGGATCAGGCTCTAGGATCAAATGTCTCTAACTGATTCGCACTTAAATAAATAAATTCTGCTTGTAGTTACTTGCTTCCAGTCTGAGCAGGTTATCGTGCTATGATAATAGAGTAAACCAGTGTTTCCCAAACTATGTTCCACAGAGCACTGGTGGACTTCAATTCCCAGAAGCTTGAGTCAGTACATTGGCTGATCAGTCATTTGGGGAATTGACTTAGGCTTCTGGGAATTGAAGTCCATAAACCAAAGATTGGGAAACACTGGGGCAGACCATACTGCCAGTGACTCAATGCCAATCATCAAGCAGTGGTTAACTAAGTGGACACACCTGAGGACTAACAGCCTTGGGTGGCGAAGTCCATAGGGAAGGGTGATGGTCCCCAAGTGGATTAAATCCCACTTGAATCCATCTTGGTGGAGGGCAGCAGCTTCATCAATATTGGCCTGGGGCTGATGAGGACTTTGTGTGCCAAAAGGGCTCAGGGACAAAAAGTTACTCGTTGAACTGGATCAGTGCTAACAGGTATCACACTGTGGTGCGGAAACCAAATGGAAAGCCACTGCATTATATTGTTCCCAGGACAATTTTCATGGCTGATTGCCATGATGATAGCCAATATTCAGAATCAGATATGGCACTTGAAGAAAAAGTTACTTCCTTGTGATAGCTATTCTACAAATCAAGTCATTGTGCTACCTCTGTAGTTGTCGCATAGTACAAGGGGATGTGTGAAATGGCTCTATAGAGCAAGCATGGGCATTCTCAACATCCCTAGACCTTGGAATGTTGCACCTCCTCTTACAGACCCCCAAACCCCAAATGTCCTTACATAAGTAGGGGGGAGTACTAAAATGTCACTTAAGTCCTGTAGTGCAGCAGTTTTAAGCTGGGGGCTGGGTCATGCTCCCTCAGACAGCTTCGGGGGCCAGACAACCATTTTGCCCTTCCTCCACCACATGGCACTTCCTGAAGTGGTGGGTGGGCCACATGAAATGGTGTCATGGGCTGCATCTGGCCCATGGGCCGCAGGTTGAAAATCCCTGCTCTAGTGGATAGAAACTTAAAATGGATTGGGGAGTATTGAGCTCAAAAGTGCTGCTTTCCAATGACAAATAAGGCACTCCATGTACCTATGGATTTGGTTACTCTTACCATGGGGAAGGCAGGAGACAAAAACCTTACAATGCATAATAAAAGGACCAGCTAGGCATAATAAAGTTCCGATAACCCCACTTGGGAAGTGGATTTTTCTGAATGGTTGCAGCACAGCAAATTACCATCTGCTCAGTTCCTGCAACTGCCGAAAGTATTTCTTCCCATGGTACTTGCTAGATAAAGGGAAGCCTTCCATATTGTCCTTTACTTATTTATCAGGCTTCTCTTCTGAACATCAGCTTGGCAAGTGTATACAGCAGTCTAGTCATTTTCAAAAGCCAGGCAAAGAAGAGCCAAGTATAGCTGCATAGGATCAACCGTTTGAAAACAGCTGGAATTTTTTGTGTTTCTGCTGCTAATGATGCTGCTGCTAGCAGCTTCAATGTGGTTTTTTTTCTCCCTACAAGCTCCAGGATTAATATGCTATCAGAACAGACAAGTATTCTCACACAGAATAATGATCTTTTTAAAAAAATAAATAATTCATCATGTGCTGTGATGTCATAAATTAAATAAATATGGTATCTGAGTAGATGTATCCTTTCAGTGCATGACAGTTAGTTCATGTATATTATGCTCCTTAGCAAGCATGGGAAGAAGCTGTGGAGCCCGTCAAGAAAGGGACTGGGCTTAGCAATAGCTGCCTGGCCTAGCATACTAAAGCTAGCAGGAATCTTCTGGGGAGAATGGCTAGATTTGTAAACATTATAAAATGACTGTATGAAATGAAATGGAACAATATAACAAGAGATGTTATGTGGTTAAAAGCTTTGGGCAAAATGCAAAACTCAGTTTTCAATCAATATTTTTCATTCAGGCATAACTGTTTGTAGTCCATGAAAGATCTCTCTCAGCAAAGACTGGATTTTTTTTGGGGGGGGGGGTCAAAGAGGGGCATAAGAAAAGCTTTACAATCCATTCCTCTTGCAGAAAACACACTCTGCTCAGATCATATGCAAGGGTGGGTAGAAAGATCATCTTTGTGGCTTCCTCACAGTTATGTAAATCACTTCCTTGAGAACTGTTAAATCTTGACATCAAATTCAGCTTTCTATATGCAAGAAAGTATAGACTGAAATGAAATTGCAGCTACACTTTTATAGCTTTCACCTTCTCTAGCCTGAACTGACAATGTGCCAAACAAGG
This sequence comes from Bradypodion pumilum, assembly GCA_035047305.1. Lineage (NCBI taxonomy): Eukaryota > Metazoa > Chordata > Lepidosauria > Squamata > Chamaeleonidae > Bradypodion > Bradypodion pumilum. The sequence continues at coordinate 276,799,920 of JAWDJD010000004.1, read as the reverse complement.
AAATCATTTTATTCCCCTGGATATTCTTGATTTTGTGCATGCTGGTTCCACATACATGGGGCAATTACACACAAAAAGCAGGTGTATGTTTTTTCCCCCCAATCCCAAGCAAGGTTCTGTGTCAGAAACATATTCTAAATATAATTTTTTGAAGTGGTAGCCATGTTAGTCTGTGCAAGCATATCGCAGAGTAAACAAAAAAAGACCAAAAAAATGCTGTAGCACCTTAAAGACTAACTCCTAATGTCATCTTTCATAGATTAACTTTTAAGATGCCACAGCTTTTTTTGTCTTGTTTTGTTTTGTTTACTCTCTGATATTCTAAATAGTATGAATTAAATTGTCTATTCAGAGGGCCAAGTGCCTTTCTCAAAGAGTTTTATATAATCTGAATATTTGCTGTATTGCATTATGCTCAACTTATTTATTTTGGAGTATAGTTTGGAAACTGGTTATTCTCTTTCAGCTAACAGATATGAGGCACCAAACTACATTGCAGGCGCACCCCCCAAAGAAAGACTCAGACACCGGTATATGGATAAAGGCATTGGGCCACTTTTATTGAATAATGCCCTAGTCCGAATTATAACTTTCAATTGGTATTCATCCAATTATAATTCTTAAGGCAAGCAGGCCGCAGTAACACTGGTAAGGTTCCTCCCAAAATTGCCAATGGCAATTGGCTACAATGTATCCATTTGTATCAATTTGTTTGTTGACACAAACAAATTGTTGACCGTAGTCAATAAACTATCTACTGACCCCACCCTATGACGTGTATCCGTCAAATCACGGGGTGATGCATGCTGAAAAGCTCCTGCCATCACCCCTTGCCTGGTTCGTCGTTGACCGGTCAACGTTATTACACCTGTACCTGTCTAAGTGTTGGCCAGTCAATTGCGAACCTGCCAGATACCTATGGGTCATAAATAGTTACCTTACCAGTGCTACCCGCCCAAGTGACCAAAGTCAGAACAAAACCCCTATGTCAAACACTAGCAACAGTGTGGGATGGGCAAAAAAGCCAGAACCCAAGGGCCAATTGTAGGTTCAGGCCAAAAATTCCCACCCGGCCCCGAAGCGACCAAAATATCACACTGTTCACTAGGGAGGGGGTGGAGGGAAAAACTTCTCCTCTCCGTCGCTATTTCTAAAATGGCAGCTCGGCTGCCTCGTGGCCACCCCTTTTATAGAGGGGTGGCCACTCCCCCTAACTCATCCGGATGTCTGAGTCCGGGTTGGGGGGGCCTGCAAAGAGCATGGCAGCCATTTTGGCGCCGCGCTTTCATTGCAGGCGCAACCCCCCCCCCCAAAGAAAGACTCAGACACCGGTATATGGATAAAGGCATTGGGCCACTTTTATTGAATAATGCCCTAGTCCGAATTATAACTTTCAATTGGTATTCATCCAATTATAATTCTTAAGGCAAGCAGGCCGCAGTAACACTGGTAAGGTTCCTCCCAAAATTGCCAATGGCAATTGGCTACAATGTATCCATTTGTATCAATTTGTTTGTTGACACAAACAAATTGTTGACCGTAGTCAATAAACTATCTACTGACCCCACCCTCTGACGTGTATCCTTCAAATCATGGGGTGATGCATGCTGAAAAGCTCCTGCCATCACCCCTTGCCTGGTTCGTCGTTGACCGGTCAACGTTATTACACCTGTACCTGTCTAAGTGTTGGCCAGTCAATTGCGAACCTGCCGGATACCTATGGGTCATAAATATTTACCTTACCAGTGCTACCCGCCACACGGGGAGGCTTCAATGAAGACTCACCGTCCCCCCCAGACCGTCAGCTCGGTCAACAGGCCTGCTTGCAAATCTTCCAAAAAGAGGTTCATACCTCTAGCCGACAGGTGGAGCCGATCCCCTGCATAAAGATCATAATTTTGTAAACTAATGGTGGGGTGTCGGATGACCATCCCCAAACCCTTGTCTGCCAAGAACCGGGCAACCGCCCTGTTCACCGAGCGGCGAGCGCGGTCAAGGGCATGGAGGTCAATACCTCCCCTGTAAGAATGACGCAGTATGATGTCCGACCATAGCAGCCTTGTGGACGGCCACACATAATGCAAATAAGCTAGGTCACTGCAAATCGTGAATTTTAAAGAAAGGGCGAGGTCATTGCCCCCGAGGTGCAGTACAAGGACATCAGGCGGTTCAGCATCCCTGATGGAAAACAGGAATGGCAACAGTTCCCGCCATCTCATTCTGCACTTACCGTACCAACGTATGCGTGCGGATGCACGCAGTCCAAGCTGAGGTACCCACTCTGTCGCCGCAGCATACTGCGCTGTCCAGTGCACGTAACTGTGGCCCACCAGCCATACTGCCACCAGTGTGCGGGGACACACAGGGTCTGTAAAAGAAAAAAGGGAACAGTGACTTAACTGGTACTCATACCTGAAGAGGGCGAACATATAATGCAAAATGCATAGATCTCCATCTTCCCATACGGCGTATATCAGCCTCAGAGTACCCAAATGCAGCCGCAGTTGATGCAGCCCCTATCCTAAACGAATGGGTGCCGTAACGAGCCCCTGGGAGGCCAACACTGGATAGTGCCATACCAGTCACCTTCCAAAATTGAAATTTAGTAAGGGGAGACCCATCCTGGTGGCAGAAAAAAGGGCCAGGGTGCGTGCCACGCACTGCCAAGAACTCCTGTAGGGCACCAACCAGACAGATGTCTGCAATGGAACATCGTAGCAGTCTAACTCCACTGCCTACGCCGTGCTGATCAACTTTTGAGGACCGTATCCTCAACTGAGCCCACTCATTATAAACATAGACATCGTCGAGTTCCAGTGCCCTACGAGTCGCATCCGCCTTAGACAGTAGTACCAACTCACTGATGTGGAACGCTCCAAAGAAGGCCACCGTGGTAGCCGCGTGAAAAAGAGCCGCCTCATACTTATCAAAACACAGGTTATGCCAGCCTCGTGCAAGGTGGGTGAGCACCCCTGGAGAAATTAAGTGGCGAGTGTCCGGGCGGCGGCCACGTTCCCATGTCCACCCCTCCAAAACACGTCGTATGCAGAAATCATTCACGCAGTCAGCAAAACCCCTCACCTTGGCCATGAATGCCAGTGCTGACAGCCTGGATGCTATAGTGCGGGGAGCTAGGCCCTGACTGTGTAAATAAACCATAAATTGTAAAACTTGTTCCACTGGAATGGGCCACACTTCGGGCAACTGAAGTTGCATGCAAAAAGTTCTAAATTGAACGAAAGCATGGTGATACGCCTTACGCGTGCGGGGCACCAAAGACATGCCGATCGCCTGGTTCACCTCTCCTTGCCAAATGTCCAAATCTCGGCCGGGAGTGGCGAGGGGAATTCCTCTGCGTCCAGAGCCAAGGCACGGAACCGGGGGATCTGCAGGCGGGATAAAGCATCAGTAATATCATTATTAATACCTGGTACATGTCTGGCCTTAAAAAGCACATTAAGGCGTAGGCTACGTAACACAAACTGGCGGACCAACATCATCCCCCCGGGTGATTTAGACGTCTGAGCGTTATCAATGTGCACTACCGCAGCATTGTCGCACCAAAAATGGACCACTGAGTCGGCCCACTCCTCGCCCCATAGCATCAAAGCTCCCAGGATAGGAAAGAACTCAAGGAATGTAAGATCACGGAGGCGATCCATGCCCCGCCATGCTGGAGGCCATTGGCCATAAGCCCACCTCCCCTCAAAGTAAATCCCATATCCCAGGGAGCCGGAGGCATCCGACTGTACTTGGAACCTAGGGGAAACTAAAAGGTCGGATCTCCAAAAGGAGACCCCATTGAATTCCCGCAGGAATTTGAGCCAAACCAAAAAATCAGCCCTCATGCCCCTGGTCAGTCGGACCCTATGATGGCGCCTTGACAGGCCAGACATGGCATCACATAGGCGCCGCGCGAATGCTCTGCCAGGCGTGACCACCCTGCAGGCAAAGTTAAGATGGCCATGCAGTACCTGAAGCTCATGAAGTGACACTTTACCTTTGGCCAGCAAGGCCAAAATCATCGCGGAGATCCGGGTGACCTTATCCATGGGTAACCTGGATGCCTGTGCGACCATGTCAATTTCAATTCCTAGAAAAGTGAGCTTAGTAGCTGGGCCCTCGGTCTTTTCGGGCGCTAAAGGGACACCCACTTCCCACATTAGCGTCTGAAATGTAGTGAGGAGACGCGTGCATGTGTCCGAGCCCCGTTCACCCCCGAACAAAAAGTCATCGAGGTAATGGGATACAAACCGAGACCCGGACCTGCGAACAAAGGCCCACTGAAGGAAAGTGCTAAAACGTTTGAATGCTGAACATGAAATAGAGCAGCCAAAAGGCATGGCCTTATCTACATAAAACTTCCTTTCGAATCTAAAACCCAATAGCTCAAAGTCCCCCGGGTGCACTGACAACAATCGGAATGCCGATTTAATGTCACATTTTGCCAGGAGGGCACCAGGACCACAAGAGCGCACCATCCATAGGGCTTGGTCAAAAGACGTATACCTGACCGAACAAAGGTCATCAGGAATAGCATCATTGACGGAGTAACCCACCAGGTATGATAGATGGTGGATTAAACGTGTAGCTGCAATTTCATTTCAGCTTTTTTGGGTACCAACCCCAGAGGGGAGACCTTCAGGTTGGGGAAGGGTGGTACAGAAAAGGGGCCCGCTACCCTCTTGGCCTCTACCTCTTTGGCAATACTCAGGGCAGCCACCTCCTCCCTACCCTTCAGAGAAAGTAAATTGGGGGCATCTTGGGGTCCCCGCACTCCTTTGAATGGGATATGGAAGCCCCACTGGAAACCCTCCAGGAGGTACCTCGCGTCCTCCCTCCTAGGATAAGTTGAGAGCCATCGCTCCAACATATACACATTAACTGGGGAGGGGGCCTTTTGACTGGCTAGCTCCATCAGCAGCAGCTCTGCCCACTCCCTGTCCACCTCTACCTCTGCCCCGTGACCCACCGGCCCGCGGGCACGCGGCAAAGGGGCCATCGCAAGAGGGACACTCGTGTTTATATCGGCACTGCCGCTTATTGCACACGCCATTAGCCGAGAAGCTCCAACACAGCAAGCGGGCTGGAACCCCCTGCCCCACCGGCTGGCGGGGAGCCTGTGTTGGAGCAGCTCGCTGCACGGCATGGCCACAATGGTACCTATCCCCAGGCGCCGGATGCGTGGGGGTCATGTACAAGAGCCACAATTTCTGACAGGGCTCATCCCATCTCATCTCCGGGTGCAAGGGCACCCTCATTCTAAATTCCTCATCGTAAGCCAACCACGATGGGCCAGGGAAATCCACCATCGCCCTGTAAATATTGTCCAAATATTGGACCATAGGAATGGCCAGATCAGGCCGGGCCCTAAGGTACACCGCCATATAAATAAGATATGCCGGCAACCAGTTGGCCCAGGTGCGCGGTGGCTTACGACGGCGGGACAGCTCTTTGTCTCTGTCGTCCTGTCCCTCTCTCTCCTCCTTAGTGGGCTCATGGTTCAATAGGGAGAATATATCCACGTACTCCCCCCGCCAAATCTTTTCCTTCGTGACCTGGGACAAATGATCACCAAGGGGCAAGGAATAACCAGCCGTTGGCAAAGCCATCACCGGCACATTAGGTACATGGGGCATATGCAGCGGGACCTGGACAGCCCCTGCAATGCCCGGCATTGCCCCGGGGGCGGAAACCCACACCCTCAATGAGGTGCCATTATGAAACCAAGGGGCACTGGGATAGGCTGGTAACTGATGCCCACACACCTCTACTTGACGAGGCCAGGGCCACTGAACCCCACCACTGGAAGTGGGCTGTGATGTGGGTGCATTAATTTGAACCTGATACTCACTAGGTGCACCCCTGTGAGCCACCCCCACTGGGGGTTCCGGCCCACGGCGGGCGTCGGAGCTCGCAACCAGAATCGAGCTCTGGGGCCACACCTGACTGCTCCCCGGCTGCAGCTCTGGATGAACAGGGAGCTGCGAGACACCGGCAGGTGCAGGCCGGAGCGTCTCAAGCAGCTCAACCCGGCTGGCCACCTGTTGCAGTGTGGCAGCCGTCGAGGTGGCTGGCAGATACGGAGAGCCCCCAGCCGAGAGAGAAGGGCCCCCTCCCATAGGGTTGTGTGCAATCCCCAAGGATGCCTCTAGCACAGCTAAACGTGTTAGTAACGCATCTACTGCCACAGATCCCCAAGCATAAGGCGGGCCGGGTGGGCCGGAAGGCCCACTAGGCATTTGACAAGGAAGACCAAAGGGAGAGCCTGGGCCAGAATAGGGCCATGCCCAAAACTCTGGCCCATGAGGGGCCGGAGGAGGAACGGGTTGCGCACCCGCACCAGGCCCTCCCACGCTGTCCTGACCCATGGCCGGCAATTGCGGGCCGAGGGAAGCCCCTGAGGGGCCGGCCAGAGGCTGGCCGGCTAAGGCCGGCTGCCAAGCACCAGCCTGCATCACCCCACTGGTATCGGTGGGTAGAGTTGGGGTAGTCCCCTGCGGCGGGGGCGCAGCCCTGGTCCTCCGACCTGAAGGCTGGCCCCCGTCCTGCGCAGGGCACGAAAAAGTCCTCCCCTTTGGCCATGGTTTCATCGCCGGGGCCTTCCGTTTGGGAGGCATATCTTGAAGAAAGAGCAAGATCCCTTTCCAGGGATCGAAAACCTAGCGCAAAAAAGCACAGAGCAGCCAGCAAGCTAAAGGCTCTGTGCGAATCCTTCCTTCCCAGCTGGGAAGGACCAAGGGCTAAACAGCCAAAGACTCGAACAAACAGCGACGGAGAAATCTTCTCCTCTCCGTCGCTATTTCTAAAATGGCAGCTCGGCTGCCTCGTGGCCACCCCTTTTATAGAGGGGTGGCCACGCCCCCTAACTCACCCAGATGTCTGAGTCCGGGGGGGCCTGCAAAGAGCACGGCGGCCATTTTGGCGCCACGCTTTCACTTGCACAGAGATAAATGTAAGAAGAATAGCACAACACTCTCTGTATGATCCTGTGCCCTTTGACAGTTACTAGCACTTTATACGGCATAGATCAAGCAAAGAGGATATGGATCTGCAGTGTACAACAGGGGTGTGCTGCTTTCCCTAAAAGGGTGTTGGACAGGGAATGATTAGGATGTCTAACCCTTAAAAATTATATATGTTCCCAACTCACCTTCTTCTAATTTCAACTCCCCTCTGGGGATTCGAACCAACAACTTCCTGCTTACAAGGCAAAATTGCAACCTCTAGGCCACAGTGGCTCCACTATAATTAAAAAAAAAACAGTTTTAAAGAGATATCCTTAGTGGATAAGTAGTTAGTGTTTTTGACTATGCCCAAAAGATACCGAGTTTGATTCCTGCTTAGGACTTACATTTTTAAATATATAGTAAAGGTAAAGGTTTCCCTTGCTCGAAAGCCAGTCGTATCCGACTCTAGGGTGTAGTCAGCGCAAATTCGCACTTCCCCATTTGCTTTCAATACTGTAACAATAGGAGCCTCCCACTCTGCAGAGTCCACCGGCACTAAAATCCCTTGCCCCACTAATTTGTCCAGTTCCGCCTCAATTTTGTCCTTGAGGGCGAATGGAACCCGACGTGGTTTTAGTCTCATAATAATAAATTTATAATAATAAAATTACTGTTCCATGTTGCATCCTTTCTTCCAATAAAAGGTCTCTCCTGAGGCAGAGTTTGATTCCCATTTAGGGCTTCTACGGCCCAGATTGTAAAAGCAATTATATCCTCTCTGGTTAACATAGAGTTCTCCGTTATAAGATTGTCAAAAGCAGTTCAACTGGTTGTGGAGCCACCATGGCTTAGAGGTTGAAATTTTGCCTTGTAAGCAGAAGGTCAGAGTTCGATTCCCCAGGAAGGATGGTGGGAACATGTATAATGACCAGAGACAAGGCGGAAGGAAGGTGCCCACCCTGCCGGTGTCACCACCCCACCCCTGCTTCTCCTTGAGTTAAGCCCTGAACAATCATATCAACTATCTGGGTCACTTCCACATACTGTTAAGTAACATAGGTTTTGATAGGAACACCAACCAGATCAGATGGAAACCCTCCCAAGACATCTTGGAAACTATCTGGATCAAATAGCTTGCGAAGGCGAGCCATCATAATGGGTCCAATCTTCCTACAAAGGAGGTGTGCTAAGGAAAATATGAGCCATCTACCTACCTTTCAATTTTAATGCTCTTTGTTATGTTGTACAACATCTGCATAATCCTATTTCCTTTGAGTTGCTAGGATTAGTTTTATCCACAAAGGAAAGGATAAAAGTTAAAAGTCAGCTTCTGGTTCTGGTATACAAGCATTGATCTACAGCACCTTGCTTGAAACCTTGTTGCAGCAGCATCTTCCTTAGGGTTTGTTCTATGGTCAAGCTGCCAGCTTCCATCCTTACAGACTTTACTTTAGTTTGCAGACAAGACAAAATCAGAATGTTTCTGGTTTTCATTCACAGCTCCTATACAGCCTCTACATATACAAAAATCAGTCTTCACATCTAAGTGCTTGACTTGCATCTGTTTTGAGGCAGCTACACCCAGGAGAATTCTTATAGTGCTGTGCTTGACAACACAAGCAGAGGTTTCATCAAAGTTTTCTCCATACTTCTGCAGAAACCCTTTTTGTTGTTGTTCAGTCGCACAGTCGAGTCTGATGCTTTGTGACCCCATGGACCACCGCACGCCAGGCTCCTCTGTCCTCTGCCATCCTCCGCAGTCTGGCCAGATCATGCCCATCAAATCAATAATTCCATCCATCCACCTCATCCTTCTCCTTTCGCCTTCGATATTTCCCAGCCTTCTTAAGTGAGTCCTCTCTTTTCATTTGGTGGCCAAAGTACTTGAGCTTCATCTTCAGTATTTGTCCTTCCAATGAGCAGTCAGGGCATTTCAAACACTGCAACCACTGGTGAAGGAAATGGCAACCCATGCCACTAATTTTGCCAAGAAAACCTCATGGACAGTATCAAAAGTGTTGCCTTGTAGTACTCTTTTCAGTTTATACCCTGTTTCAGTTTGAGTACCCTGTTGCACTCAATAGCTTCCAATCTAAATCCCCTCCAATCTAAATCCAGCTTGTTGTCTCATTTATCAATGATGACCTTGCAAGATAGGTTCATACCTGTCAAGTTTTGGATTTGAGAATAAGGGAAATTTCCCAGACAAAACAGGAGACTTGACAGCTATGCTTATCCTGTGCTGACCTCCAGTGGCGGCATTAGGGCATTGCAGTCTTCCTAATACAGGAGGATGCTGGGAAAGAGGATAAAATACGAGAGGTTCCCGGCCAATACGGGACACTTGACAGCTATGGATAGGTCAGGTGAGAAGGTACCCACCCTTTGTTGGGTGACAATGAGAGTCTGATGCTTGGCTCTGGATCATCTTGTGGCATGGGTGCCTCTTCTAGTTTAACAGTCTCGACATCTTCATCTTCATCTCCATTGCTTACAATTGACTTCAGTAGTTACAAACAGAAATGTTTTAAAAAGTGAAACAGAAGGAAAGATCACATATTGTCACATAAGTAATATCTGACCACTCCAGTTAGTAAAACATGTCTGATAATTTGATTTAACACAGGTTTAATCAATACATTTGGAGCGGGAGTGGGACGGGGGTCACCCATCTGTCCTGGCTCTTCTGGATCTCTCAGTGGCTATCGATACCGTTGATTACAGTTTCCTTGTGGCATGGCTCAAAGGTTTGAGGATCCATGGCACTGTGTTATCCTGCTTTTCCTCATTTCTGGAGGGCCGTACCTAGTCGGTGTGGTTGGAGAGTGAGAGGTCCAGCGCAAGGCCCCTATAGTATGGGGTGCCTCAGGGCTCGGTGCTCTCTCCTCTCCTATTTAATATATACATGAAGCCGGTGTGGTTGGAGAGTGAGAGGTCCAGCGCTAGGCCCCTACAGTATGGGGTGCCTCAGGGCTCGGTGCTCTCTCCTCTCCTATTTAACATATACATGAAGCCATTGGGTGAGATTATCCGTTCCCATGGGGTGAGGTATCATCAGTATGCTGATGATACCCAGCTATATATCTCGACCCATGGGGACCCCAGTGATGCGGTCAATGTCCTATCCAGATGTCTGGAAATGGTTGGGGTCTGGATGGGGGACAACGGGCTACAATTGAATCCCTCCAAGACTGAGTGACTTTGGATAGGGGGTCCCGCGTCATCCAGGGAGCTGCCAACTTTGGTCTTGGATGGGGCTGCTTTGCCCCAGACAGACCTGGTACACAACTTAGGGGTCCTCCTGGATTCAGGGCTGCTACTTGCAGATCAGGTGGCACCCATGGGCAGGAGGACTTTCGCACAGCTTCGCGTCATTCGTCAGTTGTGTTCACTCCTGGACCGGGACTCCCTGCTCAGGGTCACACATGCTCTGGTCACCTCCAGGCTAGATTATTGCAATGTGCTCTACATGGGGCTGCCCTTGACAACCATTCAGAGGCTGCAGTTGGTCCAGAATGCAGCAGCCTGGGTGGTGATGGATCACGGGTGTTATGACCGTGCCTCACCATTACTTCGGGAGCTGCACTGGTTACCAGTTTGCCTCTGGGTGTAGTTCAAGGTGCTGGTTTTGACCTTTAAAGCCCTTCATGGTAGTGGGCCAGGATACCTTAGAGACCGCATTGCCCCAAGAGTGTCTGCCCATCCAACCAGAGCGGACCGGAGGGGCTCCCTAACTGTCCCATCTGCCAGAGGGGCTCATCTCTCTGGCACACGAAGGAGGACCTTTTCTGTGTCTGCACCAGCCTTGTGGAACCTCCTACCTGTAGAGTTGTGGGAGCAGACAGAGCTGCTACCTTCCAGAAAAGACCTAAAAACCTGGTTGGCGGGGCAGGTTTGGGGCCCAGATGGAAGGATGGTCCCCGCCTGTCGGCTTATAAAATAAGCCCCCATTTCTTTTAATTGTTCAATGCAGGCAGTTTTAATGTGGGTAGTTTTTAAAAGATGAACGGGGTAGGTGGGTGGGTATGTTGGGTTTTTAATGGTTTAATTGTTTTTATGTATGTTTAACTTGTTGTGAGCCACCCTGAGTTGGGTTTACCTGATTGGGCGGCATAGACATCTGAATTTAAAATAAAAATAAAATAAATAAATTTCAAACCCTATTGAGTTACATATGTTTCTCACTACCCAAAAGAGGGCATAAGCTAGCCAATATTAATTGCTTTTAGTAGTACTGATCATAGCTATAACTCAAGTAGAGAGACTCAGGCTTTGGCATAAATATTTGCTGCTAGAAGGGCACAGCCGCATCTGTTGGTATTTGTTGCTAATGCTTCCCTGTCGGTTTGTGCGTAATTTCGCTCTGCCTGGGACAGGGACCTTGAATAAAATGCAACCGGGGCCTCCCTTCCGTCATCCAACACGTGGCAAAGTACCGCCCCCACCCCCACCGGTGATGCATCACAGACTAGGACCACCGGCCGTTTGGGGTCGAAATGCGTTAGAATTGCGTCAGAGGTCAAGAGTTGCTTTAATTCCTTGAACGCCCTCTCGTGCTCGTCACCCCACATCCAAGTCTCCTCTTTCTTAAGCAACCGATGGAGCGGTTCGGCCACGGACGCCTTCCGCGGAAGGAATGTATGGTAAAAATTGAGGAGCCCCAGGAATGACTGTAGCTCGGTTTTGGATGTGGGGCGAGGGGCCTTTTTGATGGCTACTACTTTGGATTTGGATGGCTTGATACCCTCGGGTGTAATCCTGAACCCTAAGAACTCGACCTCGGTTTCGAAAAAAACACATTTGTCCTTCCTCAGTCTCAGCCCCGCTTTCTCGAACACCGTTAGTACTTTGTCCAATCTCTTTGCCAGTTCGGCCTCACTCCCCCCAGTTATTAATACGTCATCAAAATAAGGCAACACCCCCTCCAGCCCCTTCAGGAGGCGTTCCACAAGCGACTGGAAAAGGCCGGGTGCCGAGTTCACGCCGAATTGTAAACGCGACACCTGGAACGCTCCTTTATGTGTGACTATCGTTTGTGCCGCGGCCGTGGCGGGTGTTACGGGAAGCTGCTGATAGGCTTGTGCCAGGTCGAGCTTAGCGAAACACTTGCCCCCATTTAGCCTGGCCAAAAGGTGGCTGACCACCGGCACCGGGTATGCGTTAGGGCGGATCGCCTTGTTAATTGTACACTTATAATCAGCGCAAATGCGCACCTCCCCGTTAGCCTTCAACGCTGTTACAATTGGAGTTTCCCACTCCGCGGAATCAACAGGAATAAGAATCCCCTGGCCCACCAATTTGTCCAGTTCCGCCTCTATTTTGTCCTTTAGTGCGAAGGGCACCCTGCGCGGTTTGAGTCTTATCGGGCGGACCTCCGGGTCTAGGTCGAAAGCTACAGGGGGTCCCTTGAATTTTCCAAGTCCTTTTTCAAAAACGGCGGGATGCGCATCGCACACCGCTTGTATTGGGTCCACCCCCACTGCATGTACCCCCCCTATAAACAGGCCTAACGGCTGGAACCACTGTGTCCCTAGGAGGCTACAACTCCCCCCCTTGAGGACAACTAGGGGCAGCTCCGCAGAGTGTCTCTTAAACTCAACCCGAAATTTCCCGACCCCCAACACCGGAATGCTGTTCCCCTGTACATCTCGTAGCGTGGACCTCAATGTTTTAAGTTTGGGCCGCACGTGGGGGTCGATTTTCAAGAACTCCTTCTGGGGAATTATGGAATAGGAGGACCCCGAGTCAATTTCCATCCTGATAGGGGCCCCTTGTACTAGTACCTCAACGAAATAATGGGACTGTTCCGCGGACACACTGAGCACTGGGACGTCGTCCTCGCTGCTGTCCGAGACGCGGCCCACGCCGTCCGGCTTCCTCGTGGTCTGGACGCCATCTTTGGGCCTCGCTGGACGGTCCGGCCTGGTCGAACGGTCTGGTGACTGCCTCCGGCCCTCCTTCCGTTTTCTGCATGCCTTGGCGATGTGCCCCCGACGGCCGCAGGTGTAGCATTCGGCCTTTCTAAACGGGCACCTCGCACGCTCGTGGGCCGCTCCGCAACCATCGCAGCGGCGCCCCCCTTTTCGGACCTTCTGGACCTCCTCGCCGTCGCTGCCATCTGAGGACGACTTTGAGGCCCGTTGCGTCGCGTGCACCGCTTTTTCCGCCTTGCCGGCCCTGGGACGCCACTCGCGCCACTGGTGCATCTCGTCCACTCCCGCACTCGTGGACTCGGCGGCTTCTGCGGCCTCGACGACCTCTGCCAGCGTGGGTGGCGGCTCCTTATTCATCAAGCTGCGCTGCACCTCTTTGTCCTTCAGGCCGCACAGCACGCCGTCCCTGAGGGCCATTTCTTGGATGTTGCCCCATTTACAGGGGGCGGCGGCTACCCTCATGGCGGCCACGAATGCCTCGACCGACTCGTCCGGCGCTTGGACTCGCCTCCAAAACGCGCTCCGAGCGGGAAACATCGCCCTCGAGGGTTGGAAGCGCTCCCGTAGCAGCTTCATGATGTCGTCCGCCTTAAATTCGCTCACCTTCTTCGGAGCGATGATGCCCACCAGCGTCCGCTTGGTCTCCATCCCAAGCATGCGGGTGAGGATGGCCCTCTTCCTCTCCTCATCGTCTTCCTTGACTTTGAGTTCCACCAACGCCGCATGGAAGTCCATCTCCAACAGCTCCCAGTCTTGCGGTTTGGTGATGTTGAACCCGCTCTGTGCCCTGGCTGCTCCTTGGGGATCCATTATCCCATCCTCGTCGCCAATTTAGTGTATCAAACTAAGACACAGGACACAGCCTCGGGCTGGGTTAACTCAGGTTTATTGCATCGTGGACAGAGGGAACATGAGGTAATGGCGGATCGATAGCTCTTTATATACAGTAGGAATACATTTGAACGTGGTGCCATGGTAGCCCATTGGCTACTGTCTGCGTGACGTCATTGTGGGTCACGCCCTTCTTGTCCAGGTGTAGGTGGTGGCGGGAAAGCTTCCCGCGCTGTTGCCTTTGATGAGTTCGGACCAAGAGAGCTTGGACGCTCGCTGCTGCCAACTGGTGGTCATTCGCTCGCGTCCTATTACAGGGTTTATATGATACAGCTGAAGGTTACATTGTTGCTATGGGTAAGGTTACATTGGCTCAGATACATTGTAATCCATGTGGAAGGTAAAACCATATTAGGACACAACAGTTGCTGAGTCCAAAAAGTGCAAACTCCATCAGGAGCTTTGTCAACTCAAGGTGTTGTTTTGCTGTTCAGTCACACAGTCAATTCCGACCCTTTGCGACCCTATGGACCATTGTCCTCCAGGCACCTCTATCTTCCACCACCCTCCTCAACCCACCCAGCTCTGTGCTCATTGTTTCTACAATGCCATCTAGCCATCTCATCTTTGGCCATCCCCTTCTTCTTTTGCCCTCCACCTTTCCCAGCATCAAGGCTTTCTCAAGTGAATCCTCTCTTCTCATTTGATGTCCAAAGTACTTTAGCTTCATCTTTACTATTTGACCTAATGAGCAGTCAGGGTTGATTTCTTTTAGGATTGACTTATTTGTTCTCCTTGCTGTCCAGGGGACTCTCAAAACTCTCCTCCAACATCACATTTCAAAGGCATCTATTTTTCTGCGCACAGCTTTCCTAATGGTCCAGCTCTCACAACCATACATTACCACGGGTAATACCATTGCTTTGACTATGTGAATTTTTGTTTTCAAGGTGATGTCTCTACTTTCAACTATATTCCCCTGGTTTCTCATAGCTTGTTTTCCAAGAATCAGTCACCTTTTTATTTCATGGCTGCATTCACCATCTGCAGTGATCTTTGATCCTAAGAAAGTAAAATCTGCCACTGCTTCTACTTCTTCCCCATCTATTTTCCAGGGACTGATAGACAGTCAGGCTCACTGTGGAACTGAAATGTCATCACAGGCTCAGACCAAAGGCATTTCTTCCTATTCTTTCTTGATATTTCCACATAAGCAAGGACTTGCAAGTCAAACATAGCTAATAGTGCTGCTAAAAACAGTTTAACCGGAGTTGGCCAGTCGGGCCTTGGGACTCTCCCAAAGAGAGAGCAGGAGGAAGGATAAGGTGGAATCCCCTGGCTCTGCCTCAGGATACCGCACTACATAGGCCCCACTGCAGGAAAGGATGATTAGAAGTTAAGCTTTAATAAAGTTATGGCCTTTATTAAACTTCAAAATCTGATGTCTGTGTTTTTGTTCTGGGACTGGGAGGGAAACGTTTTAAGACAATTACTGAGACTCTTGATCAATGACTTGGCTCTTTGTAATTGTCTTAATAGTCACTATGTCATATTTTAATTATTATTATTTTATTTTAACAATGGGATTTTGGGAGTCAACTCTCTTGTAATTTCCACCAATTCGAGGGCCTTACCCTTATGTTGAATCACTACTAAGTTGCAGCCAACAATTCAAAAGTTTTCCTTTAAATAGTTGGAAATCTGGAACAATGCAACTTTTGGAAAAGTAGGACCTGATTTTTTTTTTTAAGTGTCCTTGCAATAACCTGCTCATGTACTAAAGAGGCTGCATGAACATGTACTATGGGGCTCTTTAACAAGGTTGGGATGCTACCAGCAGCATAATTAGCCCACACTGCACATCTCTTCCTCAGATCCAGATCTTTCTAACTGTTTCTGGCTGAAAAGTGTTTTTGAGCTTTTCTTTTTCTCAGCTTCTACTCAGCCAATAATCTCATGAAGGTGATTTGCTTGCCTGCTTGCTTGCTTGCTTGGCTGGCTGGCTTGTTTATTAATATCTGATCATCCTAAATATTTGTGATATTTGTTTAATCATACCCTGACTCACATCAGCTCAACACACATCACAGCTGGTGCAAAGTGTTTTATTGCCTGAAGCAAAGATAAAAAAGCATAGCCAAACTCAAGCTGTAAAGTGATTGAGACTGGCCTTGTTATTTTGGCATTGGAGACCCAAAAAAATCCAGAAATGCCTCTCGCTGACATTACAAATAATAATGAAATAAATGAGCTGCCTAATGGTAGATATGGTCCTGATGTTCTGTCAGCTAAAGGAGTGATATTTAGAAATATACTGAACATGAAGAAAATATGAAAAAGAATAACAGATCCCTGTCCCATTCAACTCAAGAGAGATGTTATTCAAAATGGCATGATTGAAGAATTAAATGTCACCCTGGTTATTTATTCACTATTCTCAAATCCTTCCATTTTCTTTGTATAACTTGGTGCTTCAGTATTTGCTTCCCTCTTTTCTATAGCAGCAGAAATATATTTATTAATGTTTTGCCCTTTCAGTTTAAGGCTATAATTTAAACTTAAATTGCCTGAGTCACAGGCAATATAACTGATGCCCAATAGATCAGGAAAGCCTTGTAAGGTAGTGATTCTTATCAAGACTTCCTTAAAATGCTGCCTCTATGAAAAATGTAATGGCAGGTGGTAGCTTCTGTCTAGGAAATCAGCTAACACAGGGGACATCAGTACAGGAAAAAAAGCCAGGGTGATATATGCACAAGCTGTTTAACTGTGGCAAGAGAGACTTGAATTGAGGATTGTCTCCACCATACATGTCACTTAAGGGCCAAGGCATTAGCCCTATTCAGGCAGTAAGGCTGGACTAAATGTGTAGTGGGGTGCATGGTAAGTCCCCTCCTCACCCCACCAAGAAATAAAGTAGACTATGTTCATTATCACACCTATATGTGTACAGTAAAACCTTGCATAAAGAGTGCCTCGCTTAGAGACTAACTCGCTTAAAGAGCAGATTTTTCTTTGAATGGTCGCCTCGCTTAACAACTAAAACCAACAAAAAACTTGCTTAACAACTAAATCGGGGTTCGCAATCCCCCCCCACCAGAAGTCACAATTGGTCACTTACAATGGTGTTTCGCTTAAAGAGCAAACTCACTTAAAGAGCAATCCCATGGAACACATTGTGCTCTTTAAGCGAGGTACCACTGTATTTGACTAAATGTAATGACTACATTTCTGCAATTAGGAGCCATTTATACAGGCACAAGTGAGGAACTCATGCCAGTCTTCTGATTAGGCCTTGAAAGAGTAATGGTGGGAAGATATTGAATTAAATGAAATAATAGTAATAAACGATATAAAAACCCATTAGGTAGTAATGTTCTTCAAATTTGGTGTAAGCATCAAAAAATATTTATTTCAGGAATATCACAATTGGTTCAAATAGTCTATTTATCTAGCACTAACCAATTATTCATTCCTACCTCTGAATTCAAAGAGAGCCCCATTTCTCTCTCTCTGCTCTGTCTTCTTTCCCTCTCTATGTAAGTTGGTGTCAGCTGGTTAGTTGGTTGGTTGGTTGCTAGCATGTGTACAGTAAGAATGCAACATGCACACATCTGTACCACCAAGTAAAGAAACATTTTTTATTCTTCTAAAAAAAGTCTCATAGTAAATGATTGAGACTGTCAGTTCCAGTTAACAAGAAAGGATTGGAGACTATATTATCTCCTGTGAAACTCTGTACTTGTAATGGACAGCTAGAGGGGAATTTTACCAGAAATTCAAAACTTAGCAACATTTCCTGTAGTCCCTCAGGCACAATTGAATAGCACTGTCTTACAGAAGCTCTGACATGGCTAAAAATGTGTCTTGATTCAAAATAAAAATTTAAAGATAAGATTTTATGTGTGACACTTAGGTATTTCTTGGAAGGACATATTATTCAAGTCCTTACACACAAGTAGCTTAGTCTGATATGTTAACTGACTAGGGTTTTTAAAGAATACGCACCTCCCTCACTGATTGTAAGTGAAGATATGTTTTGCTTTGTAGCAATAAAGCAGCTCTGCATCCAGAATCTTGACAGGAATGCCATCTACATGGTGAATGCACAGAGCTTTACACCCAATTACTAATTCCAGCTGGAGTAGACCCAATCAATCAGTGAGCTATAAGGAAGTATTGATTTACCATTCAGCAATCGATTTTGTGGGACTGCTTTAGTTTTGACTAGCAATTGGCTTTTGACAGACAATTCTGAACAAAAGTGAATGAGCTCAGTGGAAAGTGTCAACAGGAATGCTCTGCTGTTGGAAGTCCTCATTTAAATGCTAAGCATTCCCAGTCATTTTTTATTCTCTTTTAAAATAAAACTTTACAAGCAAGTGTGAGGGAATGAAACTGCCAACCATTATGCGCCCAGGCTCTTGAGGGTTATCAGATGGTTGTGGATTTTGAGGTTTTCAAAGCTGTTCACGACTAGAAGGTTGACAGACTTCAGGCCAAGAATCTACTAGTGAGAATGTGAGGAATTTAGTATTAAAAAAGAAGACATGAGCTCACAAGAAGGCCAAAAGTTCAGTCCAGGAACTTAACCATTAAGGAGGGAAATGAGATTTCAGTAGGTCAAAGATTCAGGAGGGTCAAAAGTCTTGGAGAATTGAAGGGAAGTAGAAAGTTAAACAAAACTTTCTTTCTGGTTGGCTAAAACGTTGGATGGGGGTATAAGAGTAGGGTAAATAAGTAACATTAGAAAATGGACTTCTTAGTTAAGAAAAGGGTTGTGATAAGGAAGTAAACAAGTTTAGAGATAAGAAAGAGTCTGAGAAAGCCAGAACTGAACAGTGTACTCTTACTAAAAGAAGCCAGGGCTGCAGACAGAACATGCATGGCTCAGACAACTGGAAGCAGCTCAATTAATCAGCAGGAGTCGCATTATGGAAATAATTTAAAATTGGCTAAATTGCATTTATGTATCTCTCCTACCTTTTATGTGTTCATATATCTATCTGTTTCTACAGTTGGGTTATTCCCTCCTCCCAAGTATACAGTATTTTCTCAAACTAATTTGTTGCCTGTCATTATGAGACATTGCTAACACCAGGATGCCATATCATGATAACATGGTTAAAAGAGTGACTGGAGCTAGTCATCAAACTAGAAAGAGCAAGCAACCTGACCTGGACCCGTTTGGCTGAAGAACTATTCATTGTATAGACTCTTATTTACACCGTAAGTTGCTACATTATGTGCTCATTGCTTTATATTTCCAAACACAATGTCATCCAAAGATATACTTTGGGAAACTTTGTTCCAGCCAGACTCCCAGTGCAATTAAAAACTTGCTTGAGGCAGCTTGGCAGAATTAGACCCAGATTCAACTATGTGAGGAAAAACCATTGCCTGACTCAAATATTTCACCATAGTTTGAATAATGTGAACTTTCACATCCATTTATACACCTCTGCTAAATATAATATTTCTGTGGCATTTTTTTCCCTATCTGTTACAGTGAGTAGAGCCTGGTTTTGACAGCCATTACCTGAGGAATGTTTTAAAATGTTTCAGTATATTTTATATTAAAAATCAAATCATTAGCAATTACAATTGGGGAAGAGGGGAATAGGCATTTTCTGCTTAGTCTGTGACTTGCAGAGCCATGTCTAAATGTTTCCCAAAAATAAGGGAGGGGGATTTTAGAAATGTCATCCTCCATTTGAGCCACATATGCCAGGCCCAACAACCACATTCAGCTGTGTCTGGCCTATGAGGCTAGGAGGAGGATCTGCTCTTCATAATTTGATCCAGTATTTAGGTTATAGGAGACTAGCATAGGTGCCCGTCTTTGATTTTTTTTTGGGGAGGGCTCAACCCGTGGGGTGGGGTTGGTTTGGGGTGGGTTTTTTTCTTTTTTGCCTCCCCCCACACCATTTGTGATGCCCCCTGGCTCTCAGTAAAGGAACCTGGACAGACTCACCCCGGCGTGATGATGAGGGAGGGATGGTAGGTATTGAGGGAAAAAAATAGGAGGAAAGGAAGATGGGAGGGTAAGAATGAGGGAGGGAAGAAAAGAAGGAAATGGAGAAGAACAGCTGGAGATAGGGAAGGAAGGATGAGAGCTAATTACCCGGCCTTGGCCAGGGGGTGTTTGTTGTATGTTTAGCTTTTTCGGACACTGATACACCCCAACACAGTCTCTCTCTCTCTCTCTCTCTCTCTCTCTCTCTCTCTCTCTCTCTCTCTCTCTCTCTCTCTCTCTCTCTCTCTCTCTCTCTCTCTCTCATTTAGGCACACCCACCCACACAAGTGACTGATCCAGACCCCACTGTCTTAGGCATTGTCTTGCACACATGCAGACACACACTCCTTGTCTCTCTCTGTCTCTCACTCACACAACATTGATGTACATTGAAAGTGTCTCATTCCAGGGCTGTAGAGGCTTAAATGGAATGGGTATGGGTTTGTTCCATCCACATCAGGACCTTTCCCCATCAGTCATTCACTCTCAAGTTCAACCAATCACAGTCCAACATGCAAATCAGCTCTCTCCAACGTTCTGTTTCCAGGCCTGGCTGCTAAACTGCTGTTTTTCTCCCATGGCACCATGGGAGTTGTAGTTTCTGTTTTTTCCTCATTTTGTGGGGCTTAGGCCCCACTCTCGGCCCCCAGACTCTCGCAGTCCTGATCTTGGGGACAAAAGGTAGGTTGTGTAGAGCATTATGGGATAGACTCCAGGGGTGTAGGTACGCATTCCGCACACATACGGCCACATCCCTTCCTTATAGATATAGATGGCAGGAGAACGCACAGCCCCTAGGCCTAATCTGGTTTGCCAGGACTCCCAGTCCAGCCTATGGTGCCCCTTGGGCAAGAAGGAAATTGGGTAGCAACATAGGCTCTCCATAACCTAATTCATTGTCCCTTCACATTTCCAGCAATGAAAAACTGAGAGGACAAACAGTGAGGGGCACTCAGCTGAAGCTTGCCTTGAAATGCCAGCTGAATGTGGCTGTTTTTACTCTTCCCCTTTCTCTTGGATAACAAAGATGATTCACAATTGAAGTTTCAGCTGGAAAATCCACATTTGGCCAGAGAGCCAATGAGATAGGTAGGAGGCAGGAGGAGGTGCTTGGATTGGTAGAGCTTCTCACTTTTCCTTTCATCTCCTTAACAGATGAGAGTGTTTTCTCTGCACTGTGTGGTTTCTCTGGCTGAACTTTGGTTTACATTCCCAAGATGCCCTTTCCCTTCTTTCCTTTGCATGTCTAATCAGACCTCAAGGTTTTAATCATCTCATATTTGTTTCCTTAAAGGGTTCAAATGTTTTGCACAAGCAGCCAAAACCAACAGCAACACCAGCATGCTGCAATTTGCTATATACACAGAGAAGCAGGTTTGATATCCGCCTTCCCTTAGAATTCTTGCAGCCAATTCTTCTTTACCACTCAATGTTGGCACAACATCACCACTGTTCTTATGGAATAATCTATCAGACTTTCTAATTATACACTTAATAAGAAATATTATTAATTAAGTCAGGTTACCTAAGAATATCCTTTGGTAGCAAACGTCTTAATCTGCTTTGTGTGTACATGAGTATAAGGGGGGAGTCATTGTGGTCACTTCCAGGGAGAAGTGGGGAAATGCAAGATTCTTCAACAGTTCTATAAGAACAGATCCCTCCATTTTATTTTATATACACATACTCACACAATAAGCCAAAGATCAAAGTGGCCAATAGCAAAGGCATTAATAGTGGAATAATAACTACATTAGCAGTTAAGGTTCTGTATATATAACCTTATTTCAAAATATCAGTACATAAAAGCCATAGTAAGATCATTCTTAGTACCAAATCAAAACCCCAAGTCTAAGTTTTACTAAAATTGACATAAAAGTGGTTGAATCAATCTATTTCTGTTCCATCGTGATTTCACACATTTCCCCATAAATCTGTTCCAATCTATTTCCATATCAATCTGCATATTTAGAAGCATGTTTCCACACAAAATACAGCCCTTCTAAATATATAATTTCTCAGAAGAAGCATAAAAGCTATTTAGCATGTTCCTGCTGTTCTTTACGAGCCACAGACTATATCAGAAGATGAAGAATGTACAACTACTCATATATAATGAAATGTCAGCCCACAAATTAGCCTAGGAGGTGGAAATCAAGCCAGTCCATATCAGACTTTGCAAACCTTTCATCAGATAAGCTCTTAATGGATCTTGCAGTTCTTCTGAAATGTTAGTGGGGAGGATTTCTGTAGATGCATACCTGTCAACCATCCCGATTTGGCCGGGATTACCACGGAATTTGACGCCAATTGACGTCATAACCCGCCCCACGCTGCCAAAACCCCGTAATTTGGCAGCGGGGGAAAGCGACCTGCACACAAGCGATCTGTGCAGGTCCCGTTTTTTCCGGAGCCGCGGGTTGACAGGTATGTGTAGATGTATGGTACACTTGCCCATGAACAGATTATCTACAAGAAAATACAAAGTGGTTGTAATACTGGTAGCTGTGCTGTGAGTTACTTACTCCCAAACTGAAGACTTCTAGATACATGGAGGATTACAACTGATGGGAAAGGCCCAGCACACATGGAAGGCAAGGCTTGGGGCATATATATTTGTTATATGATATATATATATACAATTTGAAGTTATATAAACAGAATAAACGCCTTTCAAATGTGGTGCTGGAGGAGAATTTTGAGAGTACCCTGGACAGCAAAGAGAACAAATAAATCAATCCTGAAGGAAACCAACCCTGACTGCTCACTAGAAGGACAAATATTGAAGATGAAACTAAAGTACTTTGGGACACCAAATGAGAAGAGAGGACTCATTCGAGAAAGCCTTAATGCTGGGAAAGGTTGAAGGCAAAAGAAGAAGGGGTCGGCAGAGGATGAGATGGCTAGATAGTATTGTTGATGCAATGAGCTGAGTGGGCTGTGGTGGATAGTGGAGAATAGGGGGGGGCCTGGTGTGCGATGGTCCATGGAGTCGCAAAAGATCAGCCTCAACTATGCAACTGAACAACAAAAACATTGGCATTCCTAAATAATCTTCTAATATTTCAGTTTAAATTTCATAGGACAACATTATTTTATTGTAAATAATGCACCAATATATATTGCATATAAAAGCATTATACATAACTCATAAAAACATTGCATATTTTTTCACAACCTCCTGTGCTTGTAGAACATATTATTTCTCAAAATTACTTCAAGTGTGTGTGTGTGTGTTTAAGAAAAAAGACCAAGATATTTTGCTGACAGAGGAAGAGAAGGACATGACACTTCTTTCTCATACAAGTTGAGTGGATTTTAATACAGACTTAGCCACATTATGTTGACACTTGAGAAGAAAATCCAACAAGCCCCTCCACCTTTTTGCTTAAAGCATGATTCAAACAGATTTCAGTGGCTAGTTCCCTTGATGTAAGATGCTAAATCTGCTCCCTGAGGCACCCAACTCATTCTACTGAATGATAGGACTGGTTCCAGTAAGGGAAATGAAAGAGAGTGTGGTTGAAGTCAGGTCTTATGAGAAAGATGCCAGCACAACCTCAGAAGCATAATGCATCTAAGCCTCCATTATCTATTAGTATACCTATTACTGAAATATACTGCTGGTCAGTAAGGGGGTGAATGTCTCAGAGACTACCAGCAGGCATGGGCTGGGCCACCGGGATAGGGAGATTCATCCCAGTGCATCCTTGCCTCTGGCACCCTGGGGTGCAAATAATAATTTTATTATTATTTCATTATTATTATTTCATTATTATTGCACTTTAGATTGAGCCATTGTTCTAAGCTCCCTCCTTCAGCTTGGAGCAATGGTTTATTCTAAAGTGCCTAGCGCCGGATGGAGCAAGCAAGGGGTGGTGACCAAATGGTTCCCAGGAGCAGCCTTCAACCCCATCCCTTGGTCGTCGCCCCTTGCACCACCCTCCCATGGTGCCCAGCATACACCTGACTACCAGAGTGTTTAAGGAACAATGTTAGGTAAAGGTAAAGGTTTCCTTTGCTCAAAAGCCAGTCGCATCTGACTCTAGGGTTCAGTGCTCATCTCTGTTTCAAAGCCGAAAAGCCAGCGCTGTCTGCTTCTCCAGACATTTCTGTGGTCATGTGGCAGGCATGACTAGACACCAGAGCCCACAGAATGCTGTTATCTTCCCATTGAAGTGGTCCCTATTTATCTACTTGCAATTTCTTGCTTTCGAACTGCTAAGTTGGCAGGAGCTGGGACAAAGATGGGAGCTCATTAAGTCCTGCAGTACTCAGGAATCAAACTGCTGACTTTCCGCCTCCCAGTCAGCATCTTAGCCACTTGAGCCACTGCAGTCCCTTATAGTAACAATGTTAAGGAAACCAAAATAAAGATTTCCTTCAAACAGTGGAAGAGTTACCTAAAAGACAAAATAAAAAGAGCACTAGCTCTGGAAAAAACAAATATGAATTGACGATAAAGCAAACAAGGAAGGAATTTCAAGACCAAGATCAAACAAACATTTTAAATGCAGGAGGAGGCGGAAAACAGCCAGGGATGCAAGATGACGCTTATAGGAAAGAAGTGTGAAAGAATTACTGACGAATAAGAAAGCTCAAGAAAGGCTAACTGACCTTTGTAAGTCAACTCTTCACATTGCTTTCCCTGTAGAAGATGACAGCGACAGAGCCATCCTACACCTACAGTCTTTCTTTTGAGAAAGGCTATCTGAGAAGCTAAGTGGCTGTGGTGGCTTAGTGGTAAAGAGGCTGAACTTTGACGACTAGAAGGTTGGCAGGTCAGCAGTTTGAGACCCGAGTGCTGCATGGCGGACAGATCACCCATCTCTGTCCCAGATCCTGGCAACCTAGCAGTTTAAAAGCAAGAAATTGCAAGTTGATAATCAGGTACCAATTTGTGGAGAAGGTAACAGCATTCTGTGTGCTCCAGTGTCTGGTCATGCCTGACACATAACCATGGAAACATCTGTAGATGCAGACAGTTGAGGCTCTTGGGCTGTAAATAGAGATGAGCACTGCACCCTAGAGTCAGATACGACTGGCTTTTGAGCAAGGGAGACATTTACCTGTCCGAGAAGCTACATCACATAATAGCAAATAACAGGAAATGCTTTAGCATTAATGTTCAATATACAAATAAACAAATCTCCAGGACCAAGAAATATTTTCCTTTAAGAACACAAATATACGATTTTGTTTTACAACATTTTATCTGGTCATTAAAATCAACCTCCCCACCCAAAGAACTGGCAGATAACCTAGGTAACATCAGAATTTCTGAAAGGATCCAGAGGATCTAATACATTACAGACTAGTCAGCCTAACCTGTCCCAGATGAAGTGACTGAACATATGAATGGACAAATGGTGTTTTATGAAGGAAAGTACAATCTGCTCTGCACTTTAAAATGTTCATCAGCATGCAGTTCACACTTTGAGGGGGATGAATCACACTGTCATCTCTATCCCTTTGATTCTCCTGAGTTGTATATTGAATGAGCTGTTCTTCATCTAACAGCTATATCTTTCTGGGCCATATGTTTTGACCAAAATTCACAAATGTATTCATAATCACAATGAAAAGAAATTGAGATTATAAATGCCTGGAGGTGGAGGATACCAGAACTGTCGGATTTTTCTCAGAACTCGAGGCTAAAGATATGAGAGTTTTGTTGAATTTTTTTGTCTTTATGGACACAGAATCGTCTCACCACATAAGATTTGTTCTGCAAAGCAACACACCTTGTGAGATTAGTTTTCAAAAATATGTGATTTACAGGGTGCATCCAAGAAACGAAATGTGCACTCAAAGCAGGGTACATATTTTAAAATGCAAATGGCTAAAATGTGGAAAATTGAAAGAAAAGCTACAAACAAACATTGGGGAGAAGTTGCATACATTAAGTAAAATGTGCAAATAAATGACTACATTAGGAACAATGCATAATTTAATTTAAATGTAAATTAATTGTTCAACTTGTATGCCAACCATAGCTGTCAAGTCTCCCGTTTTGGCTGGAAAACTACCATATTTTATCCCTCTTTCCCGCCGTCCTCCCGTATTAGTATCTTCCTGTAAAACTCCCATATTATATCGTCGGCAGTGTGGTGCATAGCCCACAATCCAGGAAAAAAGACTGCACATGCACAAATGTCTTGGGGAAGACTGGGCGTGCGCAGAGCCATTGAGTGGCACACGGAGAACATGAAGAATGTGCAGACACACAATTTGGGGGAGAACCTGTGAAACAATTCCCAATGGAAACATCAGAAACAAGGCAGGGGAAAGGGCTTTCACCCTTTCCCCACCTGGAACTCACGGGGCTGCTAAGGCTCCTGAGGGAGAAAAGCGGAGGCCTTCAAGGACCACACCAGACCAGGGAAGAAGAGCATTTTTTTCCAAGGGTGTGAGTGTGTGTGTGTGTGTGTGTGTGTGTGTGTTTTGTTTCTGTTTTTTGTGCTTGCACGCATGTGTGCTCGAGAGAGCACCGAGCGAAGGACGCATGCAAGGGTGTGTGTTTGTTTTATAGGTGGGTTACAGGGGAAAGAGAGAAGCCTCATCAAATACTCCTTTCATGCTCCTAACCCACACCCCACCCTCTCCCTCTCCCAGGACTTTGCACAGGAAAGAGAGAGAAAAACGGAGGGAGAGCGATTCGGTCACAGTGATGTCTGGAGGGCAATCTGGAGCCTGTTGGAGGATGAGCTAGCCTGCAAACTTAACACCCACACACCACCAGATCATCCTCTGAGAGGCCCCAGTTCACCCTCCAGACATCACTTTGACAGAATCGCCCTCCCACCCTCTTCCTGCCTCTTTCCTTTGCAAGGTCCTGGGTGGTGGAGGGGTGAGGGTGATGAGCGCAATAGGATTATTTCCTGGGACTCCCCCGCTTTCTCCTATAACCCACCTACAGGGTTAAAACACACGTGCCCCCTTCCAGGCGTCCTTCTCCTGGCACTCTCTCAAGCACACACATGCACAGACAAAACAAAATAAAACACAAACACATGCACATAACCACACACAAACAAACACACCTCATTTGATCAGCCATTTAGAAAAAACAATAGCAGGGCCAGGAACTCAGCTAGGAGACAGATAAGACCCCGGGTGAAGCCGATTGTGTTAAAAGGTTGGGAACCCCTGATCTACACTGCCAACCCAACATGCCAACCTGGGTGAAGCTGGGCACCCCTGCTAGTAATTTTTAAAAAATGCTCTGCCACTCCAAACTGAACTCTGTCAGTGTAGCCTCGCAAGAACTGTGCAGTAGCCAGGGTGGCAGCAGTTGTTGCGAGATTTGTGCCGACAGTGGGGATTTAACAGGAACAACAAACAAGAGAGATGGAAAAATGGGACAGTGAATTAAATTTCCTAAAGAGGAGCAGGATGGGGTTTTAGTGTATGAGAGTCAAGACACACGACACAGCCAAGGGCTGGGTTAACTCAGGTTTATTGCATGGTGGACAGAGGGAACATGAGGTAATGGCGGACAAACAGCTCTATATATATGGTAGTAACGTATTTGAATGTGGCTCCACGATAGTCCATTGGCTACGGGCCCGCGTGACGTCATTGCGAGTCACGCCCTTCTTGTCCAGGTGTAGGTAGCGGCGGGAAAGCTTCCCGCGCTGCGGTCTTTGATGGGTTTGAACCAGGAGAGCTTGGACGCTCGCTGCTGCCAGCTGGTGGTCATTAGCTCGCGT
Organism: Bradypodion pumilum; assembly: GCA_035047305.1. Classification (NCBI taxonomy): domain Eukaryota; kingdom Metazoa; phylum Chordata; class Lepidosauria; order Squamata; family Chamaeleonidae; genus Bradypodion; species Bradypodion pumilum. The sequence continues at coordinate 276,772,478 of JAWDJD010000004.1, read as the reverse complement.
CCTATTACAGGGTTTATAGTGATACAGCTGAAGGTTACATTGTTACTCATAGGCAAGGTTACATTAGTTCAGATACATTGACATCACATGTGGAAGGTTACACTGTTAGAACACAACACTCCTCCCCCCTAGGATGAGACGAAGTCTCTCAGCCAAGATGGCTTATTTCGAACACGCTGGGGTCTCGGTGCGGGCTGCCCTGCCCTGGCTTCGCTCCCTCCTCCTTGCTCCCTGGCTTCCTGCCCTGGAATGGGAGAGGATGACTTATTAGTTGATTGCCGCGACTCTGCGGCTTTGTTGGAGGGTGTGTGCTTTGTTTGGGGCGAACCGGGGGCACTAGGGGCTAACGAAAAACCCCTCTTCTCGCTTGGATGGGTGGGGGAGCACTCCAAAAAAACCCCCCGGCTAGTAAAATCAAAATCAAAATCGGATTCGGGGGACGCGGCGGCGGCCGCACATTCCTTTTCCCTCCCCCCGGGCTCCGATAGAACTGGGGTATCAAAAGGATATGAGTCGGGATCACTGCTTTCCCCCCTGGTTTCGGACTGATGTCCCTCACTGTCTCCCCCTTGGGCTAAACGGGTGGGGGAGAACCCTATCGCTGAATCCTGTTGCTGAGCCCCACTGATCGGCCCTTCACTCACTCGGTGCCTCAGTTGGTCAGCGTGCCTCCTCCAGAGGAGGCCGGTGCTCGTTTCCACCCGATATGACACTGGCCCCGTCTGTTCTATTATCGTTCCTGGCACCCAGGCCGGGCCTGCGTTGGCATAGTTCCTGCAGTGTACAGGATCGCCTATGCCGAAACCTTTCGAGACTGCTAAACCTATGTTCTTCCCCTTGTCCTCAACCCTTGACGGGTCCAACCTGGACAAAAGCGTGGTCAGTTTCCTCCGCATCAGCAGCTCAGCCGGCGAGTATCCAGACGCTAAGGGGGTCACTCTGTACGCTAACAGAAATTGACAAACTTGGTGATTTAGATCTCCCGGGCCCATGCGCCGCAACGCATCTTTTGTTGTGCGCACCAACCGTTCCACTTGGCCATTCGTGGCCGGGTGAAACGGCGCGGATGTGATATGCCGAATTGCATTTGCCTCCATGAATGCCGCGAACTCAGCGGACGTGAAACAGCTGGCGTTATCGCTGACTAGAGTGTCGGGTAAACCGAACGTGGAAAAGACCCTCCTTAGCTGGCGAATGGTAGTGGTGGAGGATGTGCTCTTTACCGGAATGACCTCCAGCCACTTTGAGTATGCATCCACTACCAGGAGAAACATGGTCCCTCGGAACGGGCCAGCAAAATCTACGTGCACTCTGGACCACGGTCCCCTTGCTGCGTCCCATTCCCTATGCGGGAGGCGGGCCTCCTCCGGTCGGGAGCACTGACATGCCTCACAAGTGCCGACCATATGCTCTATGTCGGCGTCCAGCTGGGGCCACCAGAAGTAACTCCGGGCCAGCGCCTTTGAACGGACGATCCCCGGGTGGCTGACGTGCAACAGCCGTAGCACTTTTGGCCGCAGGGACGTAGGAACCACCACCCGTTGGCCCCACAAAAGGCACCCCCTCTCTAACGACAATTCTACTCGCTTTCGGAAGAATGGGTCGAATTCCGTGCCTGGGGATGACGCTGGCCACCCCTTCTGCACCCACGAGCATACCTTCTCTAGAATTCTATCCTTTCCGGTCGCCCTGGCAATGTCGGCCGGTACTATTGGGGGTGACTCTAAGACCTCTATTAGCAATACCTGGCGGTCTCTTCTTATCCCTGCTTTTTGGTCGTCCGACAAGGGTAACGGTGACCGTGAGAGCGCGTCTGCATGGCTGATCTCCTTCCCTGGCCGGTACTCTAGCTCATGTTGATATGCGTTAAGAAAAATAGCCCACCGCAGCATCCTTGGGGACAGAATCTGTGGCGTGGGCTTATTTGCAGTGAATATCCCTAGCAGGGGTTTGTGATCCGTCACGATTTTGAACGGCCGACCATACAGAAAATCGTGAAATTTTTTGGTTCCCGCTACTATCGCAAGTGCCTCCCTATCGGTCTGTGCGTAATTCCGCTCTGCTTGGGACAGGGACCTTGAATAAAACGCTATCGGGGCCTCCCTTCCGTCGTCCAACACGTGGCAAAGCACCGCCCCCACCCCCACCGGGGATGCATCACAGACTAAAACTATGGGCCGTTTGGGGTCGAAATGAGTCAGGATAGCCTCGGACGTGAGGAGTTGCTTTAACTCTGTGAACGCCCTCTCTTGCTCGTCGCCCCACAGCCATTTTTCCTCCTTTTTAAGTAACCGGTGGAGCGGCTCGGCCACGGACGCCTTCCGTGGAAGGAAGGTATGATAGAAATTGAGGAGCCCCAGAAACGACTGTAGCTCGGTTTTGGAAGTGGGGCGAGGAGCTTTCTTGATTGCGGCTACCTTAGATTTGGACGGCCTAATTCCTTCGGGCGTGACACGGAACCCTAAAAACTCAACCTCAGTTTCGAAAAATACACATTTGTCTTTTCTCAGTCGCAGCCCCGCTTTCTCGAACACGGTCAGGACCTTATCCAATCTGTGAGCCAGCTCGGCCTTACTCCCCCCTGTTATCAACACGTCATCAAAGTATGGCAACACCCCCTCCTGCCCCTTCAGGAGGCGTTCCACTAGCGACTGAAAAATGCCGGGTGCCGAGTTCACGCCGAACTGCAACCGCGACACCTGGAACGCCCCCTTATGTGTGACTATTGTTTGTGCCGCCGCTGTGGCGGGGGTTACCGGGAGTTGCTGGTAGGCCTGTGCTAAATCAAGTTTAGCGAAACACTTTCCCCCATTCAGCCTGGCCAGGAGGTGGCTGACCACTGGCACCGGGTATGCATTAGGGCGGATTGCCTTATTAATGGTACACTTATAATCAGCGCAAATGCGCACCTCCCCGTTAGCCTTCAGTGCTGTTACAATTGGAGTCTCCCACTCCGCGGAATCCACAGGAACAAGAATCCCCTGACCCACCAGTTTGTCCAGTTCCGCCTCTATTTTGTCCTTTAGCGCGAACGGTACCCTGCGCGGCTTGAGTCTTATCGGGCGGACCTCCGGGTCTAGGTCGAAGGCTACAGGGGGTCCCTTGAACTTTCCCAGTCCACTTTTAAAAACGGTGGGGTGCGCGTTACACACCGCTTGTATCGGGTCCTCCCCTACGGCATGCACTCCCCCTATGAACAGACCTAAAGGCTGAAACCTCTGTGTCCCGAGGAGGCTACAGCTTCCCCCTTTGAGTACTACTAGGGGAAGCTCCGCAGAGTGTCTCTTAAAACGGACCCGGAATGTCCCGACCCCCAACACTGGAATGCTATTCCCCTGTACGTCCCGTAGTGTGGCCCTCAACGCTTTGAGCTTGGGCCGCATGTGGGGGTCGATTCTTAAAAACTCTCTCTGGGGAATTATAGAATAGGAGGACCCCGAGTCAATTTCCATCCTAATAGGGGTCCCTTGTACTAGTACCTCAACGAAGTAATGGGCCTGTCCCGCAGAAACGCTGAACACAGGAGCGTCAACCTCGCTGTCGTCCGAGATGCGGCCCACGCCGTCCTGCTTCCTCGTGGTCCGGGCGCCATCTTTGGACCTCGCCGGACGGTCCGGCCTGGCTGAGCGGTCCTGCGATTGTCTCCGGCCCTCTTTCCATTTCCTGCACGCCTTGGCGATGTGCCCCCGACGGCCGCAGTTGAAACACTCGGCTTTCCTGAATGGGCACCTCACGCGCTCATGGGCCGCTCCGCAACCATCGCAGCGGCGCCCTCCTCTCCGGACCTTCTGGACCTCTTCGCCGTCGCTGCTTTCGGAAGATGACTTCGAGGTCGGTCGGGTTGCATGTACCGACTGACCGGACTTCCCGTGCGACGAGCTTTCCGCTTTGCCGGCCCTCGGACGCCACTCACGCCACTTGTGCATCTCGTCTACTCCAGCATTCGTGGACTCCGCGGCTTCCGCGGCCTCTACAACCTCTTCCAGCGTGGGTGGTGGCTCCTTGTTCATGAGGCTGCGCTGCACTTCCTTGTCCTTCAGGCCGCACAGCACTCCGTCCCTGAGGGCCATCTCTAGGAATTGGTCCCATCTGCAGGGGGCGGCGGCTACCCTCATGGCCGATACGAATGCTTCTACCGACTCGTCCGGCGCTTGGACTCGCCTCCAAAACGCGCTCCGAGCGGGAAACATTGCCCTCGAGGGTCGGAAACGCTCACGCAGCAGTTTCATGATGTCCCCGGCTTTGAAATCACTCATCTTCTTCGGTGCAAGGATGCCCACCAGCGTCCGCTTGGTCTCCATTCCAAGCATTCGGGTGAGGATGGCCCTCTTCCGTTCCTCATCGTCTTCCTTGACTTTGAGTTCCACCAGTGCCGCCTGGAAGTCCATCTCAAAAAGCTCCCAGTCTTGCGGTTTGGTGATGTTGAACCCGCTCTGTGTCCTGGCTCCCTGGGGATCCATTATCCCATCCTCGTCGCCAATTTAGTGTATGAGAGTCAAGACACACGACACAGCCAAGGGCTGGGTTAACTCAGGTTTATTGCATGGTGGACAGAGGGAACATGAGGTAATGGCGGACAAACAGCTCTATATATATGGTAGTAACGTATTTGAATGTGGCTCCACGATAGTCCATTGGCTACGGGCCCGCGTGACGTCATTGCGAGTCACGCCCTTCTTGTCCAGGTGTAGGTAGCGGCGGGAAAGCTTCCCGCGCTGCGGTCTTTGATGGGTTTGAACCAGGAGAGCTTGGACGCTCGCTGCTGCCAGCTGGTGGTCATTAGCTCGCGTCCTATTACAGGGTTTATAGTGATACAGCTGAAGGTTACATTGTTACTCATAGGCAAGGTTACATTAGTTCAGATACATTGACATCACATGTGGAAGGTTACACTGTTAGAACACAACAGGGGTACAGTCACACGTTCTGTAATATTTGTAATTGTGATTTTAGTGTCTAACACAGGGGAAGGAACAAGGTCAGTCAGCATGGAAAATCGACCAAGGTAGGCCTATCAGATTCTGATCACCTAATTGTAGTTAGTAAGTGGTTGACAAGTGGTTATTTTAGATTTCTTGTACACCTATCTTAAAATTTGAGAGATACTGGAGCTTGCTTGTAGTGGTGGGATGGCTCATGGTGGGTGTTGGGTGTCGGAAAATTTCCCTTATTTTCAAATCCAAAACTTGACAGGTATGATGTCACCCCACTCGCAGAGCGACTCTGGGCTGCTAACAAAGAAACAAAATATCACAATTACATGGTATCAAAAACAATTACAATTACATAATAGCAAAAATATTTCAGAAACATTTTAAAAAAACAAATATCACAATTACAATTACGAAATTTAGAGACCCAGATTTGCTGGGCAAATTTGGTTGGTTCAAGAGATGGACATGCAAATCAATGAGTTATTTACAACTGGTAATAAAATCCAATCAGTTTGTCAGGCAAGTCTCTGATGGGAATCAGTTTGAGGAATTGGGTTCATAAAACAAACATTTTGACATTATATATCTCCTGACTGAGGAAGCTTTATGGGATAAGGCACAGCCAGAGGTCAGCTGTCCTGAGGAACATCTGCCTCCCCCTCCCTCCCCCTCCCCCTAGTAGTGGGAGACCAGTACTTGCTTATAGACAACCACTCAACTTAAACTGATTTCCATCAGACTCACCTGACAAACTGATTGCATTTTATTACTGGTTGTAAATAACTCATTGATTTGCATGTCCATCTCCTGAACCAATCAAATTCGCCCAGCAAGTCTGGGTCTCAATACCAGATATGTATACCATGATATCCACTCTTATGTATGATGAAGTGGACCTGATTCACAAAAGCTAACATTAAAATAAAGGAGTTAGTCTTTAAGGTGCCACCGTGTTTCTTGTTTTGTTTTGTTTTGTTTTGTTTTGTTTTGTTTTGTTTTGTTTTGTTTTGTTTTGTTTTGTTTTGTTTTGTTTTGTTTTGTTTTGTTTTGTTTTGTTTTGTTTTGTTTTGTTTTGTTTTGTTTTGTTTTGTTTTGTTTTGTTTTGTTTTGTTTTGTTTTGTTTTGTTTTGTTTTGTTTTGTTTTGTTTTGTTTTGTTTTGTTTTGTCTCTGATATGCTTGCACAGCTACCACTTCAAAAACTTCCCCATTTCAGTAGCTTTTCAGGTCATGAACAAAAAGGAACCAAGATGCTCTCTTCCATTAAATTGGCATCTCTGATGTTTTACAAGAGGCAACTTAGTACACAGTCTTTGTATGTGCTTTCTTGGTTTCAACCCACTTACGAATCAATTCATTTAAGACAGTGCTACTTTAAAGGAAATAGTCCAGAATCCTGTTTGAAATGTATGTTTGTGTAAAGGAAATCATGTAAATTGTGGGGTAAAATTGAAGCTCATTTGTGAGGTGCTGGTTATATTCCTGAGCATGCACCTGGAAGCACGATTGGGCACAAGTACAGAAATGCAACTTGCACCTCATTAATGTAGAGAAATGTGCATGTTTCCTATATGCAATCATAAATTCGGCACAAGGATTCTGTGCACAGTTTTTGGAATACAGTCCCACTTCTGTTTCCAAGGCATTCACATTGAAACATAGGACTCATTTGTAGGAATATGCATTTGAGAGAAGAACATAAGAAATGCCTGCAATAACCTAGTGCAAGGGTGATATTATTTGATGAAGGGATTGCAAGACCTTGTAGTAATCCTCTGGCATTTGTGTCTTCAGCTTGAGAGAGCTGTTGTCCTAATTTGTTCATCTGATTTTTTTTCTTGTCTGTCTAAAAGGAATGAAATCCAGGAGATCGCACTGTGATGTAAAACAAATGAGGTTTTTGATTATTCAGGTCAATGGAAGATGTAGAATGTATGAAGATCTCCCTGTGGGTCCACATTGTCATTGGTTCAGATCTCATCACAAGTCAACAACACCTTCATTCCTCTGGAGATTTTCACAGACACTGTGAAAAACAGTAGCAATGTTTTCTTTGCTCTTGCTTTAAATGACTGCACTGTAAATAGAAAGCTTGATTATTAATATTTTTTAAAAGAAAACCAGTTACGTTTCTACCAGAAACTAATAAATGTGTGTGGAAAGTCTCGGTGAAGAGTGAAATTTGCCGCACTCATTCTAACTCTTGTGCATCATTTGGAAATGCCTTTATGGCCTCTTCAATGTGCTAGCTGTGGCTAAGTGTAGGAAGAGATTGAGTGGGTTTCCCCTCTCGATGTGCATTTCCTTCATTTCATTACTTGCCACCAAAGACTGATATTCTTTCAAGATGGTTTCTGCTGAGATATTACATAGATAAATCAAGGGGATATATAACTACTGGCTTTGTGAAAACCCTTTGCCAGGAACCTTTTTAGTTCAGTAGTGCACAACTAAATTTAATTAATAGGACTCAGTTTTTAACCAACTTGCTTTTTCTAAGACTTACTAAAAGAATAAAAGTGATGAATTGAGAGCCACTGCCTTTGAGTGTGAACTATAGCCTTAATTTGCATAATAAAAGAGGTTTGGCACATGAGCTTAATAGTAATCATAAATTCATATTAGTGCAGTCAGTTATACACATATGAAAATGTATGCCACATAAAAGGAGGAATCATTTGTGTATTTGTGTTGACAGACCCCATACTGATGATATTATACATGTTGTGATTAGTATAAATCCTTGTTGTTAAACATGGATGTATATTAGCACTAATGTTTGTGGATCATATTCTGCCAGCTCCCAGGACAAAAAAGGAAAAGACATGATTACACAATATGTAATCACACAATTCTATTGTCATGTTTATACTAATGTCAAGTTCAAACTAAAATTGGTTCTTAAAAGTTATAGCAGTCACATACATAAGAACATAAGAACATAAGAACAGCCTTGCTGGAACAGGCCACAGCCCATCCAGTCCAGCATTCTGTCTCACACAGTGGCTCACCATTTCCTTCAGGGTATTCCCAAGCAGATGCCTTCACCTGCTTAGGATTCCCTGGAAATGATATTGAGAGATATCCTGCCTATCTCTCCAACCCGGAGGTTGTCCTTAAGTATCCATTATTATAGCCATTGATACTCTTGTCCTCCATGAACTTGTCTAATCCTTTCTTAAAGCTGTCAAGACTGACAGCTGTCACCACTTCTTCTGGCAGGGAGTTCCATAGGCCAGTAATCCTCTGGGTGAAAAAGTACTTTCTCTTATTTGTTTGAGAACTAGTACCCAAAAGTTTCATGGAGTGTCCCCTAGTTCTAGTGTTATGCGATAGGGAAAACAGTTTTTCCTTATCTACTTTGTCCACACCGTGCATGATTTTATAAACTTCAATCAGGTCACCTCTTAGACGTCGTCGTTCAAGAGTGAAGAGGCCCAACCGTTGCAGCCTCAGATGGTAAGGAAGGTGTTCCAGTCCCCTAATCATTCTGGTTGCCCTCCTCTGCACTTTTTCCAGCTCCATAATATCCTTCTGGAGGTATGGCGACCAGAACTGTACACAGTATTCCAGATGGGGCCTCACCATAGATTTATAAAGAGGCAAAATGACACTTGCTGACTTATTTTCTATACTCTTCCTAATGATCCCTAGCATTGAGTTTGCTTTTTTCACTGCTGAGGCACACTGGGTTGACACCTTCATTGAGCTGTCCACCAGGACACCAAGGTCCCTTTCCTGGTTTGTCGCAGAGAGTTCAGACCCCATCAGTTTATAAATGTAATTGGGGTTCTTTGCCCCAACATGCATCACTCTGCACTTACTAATGTTGAAACTCATTTGCCACTGTTTTGCCCACTCCCCCAGTGTCAAGAGATCCCTCTGGAGCTCCTCACAATCTCTCACAGTTTTCACTACCCTGTATAATTTAGTGTCATCAGCAAATTTGGCTACCTTGCTATTTACTCCTACCTCTAGATCATTTATGAAGAGGTTGAAAAGCAGGGGTCCCAGTACTGAACCTTGGGGGACCCCACTCTTTACTTCCCTCCACTTGGAGAAGTGTCCATTTAGTGCTACCCTCTATTTCCTGTCCCTTAGCCAGTTGCTGATCCAGGACAAGACCTGTCCCTTTATTCCATGACTGGTAAGTTTATTCAAGAGCCTTTGGTGTGGGACCTTGTCAAAAGCCTTCTGAAAGTCCAGATAAACAATGTCAACTGGATCCCCCTTATCCACATGCTTGTTGACACTCTCAAAAAATTCCAACAGATTAGTGAGGCATGATTTGCCCTTGCAAAAGCCATGTTGGCTCTCCTTTAGCAGCGCCTTCTCTTCTATGTGCCTATTAATTCTATCTTTTAGGATGGTTTCCATCACTTTACCTGGGACACATGTCAAACTGACAGGTCGGTAATTTCCTGGATCACCCCTGGATCCTTTTTTGAAAATTGGTGTTACATTCGCTACCTTCCAGTCATCAGGCACAAAGCCTGATTTGAGGGAAAGATTATATATTTTGGCTAGAAGATCAGCAATTTCATCTTTAAGTTCCCTGAGAACTCGTGGATGGATGCCATCTGGTCCTGGTGATTTGTTAGTGTTTAGTTTAACAAGACATGCAAGGACCTCCTCCCTGGTTATTTCTATCTGGCTTAATTCTTCGGTTTCCCTCCCTACGAAGATAGGCTCTGTTTTGGGCATGTGGCCTCTGTCTTCTTCAGTGAATACTGAAGCAAAGAATTCATTGAGTCTCTCTGCAATCTCTGTTTCCTCTTTAATAACCCCTTGCCTTCCATTGTCATCTAATGGTCCAATGGCCTTCCTAGTTGGGTTCTTACTTCTAATGTACTTAAAGAAGTCTTTGTTATTTCTCTGAGTATTTTTAGCTATACGCTCCTCAAAGTCTTGCTTTGCTTTCCTGATTGTTGCCTTGCATTTGTTCTGCCAGAATTTATGTTTCTGCCTGCTGTCCTCATTCGGACAAGCCTTCCATCTTCTAAATGAGCTTTTCTTGCTCCTGATCACTTCCCGAACAGCTCCTGTAAGCCACATTGGAGTCCTCTTGGACCTGGCAGTGCCCTTTTTCCTTTTGGGTATGCATTCCAATTGAGCCCCTGTTATTGTTTTTGTAAACAGCCTCCATGCCTCTTGGAGTGTTTGGACTCTCTCAATTTTCCCTTTCAGCTTCTTTTTTACTAGTTTCCTCAACTTCGGAAAATTTCCTTTTTGAAAATTTAAGGTCTCTGTGTTAGATTTTATCAGTGACTTGCGGTCTATGATCAAGTTAAACATAATTGAGTTGTGGTCACTGTTCCCTATTGGATCGGTCACATTAACATCTTGCACCAGATCCTGAGTATTACTCAGGATCAAGTCAAGGATTCTTGTACCTCTAGTTGGGTCTTCAACCATCTGTCCCAGGGAACAATCATTTAGCATATCTAGGAACTTTATCTCTTTATCATGTGCTGAACAACAGTTCACCCAGTCTATGTGAGGGTAATTGAAGTCCCCCATTATAACCAGGCTTCCCTTCTTGGATGCCTCCTTTACAACATTCTCCAACTGCCAGTCTCCCTCAAGAGTTTGGTTCGGAGGCCGATAGTATATGCCTACTGTTAGACCATCCTTGTGGCCTGGTACTCTTACCCACAGAGCTTCTAATGGTGACTCCAAATCACCTAGATATTCTAATTCATACGATTTTATCACTTCTTTGACATACAAGGCCACACCACCTCCCATTTGCCCCTTCCTATCCTTCCTGTACAGTTTGTAGCCTGGGATAACTGTATCCCATTGGTTATCATCCGTCCACCAGGTTTCAGTGATACCAATAATATCAATATTCTTATCTATTGCTAAGTATTCCAGCTCCCCTATTTTGTTCCGGAGGCTTCTGGCATTTGTATACAAGCATTTATATATGCTTTTCTGACACAGTCTTTTGTGTCCAGTTGCATTGTTAGACTGCCTCTTGCATCCTACTGCTAGAATGCTAGTGACTAGCTCCTCGCTCTGCTCAGTAATTTTTGCATCCTCCTCACTACTCAAATACACACTTTCCCGAACTGGATGCTGCCCAGCTCCTGTCGGCTTTCCCCCAGTTATCAGTTTAAAAGCTGCTCTGCAGCCTTTTTGATGTTAAATGCCAGCAATCTGGTCCCATCATGGTTCAAATGCAACCCATCCCTCCTGAACAGATTTGGCTTGTCCCAAAATGTTCTCCAGTTCCTGACAAATCAGTTCCTGTTGAAACCCTCCTCTCGACACCACCGCCTCATCCATGCATTGAGGCTTCTGAGCTCTGCCTGCCTGGTAGGTCCTGCGCGAGGGACAGGCAGCACTTCTGAAAATGCTACCTTGGAAGTCCGGGACTTCAATCTTCTTCCTAACAACCTGAATTTGGCTTCCAGGACAGACCGCTTGGCCTTCCCAACATCATTGGTACCAACGTGTACCATGACAACTGGCTCATTCCCAGTTCTCTCTAACAATCTATCTAGATTTCTTGTGATGTCTGCAACTTTTGCACCTGGCAGGCAAGTCACCATATGGTTATCATGTGCATCACAAATCCATTTCTCTGTATTTCTAATTATTGAATCGCCTAGTACAAGGAGCCTCTCTCCTGCAATCTGTTCATCTACATGCACCTCATTAACCATATTAAGGGAGAGAACCTCAGTTTGTTCCTGTTGTTTATCTTCCTGGATCTCATCAAGTGTGATGAAGGAGAGATCATCAGGTGGAACCAGTTGTTCCTCTGTGTGTTCCTCATCAGGTGTGATGAGGGAAAGAGCCTCAAATTTATTCTGTAATTTCAGACTCTCAGAGTGATCCCCTACTCTCCTCCTCCTTTGAGTCACATTCCTCCAACCATCTCCCTCCTGAGTTAGTGAAGGGCCTTCTCCCTCAGAACTGTGCCCTGTCTCTTCTTTGTCCAGCATAGTCTGCTCCGCTCTGTCCAAGAACAGCTCAAGCTCCTTAATTTGTTGATGGTTAGATATGCGGGCCTCTAGCTGCTGGACCTTCTCTTCTAGTAGTGCAACCAGCTTGCACTTGCTGCAATTGTAGTTCTCCATATGCTTTGGCAAGAACACAAACATGGCACAAGTGTTGCAGGTAACTACAACTGTTCCCTCAGAATCCATTTTAACTAGTGCAGTATTCTGGGCCTCAAAAATGTACACGTTTACTACCTTTCTACCTAGTAAGACTATATTCTTCCTTTGTTACTAGTTTGGAATCTCGTGCGCCGTTAGGCGCGTGGGCCTCTAAAGCAGCTCTACTCCAACTGCAAAACTTACCAGTGCTCACTTCCTTTGTTTGGCTCTCCTCAGCAGCAGCTCTGCTTAAGAGCACATGCAGAGTCAAAAGGGCTGACCCTGAAAGAGCTCAGAGCTTTTAAAGGCTAGTGTGGCTCCGCCCCTATGAGTCACAGTTCAGGGAAGGGCCTGGTGTGGCTCTGCCCCCTGCTTCTGGAAGCTTCTAACTGCTTTCTCTGTTTGAACAGAGGTGGCTCTCAGCAGTTTAAATTATCAATTTAAATTAGTGGAGGCCTCTAAAGCAGCTCTACTCCAACTGCAAAACTTACCAGTGCTCACTTCCTTTGTTTGGCTCTCCTCAGCAGCAGCTCTGCTTAAGAGCACATGCAGAGTCAAAAGGGCTGACCCTGAAAGAGCTCAGAGCTTTTAAAGGCTAGTGTGGCTCCGCCCCTATGAGTCACAGTTCAGGGAAGGGCCTGGTGTGGCTCTGCCCCCTGCTTCTGGAAGCTTCTAACTGCTTTCTCTGTTTGAACAGAGGTGGCTCTCAGCAGTTTAAATTATCAATTTAAATTAGTGGAGGCCTCTAAAGCAGCTCTACTCCAACTGCAAAACTTACCAGTGCTCACTTCCTTTGTTTGGCTCTGCTCAGCAGCAGCTCTGCTTAAGAGCACATGCAGAGTCAAAAGGGCTGACCCTGAAAGAGCTCAGAGCTTTTAAAGGCTAGTGTGGCTCCGCCCCTATGAGTCACAGTTCAGGGAAGGGCCTGGTGTGGCTCTGCCCCCTGCTTCTGGAAGCTTCTAACTGCTTTCTCTGTTTGAACAGAGGTGGCTCTCAGCAGTTTAAATTATCAATTTAAATTAGTGGAGGCCTCTAAAGCAGCTCTACTCCAACTGCAAAACTTACCAGTGCTCACTTCCTTTGTTTGGCTCTCCTCAGCAGCAGCTCTGCTTAAGAGCACATGCAGAGTCAAATCATGATTATCTATTTGAGGAACAATTAACATCCCACCTCAAAGACAGTAATAAGTTATTATTAAGATAATTGGAATTTCATGACCAGATCATCATGCACTAAAGCCATTTGATGTCAAATGGAATTAGAAGAAAAACCTTGGGTAATGATCTCTAGTAATTCAACACTCAAATCTCTCCTTAGAGGTAAATGGAATAGTCCTGATTCACTTTTATAGTATGGATTTTACCTGTCTTTAGTTGGCCTTATTCTAAGAGTAGTTCTAATGTCATGCTGTTGTACAATAAAGATAATTGATATCCCCAGGAAACCATCCATCCATTAAGATCAAGCACTGATAGATCTGCTTGAAATTCTTCCCATGCCTGATAGAAGTTTTTCTAAGGAATGTGGTGACGATTTCTCCATGCTGGCCCCTTTTTCTGGAGCCAACTATCCTAAATGATTTGTCTTTGGAAAAGAAACATTTTAAGGTTGTTGTAGAGACTGAGTGACAAACTGTTTCTGTTGAAAAAAGAAAATATAATAATAATAATAATAATAATAATAATAATAATAATAATAATAATAATAATAATAATAATAATAATAATAATAATAATAATAATAATAATAATAATAATAATAATAATAATAATAATAATAATAATAATAATAATAATAATAATAATAATAATAATAATAATAATAATAATAATAATAATTTTGTTTCAGAAATTATTCTGGGTTGAATGGATTTTTGTGGAAGAAACTCTACTCAGGGAACACACAAAAAAGGCTCCTTTCATGTCCCCAAGAGCTGGGACAGAGATGGGTGCTTAATCTGTCATACAGTACCTGGGTCTTGAACTGCCGATTTGCCAGCCTTTCAACTAACAAGGCGAGCTTCTTAACCACTGAGCCACTGCAGCCCCAAAAAGAAAATGAAAGGGAAGTTGCCTGCATTTTTTAAAATGAAAGGACCTAGTGTTACAGAAGCTAATCGTTGGGGCAATTTGTTCTTTAAATATAATGAAACGTCTGATTATAGGCAAGTACCAAAAATGCATAAAAAGGAGGCAGGCAAACATAATAAGTAATAGAGAATGACGAAGGGCCATAGCCAGGATTCTAGATGGGGGTGGGGGTGAATATTTTTTCAGGAAGGGCAACAATTTCACATGCACACATATATAACATTGGCATCCTGGGGTGGGTGGGTGGGGTGGGCTATTAGCTCAGGGTGGGCTGATCGCCCCCTGACCACCCCTTGGCTATGGCTCTGTAGTGACGGAATAGGGAATTCCCAGGATGGAAAGCATTCAGTAGCTACTGGGGGAGATGTGTATAAATTGTACTGTTCCTAATGAAGCAACAAGATGAAAGCCAAAAGGATATCTAGCTAATGTACACAGATGCAAAAAGAAATTCCAAAGTTTCACAACAGATATAATTGGAACATGGTGTGTGAGAAATCTGAATCAAGATAAGTTCATGATTTGAATTAAGAAATGGTGTCACCTCTCACTTGATATAAGAAGGCTGAAGTGGATAGGGATGGAACATTATCATTTTCAATCAGATAAATGCAAAATGTTTTACTCTGGAAACTACAGATTCAGGAAAAATGAGTGTGGCATTAACAATTAGTGGAAATACATTACAAACAGTAATGTACTATAAGACATTGCCCAAAATTCTGATCATGGTGGTGGAACCGGATGATATCATCAGCTGCCACCAGTAACATTCATTTTTAGCTGATTGGAATCTTCCTATCCACCTGTTTAAGATTTCAAGGCTCCTCAGTATCACTTTTATGCACTTGCCTCTTGATCATTTACATGTATGGTTCAATCTGACCAGACAACAAAACAGGATGTGATGATAATCATCGGTGGATGGAATGCAAAAGTAGGAAATTAAAAAGAATCAGTGCTGTTTAAAAATTTGGCCTAGGAACTGGAAATTGCAAATGCAGGACTGTGCAAAATTATTAGGTCACCACCAGCTGGTTTGGAGAAAATTCAGTAAGTAACTACAAACTTTACCAGAATTGGAGAGGATTGATAGGAGAGTCAGCAGAAAACTGTCTCCAACTTTGATATGTCTAGGTGGCTTGGGGGCTGGTGATGGCCTAGGACTTTTGCACAGTATTCTGCATGTTTCAAGTACACATGGATGTCACCAAAAGACCAATATAGAACTGAAGCAGACTATAAATTGGAAGAAGAAAATTGAAGAAATGAATATTTTCTATCCAGAACAGAGTGAGGTATTTGTGGTGTGGGCTACAAAAGAAGCAAATGTAGACTCTACTGCCAGAGACTCAATGCTGAGTGTCAGGCATTGATTGTTAACTAACTTGACAACCCTGAGGACTAACGGCCTTGGGTGCCAAATCCACAGGGAAGGGTGATGGTCCCCAAGTGGATTAAATCCCACTTGATTCCACCTTGATGGAGGGCAGCAGCTTCAACAATACTGGCCTAGCGCTAAGGAGCACTTTGTGTGCAAAAGGGCTCAGGACCAGAAAGTGACTCACGGAACTGGATCAGTGGTATGGGGGGTCATGCTACTATGTAGAAGGCAGATGAAAGGCCACTGTATTATATTCTCAGGACAGTCTTCATGAGGATTGTCAATATTCAGATTTTAATATGGCAGAAGAAGAAGAAAATGGAACAAGGCAGCAGCTATCATCTTTTCGGAAGGCAAATGGAAGCTTATTGCATTATATTGCTCCCAGGATAATCTTCATGGCTGATCACCTTGGAATTGGATATGGCACAACAACAATAAGTGCAAAAAATAATGATGCAAGTTGAACAAACTAACAAATCTTGCTGTATTTTTCCATAGACAGCTTTGACTCAGAAGCATTGAAGGGAATGTCTGCATCTTAAAACAAACAGGCAGTGATTGTGGTTGCTGTGCGTATATGTGCAACTTTTGTTTTCCTTTCTTTCTTTTTTAAATTTTTTTTATTGTAAATGTAAAAAGAAATACATATAACAGTAGAGATATTCTAAAGCACAATATCCTTTTATCATATAAAACAAATATAGACTTTTCAGTAAGTGAAAAACCATACAACATTTAGATAACAAAGAAAAATAACAAAAGAAAAAACAAAAAAAATAAGTATAGCCAGGTGCAACCAACACTGAAAGGGACACCTCATTGCTTTAGTTTGGAATGTACAGCCCATTAGGTGTGTGTGTGTGAGAGAGAGAGAAGCAGCCCAGTAGGGGTGTTTGTGTGTGTGTGTGTGTGTGTGTGTGTGTGTGTGTGTGTGTGTGTGTGTGTGTGTGTGTGTGTGTGTGTGTGTGTGTGTGTGTGTGTGAGTGTGTGTGTGTGTGTGTGTGAGAGAGAGAGAGAGAGAGAGAGAGAGAGAGAGAGAGAGAGAGAGAGAAGCAGCCCAGCAGAGGTGTGTGTGTGTGTGTGTATGTATGTGTGTGTGTGTGTGTGTGTGTGTGTGTGTGTGTGTGTGAGAGAGAGAGAGAGAGAGAGAGAAGCAGCCCAGCAGAGGTGTGTGTGTGTGTGTGTGTGTGTGTGTGTGTGTGTGTGTGTGTGTGTGTGTGTGTGTGTGTGTGTGTGTGTGTGTGTGTGTGTGAAAGAGAGAGAGAGAGAGAGAGAGAGGAGGCTACAGGTGAGTAGGGAGGGAAGGCATTAGCGTTTTGTTCCCCCTTTCCCTGCCGATGGAGGGGGGAAGACAGTGAAGGGTGGGAGGCAGAAGCTTTCCATTTCCCCCTTTCCCTGCCATGGGGGGCCTTGTGACATTGGTGGCTTGTGTTCTTCTTTAGGAAGACAAATTGGGGGATTAGCGGCTGCCCAAGGGGTGGTAGGGATGGCAAGCAAGAGAATATGGGTGAACGAGGGATGCTTGTATGTGTTTTTAAACTGCTATACTGAAGCCTTTCCCATCCCCTTGAGGTTGGTCAAATGAGTCTCCTGCATGTTGGGGGCAAAATGCTAATTAACCTGTGAGGCTCTTCTTAGTGCTATGGTGGGCAGTAAGGAAAAGGTCAAGGTCTCCTTTGCTCCAAAGCCAGTCATATCCGACTCTAGTGTGCAGTGCTCATCTCCATTTACAGCCAAAGAGCCAGTGCTGTCTGTTTTTGCAGACATTTCCATGGTCATGTGGCAGGCATGACTAGATCATCCACACAGTCACATGGCCATACCTAGCAAGTCACATGGTCAACATCTGTCCACACCCACACAGTCACATGGCCATGCCCACCCAGTCACCTGACCACACCCACAGAGTAGGCCACACCCACAGTGTGGTAGTAAAAAAATTTGAAGCCCACCACTGGAAACAACCTCTTGACAACAGCTTTTTGTAAACTGATGGTGGCTGACCACCCTGGATGGGGATTCTGTGGGGTCTTAGAGCTGCGGTTTCCGTGACACATGCACAGTTTGAAGAATGCAATGATGTCACATGGCTGTTCTGGTTTGGTGGGAGAGAATTATGGCAACCCTATGCAGGACGGAATGAGCTCCCGTCTTTGTCCCAGCTCCTGCCAACCTAGCAGTTCGAAAGCAAGAAATTGCAAGTAGATAAATTGTGACCACTTCAGTGGGAAGGTAAACAGTGTTCCATGCTCTCCGGTGTCCAGTCATGCCTGCCACATGGCCATGAAAACGTCTGCAGAAGCAGACAGCACTGGCTGTTCGGTTTTGAAACAGAGATGAGCACTGAACCCTAGAGTCGGATATGACTTGCTTTCGAGCAAGGGAAATCTTTACCTTTACTCATTACCTATTACTACTTTCTTCAATAAAAGTCTGCCATATCCCCCAGAATTGGTAAATTTTTATCACTCTCTTCTTACTTTTCAGGTGCCAAGTTAATTTATCATTTAGGGTGATATCCCAGATCTCTTTATACCAACCACTCTTCTATTTTGAAAATATATTTAGTTTTCCAATTTCTTGCAATTAATAGTCTTGTAACTGTCAGAAAAATTATTAACAGTTCCATTTTGTCATAATCAATTTTTACTTCTTCTAGTTCCATTATTAATGCTTCTTTAGGGCTTAGTTTTAATATTGTTCCCATTATCTTGTTTATCTCTTCTTCTAAGCTTTTGTTTTTCAAGGGGTAATGGGAATAGTTTTGCACAGAGGAAGCTTGCACAAATTATAGTGAGAAAAATCTCAGTGAGAAAAGGGCACTCCCTGCCTTAATCTTCCCTATAAGCAAGGAATCTCACTAGGCTTAAAATTGCTTGTTAAGATATTTCATTGAAATGAGCCAACCCAAGCCAAAGAGAAGGCAAATTTAATTTTTTTTTTCCTGATACACCAAAATTTTAAGGATGTAAAGAGTCACATTTCTTTTAGATTACTGTGGCCTGGAAAAATCAGTGATAAAAAGACTGATTGGAGTTATGTACCAATAGAAGTGAAACTCAAAGGGAACTTTTCTGCAATTGCCACTCTTAGAGAGGAAAAGTAGGCCAGGAGTAAACTACGGCTGCGGTGGCAGCTCTTCCTAACTCCATGAAATATCTTGCTGTTCTTAAGATGAGAGCCAGGCAGGTCAGCATGCCATGAACATTTTAATACATGCCTGAAGAAATGGTCTTGAACCACAAAAGCTCACACAATGTTTTGTTTTTCTTAGTGAACCAATAAAGTTGTTGCTGCTGCTGCTACTACTACTTCTGCTGCTGCTGCTGCTGCTGCTGCTACTGCTAGTACTACTGCTGCTGCTGATTGGATCCAAATGGAATTAGACAACCTAGATTGAACAGTAAGGAAGCTAATGACTATGCTTCATGTCATGCACCCAAAAAGTGACATTGATCATTTGTACTTACTAAGAGCAGAGGGTGGCAGAGGGCTCTTAGAGGTGCAATAGACAGTAGAGGACAAAAAGCATAGTTTGAATGATTACATTAAGAAAAGTAAAGAGCCTGTGCTTCAGGAAGTTAGTAAAATAGGACTTTTGAAAACAGTGAAGAATAAAGCTGAACACAGAAAGGAAAGGATTGAATGTTGATCTGAAAACTGGAAAAAAAAAGCCTATGCATGGTCAATACTTGAAAAACATAGAAGGGAAGAGTCACCAAGAGCTGATAGGGTTGATAAGAGCAAGAGTATTGAGGAAGGAAACTGAAGGATTTATCTTGGCAGTTCAGGAACAAGTTTTGCCAACAAATTGCATGAAGACAAAAATACAGTATGTATCCAACAATAGCAAATGCCAGCTTAGTAATGAAAAGAATGAAACAGTAGCTCATTTGATCAGTGGATGAGGCAAATTTTCATAGACTCTTTATTTGCAATGTCAAGACAGGGTTGCAAAGATTATTCATTGGAAACGTTGACAAAAGTTTGGATTTGAATGCAGTAAAAAAAAGTATTGGGAACTTCAGGTGGAGAAAGTTTTATTTATTATTTATTTATTAGTCATATTTATATATGCCGCCCACTCAGGCCGAACCCGACTCAGGGCGGCATTACAACAAGTTTTAAAAACACATAAAAACACTTTAAAAGACCCATATCCCACCCACTTTAAAAGACCCATATCCCACCCACCCATCCCACCCACTATAAAAAGAAGAAGAGAGAGTTCTTAATTCTTTACATAAGCCAGCAGGCGGGGACCGTGTTCCCATTTGGGCCCCACACCTGCCCTGCCAGCCAGGTCTTCAATCCTTTCCTGAAGGGCAGCAATTCTCTTTGAAGTCTTAGATCTGTTGGCAGGAGGTTCCAGAGAGTTGGTGCGGACACGGAGAAGGCCCTCCTTCGGGTGCTGGACAGATGTGCACCCCTAACTGATGGCACCATTAGAGAGCCCCTCCAGTCCGCTCTGGTTGGACGGGCAGACACTCTTGGGATGATGCGGTCTCTAAGGTATCCTGGCCCACTGCCATATAGGGCTTTAAAGGTCAAAACCAGCACCTTGAATTGCACCCGGAGACAAACTGGTAACCAGTGCAGCTCCCAAAGTAGCGGTAAGGCATGGGCATATCGCCCACATCCCGTCACCACCCGGGCTGCCGCATTCTGGACCAGCTGCAGCCTCCGAATGGTCGTCAAGGGCAGTCCCATGTAGAGCGCATTACAATAATCTAGTCAGGAAGTGACCAGAGCATGGGTGACCATAAGCAAGGAGCCCTGGTCCAGGAGCGTGCGCAACTGGTGAATCACCCGAAGTTGGGCAAAAGCCCTCCTGGCCACAGCCACTACCTGTTCTTCTAGCAGCAGCCGCGAGTCCAGAAGGACCCCCAAGTTGCGCACTGGGTCTGTCTGGGGCAAAACAGCCCCATCCAGTACCAAAGATGGTAACTCGCTGGATAACACGGGGCCCCCTATCCACAGCCACTCTGTCTTGCTGGGATTCAGCCGAAGCCCATTGGCCCCCATCCAGACCCCAATGGCCTCCAGGCATCCGGATAGGATTTCAACAGCATCACTGGGGTCCCCACGGGCCGAGATGTACAACTGAGTGTCATCCGCGTACTGATGGTACCGCACCCCGTGGGAACGAATGATCTCACCCAGTGGCTTCATGTAGATGTTAAATAGGAGAGGAGAGAGCACCGAACCCTGAGGCACCCCATACTTGAGAAGCCTAGGGCTGGACCTCTCACTCTCTAACCACACCGACTGGGTACGGCCCTCCAGAAAAGAGGAAAACCAGGACAACACGGTGCCCTGGATCCCCAGTCCTTTGAGCCGTTCCAGAAGGATACCGTGGTCGACGGTATCGAAGGCCGCTGAGAGGTCAAGAAGAGCAAGGACGGATGGATAACCCCTGTCCCGCTCCCGCCAGAGATCATCCATCAGTGCGACCAATGCCGTCTCCGTACCATACCCGGGCCTGAATCCTGATTGAAAAGGGTCTAGATAATCCGCTTCCTCCAGGACACTCTGCAGCTGGCGCACCACCGCCTTCTCCAAAACCATACCCAAAAAGGGCAGGTTGAAAAACGGCCTGTAGTTGTTAAGGACAGCTGGGACAAGGGATATTTTCTTCAGGAGGAGGAGCACCAAAGCATGTTTTAGCGGTGCAGGAAATACCCCCTCCCGTAATGATGCATTTATTATAGCCCCGACCCAGCCACCTGTCACCACCGTGGAGGCTTTCACCAACCAGGTGGGACAGGGGTCCAAAGGACATGTAGTGGCACGCACAGCTGCAAGGAGCCTGTCCACTTCATAAGGGACAACAGGATCAAACCGATCCCAGATCGTACAGCAAGACTGTGCTCCGGTGCCCCCCCCCGACCCTCCCCATCCACGCCGGGATTCAGCCCTGAACGAATCCGATCAATTTTCTCCACCAGATGGTCAGCAAAGTCCTCAGCCGAACCCTGCCAACCGGGCACTGATCTCCCCCTACCAAGAAGGGACCTGGTTACCCAGAACAGGGCGGCTGGGCAGTTATCAGTGGAGGCAATAAGGGTGGTGAAGTATTGCCGCCTCACCACCCACATCGCCACTAGGTAGGCCCTAATAGCAGCTCTAGCTAGTGTCCAATCGGAGTCTTCACCCAGCTGCGCTCTAGGCGTCTCTTTGCCCGTTTGAGTTCCCGCAGTTCATCCGTGAACCATGGGGATGACCTAACCCCACGGGCGCGGAGAGGCCGCAGTGGCGCGATTTCATCCAAGGCTGCTGTTGCCATCCTGTGCCACAGGTCGACAAGTGCCTCGGGTGAATCATGTAGCCGATCCAGAGGAACATCCCCCAGTTCCCTCTGGAATCCATCTGGATCCATTAGTCGCCGAGGGCGGGCCATTTTAATAGGCCCTGCCTCCCTACGATGAAGCGTCGCCCCCAGAAAGTCAAGAGTCACCAGATAGTGATCTGACCATGGCACAGGTGAGATGACTAAATCCTGTAATCTCAGATCACTCTGCCACTGCTCCGACAAGAAAACTAAGTCTGGCATGTGACCACTGCCCCTGGTCGGACCCCGAACTACCTGAGTCAGGCTCATGGCTGCCATGGAAGCCATGAACTCCCTTGCCACCTCAGAAGCCATCCCCAATGATGGCAAATTGAAGTCCCCCAGAACCATAAGCCTCGGGAACTCCAACGCCAGCATCGAGGCGGCTTCAAGGAGCTCAAGCAGGGCATCCCTTACCCTGCAAGGGGGCAGGTACAGGAGTAAGATCCCCAACTGACCCTTGGGGCCCAACCGTAGAAGCAGGGCCTCACAACCAAATGAGAGAGCCAAGATCCTGTGGGACTTTAATATCCAGACAGATAGACAACGGACTCACAAAACATCTGATATAACAGGTGTGGAAAAGAAGAAGGCCTGATGTATTGACATTGCTATACCAGGAAATGTACTGATTAAGGACAGATAACTGGAGAAAAATCAGAAAATATTGCGATTTGCAAATTGAAGTTTAGTGTTTATGGAGGAAGAAATCTGTTGTTGTACCCATAGTGATCAGAGCCCTTGGAGCAATACCTAAAGGACTCCCTAGATCAGGGGTGGCCAACCTTGGTGCTCCAGTTGTTCTTTGACTGAAACCCTAATTAGCAGGCCTTTTGTCTAGGTTGTCTAATTCCATTTGGATCCAATCAGCAGCAGCAGTAATTACCACCGCTGCCATCCTCATTGTAGTAGTTAACTCCTGACCTTAGGCTTCTAGTAATTGAAGTCCAAGAACAGCTGGAGCACCAAAGTTGGCCACTCCTGCCCTAGATATTTGGAAATTTTGGATCTATTGGACTTGAATATTCTAACTTTTAAAAAACGTTTACTAGGAACTACCTGCATGCTTTGACATTATCTTAACAGTTCTTACATCATTGGTTAGGTGTTGAACTGTTAATTTTATACCAGTCCTCAACTGTGAATTGAATGGCAGTTTTGTATAATAATAATTGCATGCCATCAAGTCAATTCTGACTTATGGTGAGTCTTTTCAGGATTTTTAGGTATCAAATACTGAGAAGTGGTTTATCATTCTCTTCTTTTTTGGAGGCTCTCTGAGGCTGTTCAGCTTGGCCTTGGTTGCAGAGGCTGGCTAGTCTCCTGGGAGGCAAAATGATGAGATGCTAGAGTTGGGGGGGGGGGGAGGAGAATCAATTTCTGGATGTAACTATATACCAATTGAGACGATTGAACTTAATGTTCACTGACCAGTGCTGACCATTAAATTCAAACTTTAAAACTGCTATATAGAGCCAGAAATAGATTTTTTTCCCTCCTAATTCTGACAGAGATACAGGGGGATCCAAGTTTTCTCTCCTTTTCTTTCCTTTACATATACAGCTTGGCAATGTAGCTTGTTGTGTCATTGATTTGAGGCATGAATTATCTGTATGTGCTGAAGAAAGCAAAACAATGATAAAACAAACCTTTTACAGACTTTTTTTGTTTCTTTTTCCTGCTCCCTTAGGAGGCGATCTTTGACCTTTAAAATGTTGCCTTTTGTAGAAACCCTGCAGACAGTTTGAGAAAGAACTAAAATGCCCGGTAGAGAAATACATTTTTATTCCGTTCGAACTGAACAGTGCTGCTGGTTTGATTCACGTGGCTCGTCTTTACTAGGTTATTCTTATTTTCTTGTGTGTGATTTTCCTCACACGACTGGACTTTGGCAGAATTATTGTCAAGAGATGCTCAAACTGCCCTTAGAAAACTTGCACACACACAGGAGGTGGAACCTGTCTGGAAACTGCACCCTAGCCAGTCAAATAAATTGTTTGATTTTAACATAAACTGTCTCAAGATAGACAGAGTCCTTCCATGGCAGGGAGAAAAACAAAACTTGCCATTGACTGAGATAATTTGGTAATGAGAAAATTCTGAAATTAGCCTTGCTGGCAGCCCTCTCTTAAAGTCAAATTTATTACTTAACACCACTGAGCATCCCAGAAGTAAGAAAGGTAGGTCATATGAGACAAAGTAACAGAGAGGTTGGAGTTCCTCTTTCATAAATGTAAATCAGGCTTGGGTTAAAGTGGATGGAGGCTTGCAGTGTCAAAATAAGGATTGTTTTAGAGTGAAGGAAAATATGCAATGAAGTGAAAACATGGAGGCGTTCCTCTTGCACATAGTTCCAGCATATCTAGATTGTACAGGAGTACACCACAACCTAGCCACCTTCCTGCTTTTCATTCCATTAAATAAAACTACCCTTGTGGGTATAGTTGAAGTGAAGGGAGGTCCCTTCAGAATGTACATTTGAGAATGTAGATCCCAGTCCTACAGAAAGAAAGACTTCCCGCACTTTTAAATAGGTCTCCCAGCACTACAATTTGCCTATACTACATTCTTCCAAGGCTTCCAAATACATCTGTAGGACAAAAGACACTGAAGTGGCAGAAAAGACTTCTGAATTTGTGGAACCGGATTTACTAAAGGGTTGAAAACAGTTTGCTGCCACTGATGCAACCTTAGCTTCCTCTGCTCCCCTTCATCTCTGCTATATACTCAAACTCCAGTTATGTTTTCTCTCACATTTCCGATAGACAAAAAAAAAAGTTACACCCATCAGTGTAATAAAATTGCTGTAGTTCTCATTAATGAATTGCCACAAGTTAAGTTAGCATAGGACAGGATTTGGGGAGATGACTTTTGGTAAAAGACAACCAGTGACACAACTCAAGAGGGAGCAGAGGTTTTCTCCTATCTTGAAAACTGGCATCATAATTTTGAGGAGGGGCAAATTTCAATCCCCTAGTTCAATTTCTGGCATCTGGCATCTCCAGTTTAAACCCTCATGCAGCAGGGTGTGAGAAACCTTCTTCTAAGAACCTAAAGAATAGTGTATAGTGGACACTACTGAACTAGATGGGCAAACACAGACATTTAGTGTAGCGATTCCCAACCTTGAATTCCCAAATGTTCTTGGACTACAACTCCCAGAAGCCTTCACCATTGGCTATGCTGGCCAAGACTTCTGGGACCTGTAGCCCAAGAACATCTGGGGACCAAGGTTGAAAAACCCTGTTTTATTGTCTAGGATTCTAAGTATTCTTCAGTCGGCATGGCTATTGGCCACTCTGGTTAGTGGATTCTAAGTACTGTCATCTTCAAACACAGCTTTTCTAAGCTCTGGGCCAATATCTGAAAATAATATCAAGCAGGTTTCCTACATGAAAGGATTGTAATGGAAGAGACCATTTTAAAAAAGTTTGCTGAGTTAAAAAAATGTAATCTAGCATTTCCCCTCACAATGGCTGTGTTAGGATGATGACAAACATGATTCAAGTATGATTGTACCTACCTTCTCATGTCGAAGAGCAAATGGTGCTCAGATGCATACTGGTTATATATGCAACCATTGCCAATACTTTTTTGGCCATTGACAACACTTTTTTCATAATTTCTTTAGATTTTATCCTGATTTACCTCATGAGATTATTTTTATATTAAATATAGGGAGTAGGAGAACCCTGTATGTTATTTTGAGTTTCTGGGTGGAAAATCTGAGTATAAATGCAACATGGAAATAAAATATTATGAGCAACCCCAACATTATCTCCATGTATCGAAGCATATACCTTCCCCTATGAAAGTGCAGTATGTGACAGTCACCAACTTCTTCCAAACACAAATGACCGCTGCAATATTATTGACTTCCTCAAATACATACATTTTACAAGAACAATAATTCTGTCAATTTTGTGAAAATACAATGTGATCAAAATGCAACAGTCATATCATTAATTGGATATACTAATACACACACCATCATCATCATAATTATGTACCATCAAATAGATTCTAATTTATGGCACCTACTGTTGGGATTTTCTATGTATAGAGTACTCAGACATGTTTTACCAGGCAATTCTCCTGGGACCACCCTGGGACTGTGCACTATGCCCAAGGCTACACAAGCTGACTCTTCACCTGGGAGTCACAATAGGGAATTGAACTCACAACACCTGGCTCTGCAGCCAGATACTTAACTCCCTGAAAATATACATACATACATACATACATACATACATACATGTAAATGTCTCCCTTGCCTGAAAGTCAGTTGTATCTGACACTAGGGGGCAGTGCTCATGTCTGTTTACAGCCAAAGAGCCAGTGTTGTTTGCATCTACAGATGTTTCCATGGTCATGTAATAGGCATGACTAGACACCCAAGCGAATGGAACCCTGTTACATTTCCCAACAGAATGGTACCTATTTATCTACTTGCAATTTCTTGCTTTTGAACTTCTAGGTTGGCAAAAGACAGACAGACATACAAATTTACCAATATTGACATTTTACAACATACCCCCAATTCATCTACATCTTCTCAAATATAAAGCCTATTGTGTTCACTGTGACTTACACCCAGGTATGTATGGTATTGCAGTTTTGATGGATGTACTTTAACAGTCAGAGAAAAGGGGGGAAACCATAACCTAACCTTCAGCTTCTATTTCTCATATTTAACTGATTAGAATTTAGTTTTCTTTCATTGTGGACACTGATGCTCCAGATAAATATAATAAAGCATGAGATAATCGATCTCAAATCCTGTTAACATTTTTTTGTCTCTTTTCAAGAAAATTTACCTTTCTGATCCACAGAGGAGTCAAGGTCATGATCATTGCATGTGCATTTAAGTGGATACACAGACACCATGATTAAAAGAAGAGCTATCTTTGACCTGCCAACCAACTGCTTTTCAGTCTTATTAAAATTATCATTACTTTCAGGATCATATAACATTAATCTAAATTGCCTTGTCACAGGCACTTAATGTAATCTGATTTGTACTACTTGCAAGTTATGAATTCTTATGAATCTGCTGTGGCAAAGTTTTATAGGAGAGTACATACAGCAGCCAGTCCTATGTCTACTGCATTGTGTGTGTGTGTGTGTGTGTGTGTGGTGTTGAAAACAACACCAAGGAACCTCAATAACAATGATCAGATTTCTCATGTTTCCTGCTTTTCCAGATTAAGAAGGAAGCAAATTGCCTTACTTATTCTAAAACATTCAAGGATATCAGTTGCTAAGGCGTGGAGCATTGTTGTACCCAGGGTGTATTGTCTACTTTGGGGGAGACCAGAAGATAAGAAAATAGGAAGTAAGGAATTTCACTGTTTTTTCTACATTATGGATGTCACTGGAAACTTAATTTGCAAGTTATTATGAGAATAAACAACTGTTTCTTGAGTCAGCAGGACTGCTAAATTCCCACAACAATTGAAATCCTGTCTCTTATGACTTCTGAGGTAAACTACTTGTAATATAATTGAGATTTCTCACTCATTTCACTGTTTAATGTTTAATTAATTTTGTTCTTATATCTCATTGGAGGCATTGCTCGTAATATCATGAAGTCAGCTAGAAAGAAGGATTTTTTTTTTGCCCTCATTTCATGGAACTGAGGAGGCAATTAGTATAGATATCAGAGCTACAATATTCCACAAATGGAAACTTCCACTCAACTTGAGACTGGCTATTCTAATGTGCATGAAACCAGGTATTTTTGTTGATGAGAAATAAAACATGTACATTAAAATTATTTTGACTTTTAATCAAAAATGCTCATTCAATGCCTTTTTTAAATTATCAAAATTAGAGATCACTCATGTCTTTCAACCTTTAGGAAGGAGTTGCATAAGGCAGAACCTACTAGTGAGAATACATTTACCTGACAGAATGTAGCACTAACTAAGCTTTTCATTTTCCAGTAATTTCTAAAGTTAAATAGGATGTTTTAAAGTTAAATGAAATGTTAACTGAGTTGGCCCCACATTCTACTCAAACTGACTGCATTAGAAAAACCCAAACTATTAGTTCTGATTTTTTTTAAAAAAAATAACACAAGTGTTTGTACTTTGCGAGGTATTTCCTCTTCTTTGGGAAGTATCATATCACCTCAGATCACTAAAGTTTTACTAAACTTTCTTCTATTGCCTAGGAGTATACATATGTTTGACAGTAGCCAAATGTATTATAGACCTGTGTCTTTCTAAAGCTTGGCGCTAAGGTTAGAAACAAATCAAAAGAATCGACCTGGTGTCCATGTTTCCCTTTTTTTAAAAAAGGGGGAGTACTTTGGAATTAGTTGCAGGTAAACTATTAATTTAAAGGTCTTTAGAGGCTATCTTTCTGAAAAAAAAGCTTTAAAAAACCTACATTCCAGCTATTTTGAGCTCTCTTTTCTTGCCAAAGAGGTTTAGAAATGATAAGTACCTTGATTCCATTTAAATTTTGTGATTTCTTTTGGCTAACACAGAAGACATCAGCAAATTGTTCCAAGCTCCAAGTTTTTATCGGTCCAAATGGCAGCCTAGTAATGGCAAAGCAATTGCCTAAATAGCAGCATAAGGACAGGGAATGATTCAGTGTGTCACCACTCTAGGCATTTCACTCTATACTGTTTGCAATGTACCTTTCAGTGATAGGGTGAATGACAACCTACAATTACATTGGCATAAATCCAACTTATAATATCTGGTTATAAGCTGAACACCAACTCATGGAAAGCTAATGGCAGGAATACAAGAAATAGAAAGAGTGGATAAAATTGTCTATTTGGAAAGTATGTTAAATGAAAATTGGGATCCCAAGGTAGAGATTAAAATATAAATAGAAAAAGCAAGATCCACCTTCATAAAGATGCAACATTTGCTATGCAATAGAGATCTAACTCTCACTACAAAGATCCAAATAGTGAGAAGTTATGTATTCCCAGTGTTGCTATATGGAGTTGTAGCTTGGACAGTGACTAAAGCATCTGAAATGAGAATCAAAGATTTTGAAATGTGGATCTGCAGATGGCTGCTCTGGATATCATGGGTTGACCATGTGACTAACGTAGAAGTATTGTGCTGGATGGATAAAGAACTCTTTAAGACCATTAAGCAAAAAAAGCTCCAGTACCTTGGCCACATCATGAGGAACAGCATAAAGTATAGAATACTCTAACTCGCTCTGCAAGGAAAGATCCCTGGGAAGAGAGGCCTTGAACATAGACAGACTTCATTACTGAAGAACCTGAGAGACTGGTGTAGCATGTCCTTGGAAGAACTGTTCCGAGGAGTTAGAAACAGGAAGACTATTGCCATAATGATAGCCAATATCTGGAATGGATATGGCACAGGAAGAAGAAGAAATCCAACTACTAGTCCCAACTAGAGTATAGCATTTGGATCAATTTCTGAATGGCAAGGGAATACTTTGGTAAAGCCCAGTAATTCTAGGGATTTGTTCTACTTTAGACTACTAATAGGATTCAGTCTAATAGATCCATAGTTAACCAAATCCTCCTGGTTATTGCAGTAGAAGCTATTGTTTCCAGAGATGGGGAGGCAATGAGTCTACTCCAGACTTTAAAGGATCCATATAAGATATGGAGTATATTTGGTAAATAATGTCCAGTCTCATTGATATCTCCTGCAAAGTTCAGACTAAAGCCCAAAGCAGATTTACTGCCCCAATGACATCACAGTCATCAGCCTTTAGTGATATATGGTTTTTTTCTAAAACAGGAAGCATGGGCAACCACAGTCTTCTGGATCTTTTTCAACAGAATTTATATAATAATCATAGAATCATAGAATTATACATTAATGTTGGAAATGGCCGATAAGGCAATTGAATATAATTTCCAGCACAATGCAGGAATCAAAATCAAAATACATCTGACAAATGGTTGTCTAATTTTATCTGGATTGCCTCTAGCATAGAAGTGCTAACAACCTCCTGAAGCAAATGGTTCCATTTAGGGATGCCATATGTCCCATTTTTCCGTGATTTTCACAGATTCATGCTGTCCTGTCCGGTTCAAGGCAAAACATGTAAAAATCCCAGTTCAAGGAAAAATACTGTATGTAAAAAGCTACGGAGGATTCCTTAAGACTGCAAAGGGTTAAATGCATAGAGTCAGCATTCCTAGAGAGGAAGAGAACACTATGGATAGGAAGTGAGAAAGACAACTCTTCACTTCCCTTCCTCTCTAGGAATGCTGACTCTATGCATTTAACCCTTTGTAGTCTGAAGGTATCCTCCATAGCTTTTTTACATATTTTTCCGTTCCAGACTTTTTAGAGCTTTCTTCCAAGGGATCCTCATATGAGGTTTGAAGGTGAGTCCAACTCAATGGTGTGTATGAGTGAAGGGTAGGGTAGGGGTGGCCTCAGGGAGAGAAATAAGAGTTTGCAGTGTCTAATTATGCCTGCCGCATGACCACAGAAATGTCTGCAGAAGCAGACAACACTGGCTCTTCGGTTTTGAAACAGAGATGAGCACTGAACTCTAGAGTCAGATATGACTGGCTTTCGAGCAAGAAAGTCACAGTTTGGGGGGATAGAATTATGGCAACCCTAGTTCCATTGGTGTACTTGTTCTTTAAGTTAGGAAGTTTTTCCCAGTTACTCAACTGAAATCTGGTGGTCCTGTAACTAGAGTCCATTATTTTGTGACCTGCACTGTGGGATGATTGAGAACACATCCTGCCCCTCCTCTGCATGACAATCTTTCAAGTACAGTAAAACCTTGCTTAACAAATGGCTCGGTTAACACAAAACTCACATAACAAAAGGAAATCCATAGAAAACAGTGGTTCAGTTAACAATTGGTTTTCCAAGAATGGATTAATTGGTTTTCAATGCATTCCTATGGGAAACTGCATTTCAGTTAACAAATTTTGGATTTCAATGCATTCCTATGGGAAATTGCATTCAATGCATTCCCATGGAAAATTCGCATTAAATTTGTTAAGCAAGGTTTCACTGTATTTGAAAAGTGCTACTATATCTCCCTTCAGTCTGCAAGGCCAAACATGTTCAGTTCTTCCCTCATAGGGCTTGGTTTCGAGATCATCCTTGTTGCCTTCCTCTGAACTTGTCCCACGTCATCTGCATCCATTTTAAAGTATGGTCTCCAGAACAGGACACAGTACTCAAAATGAAGCATGACCAGAGCTGAATAGAGGAGGACTAATGCCTCATGGGATTTGGAGGCTATATTTCTGTTAATGCAGCCTAAAATAGCATTGGGTTGTTGTTGTTTTGCAGCCACATCTCACTGCTGGCTGATATTCAGCTTGTGATCTACAACAATTCCATGATTCTTCTTACTTGTAGTATTACTGAACCAAGAATCTCCCATCTTGTAACTGTGTGTTTGCTTTTCCACTTTTTGCAAAGTGGAATTTTGCACTTACCCATGTTAAATTTCATTCTGTTATTTACAGGTCAGTGTTCAAGCCTATTAATATATTTTTGAGTTTCGTTTCTATTTTCCAGGGCATTAGCTATTTCACGCAATTTTGTGGCATCCTCAGATTTGATAAACATTGCCTGCACCTACTTGTCTAAGTCATTAATAAAAATATGGAAGAGCACCAGGCCCAGGACTGAGCCTTCTGGTACCCCACTTGTTACTTTCTAACAGTTTGGGAAGGAGCCACTGATCTACAATCTTTGAGTATGATTTTTTAATCAACATTATATACATTAGACAATTGTTCTATTGAGCTGATACCTAACACTCACACAGTAGTGCTGCACTTGGGTTTCGAACTGCTGACCTGCTGACCATCCAGTCATCAAGTTCAGCATCTTAGCCCAGAGTCACCCTACCCTGGTGAGGGGGCGGCAATACAAATCCGAACAAATAAATAAATAAATAACCTCTAAGCCACCACAGTCCCTTTTGACATGTTTACAAAGACAGAAAAAGATCCAGACATGTTGTGGCTAAAATCCTGTTAGTGCTGCTCTGCCATGTAAGGTAGGGGATAGCATCAGCCAGCAAATTCATATCACTGGCAAAAATATTTGGAAATGAAAGACTTTTCCCAATCTGGGGTGCCCAATTCCACATCATTCCACAGAGCCTCAGGACTTTTGTGGGAAGGAGTAAAAGAAATGTTTCCAAAAAAAATCACTGTGGATGATGGTATTCTTAGCCTTATGTGGCATAGCTACACAAACAGGGTTTCAGTCATTGTGTATTTTGTGATGTCTATTGCATCCAAAAGGGAGGGGGGGATAACCCATACACACAAAGCAAAATGTTATCCCAAGAGAAACCCAACTGTGATTTTTATACTTACGACAGTACTTTCACAGATAGCTACCATGTGGCAAAGAACAAAAATAATAGTCCTCTGATGGCTTAAATTCTAACATGTTTATTATGGTACACACTATAAAAGTGGTGTATGTACAGTCACACATACACATAACTGATGTAGGGAGACAAATATGAATGGGGAGGTTACTAGGAAATGCAAAAGAAAATCACTCACGGTCAATTATGTTAAACCTTAAATGTATACACAACAAATAGGTGGTTTTCTACCCCCTACCATAAGTGTTAATTAACTTTACCAGCTAGAGTTTTTGCATTGTTGCCATGTCACCATTTACTACTGCTATGAATGGCCACTATACCTAATTGCACAGAAAAGAGCTTAACACCTATTTAACCTTGGTTCCAAAGGAATTAGTACCCACAGGGAACGTCCACTGCCAAGTTTTCATTTAAAGAGTTACCCACTCTGAGCCTCTGAGACCCAAAGCAGAAATGAAAACAGTTTGTAGTCAGAAACTGGGCTTGCCAGATGCTTAGTGAATTGTAAGAATGTATTTAACAAGGTGCTCACATTTTTGAAAAGCACACAAACAATTTGCACGTACTTCTTTGGTTAACGGGGATATAGATTCATCTCCCTGTAAACAAAAAATTAAAAAAACCAAATTAAAATATTCAGATTTCCACCCTCTTTTTAAAAAAGTTGCATTAATTGAAGCCAAAGCATGAATTGCAATCTTATCACAGAATACAGAAAGCATTTAGTGCATCATTTTATGTTAATATCAGCTGTTATTTTCAGTACTTAATTTCCCCTTTTTGTCACCTAAATATGTCACCCCCTCTCTCTCTTACATCTAGCCTTGTTTGACCCCTGATTTAGCTGGGCCAAAGAGTTAGAGTAGCTGCTAGGACATAGAAAATAAGGTCATATAGAAAGTTGTGGTACGCTTAACATCATGAAGCTATTGCATGCAGTTCCAAAAGGCTGAAGTGGTAGTGCTTTAACTATTTACTGTCCTATTTACTTTTAACTATTTACTGTCCTATTTACCAAGATTGTGCAATTGTAGGAAAAGACAATAGCTGCTGCCTTGTTCCATCTTCTTCTTCTGCCTTATCAGAATTTGAATATTGGAGATCCTCATGGTGATCAGCCATGAAGACTGTCCCGAGAATATAATGCCATGTCCTTTCATCTGCCTTCTGCATTGCAGAGTGAAACCTGTACTACTGATCCAGTTCCACAAGTCACTTTCTAGTCCTGAGCCCTTTTGGCATGCAAAGTCCTCAATGGCCCCTGGCCAGTATTGATGAACCTGCTGCCCTCCATCAAGATGGATTCAAGTGGGATTTAATCCACTTGGTGACCATCACCCTTCCCTGTGGACTTTGGCACCTAAGGCCTAGTCCTTAGGGCTGTCAGGTTAGTTAACTGCCACCTGACACTCGGCGTGGAGTCACTGGCACTATAGACTTCTCTATTACTATAGCAGGATCTCTCTCTCTCACTCACTCCCTTTATTTCTCTCACTCTCGCTCTCTCTCTCACACACACACACACACACAGGCACACACACACACACACACACACACACACACACAATTGCATTGGGTCAACATGGGGCAGATGAATAATAAGATCTCAAAAACACCTCCACTTAACCTGCTGACAAACACTTCTGAGCAATTAAAAATCAGCTTCCTAGAGTTTTCATACAAGTTGAACTAATACAAGCATCATTTGCCTTACCTTGTTTTTTCTCTTGCTGCAATAGACTAGATTTGCTTTGTTTTCTATTTTGTTTCTTTTTAATTTGCCTTGTAAGGTATTGAGGGTACAATTCACTGAGCACATAGTTCTTGTTTTGGTCTTGGTCTTCAAACCAATAGGATGTCTCAGTGAATAGTATCAAGTTGCTATTGAGAAACTGGAAAACATGAACCAAATGTCCAAAGTAAAATTATTGTATACAGGTAGCGTCACCATTTCAGCTCTTCGCAAGAAGTATGTAAGTATTGGATGAAACTGAGATGAATCAGTCTTAACATCATGTCTTTAACAACAGTGCAGTATCAGAGGTTTCCTGAATTCACATCCACTTCTTCCCACCTAAGACTCAGTCTTTCATGTTCACAAAACAAAAAGGTTCAAGAGTGCAAGGGTATCATGTTGCTGCATGCACTTGGCTTTTGCTTAAAATGCAAGAAGAAACGAATAGAGACCTACACAATTCTCCCTTTTTGGCCCTGAAATACTAGCACCATGTTATGCTTCACTTGCTGCTTGTGGATATTAAAAAGGATACTGCTGCACAAAGCCAATGGCTTGGACAATGATTAATCACTTTTAAGAAGCAGATGGTCAATGCCCAGACAGTATTTTATTATTTTCCTGATCCTTGGAACAGCTCAAGTCTGAAGGGTAGTTCTAAAAACTGGCAGAGGCTTCAACACCAATCCTTTTTTGGTTGCAATCTCCTCAAACTTGGATCACTTACATTTTGCCTTTTTGTTCCAAATAGGTTTTTAAATATATAAAGGCCAAATGGCTATGGTTTCAGAAGCATGGAGCTAAATCACATTTCTTACAGAGTTGGGTCGGGTGCCTGGGTATGAGTGCCACTGGTTTGTGTCAGGCTTGATGAGTGGCCCCTCCTTCATCCCCTGATCCATGGACTCAATGTCAGGTCATTCAAACCAAGTCCTATAAAATTGCATTTTAAGCAAAAGCCAAGTGGGCCAATGCTACATTATGATATGCCAACATAAGAGGGTGGAAAAGGGGCTTCCCGCTGGCCAGACAGGAAGAAATAGCCCCAGATGGCCTTCTAACTCATTGACTAACAATCTTGGATGGTTACTTCTGAACCTGATCTATATGATGATGAAAAGAACTTTCTCATACCACGTCAGCCCAATGGTCTATTCATTACATTAATGTAAAACCTGATTGACTTCTTTTACTGGAGATTGTGACATAAATGTGTCATAGGCTCACTACCTCAGAAGTCGTGGAGTGAATTTGCAGCTTTTAAACTATGTAGGCTTCCAAGAATTGTACTTAACAGTATCAGATACTGTACTTGAAGTAAAGTTGCAGCTGTGGCACCCCCCACTCCACTTACACTCATACAGAGCTCATATATCTCCTAGACTCAGAGAAGAATTGGAGCTGGGAATCATTAATCATTAATCCTAAAGCAGCTCAACTATGAAACCCATATACCTTGGCATACAAGGAAAAAAGAAAAAATCTTGGGAAAATAATAGGCCTGTAAGTAAAACAAAAACCAATTGCAACCAGGGCCATAGTCAGGGGGGACCGGGGGGGAGGGGGGAACTTCCAGAGCTAACAGCCCCCACTCACGCATCCCGTGATGCCAATATTATATATATGAGTGTGACATTGTTGCCCCTCGTGGGGAAAAATTCACACTCACACACCCAGCTCTTGAATCCTGGCAAACAATGAATCCGGCAAACAATGTTGCCTTGTTTGCCTTAGAGATTTGCCATAATTTTACTTGCCTGTTTTAAACCCCCCCCTCCCTTTTCTCTCTTTTTTACCTTTTTAGCATTTTATCTTTGTATTCTCTTAAGGGGTTAGGGAGGGCATTGGTGGGTTTTAGATAGCTTTTTGAATGTCTTTTATTAGTTTTTGGATTTTGTTTTAATTGATGTTGATTGATGTTTTAGATCTTATTGTAAGGGGTCATCCTGGGATGAGGAAGGTGGGGTATAAATGCTGTAACTAAATAAAATGGCCCTGATTGCAACTAGCTTTGTATGACAAAAAAATTAAAATAAGGCATATTTAAGTTTGGGCATTAGGAACATTGAACCCTATGAGGTGTTGTGTCCAAGCGTTATTTATTAAAACTGCTATGAGTGCCATAAAGTCTGTAGCAGAATAGCACGCCTTTTGCAAAGGCGCCATTTTCAAACTACTGTCAAAATAGCTGATTCGTCAGTACAAACTTCCCGCTTCTCCGGAAGCCCACCGAAATGTATCAACCTGTGTAACTGCCATTCTCACTGTATATAAGCTGGCCACTTTGTACATGTTCCCCAGTCCGGTATCTCTGAGCTGAATAATAAATTACTTGTGTTTGACCCAATCCTGCTGGTCAGAATACTTCTTAAGTGCCGGACTCAACATGAGGGTAAATTAATCGCTTGTAAAAAGCGCTCCAATATTTCTTTGTGTAAAATAACTAGAACCACAACCAACAGCCTTGCTGACTGTAGACTTCTGGGAATCATCATCCCCTCATTTTTCCCCCTGTCTCCGAATACTGCATGACTTAATGGGGGGGAAAGGAAGAAGTCTAACACAGCCAAGGAATTATAAAATTGGTGCAAACAATGCAAAAACACCACAAAGATTCCAGTGGGACCTGCTGATAGAGGTTGAGTCTCTCTCTGTAAGAGAAATATGGGAGGGAGAGAGAGAGAATCTTGCCTTTGGTGTGTGTTGGTCTATTTTAGCACTGTGCTCCTACTCCCTTGCTGTTTCAGCAATGCGAGGCAATTGTAAATCTGCCCTAATTGGGTTGATGGCTGTTGTGTGCCACCAGAACAGCATGGAATGATGTGGGCAGTCTCTCAAACTGGCCAAACATGCTGCACACCTGTAGTATTTTGACATTGTTCTTTTGACTAGCCAGTGTTCAAACAGAAAAATAAATCTCCACTTTTAAAATAACGTATGAGGTCGTTTTTAAAAACCCTTCATTTCTTTTGCATTTTCTTTCCATGCTGAATTTTTCTCTTTGCTTAGCTAAGTCCTGCTCTTCTCTATGTGTACCTATTTTCCTTGATTGAAACAAAACTGCTCAGCTTGAACTTTGGGTTTCAAAGATATGCCATGGATAGTGCATTGCTAGAAGGCTTCCACTGTTTAAAGGTGATGATGAATAAGCAAGTTCACTTACATTATACACAGCACAAGCACACGCAGAACAGAGAAACACTCTATTTTCTAACATCAAACAATGTGACTCAGTACAAGATTGCCTAAATGTTTTGTGAGGTATCAAAGGTAAAAGGAGCTTGTTAAGTCACTGATGGGTGAACACAACATCATTTTCTTTCCCTAATTATCAGGAAGGATGGAGACTTGCAGGCTTTTTTAGTGTTTTTTTAAAAATATATGGGTGCATATTTCTTGTTTGCGGAACCTTTCACCTGTCTTTAGTCACATAATCAGGGATACAGTCCACCACAAACACAAGGTGTATTTTTAAAGGATGTTGTTAAAAGGAATAAGAGGATCATGACAGCACGATTTGTCGTCCTGAACCTTTACTTCAGAGAGGTTGCCACAAAAATATGTTCCACTCAGATTGCTTAGGTGGCCGTTCTTTTTACACATGATTTGCAGGCGCACCCCCCAAAGAAAGACTCAGACACTGGTATATGGATAAAGGCATCGGGCCACTTTTATTGAATAATGCCCTAGTCCGAATTATAACTTTCAATTGGTGTAATCATCCAATTGTAATTCTTTAACGCAAGCAGGCCGCAGTAACACTGGTAAGGTTCCACCCAAAATGCCAATGGCAATTGGCTACATGTAACTATTTGTATCAATTTGTTTGTTGACACAAACAAATTGTTGACCGGAGTCAATAAACTATCTACTGACCCCACCATATGACGTGTATCCGTTAAATCTCAAGGTGATGCAGGCTGTTAAGCTCCTGCCATCACCCCTTGCCTGGTTCATCGTTGACCGGCCAAAGCTATTACCCCTGTACCTGTCTAAGTGTTGGCCAGTCAATTGCGAACCTGCCGGATACCTCTGGGTCATAAATCTTTACCTTACCAGTGCTACCCGCCAAAGTGACCAAAGTCAACTAACCCCTTTGCTCACACTAGCAACAGTGTGGGATGGACAAAAAAGCCAGAACCAAGGTGCCAATTATAGGTTCGGGCCAAAAATTCCCATCCGGCCCTGAAGCGACCAAAAATTCACACTGTTCACTAGGGAGGGGGTGGAGGGGAAAACTTCTCCTCTCCGTCGCAATTCTAAAATGGCAGCTCGGCTGCCTCATGGCCACCCCTTTTATAGAGGGGTGGCCACGCCCCCTAACTCACCCGGATGTCTGAGTCCGGGTGGGGGGCCCCGCAAAGAGCGCGGTGGCCATTTTGGCACCGCGCTTTCATTGCAGGCGCACCCCCCAAAGAAAGACTCAGACACCGGTATATGGATAAAGGCATCGGGCCACTTTTATTGAATAATGCCCTAGCTTGACCTGGTTGGCCGCCCGCTGAAGCGTTGCAGCCGGCAAGGTAGCCGGGGCCGACGAAGGGGCCCCTGTTGAAGAAAGAGTAGCGCCCCCCTCCGAAGGAGGCTGTGCAATGCCCAAGGATGCTTCCAGCACTGCTATCCATGCTAACAGAGCATCCACTGCCCCAGAGCCCCCAGTATAAAGCGGGCCGGGTGGGCCGGATGGCCCACTAGTCAATTGAGGAAAAGGCAACCCAAAAGGAGAGCCAGGGCCAGAATAGGGCCATGCCCAAAACTCTGGCCCATGGGGGGCCGGAGGAACAGTGGGTTGGACACCCGCACCAGCCCCCCCTCCCCGGGCTGCCCTGTCCCATGCCCGGCAAAGGCGGGCCGAGGACCAAAGCCCCCGAGGGGCTGGCCTGTAGCTGACCAGCTACCAAGCTGGAACCCGGCTGCCAAGTGGTAGCCTGACCAGCCCCACTGGTACCAGTGGGCAAGGCTGGCACATCGCCCTGCCATGGGGGCGCAGCCCTGGTCCTCCGACCCAAAGGCTGGCCCCCATCCGGTGCAGGGCCAGTAAAAGTTCTTCCCCTCGGCCGTGGCTTTAGCGCCGGGGCCTTCCGCTTGGGAGCCATGTCTCCCTAGGAGAAGAAAGACGCTGCAGGATCCCTATACAGGGATCAAACTCCTAGCGTGTAAGTACCGTGGTAGCCTAGCAATCCAAAAGGCTCCGGGTACTTTAATCCTCCTTTCCCAGCCGGGAAATGAACTGCAAGGCTCAATAGCCGAAGACTAAGGAGAAAACAGCGATGGAGAAAACTTCTCCTCTCCGTCGCAATTCTAAAATGGCAGCTCGGCTGCCTCATGGCCACCCCTTTTATAGAGGGGTGGCCACGCCCCTAACTCACCCGGATGTCTGAGTCCAGTTGGGGGGGCTGCAAAGAG
This sequence comes from Bradypodion pumilum, assembly GCA_035047305.1. Classification (NCBI taxonomy): domain Eukaryota; kingdom Metazoa; phylum Chordata; class Lepidosauria; order Squamata; family Chamaeleonidae; genus Bradypodion; species Bradypodion pumilum. The sequence goes on along the minus strand of JAWDJD010000004.1, from coordinate 276,733,150 downwards.
CGTGGCGGCCATTTTGGCGCCGCACTTTCATTCTCCCTGTCAAATTGTGTCTTTAGTCTGGGAAGCAAAGTTTCTGGTTTTGTTTTTGGGTACAATCTGAAATATTAATTGCAATCTATAAAGTGCTATACGACCTGAGTACAGGCTAGGTGGGGGGGGGGAGTAATCTCCCATGTGAACATACCTAAGCTTTGAAACCTTTTTTTAAATCAACCTACCAATTTTGGAGGCATTTTTGGTGAAGATCTAGCCAACCTAGCAGTTCGAAAGCAAAAAATTGCAAGTAGATAAATAGGTACCACTTCAGTGGGAAGGTAACAGTTTTCCCTACATTCCAGTGTCTAGCCTGCCACATGTCCACAGAAACATCTGGCTGTTTGGCTATAAACAGAGATGAACACTGAACCCTAGAGTTGGATACGACTGGCTTTCGAGCAAAGTCACTCAGGCCCCTGGTGTAGATGCAAGAAAGGGCCTTCTTAGCAACAATTTCCAAGGTAGCCAAATATGTTTCCATTTGTCCTTCCACCATACACAGAGATCTTTTTGTTTAGGCAGGGTTTTCTTTGTAGTTAAGCCAGGTAGTTTCTTTTTGTGTCACAAGCACCACCATTCAAGTAAAGAAATATATCAGATCATTTTTGCCCAATAATGGGCAGCGTAAGAACATCTGGAGCAGCTAATATCAAATATTCCATGATACCTATTGATACATATTCCATGCTACATATATACGGGGACATATAAAACCCTGACACAAGTGTGAAGTTACCTGTTCTCTTCATCACTCCTGAAAAGCCCATTTTCTTAGTTTCACTTGGTTTCTGCCAATTTCCATGCCCTATTAAATGACTTAAAATTATCCAGTTCATTGTGTGGCCAGGGGCATGAATTTTCTGGGTTTCCATCCATTTCAAAAGATACATAATTCTTACTTTCCACTTTATAGTTCTGTTACTTCAAGATTCACAGTTGTTTTGGGGTGTGGGGAATTGTTTGATTTTAGTGTGGGAGGGCAGGATGGTAGCTGAAGAGAAGAAGCATATTTGATGTGGATGTTTTTAATATTTCACTATTAGCTGTATCTCTCTGTATATGTTGTTAGGTACAATGCCTACTTGGTAGTGCATTTGATCAGTAAGGATTGATTTCAGGCATCCAGTAGTGATGCCTGATTACTACAGATTTCTCGGAATGCTACACCAACTTGTTTTGCATGTGCTGAACTATAGCACACAAGGCTGGCAGATTCAGAATAGCATAGGGCCAAGACTGTAGTTCTCATTGCTTGCAGTTATGTGTTCCTACTGGTTTCCAATTACTTTCAGCTAATATTTTAAGTGAGGAAATCCTTTGCCTTGTATTTGGGCAGGGGGCCAAAGTGTTTTATTTATTGATGTTTATAACATACTTGGAATTTGTCTATAATTTTCCAAGCAAAGCTTAATAGGATTTTGGATATGACTTTGCCGTGAGGAATGGGAAAGGGAGGGTAGGAGGGGAAGAAAGATACAGAAACAGGTGAATGTATGTATTTATTAATATTGTTAGTAAAAGAAAATATATTTTTTGAAATGAGAACAATTAAAAAAATGTTTTATCTCTTCTACGTGGATGCCACTCAGGCCTCCTGCCTTACCAATTTTGCATGTACTATTAACTTTTTCCAATTCACTCAAACTGAAATTTGCTGCTGCTGCTGCTTTTTCTTCTTCTCCTTCTTGCAAATTTAAGTTCTACTTTCCTATGGATGTTCAAATCTGTTAATAATGAGTTGGTGGGCTATTTGATTTGTTGAAATGTTTGCATTAATAAAGCCGGTGGTGGTGGTTCTTGTTCTTGTTCTTGTTGTTCTTGCTCTCACTCTCATTCTTGTTCTCCTCCTCCTTCTAAGTCTAGCTCAGGCATGAAACTGTCAAAATGAAACCCACTTTTGGTGAATTCATTCTGGAGTTCCTTTCACCTGACCTAGTGTGAGAAAGATTAGCCAGCACAAGGCAGCTGTTATTTTATTTATTTATTTATTTATTTATTTATTGTTAAATTTTTATACCGCCCACTCAGCCAAAGCCGACTCCGGGCGGTTCACAACAGTGGGTAAAAACATATAAAAACAAATAAAACAGATAAAAACCAGCAATAAGAACCCATCCCTAAAAAGAGGGGGGTGCAGGAACTGAAGAAACCGTGGGGCAGGCATCCTCCCCTATATTAACCACCCAACGGAAGCCACCCCTCCACCTGCACCCCAAACTTGGCCCGCCAGCCAGGTTTTCAGTTCTTTTCTAAAGGGCAACAACTCCGTCTGGAGACGCAGTTCCACAGGCAGGAGGTTCCAAAGGGCCGGTGCAGACACAGAGAAGGCTCTCCTCCTTGTGCCAGAAAGGCAAGCCCCCCTGGCCGATGGCACAATTAGAGAGCCCCTCCGGTCCGCTCTGGTTGGACGGACAGATGTCGTTAAGGCGATGCGGTCTCTAAGGTAACCTGGCCCACTACCATATAGGGCTTTAAAGGTCAAAAACAGCACCTTGAATTGCACCCGGAGACAAACTGGTAACCAGTGCAGCTCCTGCAGCAGTGGTGAGGCATGGGCATAACGTCCACACCCCATCACCACCCAGGCCGCCGCATTCTGGACCAGCTGCAGCCTCCGAATGGTCATCAAGGGCAGCCCCATGTAGAGCGCATTACAGTAGTCTAGTCTGGAGGTCACCAGAGCATGAGTAACCATGAGCAAAGAGTCCCGGTCCAGGAGCGTGCGCAACTGGCAAATCACCCGAATTTGGGTGAAGGCCCTCCTGGCCACAGCCACCACCTGTTCTTCTAGCAGCAGCCGCGAATCCAGGAGGACCCCCAAGTTGCGCACTGGGTCGGTCTGGGGCAAAATAGCCCCATCCAAAACCAAAGATGGTAGCTCCCGGGATAATGCAGGACCCCCTATCCATAGCCACTCAGTCTTGCTAGGATTCAGCTGTAGCCCATTTGCCCCCACCCAGACCCCAACAGCCTCCAGACAGCTGGAAAGGACTTTGACTGCATCACTGGGGTCCCCACGGGCCGAGATGTACAACTGTGTATCATCCGCGTACTGATGGTACCGCACCCCGTGGGAACGGATGATCTCACCCAGCGGCTTCATGTAGATGTTAAATAGGAGAGGACATAATTGACATAATTATTTTTATTGACATAATTATTTTTATTGACATAATTATTTTTATTGACATAATTGTCAATAAAAGAGTGAGAAGAGCAGTAATGGGATACAACCTCAAAAATGACAGAATGATGTCAGTAAGAATTCAGGGCAAACCATTCAATGTTACTGTGATCCAAATATACGCACCAACCACGGGTGCAGATGAAGCCACAGTGGACCAGTTCTATGAGGACTTACAACACCTCATAGAACAAACACCAAGAAATGATGTTCAAATTATTCTAGGAGACTGGAATGCCAAAGTAGGCAATCAAAAAGTGGAGGGAATAACAGGCAGGTTCGGTCTAGGAACACAGAATGAAGCAGGACAAAGATTGATAGAGTTCTGCCAAGAGAACGCACTGGTCATAGCAAACACCCTCTTCCAGCAACACAAGAGGCGACTTTACACATGGACATCACCAGATGGCCAACACCGAAACCAGATTGACTACATACTCTGCAGCCAAAGATGGAGAACCTCCATACAGTCAGCAAAAACAAGACCTGGAGCAGATTGTGGCTCAGATCACAACCTACTGATTGCAAAATTCAGGCTTAGACTAAAGAAAATAGGGAAAACAAAGAGACCAGACAGATATCACCTAGACAGCATCCCTAAAGAATACACGGTGGAGGTGATGAACAGATTCAATGGCTTAGACTCAATAGATAGAGTGCCAGAAGAATTATGGACAGAGATGAGGGACATCATGCAGGAAGCAGCAAAGAAAACCATACCAAAAGAAAAGAAGAGTAAGAAAGCAAAGTGGTTGTCTGATGAGGCTCTTAAAATAGCAGAGGAAAGAAGGAACGCAAAAGTCAAAGGAGAAAGGAAAAAATACAATCATTTGAACACAGAATTTCAAAGAAAAGCAAGGAGAGATAAGGAAAACTATCTAAAAGAACAGTGCAAAGAAATGGAAGAAAACAACAAAAGAGGCAGAACCAGAGATCTTTTCAAAAAAATCCGGGAAATCAAGGGAACATTTAAAGCAAAAATGAACATGATAAGGGACAAAGACGGAAAGGAGCTAGCTGATGCAGAAGAGATTAAGAAAAGATGGAAAGAGTACACAGAGGAACTCTACAAAAAGGAACTCAACACTCCTGATAGTCACAATGATGAAGAAATTGAACCTGAGCCAGACATCCTGGAGAGTGAAGTCAGAAAGGCCCTAAAGAGCACTGCAAACAACAAAGCTAGTGGAGATGATGGTATCCCAGTTGAATTTTTCAAAGCTCTAAAAGATGATGGCATCAAATTACTGCATTCAATATGCCAGCAGATTTGGAAAACAAAACAGTGGCCACAGGACTGGAAAAGATCAGTATATGTTCCAATCCCAAAAAAGGGCAATGCCAAAGAATGTTCAAATTATCGAACAATTGCGCTCATCCCACACGCCAGCAAGGTGATGCTCAAGATAATACAGGATAGACTTCAGCAGCATGTGGAAAGAGAATTACCAGAGGTGCAGGCTGGTTTCAGAAGAGGCAGGGGGACTAGAGACCACATTGCCAACATACGTTGGATCATGGAGAAAACAAAGGAATACCAGAAACAAGTTTATTTTTGCTTTATTGACTACACTAAGGCATTTGATTGTGTGGATCACAACAAGATGTGGCAAGTGATTAAAGAGATGGGAATACCAGAGCACCTCATATGCCTCCTGAGAAATCTGTACATGAACCAAGAAGCAACAGTTAGGACAGAACACGGAATGACAGAGTGGTTTGGAATAGGAAAAGGAGTAAGACAAGGCTGCATTCTGTCACCCTGCTTATTCAACTTATACACAGAGCACATAATGCGCAATGCAGGGATGGAGGAATCACAATATGGGATCAAAATTGCTGGGAGAAACATCAACAATCTGAGATATGCAGACGACACCACCCTAATGGCAGAAAGTGAGGAAGACCTAAAGAATCTCTTGATCGGTGTGAAGGAAGAGAGTGCAAAAGCTGGCTTGAGACTCAATATCAAGAAAACCAAGATAATGGCAACAGGCCCGATCAGTTCCTGGAAAATAGACGGGGAAGAAGTAGAAGCAGTGACAGATTTTACCTTCTTAGGATCTAAGATCACTGCAGATGGAGATTGCAGCCATGAAATAAAGAGGCGGCTGATTCTAGGGAGACAAGCCATGAGAAACCTGGGGAACATAGTGAAAAGCAGAGACATCACCTTGAAAACAAAAATTAGAATAGTCAAAGCAATGGTATTCCCAGTGGTAATGTACGGATGTGAGAGCTGGACAATTAGGAAAGCTGAACGCAGAAGAATAGATGCCTTTGAAATGTGGTGTTGGAGGAGAGTTTTGAGGGTACCTTGGACAGCGAGGAGAACAAATAGGTCAATCTTAGAAGAAATCAACACTGACTGCTCATTGGAAGGTCAAATAGTAAAGATGAGGCTAAAGTACTTTGGGCATCAAATGAGAAGGGAGGATTCACTTGAGAAGGCCGTGATGTTGGGAAAGGTGGAGGGCAAAAGAAGAAGGGGGAGGCCAAGGATGAGATGGATAGATGGTATTGTAGACACAATGGGCACAGAACTGGGAGGACTGAGGGGGATGGTGGAGGACAGAGGCGCCTGGAGAACGATGGTCCATGGGGTCGCAAAGGGTCGGAATCGACTGTGCGACTGAACAACAACAACAACAACAGAGTACCGAACCCTGAGGCACCCCATATTTTAGGGACCTAGGACTGGACTTCTCACTCTCCAAGCACATCGACTGGGTCCGGCCCCTCAGAAATGAGGAAAACCAGGATCACACAGTGCCCTGGATCCCCAGAAGGATACCGTGGTCGACGGTATCGAAGGCCGCTGAGAGGTCAAGAAGAGCAAGGACGGACGGATGACCGCCATCCCGCTCTCGCCAGAGATCATCCATCAGCGCGACCAATGCAGTCTCAGTACCATATCCAGGTCTGAATCCTGACTGGAAGGGGTCCAGATATTCCGCTTCATCCAGTACCCCCTGCAACTGACGCGCCACTGCCTTTTCCAATACTTTCCCCAAAAAGGGGAGGTTGGAAACAGGTCTGTAGTTGGTTATGACTGCTGGATCGAGGGATGGCTTCTTCAGGAGGGGGCGCACCAAAGCATGTTTCCCTTCCCAAAAAGACGCATTAATTATAGCCCCGACCCAGCTGTTATCCTGGGTATGCCCGACTGTGGTTCAAAAATACTACAATCTATGAGGAGGCTCTTTCTGTATACCCTAGGTCTTTTAGTGAGCCATTGTTAAGCTATTTTAATAATCTTCAGGCCTGTTGGCTGTTACTTGACATGTTTGTTTCTTTCATGTGCATTATCCAATCACCTCTTTTAGTATCTGAAACTTAGGAAATTAATTGCTGCCCAACCAAAAGTTTCTTCACTCAAGAATTTTTTTTCAAAATATGAAAGATATTTATTTTAGAAACTATTGCAGACATTATGTCTTAAAAGTGGTTATTTCTTCTTTCCCTGAATATGGACAGTTGGAATGATCTTTTCACCCCCTCAATAAACTTATCATCAGCCTCTAGGACCAGATAGATGTTTGACACCATTTCATTCAGTGTAGTACTGAACATCTGCCAATCAGCTTTTTAAGAATTATGTCTCTTGTGGAATTGTAATATAGATAGTTATCTAGCTGAAATAATTTGGCATTTTAAGTGCCAGGGCAATGCATTTTGAAATGTAGTGCAGACTGACATTATGCCGTATATGTGAGCAGTAATAGTATGCTTCCCCCAAGCTACACTGGGAGTTGTGTAAATTGGTGGCAGAGACCCTGCCCTACATGCCCTGTCTTATGGTGTTCAATCCCTAGCATCAACTTTAGGGCTGATACTTTTGCATCTAGAGGAATATTCAAGAATGTTGACATCACAGTCATACAAGCATAAGGGGCATGTAAGAAAAGCACAAAGAGCATACCCAGAATCATAAGGTTATAAAACTGAGAAGGGGGAGATCCAGTCTTCCTGCTTTTCCTTAGCAATTGGCTTTTGCAACCAGAATTCTTATTAACACATTGTACTGCAGTGGCTCAAGTGGTTAAGACACTGAACTCGCTGACTGGAAGGTTGAAGTTCGATTCCTGGGTACTGCATGACAGAGTGAGTTCCTGTCTCTGTCCCAGCTCTTCCCAACCTAGCAGTTTGAAAGCAAGAAATTGCAAGAAGATAAATAGGGACCACTTCGGTGGGAAGGTAAACAGTGTTCTGTGAACTCCAGTGTTGAGGCATGCCTGCTACATGTCTACATGTACATGCTACATGTCTACATGTCTGCAGATGCAGACAGTGCTGGCTCTTTGTCTATAAAGACAAAACACTGGACCCTAGAATCGGATATGACTGGCTTCCAAGCAAGGGCAACCTTTACCTTTACCTTTTTTTAAAAAAAAGATAGCATTAATCTTTAATTTTCCCCTTCCATTGTATCCCTAACTAGAAAGCTAGGTTATTCTAAAGTCCCTCTTGCCAGCCAGACTTCATGATAACAGTCTATTCTTGCTACCCTGCTTTGGGATGCACATTCCATTCTTAGAAAGGGTTTCTTAAATAAATCACCATCTCTGGCACAATGCTCAGGAAGGACTCTTAGGAGAAAGGATATACCTGTAAGTTGAAAGATAATGTGTGAGCAAAATCCCTATCTTGCAGTGAAATCATCTGCTGAAACAACTTGATTAAATGCAGATGTTATCAAACTAATCTAAGACCTTGTAGTTAAACATCTATTATTTTGTTCTATCATGGACATGTGCATAATGGTTCTATTTTTTTCCTCTAGGTTATTCTATTCACAGCAAGCTCTATAGCTGAATACCCTTAATTAGGAGATGTCTCCTTTTTTAACACCCACAATTACCTTTTCTACACTGAGGAGGAATTATCTACCATACAATGTGCAAATGACAGTCTAGACTAGAGAAGTTAACTTTGAACAAGGTTACTTTATGCACATAAAAAGACTTTTCACCAACCAAAAATTTCACCTGCCTTCACTATTTTATTCCTTCTTCACTATTGTCCAATAATGTTTAAATATTTTCTCAGACTATGAAATCTCATACCTGTTCATTATTTTATTCTGTCAAGGATATACCATCTGGAATATGTTTTATTCTAATATAAACCCAGGGTTTTTTTTAATGGTACAAATCATTTTACTCAATTCAGGGCTTGGGGTATCTTATAGCCAATCTTCATTTCTACCATTGAGCCTTGTGACTTTCTTTCTGTTCTACCTTACCTTTTCCTTTCGCGAGACATTTTTTAGGGTCCATTCATTTTCTTAGTTGCTTCTTCAATGCTTAAACTTATGTTGTGTGCCCAAACTAAATAAATGAGCATGAAGGGAATGTTAAAGGAGATTTTTAGACAGGAAGAGCCTGACAGGATTTGCAATACCTTTTCATAAATAATTATGGGGTGGAATCTCAAAATTATATCATTATCAATACTGTTGATGGTGAACAAGGTTCAGGTAATTCCCCTCATGCACCATAAGTCTTTGGAAGTTTTGTTGTTATTCAGTCGCACAGTCGATTCCGAACCTTTGTGACCCCATGCACCATTGCCCACCAGGCACTTCTGTCCACCATCCTCCTTAACCCGCCCAACTCTATGGAAGTAGTAGATCTTAAATACAGAATGTAGTGTCCTATGCTGGTCATGCAGATGGTGTTTTAGGGTTTTCCCTCCATGAGACATTTATTATTATTTACTTTTTTTACTGGCTGAGTAAAAGAATTTTTTTTATCCAATAGGGTAATGAGGACTACAGGTAGTGGCCAATCAAAACATCCAGGAGGAGGGGAATGAAAAAATTTGAAACAACAAAAGGGCTGGAATTGGTTTAAACCAAGTAGGAGAGTTCTCCCCCCCCAAAAAAAAATTGTTCTGGTGCGTAAACTCCTAGCATCTTCCATCATCTGCTGCCCGGCTGCCCATGCTTCACTCTATATTCAGTCATTTCCTTTTCTCCTTGCTACCCTGGACTTTTTTTCCCTTTGGAAAAAAATCAATTTTTTCTTCCCATTTTCTTTGGAGATATTTTTGTCCATATGGTCACTTTCTTCTCTTGCATTATTCTTGCTGCCTGTCTCCTGCTGCACTGGTCTCCACAAAAGAGACAAGACATCAAGTGATAAGAGGGAAATAGATCTCCCCATATTCTAGTCATTTTGGTTTTGTTAGGGAGAGGGCTTTGATCTATCCTGTTCAATGCCATGTTCACTCATTGTGATTTAAAGCGAGGAAAAGGTGAAAAGCTGGGGCTGAGCTGCTGTCAACAAAAGACAACATGTTCTGTACCTTCAAAACCGAATCTTCTCTGCCTTTTCCTGCTGCAAAGTGATTGATTAAACACAGAGATCCAATTACAAGGAGAGCAAATTGGTTGGAGTATCCTGAAAAAGAGACAGGGCAGTTTGGGCATCAACCTCTGTGCTTTTATTCAGGCATAAACTAAGTCAGCGGGCCAATGAATGTCCCTCATCAGCGCTTATTTATACCAAAAAGGCTTGAAAATGTGAAATAAAACCTATAGTTCTTGACAGGTTCAAATACTGTAAAAAGCTAACTATTTTGCTCCCAATTATGTGCCTGTTATGTTCGTATGTGGCAGATTGAACTTTCATGGGAGTTGTAAAATAATCTGCTTCCTTTTATCCAAGACTATTGTCTGTGGTGTATCTAGGGCAGCAGTGACAAAATAAGCTTTAGACTAGTTATACTGAATTCATCAAACAGGGCAAAGGCTATGTCTCAGGCTGCATTTTTATTCATAGTAAAGCATACTTTGTTTCACCGTAAAATCTCATCTAGTTCATGGTACCTTGTCCAAATCATGCAGCTTTCACATTCAAGTGTACACTATCTAATGTGGTCATGGGTTGAGGGAGAAAAAAATACAGGTTTGTGACAATATAAGAGGAATCACAGAATTTGAGACAGCTATCAGTGAGACACAACATATGTAGTATCAAAACTGGGAAAGCATATCATTTTTAAAAATGATAGTGCATTGTAGCTAACATGGCACACTCAAATGTAACTCTGATTTTCAATGGATATTTTGAGGGATCACAGTGCTTACAAAGAAGCTATTGCTCAGGATTAAAGTTAGAGTTTAGTCAGTAAATGGCTGGTTGAATATCTTTTTATCAAAGACTTAATGCAAGGGCAAAGAACCTCTGGCCTTTTATTATCTTACTATAAATCCCACAGTGCCTTACCATTGCCTGTGTTGATTGATGTTTCTGGGAAGTGAAATCCAAAATATCTGAGTGACAAAGGTCTGGACTTATTCCATGTAAGAAGGAGATGGGATCAATGACACAATAACTGTTTATGCAGTTTGCCTACATACATGATTTGGAAGATCAAATAAAGCCTACATGTGTACACAAAAGCTGCTCAGTGCTTACTCGGAGCTTCAAATAGACTAATCACTTTGAATTAATTAGGTTAATCTGGTTACATATAAAGCATCAAGGGCCAAGTTACATTAACGTGGTGACTTGACTATTAGCATCTAATGAATTGGACATTTGCCTGCAATGTAAATATCTGTTATCATTTCATATATTCTGTTTTACTCACAGCGAAGACATGATAGGTGCTGGAGCCGAAGCTGAGAAGAGGCAAGAGTGAGAGAGCTAATCATGGCAACAACAAGATTGGTGGTGGTGGAGTAACCATTCTGTTTTATAGTTTTTGGCACTGCAACATGGGAGCAGTCATAACATTAGCACAGCAAACACACGGGGACAAAGTCTTCTGTGAAAGAGAGAGGACACCAGAATTACAGAGATGACAAAGAGTGGAGAGCTATTAGAGGACAAAAAGAACTACAGTCAGGAAAACAAGTGTGGGGCTATTTAGAGAAATTCCCACTCAGCGCCTATAAACAGAGTCATGCTAATGAAAGGAATGTGTCTCTCTTTCTCACTCTCTTTGCATGATAACATTGGATTTCCAATTACAACCATGCTTCTCAATTCTAAATAGGTAAGAGAGTCAAAGATGCAACTATTAGGTAGCATAAGAAAATGCTTTCTGTCTCTTCATAAGCACACAAAAAATGTCCTACTAAGAATTCTCCATCATTGATTTACCCATTTTCTAATCTACTTAAAGTTTCATTTTTGTACTGCAATCAAGCAATATCCTCTGACTCTTGCTTTGTTGTGCATGTGATTGGCAAACAAGATATCATCCCATCACTTCTAGCAGGCAATTACTGAGTCCTCACTGGAAGTCTTCAGCATATGCCAATTTGTCAAGCTCAATCCCCACCCCAAGAATCCCAGGAATGATTTGTTAATTGGCAGGTAGAAGTGACTGAATGTTACATCAGTTGCCTTCTGTAGCAAAAGGGTTGTTAACTATGAGTTGTATAGGACACAATTTGGCAATTGCATTCTCTGAATGGGTACTGCAAATCATGGGAAAGGTACATAAACAGGAATAGATTTATGAGGCAGCCTCAGGATGTGGATTCCCCATGCCCCAATGGCATGGAACGGCCCGCGCAGAGGCCACTTCGGTGAGAACGCTCCTGGCCCGTGGGCTCTGCGGGCAGAGAAATTAAGGGGGTGGATTAATAATAGGGTTTGATTCACCCAATTATGACCTGACCTACGGTTCCGCTGAGGAGGCATTCCTCTAGCCTCTGTTACACATTAAGGTAATCACTCATCTCCGAGTTTAGCATAATCCCTGGTGCAAATAGTGGCCATATTTACCCCGGTCTAAGCCCTAGACAATGGTGTTTCCCCTGTCAATGTTTGCCCACGCTAATTAACTTCCCCAAGAGAGATTCCCCATTAACCTGAGTAAATGGGTGATGTGATTTTCTGTCAGATGACCATTCTACCACACGCAGCCTTGAACATAATATATACTGATGATTTTCCCTCAATAAATCACTGGTCTTCGCTCCATCTTGCCTCGTGTCGTTCCTTTGACCAGTCTCCTCCGGGATCCTAAGGGCCTCCTCATGGCCCCAATCCAACATCTGGTGACCCCGACGTGATCTTACCCGTGAGTAAGCGATCTACACGATCCGGTTCTGCGCTTGAACCGCGTCCACTCATCCCGGAGGACAGCGCGGCAGCCCGGCCGGTAAACCAGCCGGTTGGGAAGGTGGCCTAAGCGGCGAGGCATTCCAGAGAGGCTTCCTACAGCTTGCTCCCAACTTTCGCGGTGGCTTGCAGGTTACGGAAAAACGCGTTCTGCTCAGGGTCGGCTGTGAACCCCTGACAGTGCAGAGGCCACCGAGGGCCCGTGGCAGGAGGCCACGCTCCTAGCTCTACCCAGAGAATCGTCGCCAAAACCTATTACTTGCCCGTAGACGCGTCGACCCGTCCCGAGGAGGAAACTTCAGAGGACCCCTCGCAGGTAATATGGGGACTTGCCCTCAGCGGCAACGTCCGTCCGCTAGCCAAAGAACTCATGAGGAGGAGTTCAAAATCCTGGCCAGGGTGTTTCAGTTACGGTTTCACAGCGGAGAACTAGCGAGACTTTTGGTGTACCCAAGGGAACACTGCCTGCTTTACCCAGAAGTAGGTACGCTAACCCTTCAGCTCTGGGATCAGATAGGAGACTGCATTCAGCAACCCCCGAAAGCTCCAGAGGGCATAATTCGCACATGGAGCAAATGTAGGAAACTCCCAGTAGAGGATGACCCAGTCCGGATAGAGACCCAGAAACCCCCAGCGCAGTCAGAACCATCAGCCCCAAGGAGTCTCTATCCGTCATTTCAGCTTAAGCAGGGCAGTGTAGGGAACATTCCCTCAGTGACAGCTGCAGACGTCACTGAAGGAATTCATGGCATGAGAGGCCTTGGCGCTTCTCTGACAGTTAAAAGTTCCCTGCCAATTAAGAACTCCATTCAGCGCAGGGGTGAGGAAGATCCATTCACGGGGAAATTGCCAGTGGCACAATTAGCTAGCGCCCAACTGCTGTGTTCAGCCTATCTGAAGGCAGACACACGCTCAGGCAGGGCTGCTCAGCGCCCACTGCTCACGGAAATCTGCATGGCCCCTGGCCACGCAGGGCTCCAGAGCAGACCCGTTGCCACACTCAGGTGCAGAGCAGTGCCAAAACCCCAAGGCGCCTGCTTCCAGTGTGGAAAAATGAGACACCTTAGAAGAGAATGCCAATCTAGACCAGGCAGATCTTCAAAAGGTTGCCACGCTGGCACTGGAAAGGAGGCAGCGCCAAGATCTGCGAGTCCGGCCCTCTGGCATGCATCTGGCCCAGGCTAGAGAGGAGGCAGCCATCGCCCTGGCTATGCCAGAGAAACTCATCCCTAAGTAGAAGCACCCAGATGGCTGTGATAGCCAGCTGTGTATAAGCCATCTCCTCATGTGTAGGATAGAACACTGCAGATCAGGGGAGGAATGTGCGAATGCGTAAATAAATGTGTGTATGCGTGGTGCACCACTGAATGTGTGACTGCAAGAACTGTGTATGATTGCAAAAGCCTTGTCTCTATGACCACAGTGTGATTGGAAAAGTGTTCCTTGTGTGTAACTGCGTGGTAATGTCACTGTGAAATATGTGTTAAACAGTTTGCACTCTGCTCATGGGCAGGAACTATTTAAGGTTTGAGACAGCATGGTGAACAAAACCCCTTTGTCTTGCCTGCTTAGCAGCTTAAGGGCAGCGAAGGCAGGAGGGTGGAGGAGGGGGGGAATTCTAACCTGCAATAGGGCAGAGTGACCCCCCTTCTTCCCTTGAGACTTTTTTCTTTGTCAAAGGATTAAGTCACTCTTGGAAACCGGTTTTGCAATCCTTGCCACTCAGGAAAACAGATTTTTCTTTTCAGAAGCGCGATCTGAAAACAAAAATCACTTCTATGAGTTTTCCTCACTAGATCGTAAACTATGGGGCCCCTCCCTACGTCTGTGTTCCTCAAACCCCCATCTCTGTGTTTTAAGGTGTCTGAATGTCTCTTAGCGTCTTGGTCTTGGAGTCATGCATCTCACTAGGAGTGAGAGAATTGCATTGTCTTCATGTGTGTAGTGTGTTATCATCTTGTAACCTCGGTTCTCAACCCTTTAAAGTCAGGGGCCAAGTTCCGGGGCCTCAGGCAGCTCTGGGGGTCCGGACAGTCATCCTGCCCTTCCTTCGCCGCACAGCCCTTCTTGGCTTGGTGGAGGTAGTGGCAGAGCAACGTGGGCTGCCTCCGGCCCACTTGCCCACATCTGGCCGCAGGTTGAGAATCGTTCTAACTTTCCTTCATTCTCTTAAGAAAGATACTGTTCTGGTATTTTGACTTTAATCTGTGTAAAGTAACTCACTCATTGTACCCCTTTCACAGGAAAAAGCATGCAAACATTCTTGCGCTCTGTATATTCAGAAAATGCTTAATCGTTACCTTTTTACAGGAACAAAAATCCTCTCCAGGCCTTAAAAAATAACCAATTTGTTTCTTTCTAAGTCTTAAGTTGCTTCCTTTCACAGGCTCCTGAGTTAATTACTGGTAGGGATTTCTTTACAGGAAGACCCGGTTGTCTTAATTATCTGACCTAATCTGATTGATAAGAGTTGTTGCATTCTCATTGTGCTAACTTCTGACTTGTCTTTCCTCCTTTCCTCCTCTCGCCAGTGGAACTCCCTGCTGGAAATGTTTAACTTGTGTGTCTTTTCATTTTTATGTATTATTTCCTTACAGCTGGCACGTCATAGTTGGCTTGTTTTTTATAAGTCTTAGTCGGTCATTTTAAGTATGGCACCTGGCCAGCCCACAGCACCCTCTCTAATGAGCAGACACATTCCACAAACTCCAGAGCACAGAGGAAGGATTAGTCCCTGAGCTCCTGAGAATGTGCGGAGTGCCACTCATTAGCCAGGACTGCCTAGGACCATTTTTAGAGTGCAGTCAGGTCACACTCTCAATCAGATACATGCATTTTCAAGCCACCCCTTCCTTTTTTGCTGCTAGTCTAAGCACAGGCCAAAGGCTAAGCCAGCATCTGGCACCCTTCTAAACGTGTGCACGCCCGCCATGGCCGGATGTGCGCAGGGGGGCCTTCATGAGAAATTTACCCAAGGGAAGCCTGGCGCTTCATGCGCCAAGGTTTGCCAAGACCCCAGACTCGTCTCGCTTCTAACGCAGACAGTCACCTCGCGTGAATTGATGTCACTGGTTCCCCTTCGGGGGGCTGGGACAATTTTCACTTATGGGGGTCGCACATATCAGGTTCTTACTTGGCGGGAGGACCGAGCTTGGCGCACGCTCCTGACTCTTCCGCAAGCGGGCAGAGTTGGCAGCCGTGAACCTCGCTTTGCACACCTTTGCCGAAGAACGCTTCAACATAATTACTGACAGCCAGTACAGGAATTTGCTTCACAGTCTACCGGGAGCATACATCACTCCCGCGACAGACAAAAATTTGCTGAGTTTGTTCCTCACAACTCCATTTCAGAGTCATGCATTCTTTCATTAGAATGCCAAGCACTTGCAAGGCAGTTCAACCTGCCACTTTCCAAAGCCCAAGGCACAGTTCGCTCTTGTCAGCATCGTGCAGGGGCACCGGGGGGGCCCTCGTGGGGGGTCAACCCACGAGGGACAGAGGCCATCCAGATGTGGCAAATGGACGTCACACATGCCCCACATTTTGGCAAATGGCAGTACATGCACGTTTGCATTAATACCTTCCCACAGTTTGTTTGGGTAACAGCACAGGAGACAGAAACGGCTCCTCGTGTGGAGCAGCATCTCCTTTCCCACGGCCAAGGGCGAACCTCGGCACACAAAGTCTGATGACACCCCAGCTTATAGCTCCAGGCAGCTGGCCACCTTCAGGGCCACCTGGGATATTAAGCACACCTTTTGGCGTTCCGTACAATCCGCAGGGGCAAGCGATTGTGGAACGGGTCTATCGGATGCTTACGTCCTACATTGACAAACAAACAGAAAGGGGGGGGACAACATCCCATAGTTGCACAGCAATTGCTATCCTATAAGTGCAAAAACTAACTAACTCTTTCAGAATTTTTATCTCCCAAACAAGTCTCTTCCCCATGCAGGTCCCAGAGGCCAGAATCGGGCACCAGTCACTGTCCTGGATGTCATCAGCTGTCCGTCTTCCTTTATGACTTACATCTCCAAAGACATTCCTATGAACATTTTGCATACTCAGTGCTACTTCTAAGGACCATGCTTTTCCCCAAAACAAGACTTTTCCAAGCTCAAGCTACACATGAAACCCCACCAAGAAGAGAAGCCTCATCCCTCGAAAAGCTGCTGAATGTCTTTGATTGCTATTATTATCTGTAGTTGCTCTTTATTTATACATGCCTTGTACAATGCTCCAGTTGGGATTTGCAAGGGACACTTGAATTTCTGTATGTTGTTAATAACGGCCAGCTTCCACCAAAGGAAGCCAGACCGGCTCATGTTTGCACAGGCCTATTGCTTGGAAAGATTGAGCACCCAGCAGCCGGTAATCCCCAGCTTATTTTCACACCTCTCCATAGGTGCTAGAAAGACATTTGCACAACACCAGAAGTTGCAGAGATAGCTTGGAATCACCCCAGGTCACAGTAAGAGATCAATGACACACCTCATTATCTTGCCTTGCTACAGAAAGCAGTCTGGATTCAGACCCACAGTTCTGAAAAGCCAGGCAGCAGTCAGTATATTCAGCGTGTCAGGCTTAGCCATAGGCTCGGAGAATGAATTGGTCAATTGGCTTGCGGATTAGCAAAAGCCATTAACCATACCTCCTCGGCGATAGCGCTGCTCAATCAGGAGCAGGCAGAGCTTCGCAATGCCATTCTTGACAATCGAGCAGCTATAGACTATCTTCTGTTATTACATCATTTGGGTTGCGAATCGGTTCATGGCAGATGGTGTTGCTTTAATCTCACTGATAACTCCCGTAAGGTTCAGAGTCAGATCACAGACCTCCACACCATAGTCGAGGGCATCAGGGAGGGTTCTGCATGGGGGACTTGGCTGAGTTCATTGTGGAACTGGATGTGGTCATGGATTCCGTGGGGATGGCTTCAGACGGTGCTCAAGGTGATTGTGGGGGTGATTGTACTGGGCATAGCAGTATGCTGCTTCGCGCAATGCATTCCCTCACTAATATCAAGGTGCCTCTCCCGGAGGAAACCCCGAAGCGTCATTCCCGCTCATCAGCTGGTGCCCCTCTTACGCAGAGTCGCCGGTCAGGCTCCTAAGTAAAACGAAAAGGGGAGATGTGGATTCCCCATGCCCCAATGGCATGGAACGGCCCGCGCAGAGGCCACTTCGGTGAGAACGCTCCTGGCCCGTGGGCTCTGCGGGCAGAGAAATTAAGGGGGGTGGATTAATAATAGGGTTTGATTCACCCAATTATGACCTGACCGACGGTTCCGCTGAGGAGGCATTCCTCTAGCCTCTGTTACCCATTAAGGTAATCACTCATCTCCGAGTTTAGCATAATCCCTGGTGCAAATAGTGGCCATATTTACCCCGGTCTAAGCCCTAGACAATGGTGTTTCCCCTGTCAATGTTTGCCCACGCTAATTAACTTCCCCAAGAGAGATTCCTCATTAACCTGAGTAAATGGGTGATGTGATTTTCTGTCAGATGACCATTCTACCACACGCAGCCTTGAACATAATATATACTGATGATTTTCCCTCAATAAATCACTGGTCTTCGCTCCATCTTGCCTCGTGTCATTCCTTTGACCAGTCTCCTCCGGGATCCTAAGGGCCTCCTCACGGCCCCAATCCAACATCAGGATATGACCAATTTCAATTTATGAGAATTAGGATGGAAACGAGGGTGTCTTCCCAGTTGAGCTGAATAGGGCATGGCTGGCCATGTACAGCACAGCCCCAGGGCAAGGGGAGAGGGGCTTGGCTGGTCCACCTGATCTGGTCCTGAGGTGCTATTCATAACCTCAGTTATGTTTGTGGTGCTGAATTGGGACTGCCATCAATCCAGTCTTCCAGCTTTTGGTGTCTTGCACGGAAGACAAAGAAGGAGCCGCAGTGGGGGCTAAAACACAGGTTTATTTCATGATGGTCAGGATGAACATGTGGTAATGGCGGAGGTACAGCTCATTTTATACTGCAGTAATACATTTGAATATTGTTGCACGGTAGCTCATTGGCTGCTACCGGCGTGACGTCATTCTGAGTCACGCCCATCTTCTCCAGGTGATCCTAGCACGGGAAAGGTTCCCGTGGCTGCCGGTGATTGGGGAATGTGAACCATGTGAGCTGAACGCTCGCAGCTGCCCTCTATGGGCAGTTTACTCGCGTTCCTTAAACAGCTGGGTTAGCTCAGGGGAACTAGGGGCTCCGAATTCCGCAGAGTCTCATCCTGCAATGGAAAGGGTGGGACTCATTAGTCGTTCGGCGGGGACTCTGCGACAACCTTGCATTGGGAGAAGGGAACAGAATGTACAGCTGAGATGTGAACCCCTGCCTGTTGCCTGTGGCACCCAGGGGACCCCCCAGCACGAACCTCGGAACCGACGAGGAGACCCTTGTTGTCTCGCCCTGGTCCCTTGCGCCTGCAACGGTCGTACTCGCGCCACCCCCTGCTGCCTGACCCAGAGTTCTAGGGGATGGGGAGCGTGAACTTCCCCCTGCTGCCTGGCTCGGGGGGCTTGGTGATATGGTATACTCTAAGACAAAAGGGCTGGGGGGACTGGAGGTACCAGGGGCTGAACTGAAACCCCTCTTCTCGCTCGGACGGGTGGGGGACCACTCCGCGACACCCCCCTGGTATGGTAACATAAAGTCAAACTCATTCCACTCTTTCAAAGTATCATCCTCCTCGGCTGAGAATCCAGGGTATGCATTTGTACCCGAGGATGCCCCCGTGTCTCTCCCTTGGGTTACGCTGGTGGGGGAGGACCCTAATGCTGATTCCCTTTCACTAGTGACTCGCCTTCTGAGTTGGTCAGCGTGCCTTCTCCAGAGTAGACCCGTGCTAGTCTCGACCCTATATGATACTGGCCCCGTTTGTTCAATGATCGTCCCTGGAACCCACGTTGGTCCCGAGGCCGCATAGTTTCTGCAGTGAACCGGGTCCCCTACCGAAAAGCTTTTGGAACTCTCTACCACTATATTTCTCCCTTCATCCTCCACCCTGGTCAGATCCAACCGATCAAAAAGGGTTACCGGCCGCCTCCTCATGAGGAGCTCGGCCGGCGAAAGTCCTGAAGCTAGAGGAGTTGCCCTATAACAGATGAGGAACTGACACAGTTGGAGGTTTAACTCACTGGGACCCATGCGCCGCAGTGCGTCTTTCGTAGTGCGCACTTGGCGCTCTTCCTGACCGTTTGTGGCGGGGTGAAATGGGGCAGCGGTAATATGCCGGATGGCATTTCTCTCGATAAACACCTTTGAATTCCACAGAAGTGAAGGTACTGGTGTTATCGCTAACTGAACACCCTGCGCAAATGTTTAATGGTTGCGGCAGATGAGGTGCTAGTCATGGGGATTACTTCCAGCCATTTGGAATATGAGTTGACTATCAGCAGAAACATGGACCCGCGGAAGGGGCCAGCGAAGTCGACGTGTATTCTGGACCATGGCCCACGGGCTGTGTCCCATTCCCTATGGGGTAGCCGGGACTCCTTGGGCCGAGAGCTCTGGCAGCTCTCACACGTGCCCACTAAGTGTTCTATATCCGTGTCTATTTGGGGCCACCAGAAGTAACTCCTGGCCAGTGCCTTGGAGCGCACTATTCCTGGGTGGCTGGTATGCAGTAGCCTCAGCACCTTCGCCCGCAACTTTTCTGGGATAACTACCCCATGGCCCCAGAGCAAGCAGCCCCTTGCAAGAGAAAGCTCTACTCTACGCCTGAAAAATGACTTGAAATACTCCTCGGGGGGAGTTGTGGGCCACCCTTTCCTTACCCAGGAACTGACTTCGGCCAGAATTTTGTCGGCTGCCGTGGCTTTGGCGAGGTCTGCCGGGACTATGAAGGGGTGAGTCGAGAGACTCGATCAGCAGGACTTGATGGTCCTGCTCTACCTCGCATCCGGGATCTCCTAAACTAGGGAGAGGAGACCGGGACAGCTCGTCTGCATGGGAGATCTCCTTCCCTGGGCGATAGGCGTTAAGGAAAATCGCCCAACGTAGCATTCTGGGGGACAGAATTTGTGGGGTGGGCTTGCCTGTGGTAAAGATTCCCAGAAGGGGCTTGTGATCAGTCACAACCGTAAACTCGCGGCCATATAGGAAATCGTGGAACTTCTTTGTTCCCGCGATGATGGCCAGGGCCTCCCTATCTGTTTGCGCATAGTTGCGCTCCGCCTTTGAAAGGGACCTGGAGTAGTACGCAACCGGGGCTTCCCGCCCGCTCTCTAACACGTGGCACAGCACCGCCCCCACCCCCACTGGGGATGCATCACAGACTAAAACTACTGGTCTCCTCGGGTCAAAATGGGTCAGGACAGCATCCGAGGATAAAAGCGCTTTGAGCTCCTTGAAAGCTTTCTCTTGCCTATCTCCCCACCGCCAAACCACCTCTTTCTTTAGTAGCGCGTGCAGTGGCTCCACAACGGATGCCTTCCTTGGCAAGAAGGAATGGTAAAAATTTAGGAGCCCTAGGAATGACTGCAGCTCCGGTTTCGCGGTGGGGCGAGGGGCGTTTTGCACAGCTGCAACCTTGGACTCGGAAGGCTTGATGTCCTCCGGAGTTATCTTGAACCCGAGAAACTCAACCTCCCTCACAAAGAATACACATTTGTCCCTTCTCAGTCTCAGTCCCGCTTTCTCGAATACTGAAAGGACCCTGTCTAGCCTCCTCGCTAGCTCTGATTTGCTCCCCGCTGTTATCAAGACGTCGTCAAAATATGGGAGCACGCCTGGAAGCCCCTTTAAAAGGCATTCCACAAGGGACTGGAAGATCCCAGGGGCCGAATTTACGCCGAACTGTCTGCGCGTTACCTTAAATGCCCCCTTGTGCGTAACGATGGTTTGCGCAGCGGCATCAGCTGGGGTTACTGTGAGCTGCTGATACGCCTGCGCCAGGTCTAGCTTGGCGAAACACCTCCCCCCATGCAACGTGGCCAGTAAGTGGCTAACCACTGGCACCGGATATGCATTTGGCCGAATGGCCTTGTTAATTGTACATTTGTAGTCAGTGCAAATCCTGACCTCCCCATTTGATTTTAAGGCTGTAACAATTGGAGTCTCCCACTCCGCTGAATCAACTGGGACCAAAATCCCCTGCCCCACCAATTTGTCCAGTTCTGCCTCAATCTTGTCCTTGAGGGCGAAAGGCACTCTTCTTGGCTTGAGACGTATGGGCCGGATTTCTGGGTCCAACTCAAAAGAAACTGGGGGGCCCTTGTAAGTCCCGAGCCCCTTCTTGAAAATGTCCGGGTGCGCATTGCACACGTCCCGCATTGGGTCAGTCTCTATGGCGTTAATGCCGGACAGTTCAATTCCCAGGGGAGCAAACCACTGGGTTCCCAAAAGGCAACATCTTCCCCCCTTGAGAACCACTAAGGGCAGTTTCTCTGTGTAATTTTTGAACTTCACCGTGAAGTTCCCCACCCCCAACACTGGGATCCCATAGCCCTGTAAGTGTGACTTCATGGCCCGCAGCTTGGGCCGCGCATTTGGGGGAATGCGCATGAACTCCTTCTGGGACAGGATGGAGTAGGACGACCCCGAGTCTATTTCCATCCTCACTGGAACCCCTTGTAACAGTACCTCTGCAAAGAAGCGCCGGTGCTCCAGGCCCACGCGGTTCATGCCTTCCGTGCCATCGTTGGCTGAGACCTTTCCGATGCCGGCCGCCTTTCATTGGTGTGCTTGGGGGTGTCTCGATGCACCCTTGTCCTCGGTTCGCCCGCGCCTGCAGACTCTGGCGATGTGGCCCTTCCAGCCGCAGTTGTGGCACTCGGCCTTCCGGAATGGGCATCTCGTCCGGTCGTGAGATGCCCCACAGTCATCACAATGGTGGCCTCTTCGCTCACTGGTCTGGTGCCTCTCCCCGCGTTTCTTTACCTTCTGTACGTCGTCGTCCTCGCTGGAGCAGGAGTCCGCCGTTGTGGACGATTCCTCGGAGGTTGCTGGGGTGCCTGCGGGCGACCGGGGTGCCCGCCAGGCCGTTTTTGCCGACGTCCGCCAGGCCGCTTGCACGGGTGACTTGGCCCTCTCAGGTGCGTCCCCTCGGGACTTGAACACTCTGACCCCGCTCCTGGCTGCCTCGGCTGCTTGGGCCTCCCGCAATACCTCATTGAATGTAAGGCGATGGTCGCAGGTCATCAACTTCCTCTGGACCTCCTTGTCCCTCAGGCCACACAGCATGCGGTCTCAGAGGGCCGTGTCCAGGTCCTCTCATTGGCAATTGACCACCACGAGCCTGAGGGCCACCGCGTAGGCGGACACGGACTCCCCCGGGCGCTGGTCCCGCCTGTGGAACGCGACCCGGGCCAGGAAGATTGAAACGGGAGGCTGGAAGTGCTCCCTCAGTAGCGCCAGGATGCGGTCGATGGGCACCACGTCTACCTTCCGGGGAGCCACCAGGTTCATCAGGATACGCAGCGTGGCCGACCCCACCTGGGCTAGGAAGTGCGAGCGCATCTTCCCGTTGTCGTCGATGCCTGCAGCATTCAGCACTCGTACAGCTCCCATTGTTCTGGATCACTGATATCAAACTGGTGAGGTTTGACCTTGGGACTCGCCATGCATCCCATCCTCATCGCCAATTTAATGTCTTGCACGGAAGACAAAGAAGGAGCCGCAGTGGGGGCTAAAACACAGGTTTATTTCATGATGGTCAGGATGAACATGTGGTAATGGCGGAGGTACAGCTCATTTTATACTGCAGTAATACATTTGAATATTGTTGCACGGTAGCTCATTGGCTGCTACCGGCGTGACATCATTCTGAGTCACGCCCATCTTCTCCAGGTAATCCTAGCGTGGGAAAGGTTCCTGCGGCTGCCGGTGATTGGGGAATGTGAACCATGTGAGCTGAACGCTCGCAGCTGCCCTCTATGGGCAGCTTACTCGCATTCCTTAAACAGCTGGGTTACATTGTAATCATTGTCAGGTTACATTCATACATTCTTAAAGTAATACTGTTACATAAACAGCACAGCTGCTTATTTTTGATCATTACATGGCGACTAGCTACAACACAACCCTCCCTATATAAAAATAGCTGTACCTATTGAGTTTCGCCAATAGAGATTGTTATACAGTTTAGTTTGGTTAAATAAGAACTTTCCAACATTCACATATTTGTTCCAACATTCAACTAAAAGATTTAAGATTTTTTTTAAAAATTGCACTAACGGGCAAAGTGAAGTCCTAGATTTAGGTGGAAGTAAGAATCGTCCTCATTCTGTACTGCTTATATAGCCTGGCCTTTGTAGGTATCTTGTCACAACCAATGACATAGTTTTCATTGTTTTTACTCAAAAGTAAGGTCCAATGATATGCAGGGATGTTAAAGTCTAGAACTTTTAATTAGGATTGTCCTATGAAATAGGTGTGATTCTAAATATTTTTAACACTTGATGTAAAATAGGATAAACCTCTCTCTTGTAGTCATTTCTGGATACTTCCATTTTAGCAGTTGAGGCAGCATTGTGTGTTAAAAGCATGTAGGATTCAATCCTTGCTAAGAAGGTATGGTTATCCTCCATTCCAATACAATGTTTTTAATTAACTTGCTGAAAGTTTGAACTAATGAAAATTGACAGGGAGAGGGATTTATAGGACATAGGATGGGTACATTAGGCTGTAATCTCAACACCATTATTGACTTCATTTCAACTCATTTAGCTCAGGGTGGATAAAAATCAATGAGTTGTTTTTTTAAAAAAATGGATTTTTAAAATTGTTTAACTTCAGTTGTATTAAATGTCTCTTTCGAATAACTTGGTTTAAAATTATATCTCAATGTAATGTGAATGTCTGCAACATGAGCAAATTTAATTAAAGTCTCTGAGTACCCCCCTTTTCTAACAGAAGTTGTGAGTTTATTATAAAATAGCTCAGGCCAAACATTGACCCAAACAATGTTGAAGGAACTTTTAAAATGTGGGTTAGTCTGATGTCTTAATCAACACACTGTGACTTAAGATCGGCCTGTAAATCACAATTAGAAAGCAGATGCTGCAACGTGTTAGCAAGCCATTGTTAGTGCTAACTACTATTTTGCATTGTATTTAAATTTATTCCCTGATTATAGCCAATATTTGAATCAGATACTGGACTAGAAGAATAATTTATTTTATTTTATTTTATTCTGAGCCCACGACAAGGGCTCAGAAAAGTGTGAGTAGGGATGCTCTGGGGACAATTTGATTCATTCCAGCAATGGCATTGTGTGATCACTGGAAAAATGTGTGAACCAACCTGTCACTGCTGCAGACTTAACAGAAGGCTCCATCTGATCATACCCTTACTTAACTTTATTAAATTCTTAAATATACTTTTCATTTAATCAAAAGAAATGTAATGATAACATTAAAATAGTAATAGTACATTAATGCAAACATTTAGTAAATTATAGCAAATTGATCTCTATAATTCTCAACCTTTTTAAGCCGGGAGCCGGGCCACACTTCCTCAGACAGCTTTGGGGGCTGGATGGCCATTTTGCCCTTCCTCCACCACATAACACTTCCTGGAGTGGTGGAGGCAGTGGGGGGCCACATGAAATGGTGCCATGGCTGCATCCGGCCCATGGGCTGCAGGATGAGAAACCCTGCTATAATCCATAAACATTTTTTTAGTTGTGTAAAAAACATTAATCAGCCAATTCATTGTGGCTCATTGGTGTCCACAAGGGCATTATATGCCAGCTGCACCAACTTCCTCAGCAAGTCTGCAGTCCTGTGTAAAAACCTAGCTTGACTGAAACATCTTTGCTTTGAGCAGGTGTTTATAGACCTCATATGGCAGGGTCTGTGTCTAGTTTCTGGACCCTTACATTCCTGTCTCCATGGGCTTTTCTCTCTCTTCATTTTTCTTAACTATTTTGAATAACCTAAGAAAGAATGTATTACATGGGAATAATAGAAAAAGACTATTTACTCCCATGATACAATACAAACTTACCTAAAGAGTTTACCATCTCCTCCCTTCTGAGAACTTGCACACACATACATGACTGGAGGGTTCAAAGGGACATTGACCCTGCTGTTGCCACTGCAGCCACTGAGGACTTTCCACCTCTCCCCAGAGCCAGCAACACCAGCCCGGGGATGAGAGGCAGGTGTGTTGCCATCCTGCCCCTCTGAGCCCATGCAGACTGGAGGGCTCAAAAGGACACTGACCCTGCCATTGCCGCTGCTGCTGCTGAGGACTTTCCGCCTCTCCCCAGAGCCAGCAACACCGGCCCGGGGAGGGGGTTATTGTGTGACTTTTCATTGCTTAGCATTGTTTTTCTGTATTAATCTGTAATCGGTTTATTGTTTGAATTTATATTATGCTGACATTGTTATCTTGTATTTGTAATATGTATGTATTTATTGTGGTTTGCCACTTTAAGCCGCACTGGTACAAGTAAGGCGGGGTACAAATAAATCTATATAATATAATAATTTTCCAAGAAGATTTTGACCATTAATTTCAATGGGTTCACTCTGTGACTAAATCTGGGAACACCTGACTGAAAAGAAAGGATTAGAGAATAATAGGATAAGCAGTAAGTATGATATAGACCCAATCATTTTTCATTTCGATGGTATTTGAGAACAGACACAAGGCTGTCCAGACAGCCTCATGATTCATCTCTAGAACCATCTGTTAGGAGAAATGAACCATCTTGGCTCATTAACTCATAAATGATCCCCTTTTATACATTTGTGTTGATCCAGTGACCTGAAGCTTAACCACTCAGATGAAGACACAGTGTGGTGATTACGGGTGCTTTTAATTCTACTTTCTGCCTGACTAAACAGGATTTATATCAGTGCTCAAGAATGTGGTTTTCCACACTATATATAAAGCAATTAATGCTTCCACTCATCAAACGAGCCAGTTTTTTAAAAGGATGTTAAGTCTCCATTTTCTGACATAAAATGAGGCAATACTCGTGCCATCAGATCAATTCTGGCTTGTGGCGACCTTTCCCAGTGTTTTCCAGGTGTAGAGTATTCATACTGTATATGGTTTACCACTCCTTTATTCAAGAGTTACTCTGGGACCGTGCAGCTTCAGTCAGGGAACTGAACTCCCAAATAGATGCCTAATGCACTGAACTAGCCAACAAGCTACTGTAACCCAAGATTTTTTAAAAGTGAAATGAAAGTGGGGAGGATTCTCAAATTCTCCTTTCTTATAAAACAACCAGATTTTCTCAAACCTGCAGACTACATGTATCTACCCCAAGAGAAGCCAGGAAGACCTCTACCAGGAATAGAGCCTTCTCAGCCACTGGGCCAGTATTAAGGAATATCCAGGATATGTCCACTAGAATTTTTGCATTTTGGAAGTTGGCTAAGGCAGAACTTTTAAAAAAAAGCATTTGTAAATATTTTGCCCCAAGTTAATCTTGTTTTATTTTTCCTTTGGTTCTTCCTTTTTCAACTACTAGCTAAATACCCGGCCTTGCTCGGGTTTTTGTTTTTCCTTGAAGTAAGTATAGTTTCTTCAGCATTGTCGTCTCAGGCCCGTAAACTTAAATTCAGCATCATTGGTCCAGGGGTGTGGGTTCCTTTAGAGCACATACAAACCCACACCTCTGTTGTATAGATATAGGTTTCCCCTAAAAGCCTTCTTCTTTCCCAGCCTTTGATACTCCAGCTAGGCCTAACACGTAAACCAGACTTTGAGAGGAGGGAAAACCAGGGATGTTTCTTTTTCTTTTTCCCTCCAAAAACAAAAATCCCATTTACCAGTGCCATCCCCACAATAACTGCCCCGGTCCAGGGGGAGAAGGAGGGCCAAGTCTCCAAGCCTCATCCACCCAATCCAGCCTGAGGAGAAACCCGGGCCCGGTTCCCCTGCCTCAGTCCCCAGCCCTCACCCACCTTACCTGCCCAAGGAGGTCTCCCTCCTCCGCCACCTCCACCACCCGAGTTCCCACTGAGGCCTCACGGGCCTGGCCCAGGGCCTGGCCCACTGCTCCCACTGGCTGGGGGTTTGCCGCCTCCTCCGCCTGCCAAATGGGCTGCCCCATGCTGAGGCAGCGATGGAGGTGGTGCGGTGGTGGCTGAGGCGTTGTTGTTGCTGGGCTGCTGAGGCGGCTGCTTGAGGGCCATGGCCGCCACCTCAGGGAAAGAAGGAAGGGAAGGAAAGCCAGGCGGTGGTGGTGGCGGTTTATCCCCTGGCAGAGCGATCCCATTGGGGAGGCGCCTGGCCTAGTCTGGCCTTGCCTCAGCCCAGCCCCACTGAGGGGGGATGGAGAAAGCAGGCACTGAAGACCTGGAGGCCTCTTTTTCCCTCACAAAAAAGGAAAGAAGGACAAAGGGAGAAGAAGAAGGGAACAAAATGGGGGAGTCTTTTTTTGGTCATGCCCCCCTAAGCATCTCTAAAATTCTGATATCCACCCCAGGGCCATATAATTCTCATTATTCAAAAAGTGAACTCTTATTTATGTGGAGGAAGCCTAAAAGGTCATTCACTGTTAATAACTCATTCTCAAATTAAAAATCTTAAAAATCAAATTGACCCCTTGTGGGGCATGTGCCCCATGTTGGGAACCACAGCTTTCATCATTTGGGTATCGTGTTTTTATTGTCTACCTTTCAGCAGAATAAACACTTTAAAGCTGACAATGGAGAAATTGA
The DNA here is from genome assembly GCA_035047305.1 of Bradypodion pumilum. NCBI lineage: Eukaryota > Metazoa > Chordata > Lepidosauria > Squamata > Chamaeleonidae > Bradypodion > Bradypodion pumilum. The sequence goes on along the minus strand of JAWDJD010000004.1, from coordinate 276,705,205 downwards.
GAAAGGGTTTTGTGTTCCTTTCCTCAATCTACAATCCAAATAGAGACTGAAGTCAAAAAATAGAAGAGTAAAACTTAGAAGAACAGCAAATGAAGGAATTAGTAAAGATCATCCAGTGTCAGTTTACCAATTCCTTCATTGGCTGTCCTTCCAAGTCTTAGTCTTCTTCTCTTTCCCAGCTCCTACCAACCTCCCCACCCAGCAGTTTGAAAGCAAGAAATTGCAAGCAGATAAATAGGAACCACTTTGGTAGGAAAAGATCTTAGGGACATGAAAGGAGCCTCATTCAGGCGTCCCCTGAGCAGAGTTTCTTCAGCAAAAGTCCTTTCAACCCAGAATAATTTCTGACACATTATTATTATTATTATTATCATCCAGTGTAAGGAAATATCACTGGAGATCAAGATCATTCACACTGCTGTATTCTGAATCACCACATTAAGGGTGCAGATGCTGAAAAGTAAAGAAAGGGGGAAATGATTTGTTTGAAATATGGTGCTGTAGGAGATATTTGCAGATACCCTGAAGTATCAGAAAGACAAACAAGTAGGTCCTAGAGCAAATCAAGTCTGAACCATCTCTGGAGGCAAAATGATGCCTTCAGGCACATTATGAGAAGGCAGGTATCTCTAGAAAATACAATAATTATGGGAAAGGTAGAAGGCAGCAGGAAACAAGGAATGCCAAATGCAAGATGTATTGATTCTCTAAGAGAAGCCGAAGGCTATGACTTGCAGGAGTTGAATATTGCTGCTGAGGACAGGACATTTTGGAGACCTCTCATTCATACAGCTGCTGTAAGTCGGGGATGACGTGATAGCACATAATAAAAACAGTCAGAAAGGTATAACGTGCATAACAAAAAAAAATTTGCTTGTGATACCTCTAAAATGGACAGATTTCTTTCAGCATGAGTTTTTGTGGATTACAATCCACTTCTTCACTGAAGGCAAGAAAAATGAAGAGTTTCTACAGGAGTAGCCATGGCAGACAACAAAATATTGAATATTGAAGTAAGTTAACAGGAGTTTCCCATGTCTCTTGGGGCTGGCTAGATCATTCAGGGATTTAGATATCTGGCTGAGGAACCATAGTTTGGAAATTCAGTTCCTCACTTTGCCTCCTGGGAGAAGAACTGGTCTGTGTATCTTTGGGTAAGCTGCACAGACCCAGGATGCCTCCAGAAGAAAGGAAGTAATGAACCACAGCTGGTATTTTAACAAGGAATAGCTAGAAAAGCAGACAATAAGTCAAAATTGACTTGTTGGCACACAGTTATTATTATTATCCTTCCTGGGAGCCTTTTCTTCTTCTGTGTCTAGGCGAGGTGTGAAACTGTCAAAATCCCAAAAAGGTATCGCTTTTTTCTTCTACATTTGTTTTGTATATGAATCGCACGGCTGACTTGTTTATCAAAATGAAGGCACCCTTTGGTGAGTTCATTCTGCAGTTCCCTTCACCTGAACTGGTATGAGAAAGATCAGCTGGCAACACAAGGTTACTGTTACCAGGGTACGCCCAATTGTGGTTCAAACATACCACAATCTTCGAGGAGGGTCTTTCTGTGTATACTCCTGGGAGCCTCTGAATAATATGAGATGGTACAGAGGGGTCTGCTGGTAAAGAATCCAGGCCCAAATGGCTAAGTTATCTTAAGAAAGCTTTTAGAAAGTTTCCATCTTCTCCTCTCCTGGCATGTCAGTTTCATTGCCTAGAAGGCAACCCTACACAAAAAGATTCAAAGAGGAAAAACTTTCCTCTCGTAAATTTCAGTAAATTAACTTGGCAGCTGAACCAAATAGTCAGCTATGTACTATGCTTCCACAAAATAAAAAGAACTTTATTAGATGCATTAGATGTTACCTGCAGCCCTGCTGACAACACACTTGGGCAGTGAAGGATATACAAGGGTATAAAAAACCATGAAGACAAAAGAGCAGGAGGTCAAAGAGGTTCTTTCAAAAGAAAATATACTGTCATTGTTATGACTGGGATAAGCAAATTTCACACATATACAGGGTAACCATTGACAAGATCAGTGATTGGTGATAGTCCGATCTTTCTTGGTTAGGAAGAAGAGAAAATGTTAATTAAACATGATTGGGTACTTGTTATTAAAACTTTGAATGACTAGTAAAGAACAGTCCTCAGCTTTCTTGGTTTTCTATCAAAATAGCAGCATCAAGAGGTGACAAACATTCCACTTCTGGGAGCGGCAAGGGCAGCATGGGCCAGATTAATTGACACCATGGGCCAGATCCAGCCCATGTGGGCCACAGTTTGGGCACCCCTGATTTAGTATATAAAACAGATTTCTGACAATTGCACAGCCAAGAATTTGATTGTCTGTGAACTAGGCTTATGAATATTGTATTGCCAAGAAACTGATAATCCAAAAATACAAAATGGCTGCACAAACCACTAAAGCTCTATTCAAATTCAAATAAATTGATCATTTGTGTTTAATTGTACAATTAAACAGTTAAAGGTTTAAGAAATGAGGTCTATCATTAGAATAAAACAATAACATTAGAGCTGTTGAACAATTCTAACTGTTTTTATTGGCTGCTTCTATGTTAGCAAGTTAAGTGTTCCCATTGAAGGTAAATTAGAAGCAAAATATTCTATTACTTTTTTAAAAAAACAAAAAACTAACAGCTTTTTATTTTCCTGGCAGTCTCATAAAATCTAAATCAGGGGTTTGCAACCTACAGCCTGTGGACTGGCCCTGGCCCACAGTGGCAAATCATCTAGCCCATGGCAGTGACACCCAGACGCGGAAGGGACATGTTTACGACAGCCATAAATGTGCCCACGCCTGTGCAAATGCACCCGCCACAGTTTATGGCAGCGTTTATGTCTGGCCAACTCAGCTGATGGAGAGTGTGTGGTTTGGCAGGAAAACATTGAGAACCCCTGATCTAAATAGTCAAAAGAGAAAGATGTGCATACAGGGGAAAATGGATGTCAAACATTGGAATTGAACATCAGGGTGGAATCTCAGCCACAACTTATCTCTTTCAGATTTGGTCACCTTGCAACTCTTACCATGCAGAATTTCTGTAAAAAAATGCCAGTCAGCTAAAACATATGCACAGAAGTTGGTTTCATCTTATTTATGCATCCATGTATTACAAGTGTCTCGTATGCATATCATATAGCTGAATTATTCAACCATTCATTTCCTGGTTACAAAACGTTCCTCACCATTTTAAGCTGATACATATCAAGTTTATGCATTTTAAACTAAGGCTTTCCAATTACTCTTGACATAAATTAAATTTATGTTATTATTTTCAATAGGAAAACTATTGCAAGATACAAATTTTACTAAGATCTCTCCTTTATTAAATTTGTTTCCTTTTTAATAGAAGGGTAAAATGCCTCCCCTGAACTAACAATTATAGATGGCATCATTCCCATTCATTACCTGGAATAATGAGCAATTTTAATTTGTTGGAAACAAGCAGAATCTACAAGAAAGCATCAATAAACAGTGGGGTGGTTTACAGATATTAAAGCTGCACTGATGTTTCTGTTAAGTTTATGCAGGTTTTATTTTGGAAAATGACCTTGTCTATAAGATATTTGCCTCTTAAAAACAACTACTACTGTTCAACCTCTATGAGGAATTCTGTCTTCAATGTCAATATGGATTATCTAGCTTTAACAATATACATCTAAGTATTCTATTTTCACAGTTTAAAAGATTTCTCCCCAATTAATTTGGTCTATTTGTTATTATCCATGGAACACTCACTTTTGTTGCTGTCATGTGTCGTGCAAGCATTAAGCAAAAAAATTCAATCAATAAATTAATAATCAATGGTTATTGATTAGTAGTTGTTTTGAATATTATATATTGTTATGTTGTTTTATTGATGTACACCACCCAGAGTGGGAAACTATCCCAAATAGGTGGTAGATAAATGTAATAAATAAGTACCGTATTTGCCGGCATATAAGTTGCATCGGAGTATAAGATGCACCCCATTTTTATACACATTTTAAGGAAAAAATACTTTTCTGCATTTTTTCATGAATTTCCAAAATTAACTCCAGTGGGAGGGGGGAATGGGCTTAAAGGATCCTTCCTCCCTCCCTCCCTCTATCCCACTCTCCCTGGTTGATGGTGCAATGTGGGGTAGAAACAGGCTTAAAGGATCCTTCCTCCCCCCCCTCCATCCCACTCTCCCTGGCTGGTGGTGGGATGGGAGGTGGAAATGGACTTAAAGAATCATTCTTTCTCCCCTCTATCCTACTCTCCCCGGCTGGTGATGAGTTGGATATAAGGAGCATCAGGAGGTGGGGAGGCCAGGATTGGCCAAGATTCACCGGGCAAGAGAGCTCTTTTGGAAGCAGCCCTTCACCCAGCTCTTAGCAGTCAGCAACGGCCACCAAACTGCACAAGTGAGGGTGGGTGAGGGCGGCTTTCAAAATAGCCCTGCCACCAGCTGCTGATCTTCTCTAGCCACCAAACTGCATGAGGGAGGGGCTGTTACCGGTCTATAAGACACACTCTATTTTTCCGGTGTATTTTAAGGGGGGGTGTCTCTTATATGCTGGTAAATATGGTAATTAAAGTTTAAGAATTTTGTTTTCTCTTCTGTTATTTTGTAAACACAACCATAGAACTTTTTGGAACTGGTTCTATCCTTCTTACTGTCTGAAAGGTTTTCCAGAACAATGTAAAGTGTTCAGGAGTAGGCTAGCCTCAGCCAGCAGCTTTACAATCTAATAGGCAAAACATGAAAAGGAAATTTTCTGGGGAGAGAAAAGCCAAAAAGAAAACACAGGCTTTAGATTTTCAGTTACCATATTACTTCTAGCAGAAAGTAGATAGATCTTGTGAGTTTTTCGGTCCTGATTGTACGGTTGCCCTACTCCAGATTTTGCCACATTTCACCCAGAATCTCACCAAGTAGACCATATCTGATCTGGAATAGTATATTTATTACTTACTTACTTACTTACTTACTTACTTACTTACTTACTTACTTACTTACTTACTTACTTACTTACTTACTTACTTACTTACTTACTTACTTACTTACTTACTTACTTACTTACTTACTTACTTACTTACTTACTTACTTACTTACTTACTTACTTACTTACTTACTTACTTACTTACTTACTTACTTGCCTCCTCTTCTACTTTACGGTGTAGAACATTCCACAAATGATCTCCATTGGGATCTCTCCTTCCAGTTCTTCTATGTGTGTTATTTTAATCAGTTAAATTTTGCGGTGTGGCCATCAGCACCCTAGCATGATGAAGGGGCTGCCTTCTTAGCACCTCCATGCAGGCACTGCACCTCCTGCTGCTTCTGATGCACTGATCTTCATAATCCTTACTTCCTGAGACAAAGACTATTGCTTCCTCAGGATCCACAGCTGTAAGGGTTATACCATCCATGCTCAGTCCCCAGCAGAATTTAACCACTGCCATAATGACAGTGCCCACCCCCAGGACGAGGACCCACCTGCTGAGATTTGCCTGGGTCCAAACAGTTGCAGCCAAAGCCCCCTGTTTACCCCTGGCCGGGGGTTGGGTGGGCGTATATTACAATTTAAGAAAAACATTCTGAGATATTCTGAATTGTATTGAGAAGTGAGTTTCTTTATATTGTCGTCATCATTGTTGACTGGAAGTTGAATCTGAGAATGCGTTTTTTACCTGAAGCTGGAAAAATGTCATTGGTGTGAATTTGTTTAAGGTGGATCCCAGCTTGCCATGTTGTGACCTACACACTATGATATCGGAGCCATCCCCTACAGCACACATGAAATGAGACGTGCAGGATTCAACACTGGAACTGCAATGGATTGTCGCAGTTTTGAAGATATTGACAAGGTGCACCTTCACAGCCAGCCCATTTATATTGTGACATGTTTAATTGAAGAGGAAATTCTACAATCTGATATTTTCTATAGATTTATGATCATTGAGGGATTGATATTGTTAAATATTCCGGTGGTGTGGGAAGGGAGAGAATTGTTTGCTGTTTGCATATCAACTATGGAAAGCAACAGACCCACAGAAAGCATGTAGGGGTGCAGCAAAACAAACTACTCCTGAAAAACACTTGTTTTTAAATGTACCTTCAAGTTGTCACCAACATATGGCAACTCTACAATTGAGAGCTCTCCAAAATGATTTGTCCTCAGCAGCCCTGCTCAACTCTTGCAAACTCAAACCTGTGGCTTCCCTCATGTTTGATTTCCATCTTTTCCTGCAGTGTTCCACCTTTCCCAGAATTATTATATTTTTCAAAGAGTCTTGCTCTTTCATGATGTACCCAAAGTAAGATAGCCTTAGCTTCATTATTTTTTGCCTATAGAGACAGTTCAGGATAGATTCACTCTAGGACCACATGTTCTTCTTTGTCCAGTGTACACACAGAGCTCTCCTCCAATACCATATTTCAAATGAATTTTTCCCTGTCTAGCTTTGTTTCCTGTCCAGCTTTCACATCCATATACTGTGATAGGAGCACAATAGTGTGAATGGTCTTGGTCTCCAGTGAAACATCTTTCCACTTGATGATCTTTTCTAATTTCTTCATTGCTACCCTTCCAAGTCTTATTCATCTTCTGATTTCTTGGCTGCAGCCCCTATTTGGATTGATGGTTGATCCAACCTTTCATTATCTCAAATTTCTTCATGTGCAGTACATATTTTTAGTTAGATTGTTTAAGTTTCAATGGTATTTGTTGTTGTTATTTTATTTGTTGTTTTGCATTCCTTTTAGTTATAAACTGCCAGAGTAATATATTAGATGAGTGGTATATAAATACATACAAATATAAAAAATACTTATTATTTCATCTGTGCCTTACTCTTCTTTTAAGAAGAAGAATAGTGACCTCTTATCCTAAGAGCAATGTGGTGACCTATCTTACACTCGGAAGCAGAAATCTGCTTAAGCTTCCCCACCCAGCTGCAAAACTATTCTAGACAGACTTTGTTACTTGGGAGTAAGCATCATTGGTCACTTTAGTGGTCCAAATAAATGAACAAACACCAAACATGCATATTATTTTGCCAACTTGAAAATTTATTCCAGGTCTTGGACTAATGGGACTGTTAATAAGGTCTTACGTTCAGGGTACATGGGTACGCTGGGCAGAAGACCTGTGAACATATGGACTGGACTAGACTGCAGATGTGAGGCCTGTGGACTGGATTGCAAACCTGAAAAATCACCTGCCTATGGAATAGCATGGAAGAAATGTTTGGTTTGTTTCATAAACATTGGCCTGTTGACAAATATGGGCTGAGGATTTTTCCAGCCTGGACTTTTGCACAATGGAATGAGCAGAAAGAGATACAGGATTGCTGTGGCAACCAGACTGTCATAATGCTGAAGACAAAGGAATATTATGGACAGGCTAAAATTTGGATACTTTCAGTGGCACAAGGCTCAGAGTGTACCCTGAGAAGATGCTATGATCACATAATATGCTGTAGGACACAGAGATGATTTTAGCCTTTGGGAATAAAATGAATGCAGTGCATCTTTCACACTTAGGGTTTTGCTATTTACCAATACAGAACAAAAGGTTAGGGGTACAACCTGAATGCTGCTTGAGAGAAGAGACTTAAATAAACACTCATACACACTCACATGTTTCTCAGCTGACTTTTTCTCATATAATTGTATGTTTGCAGATTTTGACTGTTTTGGGCCTTTAGCCTTAGTCTGCTGTGACAATGGGGTAGATTACTTCTTCTGGGAGACTTTACATCTATCTTACTGTCTTTACACACACATACACACCAAAGAATTCACTATTTCATTTTACTTTTTCCTTCTGATTTTTTCCCATCTGGATTCTCCTGGATCAATTCTCCTGCACATTTTCCTCAGTCTTCAGGAATCTGTTCCTTGGAATAGGTAGCTATACAATTTTTTTCTCAATCTTTAGGTCAAAGACTGCTTCAATTAGAGGGCTGGTGGAAGATTAAGGGCAAATATAGTGTTTTATTAAAAGGCGGTTAATTTTGCACAACTGTAATTTCATTGATACTTTTCTTGTAATTGCATTGTAATTCATTGATTTTTCTTCTGAATTCTTTTATTCTGTGCCTTTATTCCATAGGTTTTAATCCTTATTTATCTTCTGTAATTTAAATAAATGTTTCTATTAATTGTAACTGAAGTAGCCTAGTTTCTCTGGTTAAGCTCTCATTCTCACTGGGTGCAAAAAGGACACACATTTTCAGGGACTAGCAGCCAAACTCTGTGGGTAGGAAATATATTCTTTGTGTTATAATTCATAATTCTTTTACTGAGTTCAACCAAGAGGATGTGGCTCTCTACTAGTCAATTTTATCATCACAACAATCTTATGAGGTGGGTTAGGCTATTAGAGAATAAATTAACAAAGGCCATCCCATGGCTCAATGGGGATGTCAATTAAGATCTTCAAAGCTCCTGTCCAGCATTCTAACCACTATACTGCACTGCATCCCTAGGCAACTCACTATAAAATAAACTGGACTGAATAATGAGGGAACATTATTAGCATCTAATGAAAACTATAGATCCTGGGCTCCCTTGTAACTTTTATAAAGCATAAATGTCTTGGAATATCCTGGTAGCAAGTTCAATTGCACAGCTTTTATGCCTTTTCATGCCTTTGTCTGGAGTTCTACAAAGCATTACCTCTCCAGCACAAACCTGCAACACCAAAGAAACCCCTGGTTGTTGATGCACACAGCTAACCTCACTCTTTGAAGTACTTTAAAAGCTGGAGATTAAACCAAGGCCTCTAAAGATGTTAACATCCTCAATGGATGATGTGTCAGAGGAGCACTGGAATGGTACAGAGAGACATTGCTCCTTTCTCCCCTAAAACTATTTGTTAAAATACTATATTGTAGCAATTACCTGAGCTACATCCTCTGACTTTCCATTGGCATTTTTCTGAGGCCAACCCAGGATAAAATTTTTTTATGTGCTTACCCTCTTGGGGCTACTTTTTCTGATCTCGTTCAATAGTTGGATGATAGAATGATGTTGCATTCCTGTCCATACAGAACAACCAAACAACAGCAACTACCCTCAAAAGCTTATCTGAATTTTGGACCAGCTGTTGTCCTAATATGTCCAGGCAGCTCTCAGAATATGTCTTTTGTGAGATGTGTGGACAAAGATAGAAGTATTAGCACATCAAGCCATATGCAAACAATCGCACTGTCCCCCATTCAGGGGGGAGAGAGAGGAAAAGGAAGAGCTGCCACAGAAATTGTGAGGGTGAACTGCCCCACTAGGTGAGAGCCTTATTGGGGTGCAGGGGCTTGAGCAGTCTAACTAGGCAGTGTTGCCCATCTCTTGCCATTGATGTTAGACTGGGACTAAAAACTCACCAAAGCAAGGTCAAGGTGAAAGTGGAAGGCATACATCGTGGTCCGCCATTTGATATCCAAATGGCTAAAAAAAATCCATGTAAATAGACTTGATTTCTCAAATCCATTTGCATGTGTGGAATGTTGTCGCCAAGACATCTACCAATGCATGGAATTCTCACTGAAAAATGACTCCAGGGTATTCAAGGAACTGCCACAGAAGGGTAGGTTACCTACTGTAAATGTAGTTCTAGTGGTCCTGTGAGCATTCATACTATTGGGTTTTCCCTCTGCACATGTGCAGTGGCTGGTTCTTCCAAGCTTAGCATTATTCAAAAACAGTGCCCCATTCCAGCATGCCTAGCATTGCCACCCCACCCCTTTCCTCAGTTCCATTTGCATAGCTGTGAAACTGACGGTGTCTACAATGAAAGAGGGGAGGTAGGGCAGGAATTATGAATGCTCACAGGACCATAGGAGCCATAACTGATCGACTCCTGGGGTTTGAATTTCAGAAAAGTCTACCAGACTGTTTGTCCTGACAAAAGGAAGGCTGGCATGGTCTCTGTCTCTGAAAAGAAGTCCTCTGATTACTAGGGCAACCAGCTTGGGATCAGTGAATTTGAAAAGAATTGTAAGGCTGGTAAGTCTGCTGGCGGTACTGGGTCTGATGTTACCAGTGTTGCATGTGAGAATGGAATTGGGGCTGAGAGGTCTGTGTTACAGATGGTCTTACATGCCCATGATAAACCCGTTTGGGTATAAGATGCTTTTTTGTAAAATCGTCAATTGTCAGCTGTATTATGGAATAAGCCTGTCCAATCAAATGACATTTGCTCTAATTTATTCTTAGTATCATCCCCAAGATTTGCAGCCTGAAGCCAAGCTTGCCTATGAAAAGCAACCACAGCAACGAAATTGTGTGAAAAAACGTATGCACCGTGGCGAGCAGCTAGCATCTGGTAATGCGCTACGAGCTTCGCCCAGTACCGTCCATGTATTTTAGGGTGTTCTACTTGTGCCAAGTCAGGCAGTAAGGAAGCAAGACGGTCCCAGAGGTACTGTTGGTACATACCAAGTGCACTTAATTAGTAATTCTAATGCCTAGAGAAGAGCCAGCATAGACTTTGTGGGCTAACGCTTCGGATTTGTTTTGCTCTTTTCCCAATGGAGTGGTAAGAGCTGAAAACTTAAATTTTGGCTGGTTGGTCTCCACCACCACTGAGTTAAGTTGGGGTTGAGTGGAGAGAAAAGGAGTAGAAGGTTCTTGAACCCGATACATATTATCAACCTTTCTAGGGACAGCCTGGTTATTAATAGGGTGATCCAATACAGCTTTCACCTTGAGGAGCATAGTGGGAATCATAGTGATTCGGAGATGATGGTCAGAGCCATCTCCCATAGCTTTCTCCCATTTGTCCATTTTATGAGCCTTAGGCTTTGCAACCTCTAAGTCAAGGGCAATTGTCATGCGTTTAATCATGTCAAAGTACATAGTGTGCTCCATGGCTGCAGATTGGGACATTGGAGCTTGCAAAAGTTCAGCCTCATTTTCATGATCCAATAAGAGGAGTGAAGCAGCCTCTTCCTGGACCGGATCAAGAGCAGGTTGCCAATGATGAGGGACTGGACTCTGCGTGATTCTGCTCTTTGCAGGAATGGGTGGTAAAGGAACTTCGTAACCTCAATGCCATGAGTCAACAGTATCTGCATAGCTTGACTCCAACTGTGGGGAGTGAGAATGCATTGTGCCACCATGTTTCACGTTTTCAGTCTGTTTGGTTTGAGTCCGTGCAGAGCAGCAGGTAGCTCAACACACAGGGGCCAACTGTCTTGGACAAACAGGGAGAACAGGTTTATGAGGAGACAGTATAGTTTGGTGATGGACATCTGTCACATCATAGCCAGCTGCCAGAAGTGAGGAACGCTCCGGATCCATGACAGTAAAAGGAGATATAGAGTCTGTATGACTTGAGGGAATAGCTGGGACACGATCAACTTCAGATATGTGCCAGCTGTTGACCGTGTCGATGGATGCTGGTGGGTCATCGAAGCGAAGTTGCTGCTCATGGTGTCGTGCTCCATAGCGAGATACGGGCTGACCCAGAGAATTGTCTTCCTGCTCATGGTGTCAAGGAACAGCCTCCAGTTCATGGTGTTGAGCGCTGTAGCGAGGTACAGGCAGACCTAATCGGTGTCATGCGCATGGTCTCGAGCACCATAGTGAAGTACAGACTGAGCCAGAGATGCCTCATTGTGCGCATAGCATGCCACACCATAGCAAGATACGGGCTGATGCATAGAAGTCACATCTGTGCAACACATGCACTGGTTTTTTGAGGCAGGCTCATAGTGGACATCCTGGATGTGGGTAGTCAAACTAGGGTGTGTTGGAGCCAGACACCTTACCGGCTGAGGGACGTGAGTCCTGTCCCATCCATGAGCTGGAGGAGGTGGTTCCATCCTCGTGGGGGATGGAACACACTCTCTGTACCCTTGCACTGCTTCAAAGGAATACAAGGTTTGGTTCTCCTCACCATATTGATGCACATTAGCCTGGATAGAAGGTGTATTGTGCAAGCAGTGGGACTTAAGCATAGGATCATGCTGCTGAAGTACCTGCAACCTAGGTGGAGAAATAGGGGGAGAAAGAGACATCTTATTCCTAACAACGGGGAAACTACTATGAGAATTCTGTGCTGACAAGCTAGGTAACTCCACCAGGTGTGGATGGGTGCACGGAATAAGTGCATCTGTGTCCAAAACAATAGGTTGTGGTGATGCCAAAGGCCTTTGAGATGTAGTAAAAACACCTAAATGTTCTGTATCTGAAGAATCTTTGAGTGGAACAGCAGAAATCATAGGAACACTTGAAACAGTAGGGGAAATATGCTTAGAAGGCTTATCCTTAGACTGCTTAGTCTGTTTAGCCATTTTCGCCTGCTTAAAGGTTTCCCTTGCTCGAAAGCCAGTTGTATCCAACTCTAGGATTCAGTGCTCAACTCTGTTTCAAAGCCGAAGAGCCAGCACTGTCAGCTTCTGCAGACGTTTCCATGGTCATGTGGAAGGCATGACTAGACACAGGAGCACATGGAACACTGTTACCTTCCCACCAAAGTGGTCCCTATTTATCTACTTGCAATTTCTTGCTTTTGAACTGCTAGGTTGACAGGAGCTGGGACAAAGATGGGAGCTCATTCCATCCTGCAGGATTTGGGAATCGAACTGCTGACCTTCTGCCTCCCAGTCAGCGTCTTAGCCACTTGAGCCACTGCTTAGAGGCCTCCATTTTCTTGTGCTTAGGAGCAGTTGGGTCCAAAATAGCCGACTGCATATTTGTTTTCTGTTTCACTTTCTCTGGTGGCAATAAAGAATTGTGCCACAAAAACTCAGCAAGCCTAGCAGCTCTATTCCTACGTGTTGACTTAGCAAACCTTTTACACAGAGCACAAGCAATAGGTAAATTATTTCCCCCTAAACAAAAAACACAACAATCATGACCATCAGCTGTGGATATTTTAAAACCACAAGCAGCACAATACTTAAACGTTTTTACAGTCATACAGTCAAAGCCACAATATAGTGCCAAATTAGTCAAATAAATTGTACAGTAACTAATAAAGTTAGAGAAAAAGTCTGTAATGTAGGCTGCCATGCAAACACGCAGTCCAGTGGACCCACCTGATGCTAAAGCGAAACTAAGAAAATCACTAATTCTTGTTCTAGAAACTAAAAATTGGTTCATAAACAAGGTAAAACAACACTAGACTAAAAAGGAACAATCTTAACTACAAAAAGTTAAAGAAAACATTCCAAATAATTACGGCATGCAGGAGCCTGGAAGAACACGACCACTCGAGCGAGCGGAAAAAATGGAACTGATGAAAGGGGCGGAATGCCAACACTATAGGCATGCTGGGATTGAGAGCTTTTTTGAATAAAGCTAATCTTGGAAGAACCAGCCATCGCACATGCGCAGAGGGAAAACCTAATAGTATGGCTGCTCATGGACCACAAATGAGAAGTTAGTGCTTTCAGTATAGGGAATTCACATAAGAGTAGGATGATAGCTGGTTGTTTGGGAGATCTGGGGTCATCCATGGACTGGAATCAGAGTATGTAATTATAAGTGTATTACCTAGCAAATGAACAAACTCAGAATACAACAGAGGGGAAACTGAAAAACTGTCTTAATGGAAGAGACTGGGGGGAAAGGAGGGAGAAAATAGAATACAATATCCAAATGGGGAAAAGCAGAACTTAGAAACATTACTTTTTTCTGGTGTGAAATGACAAATCCCAAATTCTTCCAACCAACATAGCATTCTGGGAGTTGCTAAGAAAAGTAACATTTCTAAGCTCTGGGAGAAGCCACAGTGGATAGCTGGGAAGAATGGGCCAAGAATTGCAAGTAGGAAAAAACATGGCACAGAAGACCTTCTGATCTGCATTTATAGCAAGCACTGTTCTCTTTACTTCAGAATGGCTAGATTCATTTGCTAATTGCATCTGTGAACTTGACTGAATGGTGTCATTTCCCCAGTATATCTTCCCAGCTGTAATTGACTACTGAGGGAGAGTATTTTACATTTTTACACAGCACCATCACTCACAACTGGGCCAGTAGCACCTTCAGACCATGGTGGGAGATTTCACCTGAATGAGAGGGTTAGGAGGAAATCCCCCACTTCCTTAAAACTACCATATATACTCGACTATACGTCATCCCGAATATAAGTTGAGGTACCTAACTTGGACCTCTAAAACTAGGAAAATAGATTGACCTGAGTATAAGTCGGAGGTGAAAAATGCATCAGCGGCTAGTGAATTTCAATAATTAACATACATGCAAAAAATGTTTAAATTGATTAATTTAGACATTTGTGTGGGTATTTTTTTGAGTGTTTATGTTGACCCAAGTATAAGTCGAGTCCCATTTTGGACCTCATTTTGGGGGCTAAAAAACCTGACTTATACTCGAGTATATATGATATTTCCTTGATCAAAATAGTTCCCCTCATAACTGCTTTGGATTAAAGAGAAAGATTTTGAAACTGCCAATTACAGATTTCCTACCTGCCCCCATGACAGAGTCCTTTCTTGTCATACTTCTGTTACTTCTCTGATGCAAAAATCACTGCAGTGCTTGCTTCTTCTGGTGACATTAAAGGTAATGTCTTCATAGGACACAATCATGTAAGCAAAGCTACCTCCTCTGAGTAGGTTTATACCAAGTAGGTCTACACTGAGGTGTAAGAATTGCTATCTAGGGTGCAGCAGCCAAGGCTCTCTTCACAAGTCAAAGAGCACAATATCTAAGATAGAGAAAGATATTTTGGCAAGTTTGGAAGAAACCCCTTGGCACCTCTCCCTGCATTATAATTATAATAATCACAACAAACTGAATATCTAACCTTATAGCCATCCTTCTGTAACATTAAAAATCAGTTGCCTAAGGTTGCACTAGACACCCAGAGCAGTATAGTAGATAGAGTGGTGGACTAGAATTATCTTAAAAGCTCTATTAGGGTTGTTATGAATCAATTATGACTTGATGGCACATAATGACATACTAGCACTGGCTATTCATTTTGACTAATGATAGGGCCAGACCTAACACCGGGAGAAATGAGGCCACCTTCTATTGAGTTAAGCCAACCAGCCTTCTTGGTGAAAAACATCTACCTTGATTCACAGCTGTTTTCTAATCTGGTAATATAAAATCCCCTGAA
The DNA here is from genome assembly GCA_035047305.1 of Bradypodion pumilum. NCBI lineage: Eukaryota > Metazoa > Chordata > Lepidosauria > Squamata > Chamaeleonidae > Bradypodion > Bradypodion pumilum. The sequence goes on along the minus strand of JAWDJD010000004.1, from coordinate 276,690,118 downwards.
CAGGACATGCTAAGGTTGAACATTCATATCTGGGCATACACCACTCTTCTAGAATTTAAAGCTGTAACGAAGACCAAACTTTCTCACATGTGTTGCTGAAGCAGGGACTCAAAAGCAGGACCATCATAGAAAGTACTTGATACTCCACCAGTTAAGCTATTTGGCCATCTAAGGATACTGACCACATATACCTGACCCTATTGTCAGAATGCAAAACAGGGAGCATCCTAAGGAAAAAAATATGGTGGAGATGGCAATCTATATTGCTCCAGAGATAAGAAAAATATTTTCTTTTCTCTAAAGCATGTTTCCTTGGGAATAGTCTGTACAGAATGGGCCATGCCAGCAGAGACATGGGGAAGAGGCCAGCAGTGAATTCTCTTTATCCCTTTTCCCTTCTTTTCCCTCCCATCCAATGAGATGCTGGCAGAAGGATGTTTCTGCCAGAAGTTCTGAACTGATAGTTTGAAGAAGGCTTTTGAAATTTATCTGAAGAACACATGACACTCAGCCTAGGTTTTCCCTCTCTGCTCCGTTTCAACTGGCAGTGGCTTTCCAGGGTTCCAAGGAAGTATTTTTTTCTCCATCCCTCGTTACCTTATCCTTTTAACTGATGATGCTAAGGGTTGAACCTGAGATCTTCTCTGTGTAAAGTTTGCGCTCAGTCATGCTGCAAAAGAAAATCAGCTACTCAGTGACTAGTGGCTAAAAGACGAGTCACTTGCTGCCGTATGCTAAAAGTGTATGAGCAGCTGACATGAAAGAAGAGTGCTTTCTGAAGCCCCAAGTTTTCCTACAGGTATTTTGTTCTCTTGGATAAAGCATGCGGGTTCAGTATGATGGGCTGGGCATCAAAGAACAGATTATCATCAAGTGCCTCATAGCCTAAAAGATTTAAGAGCAATGCTTTCAGTAACAGGGTTGTTTGATATAAGAGATGTGCTTCTTAGCTGGCAGTTGATCCATTTGCTCAGTTAAGGGGAGGAAAAGGAAAAGGGGAGGCGACATAATTTGAGGGGTGAAGACACAAAATGGAGGATATGCTTTCTGTGTAGCCCAGCAGGACTCCCTTGAGCTTAGTCTACTTTAAACTGCAGCCTGTTTCCTGCTCTGTGTGCTAAACTCAAATAAAACCCAAACAAAATTGAGCTAACAAAACTGATTGCATTTCAAAACAGCAGCTTCCTCCAATGATAAGAGGTTGTAAACAAAGTTCTAAAGCTCCCATAGCAAAACATCACTGACATACAGTTATATATAATCCTGCCCATAAAATTTGTCATGTATTATTGTGCAAAGTGCTGGGCTCCTCGGGAGCTGCCTATTTAGCAAGCTTGATGAAGAACATTAAATATGAAAATAAGGGGAAACCGTTTAACATTGTGGAAGGTAATTAAAAATATATTCCACCATATGCTCTTCTGCCTTTACTTCACTACAGCAAAACAAAAGCCTACAGCATTTATTATATACCCCATCATTTTTTAAAGAGGACTAATGTTCCCACTTGGCACAGAAGAGACACAGATAAAATATTCAGACCTGAAATGAATTGCGTGAAATGCATTTATCTGCATTCAAGCAGCTTCTTTGCAGCAGTCAATATATGCAAAACATCCCCCTGAATTCCTAAGATGTACACCAGTGAGAAAAAGTATTGATAGTACCTTAAGAAGAATCATCTCTAAAGCACAACATATCAGGTAGGCTCCTAGGTCTTAGTCTCACTAAACCCAAAGAGACTAACTTAAGACTGGGTATATACAGTTTATTAGCAAGAAACTTTAATGTCCCCAAGATTTTTCCCCACCAAAGTGTTCCCTATTTATCTACAGTACTTGCAATTTCTTGCTTTTGATCTGCTAGGTTGGCAGGAGCTGGGACAGAGATGGGTGCTCGATCCATCATGCAGTACCTGGGTCTCGAACTGCCAACTTGCTGGCCTTCCAGTTAACAAGGTGAGCTTCTTAACCACTGAGCCACCACAGCCCCCTTCCACCGCAGCCTCATTCGGGCATCCCCTGAGAAGAATTTCTCCAGCAAAAATCCTTTCAACCCAGAATAATTTCTGACACAAAATTATTATTAGTAAGAAACTACAGTCAGTCTTAATACTAATTGTGTGCCATCAAGTTGATTCTGACCTACAGCAACCCCGAATTTTCTAGATATAGAATATTCATAAACAGGTTATGAAGCCATCTTCTGGAGATAGCCCGGGTCTGTACAGCTTGGCCAAAGTCTCATGGGCTAGCTCTTCTCCTAGGACCATGATCGTGAACCTTGGCACTCCAGATGTTCTTGGATTTCAATTGCCAAAAGCCCAAGCCCCCATGAATCTGCATGAATGGGTTTACTGCAATTCATCTGGCCCACGCCACCCTCATCACTCCAGGAAGTGGAAGTAAAATGCGCCCATACTGGTGTGTTTTACTTCCGCTTCCAGGAGCGACGAGGGCAGTGTGGGCCAGATGAATCACAGTAAACCCATTCATGTGGATTCATGGGGACTTGGGCTTATGGGAATTGAAGTCCAAGAACATCTGGAGTGCCATGATTTGCCATCACAGTCCTAGGAGACACAGCTGAGCTATCTTAATCATTATAAACACATACCTTACCTTGGATACCTTGGAATTGTTATTCAATGAGTCTTCATATGCAAAAACACATACACACAAGATATTTTTAAGTCACATATAGCAAAACATTCATAGCATCTATCAACATTATTTTATTGTTCATAACATAACATTATTTTACTGTTCGTCTCAGACACCTGGATGGAACTCTGGCATCATCTATCCCTGATTCCTCACCACCACATAGTCAAGAACCCCTGAAAGTGGCTCGCTGGATTTCCCCTTCCCAGATGGCAGTGGAGGATGCTGAACAGACTGAGGACCAGCTGTGGTAGATGTGGAGTCACTCTGTTCACATAGGATGGAAGTCCTCTTCCCAGTGTGACTGTGGTGAAGAAGGCCAAACCATGGACCTCATTATATTTAAGTGTCCCTTACATGTATTTAGAGGCACATTGGAGGATTTTCATAGTGCCACAGATGAAGCCCTTCAATGGCTTTCATACCTAGACATGGAACTCTAGTTAGGAACTTGAGATGGTCAATTTCTGCTCACTGTATATATCAGCATTAATGTAGACAACTGAAGTTCATCATACAATAAATAAATAAATTGTTCATAACAGATTGTTGATATAACTTTAGGCTGGTTGGAATGGGATGGTGCAAGGTGAATATAGTCATTTAAGGTTGGGTAGTATCCAGCATGTAATGTAGTGTACTTTTTGTATCCATATGGCATATGCGCCTCAAGAAGCCCTATTTGGTCTGCTTCCTTAAAAGCCCATTTTGTGAGGCTGCATATCAACATGAGCCACTGTAGTAAACCCATCAAAACCTACCACAAGTTATTCCAAGCCCTATAGGAAATAATAGGTGAGCACAAGCCCAGCTACTGCTGGGCTAAAGTCAACAAAGCTTCAAGGAAGCCAATAAACAAAGAAGATAGACAAGTGGTGGTGGCAGCAGCCAGAAAAAGAATATGAGGAAGCTGTTTCAGTTCTAGATCAGTATACGGTGTCAGTAATGGACTGGATGAGTGGGAATAAATCAAAACTTAATCCAGGAAGACACAGTTGTTCTATGTCAAAAGGCTGATCAAGGGAAAAGAATCCAGCCTATATTGGATAGGGTTACACTCCCTCTGAAAACACAGGATGTGCAACTTGAGTGTGCTCCTTGATGAGTCTCTACACCTGGATGCCCAGGTTTCAGAAATAGTGTATTTGCATACCGTATTTTTCGCCGTATAAGACGCTCCGGCATATAAGACGCACCCAATTTTAAAGGAGGAAAATCTAGAAAAAAAGATTCTGAACCAAATACTGTACTAAAATATTTTATATCAACTGTATAAAGTAAACAGCAGTTTAAGAACAATTTTATGTCAACCATGTAACATATTAAGAACAATCTTTACTCTCATTAACAGTAGGTAAAGTCAGTAAACAGTGAAAGTAACAAAAATCAATCTGTAATGTTTTTATTCGAACCCCAAGAATTCCTCTTCTTAGCTGCTATCAGAAATGAGGAAGGACAGATCCTCGCAGTCATTGTCATCACTTTCTTCCTCACTGGTGTCAAATAAGACGTCGTCTTCTGTTCCGTCCAAGGCATTACTAATGCCACACTTCTTGAAGGATTTTACAACAATGTCCTCCTTCACGGAGTCCCATGACCTTTTAACCCATTCACACACTTCATCCGCCCAGTAGGCATCAGATCATGGTTCCCAGCTGCCATCCAGGTGTTCCACTCCTCACGCATCAGAACTTTGAATGGCTTGTTAATGGAAACATCCAGAGGTTGCAGCTGGCTAGTGAGGCCACCAGGAATCACAGCTATTTGGGTTTTAACTTCCTTAAAGTTCTTTTTAGTATTTTCCGTAATGTGCGCTCTAAACTGGTCAAGCACCAACAAGGAAGATTTCTTCAGAAGACCGCCAGGACGTTTGGACCACACTTTGTCAATCCACAGCCTCATGCCATTTTCGTCCATCCACCCTTTATCGTGAACATGCACGACGACTCCCCGTGGGATTGTTTCTTTTGGGAACGTTTTCCTTTTAAAAATCAGCATCGGAGGCAGTTTGGTACCATCGGCACAGCAGGACAGCACAACCGTGTAGTGGGTTTTCTCATGCCCTGAGGTTTTTACGGTTATGGTTTTTGCTCCTTTGTTATCTACGGTTCTGTTAGATGACACATCAAACGTTAGCGGGACTTCATCCATGTTCCCGATCTGGCTAATTTCAAAGTTACCGGTATTCTTCTTCCTCGCATCAATAACAAACTTGTGAAAAGAAAGAATCTTTGATTCGTATTCCTTAGGCATTTTTTGTGCAATTCTGGTTTTGGTACGCATAGAAAGGCCAGATCTCTTCATAAATCTATAGCACCACGATGGTGATCCGGTGAAATCCCGAATGCCTTTCTCCACAGCAATACGTCTGGCCTCATAGATTATCATTTTTGTTGAGACAGAAAGTCCATTTTGCCTGTGATGTGCGATCCACTCCACTTCCACCTCTAACTCTGGCCACTTTGCAGTTGGTCCACGTAAGGTGTGCTTGCCTTTATCCAACTTTTGGAGCTGATCCTCCTGTTTCCTCCACTCTCTTATCATTTTCTCAGTTGGAGGTGGCCCGAAGTGTCTCTCCGCTGCTCTATTCCCATGCTCCTTAGCAAATTTAATTACTTCCAGCTTGAAAGCAACTTTATATGCCATTCTCTTCTGCTTAGACATCTTGAGGAGATGGTACTATAATTTTTCTGCAAGAAATGTAACCCCCTCATATTTAATCTGGTGCTCTCTAACCCCCCATATTTCCTCTGGTGGTCTCGTAACCCCCTCATATTTCATCTGGTGCTCTCTAATCCCCATATTTAATCTGGTGGTCTCATAACCCCCTCATATGCCATCTGGTTTGAGTGAATGCTGCTGGAGAGAATGTTGTGGGATAGACTGCAGCCTTGGTTTACAGACTGTTACACTGACCACAAAGGGTAACATACATGTGTCATGAGAACAGCTATATGGGGAGAAGGCCAATGGCAAATTTATAATCATATGGGGGCACAGGAACAGCCATACTGCAACTTTAAATCATCAGTAAAATCAGCCAATGCTTGTGTTATGTATGTATGTATGCATGCTCATGATACTGTAAAGGCAAGATTGTAACCACTCCAGATACAAACGATATCAGCTGTAAAGGAACGCGAGCAGACAGCCTATAGAGGGCAGCTGCGAGCGTTCACTCTCACATGGTTCACATTGCGCAATCACGGACAGCCGCGGGAAAACCTTCCCCGCAAACAGCAGCAGGAAAGGAGGCGTGCCTGGGCGAGGCCACGCCGGTAGCAGCCAATGAGCTACCGTGCTACAGGATTCAAATGAAGAACGCTACTGTATATATTGAGATGTATCACCGCCATTACCTCATGCTTAACTGGAACCTCATGCAATAAACCTGTGTTAGACCAACCCTTCGGTTGTCCGGTCGTCTTTGGTCCCATACACTAAAGCTTGGCTTTAAATGTTCATTATGCTCTAAGCTCTCCTAGACCCTAGGTGTGTGTGTGTGCATGTGTATGCACATTTTACATTTCATTTACCCTGTAGTTGGTCCGCCTGATCACTTTCTCACATACACCATACACGTTGTCTGTGATCTACCCAGAAGGCACATTATGACGTAGGGAGGGCGGTGTGTCTTCTCCCCGTGATTTGGGGGCGGAGCTTGTGGAGCCATTCTTCTGCCCATCAATCATGGGCATCCAATAGACTAGTGGGGGAGGAGCAAGACCGGCAGTATGAGGTAGGGAGGGCGGTATCTTCTCCCTGGGATTCGGGGGCGGAGCTTTGGCGGATCAATCCTTCTGCCCATCATTCACGGGCATCCAATCAACTAGGAGCGGGGCGGGGCAGAGTACGGACAGCAGTAAGCATTGGCTGGAGGAGGCGGAACGAGGAGGCAGACATGCGGACATTTCAGGGCAGCATGGATTGATCGGGTGCCCGGGAGATATGCAGAGAAGCGGCGAAATTGTGCCCACACTGCCCAGCAAGGAGTGGGACTGCTCGGGGAGACATGAGGAGATGCAGCCTGCGCTGATGGATGGAGGTACCGGCAGTAAGCTCAGCATGATGCCCGTGCAGCACATGGTTAGACTGTCAGGAGGGGGGCATGGCGCGCTATAGGAGGGAGAGGGAAGCCCGAACACACACAGCCTGGCCGTGCAGGGAGGGTCACAGAAGTCACCACAGCCCGCAGTACGTGCCCCAAATCCAGCCCGCAGCACACACTGCATAAGGAGAGGACTGCGAGCAAGTGCCACACAAAGTTGGGGGCAGTTTTAATGCATGTAAAATGTGTATTTGCCGTATAAGACGCACCAACTCCCCCCCCAGTTTTGGGGAAGAAAAAGTGCGTCTTATACGGCGAAAAATACGGTAACTAAAACTAGTGTGCCAACTGTGCCCATTCCTGAAGATATCTGATATCTGGGTGTCAAAGTGGAGCAACTTGCCCCAATGTATTGCTTTTCAGTCCCTGTCAAAGGGGTTCTACTATTTTGCCCTGCTTAGGGAACAGGATATAAGTGAGCCTTCTGGTATAAGCCTCCACTGTTGTGAGGCAGTTTATGAGCTCCTTCAGGATATCTGAAGTTGAATACTTCCCCTGCTCCACTGCAATTTTTTAAAAAAATATTTGATGGCAACTGCACTGCATTGCTTAGGTGACAGTAAAAAAATTCTTTCCTTCTCTGTGTAGAAACAATCAAGAACTGTCACAGCTACTGTTTCAATAGATGCTACATAGAAAAAGAAATAACCATTTGGTATTTTTACACTCACTGCAGTACAGCAATGATCAAATATCAGATAAGGGAAAATAATTTCACTTTACTCACCCTTTCCACAGAGCAGAGAAGTACTTAATAGACTGGAGGGTCTCTGGGGGAGCAATATGACATTTGGAGGCAAAGAATATGGCATCTTGCTCCTTCCCTGACCTCCGGCAGCCTTCTATACCCTGGATTACACCAGTCCAAAATGGCTAGCCTAGCTAGGCCCGGGGTCAGGAAGGTCCTAATAGTCTAATCCCCTTTTCTTGTAATTGTTCACTTTTCTTGTAATCTTGAGCACCTTGGTTTCAATCCTCCTACTATTTCAAGCAATTAAAAAAACTTGTCCCATCATCTGCTTGACAGTTCAGTAAATATTTAAAGATGGTTATCACCTCACTCTTAATAATCTTTTCTGCAGGCAAAAGACATCAAACTCCTTCAATTTTAACTTACAGGAAAAGTAGATGAAACATAATAAAATAATTGCATTGCATGTACTATGCAAAGATCTGAGAAGTGTGATGAATGGCATATTCGAAGTACAACAAAATGGTCTTCAGGAAGAGCATCTCAATCAAGAACTCATATGAAGAGGCTCTACATGATTGAGACAAGTAGCCCTGCCCTGCTTATCCTCTTGGCAACATCTTTGACCTCCCACCTCTTTTGGCCTCATCTCTGATCATTGCATCTTCTGTTGAGCATTTCTTATAGGGCAGCTATACTTGTAGAAGCTCCTACAGGTAACTTTTTATGGATAATAAAACATAAAATATGATGAATATGACAACTTGCACAGTGAAAATGTGCAGGTGTAGGTTTTCTAATTGATACCATTGTTAGCTAACACACCCATCTTCAAGCTCCCCTGGCTCCTTCTGAGTTTAACTGCAATCCTTATAGAAACTAGGAAGAGGATGAATGTTCCCTACCCATGTACATTACTGTGAGCTATCCCTGCACAAAGTACTTCGGTGTGGCTTGATTTTGAACAGGTTAAGACCCATTAACTTTACTAATTATCAGCCCTAGTGGGCATGTAAAGAGCTAGAATGCTGGGATAGCTTTTTCCTGGTCCTGGGAGAAAACAACTTCTGGATAATTTTGAGAAACTTGAACTTGTGGTCTTATTGCTGTTTGAAGATGTGTTGTGTTCCCCTCGTTTCCATTCTGTCTTGAATCTCTGCAGCCCAAACACAACGTAGTATCCACTGTACTGCCCTTTCCTATCTCACTATTTTATCATAAGCAGCCAATGCTAAAATGTTTGGTGTCATGCTGTGTACTGCATCAACCCGTTGGGCTGACTATGTATGATATATACTTGCCCATATTCACTCTCACACAGAGATATGGATCAACAAAGCACCTTGTGTTGAGGCAGTCACCTTTGGAACATGATTATGGCTTTCTCATGATGTACTTCGAAATTTACTACTGTGCCATTGTATTATGGCCCTTTCTGCCAGAAGGTCAAGGTCTCTTACTTGAGTCATTCCTCAAATCTTGCATTTTTGTACAAATCCCCAGATAAATGGCACAGGATAGCAACTAGAAACTTTAGAGTGAAGTTACTTACTCTGCAAAGTCTTATCAAGGACAGCAAAGGGGGAAAATAAATAAATGCAGAAATCCAGAAAAGTCTCTCAACCACATCTGATACCGTTTGTTCATTTTTAAATGGGCATAATTCTCTTACAAGCAAGATGTTAGAAGTTTAATTGATGCTTGTGGAGAGATGTGAAATCCTGTAAGAGCTGTAAGACAAGATCTAACAGATTTTATTCCAGTTATCCATTTGCTAATCAGGGAACCCTTGAGAGACTTCTAAAGCCAGTTGGTTTCTTGAGACACTCATTACAGTTGTGGAGATGATGAGGTGAAAAGGAAGAAAATTGCAACTGAGGTTGGGAAGGTGCCAATTTTTGAAGGATAAACAGCCTTGAGGAATGTTTCACTGTAAGTCTGTTGTGAGCTGTCTCCAGACTAAATGTTAAAATACACCAGCGCTATTTGTGCTTTCCTGATATGACCATAGGAATATTCATAGGTGAAGTGGAACCCTCCCCTACTGACATTTTGCATTAAATTTAGCATTCATGGGATTTAAAATATTAAAAGACACCATGTGATTAAAAGTGGGGCAATGGGAATCAGAAGTGTAAATACCTTATAAGGGAGATAGTGAGTTGTTACCAAAGGAGGGGATGGACAGCTTTGTCTGCCTAATGAAGCACAAGATGTTATTTGCACAATCCAATTGCTAAGAGTCTTGGGGCAAGGTCACCAATATGTAACACTATGCTCACTACATTTTTCACAAAAAATAGCGATACAAACTGAGGAACTTTTGACAGTGCAACATATCACCTGGGGTTTGTGTTCTCGAATTTTTTTTTATTCCTTTCCCTTCTTTAGCTAGTAGAACTATGTTGTGCATGTGTAAATGCCTGTATTCCTATATGGATCTTGAGTGGTATGTTCAGACATGTAGGCCGGAGTGGTGCCGTAAAACACATCCATGGCTGTCATAAATGTGTTTATGATGGCTGCAGACTGAGTCATTTATGGTCACATAAATGCATTTACGTGGCCATAAATGAGTCCGTGCCCAATTGTGGTGGCTGGAGAAAGGTTCAGGGGCCAGATTTTTTGGTGCTGAGGGCCATAGGTTGCAAACCCCTGCTTTAGAATGATAAGGTCCTTCTCTCCCCCCCCCCACCTCTCACTTTGGTTTCTGTTTTCTTGTTAGCACAGTGGTGCCACTCTGAAAGTACATAACAGTTATCACTTGCTTTCCTTTTTATTGTTTTCCTTCTTCTCAAGTTAAACAATAATCCTGCTGGGAATAATTCTCATGGTGTTATAAGCCACAGCTATTTGCTTTTCCCCATTGGCAGGAATGGTTTTTCTCATAGAGATCCACACACATACTGGCATGGATTCAATCAAAGATTGTGTCCTTTGTGTGTCCAAGGGGAACAGAGTAGGTTGAGCACTAATCTGTTTGCCAAGCACATATGCCAAGTGCTGTACAGTAATAAGTGACATTTCCTGCTAAAGACACAGAGGAGTTTGTTATGATGGACTAAATCCAATTGTCTATACCAGATAAAAGAAACCTATTGAATCAGAGGGAAGTACATGAGATGTTGATTCATTCATCAGGACTTCTCTAATTAGGTCTAACTGTTGTTAGTAGCCCATTATACCTGAATATGGTTAATTTATTTTAATGGCAATGAATTGCCATAATTTCACCCCAGAGATGGAGAAATCAGGCTCTACTCAAGCCACATCAGTTTTGCACATGTCAACTCTGGCCCATTTCTATAATAATTAATAAAGGGATGGGATGGGGGAATCAGCTTGAACATTTATAAGCATTTGATGGATATTTAATGATAAAATATGCTTCACTTAATTTTTTTTTACCATAAAATACACAATTTGTATATGAACTGATTGTAAAATGCACATTTTGGCAAGCTTTCAAGGCTAAAAACAGTGTTGCCAAGTTTAGGAGGATAACTGTGTTCTAAAACATGCATTCATTTGGGAGATTTGAATCATGTCATTTCATTTCCAAATGTGGACTGAACAAGATTCTTGCCATCTGGACTGTGCTTACCAGGCTGACATTGGCAGATCCGATTTTGAAGAACAAGGCACTTCACCCTCCAATGTTACTTGTGAGAAGAGGCAAAGTGCAGAGGAATAGGCTGTGGTGCATTGCTTCTGGCTGCACCCCAGTGATGTGCAGCTTCCCCCAGTTTCACTCCCCACCCTCAGTTTCCCCAAGACTTTCTATACTTCCACCTGGCATAGAGGTGGGCAACTTTCAGAGAAATACACTTACCTTGCACCCTCCCCCAACACTAAATTTGTATCTCCCTTTCTTTTAAATCTTAAAAAGACTCTGTGCATGTTCTGGATTAATGGGGGGAATTTTGTTATGGCCTAGTAGGCGATTTCACCATGTTTTGGTAGGTCCAACCTGGTTTTAAAACGGTTGCTGCTACTGCTGTTGTTGACAAAAACAACATCTATTTTGCCACTCACTGTGATGGAGCTACAGAATCAAATTTCTGTGTTTCTGAAAATATGCATTTGGTTACCACACACAAGGACAAACAACTGGGGTGTCTAAATCAGTGTCTAGACAAAGTATAAACACCCTAAAGCAAAAAAAGATTAACTAACCATCTACATTTACATCAAATGACCTCAGGATGGGGTAACTAGATGTGCCCCTCTATGTGTTGCTGAATTATAACTCCTCTCATTCTTGACCATTGCTGACTGGAGTTGATAGGGTATCATCCTTCTTTTTTATCATTAGAATGACATTGTCAGGTAGGTTAGCTTGGGAGACAGTGAATGGCCCAAGGCCCAAGGTGATCTTCTTGGGAGATCTTCATAAATCTGTGAATGTCTCTGGATGAATTTGAACCTCTCATAATCTCTCAACATAGTGTAGCTAAATTATTATTATTATTATTATTATTATTATTATTATTATTATTATTATTATTATTATTATTATTATTATTATTATTATTATTATTATTATTATTATTATTATTATTATTATTATTATTATTATTATTATTATTATTATTATTATTATTATTATTATTATTATTATTATTATTATTATTATTATTATTATTATTATTATTATTATTATTATTATTATTAACAACAACAACATATTGTAGCTTTCCTCACAAGCTTGTTCTGGGGATAAAACATGGAAGAGATAACCATGTGCTTTGCATTGAATGTAAATTACCATGAAAATGTTGAAGCCTTTAAAAATGTCTGTGCTAGTGGTCTCTCTATTCAGTGTAACAGAAAAACAATTTTTGTACAATTCCTGGGTTAAATAATATTTTCATGACATGGATATAATCCAAAGTTATGGGACTTTCCCTGAAGAATTTCTAAGGATATTACCAAACTTCCGCTGAAACTACTTCAACAAAATAGCTAATTGAGTTGCAGAATGATTAACCAACTAATGATAGTTGATTTCAGCTCAGTGTACTTAGATAAGAAATTAATGATGTACTGGAACAAAGATTTCAGTTTCTGCTCATCCTTAGCGGTCACTCTAAGTGGGAGTAAACAAGAATAGCAGCTATTATGAGTCAAGCACTCATAAAAGCTGAGTCACATGTCTCTCAGGTCTCTTCTTCAACTCACTGAGGTTTGTGAGTTCATTATCAAATACTTTTGGTGCTAGTTGGAGAGGAAAAACAATATTGGGATTTGTCGATAGGCTGTTTGAATGAATTGTTATCCTGGGAACTAGGGCCAAGCTGCAATGGTAGAGCTGATTTCATGTTCCAGGAATTTGGAGAGGAGAGGGGGATGTAATGTCATTCATGTATCAATTATTTTTCATGTATCTGTTAGAACTGTGACAGTACAAGCATTTTTCCTTGAAAGAACTCAATAGCAAAGCTATATCTCATCCAATGAGCAAAGGCTTGCATAATATCAAGGATGTAGCTGTAAAGGAATGCAAAAGGTAGAAAGGGAAAATGTAAGGTAAAGGTAAAAGTTGCCCTTACTCAAAAGTCAGTCATATCTGACTTTATGGTTCAGTGCTCATCTCTGTTTATAGCCAAAGAGCCAGTGCTGTCTGCATCTGCCACTACACCGGAGTGCATAGAACGCTGATTACCTTCCCACCGAAGTGGTCCCTATTTATCTACTTGCAATTTCTTGCTTTCAAACTGCTAGTTTGGCAGGAACTGGGAGAGAGACAGGTGCTCACTTCATCGTGCAGTACCCGGGAATCGAACGCCGAACTTCCAGTCAGCAAGTTCAGCATCTTAACCACTTGAGCCATGCAGTCCCTAAGGGGAAATGTATTAAGTACCAATTTTTACCTTGGTGTCTTTTAATTCTGCAAATACCTTTTATAATCAACAAACTAGATCCAGACTGATGTAGTACTCAAAGTTTGGGGACAGAAGTTGAACAAAGAGGGTTATTCTAGTGCTTTACTGAGCCATGAAGTGACTGTGTGACCTTAGGCCAGGCACCTTTTCTCAGACTGACTACCTCCCAGGCTTGTTGTGAAGATAAAATAGAGGAGAGGAGAGCCATGCATGATAGCTTCAGCTTCAAGAATTAAAAGAAGGGTGCAAATGAAAATGAGCACTCAAACAAATAATGACTGCAACTGGTTAGGGCTGGAATCTGGCTATGTCTAATGGGAAAAGCACATCCCCATAGCTCAGTTACAGTGAACTAGAGTGTCTTCTTTCATCCAACTACTGCCTGTCTCAGTAAAAGAGGGAAAGTAAAGGAAGCAAATGGGGAGGGGGGATGCCAAATTGTCACAATTTACAGGCAAAGAGATTTATTTCAGTGTAAGCTTCCAGGGATCAAAACACACTTGAGATACTTCTTGAAAGCTCACACTGAAATAAATCTATTCATCTTTAAAGTGCTATATGTATGGTCATTTTCCCCTTTTCTCTCATCACGCTTTTACTTTTGTCAACAAGGTACTTAAAGACCAGCGGTCTTAACCACCTACACAAGTGTATGTGTGTGGGTTGTTGTTTTTTTCATTTGAGGAGCAGGTGTGTTCTAGGATAGGGGAAGGAGAATCTATCTTTCTCAAAAGAAATTTTTTCATGCTCCCAGATCCAAGATGTTTTACTTAGCCAGAAGCACAAGAAGCAGCATGGTCACATCATGCACTAAGAGATATTAAATAGAAGCATTAATATTGTTGATTCACCACTTCCAGTTGAAGTGATTCATCACCTTCTGGTTGAAAAGAATGCAAACTTTGAATTCAACAGAAGTCTTAACTAAAACATAGAATAATGTTTCAGACAGAGTTTTTAATTGTGTTTTCCCACCCCTCCCTGAAGTTCCAATATACTTCCTTCCCCTGTTTACAACCAAGTGTCTGCATTAGCATCCTAACAGATGGCATCAATCTTAAAACTCATTCAATTTTTGCTAATACACAGGCTTTTGTCTCTCTTCTACTTTGCATGATTGCATTTGAGGCACTTCAAAGAGATCTTTTGAACAATGTTAGTGTCAAGTGCCTTTGTTATCATTTCAAAGGACATCCCCCGCTTTATAGGGTCTAGGTAAACATCCTTTCTTTGAGTCAAACCTTTCAGCATGCAGATTGATTCCTTTCATTGAAATGATCTTGTCCCTTTTCCAACCACTCTGACTGAGGATGCCTTGAATAAGGTCAGTGCATGCAGTTGAATGTGCAGTCACTCTGGTATTATATCATAAATAAAAACATGAAAGCTGCCCATACATAATCAAATTTCATAGACCAGGGAGAAAAGACTTAGGAAGGTGATCAAAAAATGGAAGGATATTTGCTCTGTGGTTTGGGAGATTGTTTATTGTTGTTGCGAGGTTAGTTTTATTCTTTGATAAATTTAGAAAAATAAATGAGTGGTCACAACAGGCTGCATTTGAATGGCAAATATCTACATGAGATCAAAATGAAAGCAAATTTGTGGATGCTGTCAGAGTAAGAGTAATGCATGGTGTGAGCAAGGCCAAGATGATATGCTGATATAGGATCCCCTTTCCCTTCAATTGGTATAAAAAAGCTGCTATCTCATCTTTGAGGCAAATTCAGAACCAATGGCATTGCAGGCGCACCCCCCAAAGAAAGACTAATCCAATTCCGGTGTCTGAAAGGCATCGGGCCACTTTTATTGAATAATGCCCTAGTCCGAATTATCACTTTCAATTGGTGTATCATCCAATTGTAATTCTTTAAGGCAAGGAGGCCGCAGTAACACTGGTAAGATTCCTCCCAAAATGCCAATGGAAATTGGCTACATGCATCTATTTGTATCAAATTTGTTTGTTGACACAAACAAATTGTTGACCGGAGTCAATATACTATCTACTGACCCCACCCTATGATGTGTATCAGTTCAATATCAGGGTGATGCAGGCTATGCAGCTCCTGCCATCAACCCTTGCATGGTTCACCCTTGACCGGCCAATCTTATTCCCCTGTACCTATCTACGTGTTGGCCAGTCAATTGCGAACCTGCCGGATACCTATGTGTCATAAATCTCTTACCTTACCAGTGCCACCCGCCAAAAGTGACCAAAGTCAACTTACCCCTTATCTCAAACACTAGCGACAGTGTGGAATGGGCAAAAAAGCAAGAACCAGAGAGTTCAAGCCAAAAATTCCCACCCGGCCCCGAAGCGACCAGAAAAATCACACTGTCCACTAGGGAGGGGGTGGAGGGGAAAAACTTCTCCTCTCCATCGCTTCGACAAAATGGCAGCCAAGCTGCCGCATGGCCACCCCTTTTAAAGAGGGTGGCCATGCCCCCTAACTCACCCGGATGTCTGAGTCCAGGTGGGGGGGCCGCAAAGAGCGTGGCGCCCATTTTGGCACCGTGCTTGCATTGTAAACATGATTAAGTGAGATATGCAGACGACATCACCTTGAAAACAAAAATTTGTATAGTCAAAACAATGGTATTCCTGGTGGTAATGTATGTGTGTGAGAGCTGGACCATTAGGAAAGCTGAGCACAGAAGAATAGATGCCTTTGAGATGTGGTGTTGGAAGAGAGTTTTGAGAGTCCCCTGGACAGCGAGGAGAACAAATAGGTCAAGCTTAGAAGAAATCAACCCTGACTGCTCATTGGAAGGTCAAATAGTAAAGATGAAGATGAAGTACTTTGGACATCAAATGAGAAGGGAGGATTCACTTGATGCTGAGAAAGGTGGAGGGCAAAAAAAAGAAGGGGGCGTCCAAAGATGAGATGGCTAGATGGTATTTTGGACGCAATGGGCACAGAGCTGGGCGGGCTGAGGAGGATGGCGGAGGACAGAGGTGCCTGGAGGACAATGGTCCATAGGGTCGCAAAGGGTTGGAATTGACTATGTGACTGAACAACAAACTTTGGTTTCTGCTACTTTGCTATCTAGAAACCTTTCAAACTTCAAATAACATTCACACTACATTCAGATGCATTTTTAGTGTTATTCAGAAATACACTTAAATTCTTTCTGAAGTTAGTTTCTCTTTTGTAAACTCTAATTAGCTCACAAACTTCACCACAATATATTAAGAATTATGTTGTTCACTTGCATAGTTGAGTCCGACCCTTTGCGACCCCATGGCCTGCCACACACCAGGCACCCATATCCTCTACCATCATCTGCAGCCCGCTCAGCTCTACACCCATTGCATTAACAATGCCATTTAGCTATCTCATCCTCTGCTGCCCCATTTCCTTTTTCCTTTGATCTTTCCCAGCACCAAGGCCTTCTCAAGTGAGTCCTCTCTTCTCATTTCCTCCAGGATTGACTTATTTGATCTCCTTGCAGTCCAGAGGACTCTCAAAATTCTCCTCCAGCACCACATTTCAAATGCATCTGTTCTTCTGCACTCAGCCTTCCTTGTGGTCCAGTTCTCTCAACCAGACATTACTACTGGGAACACCATTGCTTTGACTATGTGGACTTTTGTTGACAGGGTGATGTCTCTACTTTTTATTATGTTCCCTAGGATTATAACAATTATAATGATCAAGTTTTTTTCTAATTATTGGTTAAATGTATATATTGCACTGTAGCATTTTTTTGTTGCAAATGTTTTTAATTTTATTCCACAACAAAATCCTGCTTAAAAAATAAAACAGCAAACAGCACAAAGTCTAGATAATCATAAAAACAGATGCTTCTTTATATTGATGGACTCCTGAGTTCAAATTCAGTTCCTATGAATAGTTCAGTCTTTGATTTGTTAGCTCAATTTTTAGTGTCTGATGCTCTTTGTACTGCAAAAATCAATGGCACACATCCCAATTTTCTTATGAGGTTTGTGAAGCTGAGTTTGAAATATGAAGAAAAAATAGGCTGTATGCCCAAGCAATTAATGCTACTTCCTTTGATGCAAAATAGCCATATTATTGGTAATAAAATATGGTCTATAACCAATTAGCTACAATATTATTTATTTATAGGTGAATTGGGGCACAGCCATTTGAGTAAAGCTAACAAACCCATGACTCTGAATTCTCCTAACTACTACATTACCTTCAGCTCAGTTTTGTCCTATAAATCTGGGGATTTCAATATCACTTTAAGCCTTCTGGAATACATGGCCTGAAAGAGATATATCCCAATGTAAACAGACAGTACAAGGAAGGAAAATAATAACTAATTCTTTAGGAAACACCACACCTCCCATTAATCTTTTCATGTGATAAGGTATGATGTTTGTATTTAGACTCCAGCTTATGCTTAACTTGGTGGTTCTTTGATCACTTTGTACCAAAGCCCAAGGAATTCACCGACGTTTGTTCCTGTTACATCTATCAGTGTGTCTGCATCCTCACTATCTCAGTATACAGCAGGAATTCTCAACCTTTTTAAGCCAGGGACTGAGTCATGCTCCCTCAGACAGCTTCGGGGGCTGAACAGCCATTTTGCCCTTCCTCCACCACACGGCACTTCATGGTGTGCTGGAGGCAGTGGGAGGCCACATGAAATGGTGCCATGCGTCCCATCTGGCCCACAAGTCACAGGTTAAGAATCCCTGGTATATAGTATGAGCTACTAGTTGGCTGCTTAAAAGCATTTGTTACGCACATGACCCCCAGTCATATTCTCTAAATAACAATGTGTTCTAATAAGCTCCTGATGACTTTCTACACATTATTTGTCTTTTGGGGGAAAGCCTTTTGGCTAGGTCAAGTCAGCCAAGATAATACATTCCCACAGGTTTTCTGCTCACCTAACTACTTTTTGCAATCTACTGTATACTTTGGCATGGGTATGCATTCTTTGTAGCTGACTAGTCACAACACTGAGACACTGTTCTACAGCTCCAAAGGAAAAGACAGCCTACTCACTTCTCCTAGTCCCTTTCTTCCCCCATCTTGTCATTCATTCTTTCCTTTGTTTGAGGCTACTGGAGTAAAAGAAGAATGCCATGAATTCTATATCCCATGAAACCCATTCAAAGATTGAGAAATGTGCTGTTCTGGAATGCTATTCAGAATGACCTGGGCAGAATGACCACTTTTTCGAGCTCTGACCCCACAGAATGTACAAATCTTCTCCAAAGAGCTCAGGCACTCTGCAGGAAATGATGAGTTTCTGTAATTATACTTACAGATGTACTTTGTATTACTGAATACCATTGCACTTTGTCAGCACAGCCCCTTGGGGTACACAGAAAAAGCCTCCTCAAAAACTGTGGTATTTTTGAACAACAATTGGGTGTACCCTGGTAACAGCAACTTTGTGTTGCTGGCTAATCTTTCTCACACTAGGTCAGGCGAGGGGAACTGCAGAATGAACTCACCAAAAGGTGCCTTCATTTTGGCAGTTTCACATCTGCCCTAGATACAGAAAAAGAAGAAGCACAGCCTCTTCAGAGAGTCTGGTAGAAGTGCTAGTCTACCTGTAAACTAATAGAAGACCTAACTAATTAAAGACAGCCTTAGCCTGGTATAGAACATCTATTAGTTTTGTTTTTACTCAGAACATGAGACTTGGTTAAGAACATTTAATTTGATCACTGCTAATAGTTAAACATAATATGTATGACTCTGCTACAAACAGAGCACAATTTCTTGAAGGTTGACTATCTTGGGTCCTCTCAAAAAATAGTAGTGGCGGGGGGAGTCAGTCATGTTATTCTGTTGCAGCAAGAGCCATGCAGAATTTATTTATTCATTTATTTATTTCTACTTCTTTAGCTGCCTCCTCGCTGAAGCAACTCCAGGCAACTTACAGTGCAAGAGACAACCACTAAACATAAAACAATCCAACAACCCATACACATGAATAAAACATCATGAAACTGTAAAATATTAAAATATTAAAAATCTTAAAATCTCAAATCTAAAACTCTAGAATGCAGATGGCAGAATTGACCGATGATCATGTGAGCCAGCCAGGGGGGAGTAGGTCCAATGGCAGCACCCCACACCCGCTGAGCCAGCCATGTCTTTAAATCTCTTCTAAAGGCCAGCAGTTGTGGTTGGAGGCAGAGGTCAGTCAGCAGGAGGTTCCAAAGGGCCAGAGCAGATACCGAGAAGAATCTTGTGGAATCATGAAAACTACCATGTTTTTCCCCACACACATACTTCTATGGATCACAGTTAATTGGCATTTGTTGAGGTAACCCACATGCCATGAGTGTATAAAATTTATGCAGTATAAAATATGTTAATCTTTATAGTACTACAAGTCTTCTTCTGTTTTGTTATGCAAGCTTTCATGTTAAATTTATTTGGATACCCTTTGTTAGATACTGGAACAACTAGAATTCTACAGTTCCTAGTAATCCAAAGAGTGAGACAAACACAACCTGAGGTGAGTCAAAATTTCTCAGAAAACCTTTTGTTAATGGAGCAAAAAAAATTTGTTCAAAGTTTTTGTTTCTCAATTCCAAGGAAGGGGGGGTGAGACATCCAAAATGTAGGCCAGATGTCAGCATAGCTGCTCCTGCCACTGCCTTTTCCTTGATCTGCCTTTCCCCTTCTTTTCTTCTCGTTCTTTGGCTTTCACTGCAACATTTTAGATTCCTGGTTCATACTGTACTGTTATTAAAGTAAGGACAAAAAAACTGGTGGAGAATATTCTGAGAAAATCTGCAAAGTTTCCTATCAGTGAGCATTCGAGTTCTCCAGAATTCTCTAGCAAGCATGATGGTGCCATAAATTAAAGAATGGGAAAGATAAAAACTTCATAAATCCAGCCATGGGGAGTTGTCCACCATTAAATCTCTGTAGCTGGAAGCTATTAAATGAGGCACAGTGAAAATAAAAGATGTTGAAGTTATCAGTGTACATCTTGCTGGGATGCACAGTTAATGGAATCACTCCATACCCCTCCCCACCTCCCAACAAAAGGGCTAGCTGGGATTCCAGCAGTCAAGTCCCAATAAAAAGTATTGATCAATTTGTTCTGTGCTTGTAAGTGCTAACATTTCGGCTAGATCACTGACATCTCCTTTTTACTGTTCATTAAGGTAGGCTTTGTCGTTCTTGTAAGACAAGGTGGTTTCTCCCAGTCCTCCAGAGGATGTAAACATTTGTAAAGGGAAATTCTTGAAGTTCAAAGAGAGGTCTGCCATCAGACAATGTGAATGAAGTTTTTCCACTGTCAAAGAAGAAAAATCCCTTTCTATCAGCTGCTGTCTGTCCCTGTCCTAGTGGAAAAGATATGGCACAGTATCATGGGCCTCTTCTCTAACTGGCCACACTTACAATTGTGGCTGATTATCCTTGACCTGCAAGCTATGGCAGGCACTGGGTCTCTCATCAGGGTTACATAGGCTGCTTCACCATATCTTTTCCCATTCAAAAACACTTTGACAATACAGTAGAACCCCGTATAGCAATTTTAATCCATTCCACAGAGCTGATCACTATGCAGTTTTCATCGTTGTATGATCTTCCCTATTGGTAAATCCGTACAACCATTTTCCCTATGGGAAAAACTGTACAACGATGTTTGGCACTAAGCTGTTTTTCCAATTGGAAAATCGTTGTTCAGATTTTCCCATAGGAACAATCACTATGCAGAATGGCTTTCCCCCCTCCAAGCCTCATTGCTATGCGATTTCATCGCTGTATGGGATGATCACTATATGGGGTTCTATTGTATGTATATACAGTGATACCTCATACAATGTCCAAACTTGTGGAACCAAGTTTGGACTTTATACGGATTTGGACTTTGTATGAGGCATGCAAAATCCTAGCCACGATGCCTCATACAACGTCCAAATCCTTGCCGCGATGCCTCATACAACGTCATTTCCATAGAGATACATTGTACTGTAACAGCACAGACTTCAGGGCAAAGTCAAGGAAACAGACAGGAAACTGACAGAACTTTAAGAAATCATTGTCTAAAGGCTAAAACATTACAAAAACATGTCAAACAACCCTGATTATCCAAGAACCTGAAGAATGCTGCAAAAATCCCAGGAATGCTTCTAAAAATTCTGACGACAAAATTCAAAAAAATCCAAAGTCGTACTCAAAACCACTCCTAAACACTCTTCGCCTCATGCAAAACCCACAAGAGCAATGCATGCATGTGTCCTGCCTTTTATACTGCCTAGGCACAATGCAACCTGGGAAAACCCCAATGCCTCATACAAAGTCACACGACTTTGTATGAGGCAACTTTTTTCAAGGAATTAGGCGATGTTGTATGAATCCGATGTTGTATGAAGCTGACTTTGTATGAGGTATTACTGTATTTAGTCAAGATACTCATCCTTTCACAGACGAGGGACCTTGCTTAAGCTGGTACATCTGTATTTATGGAAGCTTACACTGGCAATTATCATTGAACAGCAGCCCCCAGTATCACCCACCATTGCCTGATCAAAAAAGTCTATTCCCTATGAACCAAGCTCCTCTCCAGAGTTTATAGGCCAAGATCACAAATAGTCTGGTTTCACTTCGGGTGGTGTGGATTGAAATGCTCTCAAAAAACTGCCAGTTGTTCAGCATTGACTTTTCTTTCATTGCCCTATATTGAAGTACAAAGTCCCTTTTTTGGCCTGGACAATAAACAACAGTTCAATCGGGATGGTCATGGAAACCATCCTAAAAGATAGAATTAACAGGTACATAGAAGAGGAGGCGCTGCTAAAGGAGAGCCAACATGGCTTTTGCAAGGGCAAATCATGCCTCACTAATCTGTTGGAATTTTTTGAGAGTGTCAACAAGCATGTGGATAAGGGGGATCCAGTTGACATTGTTTATCTGGACTTTCAGAAGGCTTTTGACAAGGTCCCACACCAAAGGCTCTTGAATAAACTTACCAGTCATGGAATAAAGGGACAGGTCTTGTCCTGGATCAGCAACTGGCTAAGGGACAGGAAACAGAGGGTAGCACTAAATGGACACTTCTCCAAGTGGAGGGAAGTAAAGAGTGGGGTCCCCCAAGGTTCAGTACTGGGACCCCTGCTTTTCAACGTCTTCATAAATGATCTAGAGGTAGGAGTAAAAAGCAAGGTAGCCAAATTTGCTGACGACACTAAATTATACAGGGTAGTGAAAACTGTGAGAGATTGTGAAGAGCTCCAGAGGGATCTCTTGACACTGGGGGAGTGGGCAAAACAGTGGCAAATGAGCTTCAACATCAGTAAGTGCAGAGTGATGCATGTTGGGGCAAAAAACCCCAATTACATTTATAAACTGATGGGGTCTGAACTCTCTGCGACAAACCAGGAAAGGGACCTTGGTGTCCTGGTGGACAGCTCAATGAAGGTGTCAACCCAGTGTGCCTCAGCAGTGAAAAAAGCAAACTCAATGTTAGGGATCATTAGGAAGGGTATAGAAAATAAGTCAGCGAGTGTCATTTTGCCTCTTTATAAATCTATGGTGAGGCCCCATCTGGAATACTGTGTACAGTTCTGGTCGCCATACCTCCAGAAGGATATTATGGAGTTGGAGAAAGTACAGAGGAGGGCAACCAGAATGATTAGGGGACTGGAACACCTTCCTTACCATCTGAGGCTGCAACGGTTGGGCCTTTTCACTCTTGAACGACGGCGTCTAAGAGGTGACCTGATTGAAGTTTATAAAATCATGCACGGTGTGGACAAAGTGGATAAGGAAAAACTGTTTTCCCTATCGCACAACACTAGAACTAGGGGACACTCCATGAAACTTTTGGGTACTAGTTCTCAAACAAATAAGAGAAAGTACTTTTTCACCCAGAGGATTACTGGTCTATGGAACTCCCTGCCAGAAGAAGTGGTGACAGCTGTCAGTCTTGACAGCTTTAAGAAAGGATTAGACAAGTTCATGGAGGACAAGGTTATCAATGGCTATAATTATGGCTACCTAAGGACAACCTCCGGGTTGGAGAGATAGGCAGGATATCTCTCAATGCCATTTCCAGGGAATCCTAAGCAGGTGAAGGCATCTCCTTGGGAATACCCTGAAGGAAATGGTGAGCCACTGTGTGAGACAGAATGCTGGACTGGATGGGCTGTGGCCTGTTCCAGCAAGGCTGTTCTTATGTTCTTATGTTCTTATGGTGCTGCTGTTGGAAGGTGATTCATCTGTCTGGATTAGTGGTGTTTATTCAGTCATGATAAACTTCTACTTCCTCCAAAGGAATTTTTTTTTTTTGCCGTCTGAGACATTCCTCCATCCATCTCTGTCATCAGAGATATAGACTGCTCCAATACCATGGAACCCTTTTACCAGTGTAACTAAGTGCGTCAATTGTGACTCAATCCATGCAGAGATAGTATGGCCTTAATATCCAGGTTCCATTAAGCTCTTGGTTGGATTCACCACAATGTGTTACCCATTTAGGCTGAATGTGATGTTCAACATGTAGGATGTAATTTTTTTGGTGGGTGGGTGGGGTGTTGGACAAACTCATGACAATAATAATAAAGAAGAGAAGGAGGAAGAGGAATATGATGATGAAGATTTAGTAAAGTTTTCTCATCACATAGGTAAAGGTTACTCTTGCTCAAAAGCCAATTGTATCTGTCTCTAAGTTTCAGTGCTCATCTCTTTTTAGAGCCAAAGATATCTGCAGACATTTTCATGGACATGTGGCAGGCATGACTAGACACTGGAGTGAACGGAATGCTGTTTACCTTCCCATCAAAGTGGTGCCTATTTATCTACTTGCAATTTCTTACTTTCAAACTGCTAGGTTGACATGAGCTGGGACAGAGATGGGAGCTCACTCCATTGTGCAGCACTCAAGTCTTGAACTGATAGGATTTTGTGCCTGTGTGTGTGTGCATTAGCAGAGCATATGGTCAAGCAGGACACAGCAGATCGTGGGTTCAAGATACACGCAGGCACACAACTTGTTTATAGAAAAGATCCTTTTATAAACTATAACTTAAAGATATCTTCTCCCAACACAAGTGTAATAACAGTCTCTCTGTAGCAGTTAGCAGCCCACAACAGAGTGGTACAGAACTTGGCAACAGTCCCACAAACAGCAGATAAGCCAACACTGGCCTGGCAGGGCTCGGCGTCTTATCTGAATAGTTAGAGATGGAATGCTTACTCAGAAGTCTAGTCCGGGCTTCAGATTCTTTCTCTCTTTCTCTGCTGCTCCAGGAAGCCTTCAGCCTCAGTAGACCTGGTGCAGAGATTCTTTACTGCTCTTCTGTTGCTCTTGTTCTCTTTCCTCTCTCCAACAGTCTCTTCTTCTCTCACTCTCTGCTCTCTCCTTCTCAAAGAGTGCTCTTGGAGCCATTGCTTATATTACAGTGAGTTTGCTGACTCACTCTGTAACAACCATCACCTGTGACTGACCCTTAAAGTGATGCACATTTCCCTCTACAGTACTCTGAGGGCCATGTGGCCTAACACTGACCTGCTGACCTTCCAGTCATCAAGTACAAAGTTCCAAATTAGAAAATCAAAAAGCACATGAACATGACCATACAATTGCAATGAAATACAGTAAATATAATACATAATTGGGGGAGTGCTTGGGGCCAAAACAGAAAACAAGTACAGTACTTTCAGACAAAATCCTAAAGCTTTCTGTCAGCCACTCTGCTAATAAAAGTGGCTTTCCAATGGACTTCCCTTCTCCCAGCTTCCCTAGATTTTTGGGTTGCAGCAGCAAGATTTTGTATCCCGAATGGCACAAAAACATGAGTTCTTCATGTGACTAGAAGCACTTGCATGGATGCTTTAAATTGAGATCACATGGTCAGTGATCATGTCCCATCATTTGGTTCATGAAAGCAAGTGTAGCATAGTGGCTAACAGGCTGAGCCTCTGGCATTATCTTGTCTCTGCCGTTTATTTGCTAGGCTGCCTCAGGCAAGCCACTCTCTCTCTCTCTCAGCCTCAGTTCCCCTTATACACCATCCATACTACTGGGAAGAATAATGTCAATTTACCATATAGGTTTGTATTGAAGATTACTGTTAGATGGTGCATATGGTGTAGTTGATTCACCTGAGAATCCTGAACAAATATTTATTATGATTATTAGTAGCATCGTCATTATTTATTCCACCCATGAAGATGGAACAAATGACACAAATGTCTTTGTAAGTTAACATGTTGTGGGCTTCCAAAAGCAAATTATTATTTTTTGCTATGATTCTCCCAAATAATTCAGAAGCATTTTAAATGTGCCTTTTCAATGCGACTTTTTATCATTGTTCATAGGCACTTACTTACACGTTTCCTTTCATTCCTTATTATTTTTCCAGATGAAAATGTGCCTGGAGCATTTTATGCACTGATAGAATTTCTCCTTTTTCTTTTGCCATAGTATTATTTTATTTAAATTTTTTAGAGATGAAAATCAGACAAGTTGATAATCTGGGTTATATAAGGACAATGCAGATGCAGATTTCTACAGAAAGAAATGGGACTGATGCCATTTGAATATAAATGAACTGAGCCTCTTCAGCTGCTAACTGCTGTACCTACCTACCAGCAACATGCTATGCTTGTACAGTCTTTCTGTGTTTTTGTTGTTTCAACATTATTCTTGTATTGATCATCTTCTTTTTCATCTTTTCTCCTACGAATGGATATCTCCCACAGTTCATCTTGTCCCATTATGATTTGACTTCACTTTGGAGAAAAGGTATATTTTCTTGGTTCACCATAGCTAGCAAACACTTCCAGCATATTTCACTTACACAAAATTGTAAAAACCTTTACAGAGAAAATATTTTATATTTGGATACCACCACAAGCTCTTTGGAAGCAATAAAGTTTAATATTTGACCAGTTTTGATGCATGTGTTTTAGTTTGTTCACCTTAAATATGGAAAGTGAAACCAACTGCTTGCTTGTTAGTCTCATGTCTATCCTGGTTGCCAGATGCCAGAAGATTCCAGATGCTAGAAGATGCCAGATGCCAGAAGAGGGGTGGACAACTGGAGGCAGAAGTTGTAAATGCTTCATTTAAAGTGAGACATGTTTCACTCTGTCCAAAAGAGGCAGGAATAAAACATTTGTTTTAAAAATCATCATTATATCCTATCACCACAGATAATTATTGTCCAATATCTGATTTTTAAAATGGATACCTTGAATCAATTGCACTGACTTCCAGTTTGCTTCCAAGTCCAACTCAAGATGCTGATTTTCCTTTACATAGTCTTAAATGACTTAGCAAAAGATCATCTTCTCCTCTATTTGCCTTCTTGGAATTTGATATTTTCATCAATACCCCTATGAAGCTAGTTGATGAGACTGGGCTTTGCTGTACCCACACCCCAATAATGACACGGACACATAGTTTGGATTGAAAATTGGGCCACTTTTATTGAAATTCAAAATAGGCCTACCTTAACAACGGCTAAGGATCAAACGGGCCGAAATAGCACTGGTAAGGGGCAAAACCAATTATAAACCTGAATAAGTGCCTAACACTACCTGTTACAGCGGCAACAGGGTGTGAGCCTCTGTTAACAAGATGCTTCTGCGGAAACATGTTTTTGACTCATTCTGGATGTAATCCTGTCTAAGCAAGTTGGCTGGCCATACAAGTTTGGCTAACCTTGTCCTCCCTATGGCCAACCAAATGCATTTTCCCTATTAAGTAATAATGCAGTTGCCCCTTATCAGTGCTATCCGCCACACGGGGAGGAGTAAGCGACTCACCGCCCCACCGCAACCACGGTCAACAGGCTCGTTTGCAGTGACGTTAAGAAGAGGTCCATGCCTCCGGCCAATAAATGCACCCCGTCTCCCCGATA
Source organism: Bradypodion pumilum (assembly GCA_035047305.1). Classification (NCBI taxonomy): domain Eukaryota; kingdom Metazoa; phylum Chordata; class Lepidosauria; order Squamata; family Chamaeleonidae; genus Bradypodion; species Bradypodion pumilum. Next base: position 276,662,952 of record JAWDJD010000004.1, on the reverse strand, counting down.
CAGACTGCGGTCGTGTATACAAAGCAGGGGGTGTGGGATCACCGTCCCCAACGCATTTGTGTAAAGATAACGGGCCACTGCCCTGTTGACTGACCTGCGGGCCTGGTCAACACCACGTGGATCAATTCCACCCTGATAAGACATACATGGCACCATTTGGGACCAAATGATCTGCGCCTGTGGCCAGGACTGACCCAACAGGGCCAGATCTCTACGGATGGCACATAGCAAGTCCAAACCTGTAACCTGGGCCAAATTGTTGCTGCCCAGATGTATGACCAGGACATCCAGCGGGCACTGGTCAGCCATGGACCTGATGAATAGAAGCAATGCGTGCCAACGCATACCACGAAAGCCGAACCACCAGATTAGCGCAACTGCGCCCATGCCCAAATGGGCGCCCCATGAAGTGGATGCCGCATGGCAGGCTGCCCAGTAGACGTAGCTGTGCCCGACAAACCACACCCTCATAGGCGTCCCAGGACGTGCCGGAGCTGAAAGAAAGAAAAAGAAAGGTGCACGAGCAAGGTGCTACTGGGACAGTGGCCACACATATGAATGGAAACGGTCGGAACCCCACCTCCCCATGGATCGGATGGCATCTTTGGGATAACCATACGCCACAGCAGTGGACGCTGCGCCGATGCGGAAAGAATGGGTCCCAAAACACACCCCAGTGAGACCCAACATGACCAACGCCACACTGGTCACCTTCCAAAACTAGTCAATGGAAGGGCATCCAAATGACAGAAAAAGGGGGCCCTGTGCATACCCACGCATGGCTAAAAAGGAACTAAGTGCACTGACCGGGCAAATGCCGGGGTTACCACACCTGTGCAGTGTGAGCATACTACCCCTGCCGAGTTGATCAGTTTTGGAGAAGCGAATGGTCAGACGCACCAAGTCCTGCAACATGGATACATCCGCCAGCTCCAGAGCCCTGCAGGACACATCGCCGTGGGACCCCACCACCAGCTCACTAACCCTGAGGGCACCAAAAATGCCACAGTAGTGGCAGCATGAAAGAGGCAAGCCTCGTACCAATCCCTACAAACAGCCGGCCAAGTCCCCGCCAGGCTCAGGAGAACCTCCGGGGAAATGGGCCAACGGGAGTCAGGGTGAGGGCCACGTTCCCGGGTCCAGCCCTCCAAAACCTGCCGTACCCTGAAATCTGCAGTGGTATCTAAAAGGCCATTGACCTTAGCGTGGAATGCTAATGGTCCTAGCTGCCAATCCTTTGGAGTGAAGGTGGACCATGAATTGCAATAAGTGGTCGACGGGAATGGGCCAACTAATGGGGAGGACAGCCTCAAGCCGAAATGCCTCAAAGGCCCTGTGTGTGAGAGCGTACGCTCTATGGGTGCTGCTAGCCAGTGCCAGACCGATGGCCTGGTTCACCTCTACACGCCAAACCTCCAGATCTCAGCCGGGAGTGCCACAGGCAGGTCGTCGGCTTCCGGCGCCAGAGCCTGTAACCGATCGATCTGTAAGCGAGACAAAGCATCAGCAATATCATTGTTGATACCCGGGACGTGTCTGGCCTTAAACAAAATGTTGCAGCGCAATGCACACAACATGAAATGGTGGACAAGGGCCATGACCCTGGGCGAACGGGACATCTGGGAATTAACTATGTGGACAACTGCCACGTTGTCACACCAAAAATTGACGACCGAATTAGTCCAAGTCTCCCCCCACAGCATGAGTGCTCCCAGTATGGGGAAAAACTCCAAAAAGGTCAGGTCACAGAGTAAGGCCATGCCTTGCCATGACTCCAGCCACTTGCCATGCAACCAGTGACCGTCAAAATACATCCAGTAGCCAAACGCTCCGGACACATCAGACTGGACCTGGAACACGGGGGCCGCCGTGCGCTCTGCACGCCAAAAGGAAACCCCGTTAAAGTCCGAAAGGAACCCCAGCCTCACCTGTAGATCATCTCTGGTACCTCTGGTCAATCGAACCCTATGGTGCTTCCAGGATAACCCAACCACGGCATCACATAGTCGCCTGGCAAAAGCCCGGCTGGGAGCGATGACCCTACATGCGAAGTTGAGGTACCCATGAAGCACCTGGAGTTCCTTGAGAGATGCCTTGTGTTTGGCCAACAAGGCCTGAATAGCCCCCGAAATGCAGGCTATCTTGTCTAAGGGCAAGCAGGAGGTCTGGGCGACAGTGTCGATTTCAATCCCCAGAAAAACCAAACTAGTGGTGGGACCTTCGGTCTTTTCAGGTGCCAACAGTACCCCCAGTTCGGCCATGAGCCCCTGAAATATGGACAACAGGTGTGCACACTTGCCGATGCCCACTGGGGCCCCAAACAAAAAATCGTCTAGGTAGTGTGCCACTGATGAAACCCCCGAGCAGCGGATGAAGGCCCAATGCAAGAATGAACTGAAACGCTTGAATGTCAAGCAAGAAACAGAGCATCCAAAAGGCATGGCCTTGTCCACAAAATAATGACCCTGGAAATGAAAACCAAGCAACTCAAAATCATCCAGGTGCACAGGAAAGAGGCGAAAGGCCGACTTAATGTCACATTTGGCCAAGAGCGCCCCCTGTCCGCAGGCCCGAACCATGCTGAGTGCCTGGTCAAATGAAGTGTACTGGACTGAGCAAAGCTTGTCCGGTATCGCATCGTTAACAGATTTGCCGGCAGGGAAGGACAAATGGTGAATCAAACAAAATTCACCTTGAACTTTTTTCGGAACCAACCCAAGGGGTGAAACTTTCAAATTTGGAAAAGGAGGGTCAATGAAGGGGCCAGCAACCCTACCCTCCTGGACCTCCTTAAATATCTTGTCTCTGGCCATGTGTTCCATGCCCCCAACAAAACCAAATTTGGAGCATCCTGGGTCAAACACACCCCTTTGAACGGGATGCGAAATCCCTCAGAAAAACCGGCCCAGATGCGAAATCCCTCAGAAAAACCGGTCCACCCGTCTGGGGTAGATGCGGAGCCATCGCTGCAAAACGTCCAGCCTAATTGGGGACGGGGCCTTTGGGAGCCGACGCTGGGTCTGCGCCGGCCTGGCTTGAACCCTGCTGTCCCCTACCCTTCCCACGGGATCCCCCAGATCTGGAGCAGGCAAAGGCCGAGTGGGGGCCAGAGCAGATTGAACACTCATGGCGATACCTGCATTGCCGCCTAGAACATCCGGCCGCGGTTGAGTAGTTCCAGCACAACAGGCGGGCTGGAACCCCCTGCCCCATCACCTGGCGGGGAGGCTGTGCAGAGCCGGGCCGCTGTACAGCATGGCCAGAATGGAACCGGTCGGCCGTGGCCGGGCAGGAGGGGGTCATGTAATATAACCACAAGAGCTGGTTGGGCTCATCCCAACGCATCTCCGGGTGAAACTCTTTGTCGTATGCCAGCTACGATTGGCCCGGGAAGTCCACGTACACCCGATGAATGATATTGAGATACTGGAAAAGGGGTATAGCTAAATCAGGACAAGCCCTCAATGACACAACCGCATATATGAGGTATGCGGGCAGCCAGTTGGCCCAGGTGCGTGGTGGCTTCCGGCGGCGTGACAAATCCTTGTCCTTGTCGTCCTCCCTCTCTTTCTCTTCATGAGTGGGCTCCATGTTCAATAAACTGAACAGGTCCACATACACCCTGCACCAGATCTTGTCCCTAGTGGCAGGCAGCAGGTGATCACTGAGGGGGAGGATGACGCCGGCCGTAGGCAGGGCAGATGAGGGAACAGTATGATAACCGGTGTTGACCGGCGGGCCGAAAGGCCACACAGGGTAAGGCAGCGACAAGCCAGCTGGCGGGATACCAGGTGAAACCAGTGGGTATGGTGCCCTCCAACCCCCAGCTGGTCCCTGCCCTGCCATAATAGGCGGCACGGGCTGCCCGGTGGGCACAGACGGCTGCTGCGTAGGCCAAGGCCATGTGAATGGAGGAGGCTGAGGAAGAGTGTATGTACTAGGTGAGCTGGCTTGACCACGATACTCACCGGGTGCTACCCCACCAGCCACCTCCACTGGGAGTTCCAACTGGGACAGGGTGCCGGAGCTCACGGTTGCAGTAGAGCTCGCTCTGTCCATCCTGGATGAGGCACAGGTGGCCGTTGCAGACTCTGGCACCTGGAAGGGTGCCCCGGTGGCCACTGGCTGTTGGCCGGCTGCAGGCAGCGCCAGCAGGGCTGCCTCGAGCCGAGCCAGGCGCCAGTCAATGGAGGCCTGGGGCTGGGGACCAGGCAAAAAACCTGCTGCAGGAGCGGTAGGCCCTAATGGCCTGGCCCCAGGCAGAATGCCAGCGGCTCATTCCAGGGCCGCAAATCAGTCCTCCACGGACCTGGATGTTGGTGGGATGGCCATGGGTGGGGAGGAGGGCAAACCCTGCGGCCCAAACCCAGAGAGCCTGAGCCCGGGCGCTAGCAAGGCGGGGATCCCGCCTCCCACAGCCCCATCCAGGGTAGAGGCTTACGTGCCCGCAGCCACCTGCAAGACAGGGGACCCGCCACCCGCAGCCCCATCTGGAGCAGAGGCCAGGGCACCCGCAGCCAGCGGGCCATGGGCTGAGGCCCTGCAAGCCCGCCTGCTAGGTGGGGGAGCAGGCTCCAATGGTGAGGCTGGCATACGAGGCCTCATTGGTGCAGAGGCATGCATGTGGCGTGCCAGCGTGGGGCCACCAAGCGCGACCTTCTTCTTCGGCGCCATGTGCACTGGGCGAAAGCGTGCGTCCGAGCCCGTTCACGGGCTCGGACCAGCATAGAAGCGGGCAAAGCTCGTCTGAAGAATCAAGGAGGCGTGCAGCTCAAGCCCATTCCCGGACGAGAACCGGCACTGAGGAGCCGCTCGGCACGAGCCAGCCTCGAGAAAATGAGGAGGCACCCGGCTCGTGCTGAGTGAACAGACAACCGAGGCTCTTCAAGTAGCCTGAGCCAGGCGGCTCAGGACAGCAGCAAGTGGCAGTAGGGCCGCAGAGGAAAAAACAGCGCCTCGAGCCTGTTCACGGGCAGGCCACGCTGCAGGGGTCGGCAAATGCACCCAGGGCCCAGCCGAATTTGGAGAGCGGGGCCGTTGGCTTGGCCACCCCTTATAAAGGGGTAGACGACCACGCCCCCGGCTCCATTAGCTGTGCCTGTGCCTCAGGGGCTGGGCCAGCAAAGAACACGGCAGCCATTTTGTCGCCGCGCATCCCTTCCCTGTAGCAACATCTCAGCTGTAGAGGCATAAAAGAACCTAAGGTGTACAAAATTAAATCGGAATCACTTTCAGCTGAGAAATAATGACTCAATTCAGACATAATACGATGGAGGACTTGGCTGGTTCTATGGGAACTGCAAGGTATTTAGGGTCTGGTAGTCTCTCTGCCTGTTATGATACATACAGAGAGCCAGTTAGCCATTCCTGGCCACTTCCCCTGCCCTCATCATGTCTGACATAAGCCATGATTTCTCATCTCAATGTGATTAGAGATGCCTGGTGCCCTTCCTTCCTTCCTTCCTTCCTTCCTTCCTTCCTTCCTTCCTTCCTTCCTTTCTTTCTTTGCTGAAGCCCTCAGAAGTCTGGTTGTGGAATTCATGTAGACTTCTGGAGACTGCAGTTCATGAATTCCAAAAACCCCACATCTACTGTACCTTAGAGAGACCCATCTATTCTGAATAATGTTGACATTTTTTTCCTGTATTCAAGGAATATTCTTAATGACTGAGTATTACTTGGGAGCCCTTGTCTGAGAAACAATAAATACATACTTTAAATAAACAGCTAAAATATGAGTGAGTACAACCATCATGGTACTATAACTGAAGCAAATAAAGTTAGGAGAAGGCTAATATAATTCAAAGCAGTTGGAGGATTTGAGCAGATTCAGATGTTCCAAACTGCCTTGTTACATGATGGTCTGACGGTCTATTTTACTCAGAATTATGTACTGCACACTAACTGGCAGTGAGTGACTTTCGTGTATATCAGAAATGATTCCCGACCAAAAATACCAGCAACTGAAATGGGAACTAGTAAAGGTAAAGATAAAGGTCTCCCTTTGCACAAAAGCCAGTCATGCCTGACTCTAGGGGGCAGTGGTCATCTCCATTTTCAGTCAAAGAGCCAGCACTATCTGCATCTGCAGACATTTCTGTGGTTATGTGGCAGGCATAACTAGATACTGTTACCCTTCCCAACAAGAGGGTTCCTATTTATCTACTTGCAATTTCTTGCTTTTAGTCTGCTTGGTTGGCAGGAGCTGAGACAGAGATGGGAACTCACATCATTGTGCAGCACTCAGGTCAAGAAATGCTGATGTGCCAACGTTCCAGCTGTCAAAGCTCAGTGTCTTAAACCCTAAGCCACTATGGCTTCTGCTCACTGAAATATGTACAATGAGTTTAGTCTCTTGCATGTCCGTAGGATGTTCAGTTGAATCATCCATAACCATTTATTTTGTAGGAGTTTATTCCTCTATAAATTTGTATAGGATTACAATTTACTCCCAAATAAAAACAGGTTATGGGCTATGAGATGGTACATTTAGTATCCAAGTATCTAGACTTTTCCCTTATATTTCCACTGGATCTTCATTCAAATAAAAACAATTATCACACGGGGCACCACTTGTTGCGGGAGGAAATCCTGACACCATAAAATGGCCAGACAGAGATACGGTCCAGCCGACTGTCTGAGGAGAGCTCTCTCGAACCACCCCAACCAGTATCTTTTATTGCCAAAATTCAACAGCAGATAAGAATACAGGAACAATAGTGCATTCAGTAGAAAGGGAGCAAAATGTGTTGCATAGTGAACAATAGAGAGTATCCACCATACTCCAACAATTACAGAAGTGTCATTAGTAGCTTAGACCTTGAACTCAAGTGTCCTGCACTTATAAAACAAGCAAGCATTTAGGGAGAAAGGGAGATCAGATTTTTATTTTTTTATATTTATTATTTTAATTATTATTCTTCCATGTCTTGACCAGATGTGAAACTGCCAAAATAAAGGCAACTTTTGGTGAGATCATCCTGCAGTTCCTTTTGCCAGACCTAGTATGAGAAAGATTAGCTGGCAACACAAGGTGACCATTACCAGGGTACGCCCAATTGTGGTTCAAAAATACCACAATCTTCGAGGAGGCTCTTTCTGTGTATCTTACTCCACCTTTCTATTGTTTTAAAAAAACCAAGACAGCTTGCATTATTAAAAAAGACAATATAAAAACTTTTTTAAAATACAAGTTTAAAAGAAAATTAAACAAATATATTCAAAAATAATGTGTAAAAACACATTTTAGAGCTGATCCGTGGAACTAAAGTCTTACATGTATTGACTTTTCAAGAAGCAATTATAATAATAATTTGGTGTCAGAAATTATTCTGGGTTGAAAGGAATTTTGCTGGATAAACTCCTTTCAAATGAGGCTCCTTTCATGTCCCCAAGAGCTGCGACAAAGACAGGCACTCAATCCGTCATGCAGTACCGGGTTTTCAAACTGCCGACTTGACGACATTGATTCAATAAGCCTACTCTAGTAAGGACTAACAAATTGATTATTACTTCAGAGGCTTCTCCAGCATTGGACACACCAAAAATTGCTCTGCTTTTTCATTTAAATCACCTCCTCATTTTTAATGCCTTGTCAATCATAGATGTGGTGAAATGTGGTCTGTACCATTAGCATGTGTGTATGTGTTTGTATGTGTATTAGCATATGCTTATTAGCAGCTGTTTTTAATGTACAATTATTTTTATCCACCAGTTTTTAATTTGATGTCTATTTAATTTTGTTACCCATGTTTAGCTTTTAATATTGTCTGCTTTAATATTGTCAGCCACTTTGGACTCTTTTGAGGGAAGTGTGGGGAATAAATACTTTAAATAAATAATCAATATGGAATTGATTGCCTTTGACTTTCCTAGCTTGTGTGCATTCAACATGGCCTGATCAGCTTCTTTCACTACCCACATTTTTTCTATATGAAATAGTTATATGGTTATCTTGGAGAAGAACTCCTGCCTGGGTTTACTTTGTACTGCATAAGCTAAGACAAATAGCAGCATTGGGTTGTTAATGTGTGTGATGATGCATGAAGCATGAATCCAGGAAGGATAAATTTAATCTGGAACAAATGCAAAGTGACTAGCACAGGCATGGAGAATTTATCTGATCAGTAAGACAAATAAGATATAGTAAGATAAAGATGTTTAGATATTCATAGGGAACATGACCATATTTATGGTTGCACTGCACAAGTAGATGAGCTGCTGAAAAACAAGGAGTCCTGTGACATTTTACAAATGAACAAATTTATTCAAACATGAATGCATGTAGATTATAAACCTATGCCTAGACTGTTACCCAGAATTTATCTATCTCTTCATCTATCTATGCACATCCTTGGGAGTCAGGAGTGTGAACGGTAAGGTCAGAGGGAAATTAAATGCAGGAAATGCTGATAGTGACAATTACATTGTTAACACCAGCCATTCACAAATAGTTGCTGATAAGACAAACATGCAAGCACTATGTGAACTAATTAACACATGTAGTGTGATAAGAATCCGTTATTCCAACTCAAACATGTGGTGATAGAATGGAACCTCTTAATAGATTCATACTCCATTATAATTACTATCATAAATTTATAAAGAGGGTAGACATATTAGTCTGTTGCAACAAAATCACCTGACAAAGTAAGATATTTCTTATATTATGAGCTTTCATGTGCTATCATACTTTCTTATGACAATAATAAATAATAATTTTGTGTCAGAAATTATTCTGGGGTGAAATGATTTTTGCTGGAGAAGCTCTGTTCAGGGGATGCCCAAATGAGGCTCCTTCCACGTCCCCATGATCATTTCCTGCTGAAGTGGTCCCTATTTATCTAATTGCAATTTCTTGCTTTCAAACTGCTAGATTGGCAGGAGCTGAGACAGAGATGGGCGCTCAAACTGTCATGCAGTACCCAGGTCTCAAACTGCTGACTTGCTGGCCTTCCAGCATACAAGGTGAGCTTCTTAACCACTGAGCCACTGCAGCCCTCTTTTTTATGATGTGCCCAATGTAGGACAGCTTCTTATTTCATTTTGCTTCCAAAGAGAGTTCTTGCTTGATTTGCTCTAGGACTCATACACATGTCTTTCTGGCAGTCCAGGGTATATTAAAAGCTCTCCTCCACTACCATATTTCAAAGGATTCTTTTTTTCTCTGACAGCTTTCTTTACTGTTCAGTTTTCACACACATACATGGTGATCATGTTAAGAAGCTCACCTTGTTAGCTAGAAGGCTGGCAAGTCAGCAGTTCAAGACCTGGACACTGCATGACAGATTGAGCACCCATCTCTGTCCCAGCTCTTGGGGACAAGAAAGGAGTCTAATTTGAGCATTTCCTGAGTGGAGTTTCTTCCGCAAAAATCCCTTCAACCCAGAATAATTAATGACATGAAATCATCGTCATCGTCATTATCATTATTATTATTATTATTGTCATTGTCATTGTCATTGTCATCGTCTACTACTACTACTACTACTACTACTACTACTACTACTACTACTACTACTACTACAAGGGTATGGATGGTCTTAGTCTTGATCTCCAGTGATGCATCCTTACACTTTATGATTTTTTTCGAATTCATTCATTACTCCTTTTCTGAGTCTCGCTCTTCTTCTGATTTCTTGGCTGCAGTCCCTACTTAGATCAGCTGATTGTGTAATGAGTATCCACGAAGTTCATGTTTGAGCTTTTCATCTCCTTTGTTTTCTAAACACTACTGATGGATAAACCACTCAAATGATGTAAATTTTGTTTCAATGTTAAAACATTTCCTCTTTATTGAATATGCAAATAAGATTTCTATTTCCCTTCAAGTCCCTAGGACTCAGTACGTAGGTTTTTAAAAGGTGTTCCTTTAGCACAGCCCTCTAAATGGACTTGGGTGTATATAAAATTTTTGAATTATAAAATACAGATCTTGAAAATGTGAAGTTTGGTTTGGTTTGTTCTCCCAAGAATCTCTTTAGAATTATAAGACCTGGAAAAATCACAAGATGAAAACCTTGACCTATGATAAGTAAAGTATTCTGTCGATCCAGTCCATTTACAATTTACCAGCACTTTGAACTGGACCCAAAAGAAGCTCTTGTTCAAAAATTGGCACTATATCTTTATTTTCTTTTTGCCTCCCCATCCACATAATAAAACCCATTTTTACCATTTGATGATTAAATTTTAATTTCTTGTGTCAATATTTGATCCTTTCTACCTGGCAAATTTTACCCATCTGAAATGGTAATGAAATCAGGAGCTCAGGAGCAGTTTAGCACTGGCAAAAATCTCTGTCCAGAAGGTAGAGATACTGGATTTTCTCCATGGAAGGCATGAGACATCTAGAGTTCTGAGTCTGATTTCTACCTCCAATTTGTATTAGCATAATTGATGCACAGCAGTGTGTAGTGCAGCCCAAATACAATATATCCTGTAGATTGATTCTTAGTTCCCACAGTAAACTGCTCGATAATGGAATACTATACAAGTTTAAGTGTAGATTTTGAATCAACTTGCTGCATTTCCAGACTCCAAATTTCTTTCATCCTACTTGCACAGAATTCTGAGTATTAAGAAAAGAATATCCTTTCATAACTGGCACTGACAACCAAATTTTATTTTATGCATCATCATCTTCCTCAGCATCAAACTTCATTATTCATCGATGCCTAAAAAAGAAAAACAGCTAAAGTGGCTTATGATTAAATTAAAGACCAAAATGGAAGCACTGTAGATGTGTGAGGAGAAAGCATAGTTTGGCAGACAAGTTGAAGCAATTTGGAAATAATCTTTGAATTAAACTATGGAACCAATATTGAATCTAGAGAAATGCTTTTCAGCACTCAAAATTGTACTCAAACATTGTATAGCTCATCATCATTTTGCCAGGCTTTATGACTTGTTGATCCACAAATTGGGCCACCACCAGACATATATACTTGTACCTTCAGTTTAACTGTGTAGCTACTCCTTAGAAGTAAAACTCTAATAATTTTGATTGCCCCCCATAACTAAGTCCCTTGGCCTTTGATGTCAAAGATCTACAGCTTATCAAATTGTCCCTTATAACATCCCTCCTATATGCTGACCTTCAGGAAATATCTGAAAGCCTGGCTTGTGCAGCAGGTGTGGGGTGCTGCTGGTATGATACCCCCCACCCCTCGCTGGCTTATATGGGGGCTGCCTGGGCTTTTAGTTCAATTTTAATTTGTGGTTGTCGGGAGGATATTTTAACGATTTTAACGGTTTATTAAAGTTTGAGGTTCCTGTTTTATTGTTATGTGATGTTTATATTTGTGAGCTGCCCGGAGTCAGCTTGGCGAGGTGGCAATACAACTTCAAATAAATAAATAAATAAATCTCCCCGTTCCCAATGGCTTCAATCTTTCCATTCAGGTTCTTGAGAGAGAGAAACACATTGACATGGATGCGATTACCAGGCCTATGATTCCCATTTGCAGAAGAAGTTCTGTCTTTTGCAAAAATTCTGCACAGTGCACCTGCTTCACAAGCCTGGGAAGTAGAATGGAAGAAAATATTCTGATCAATTTATTTCAGACTTACATATGGATATCCTGAAATTACAAATATATTAATCTGTATCAAATTTTGGATATGTACTGTTGCTTGCCTTTAAAACAGCCATTTTCAGCTCTTGCTATCATCATCATCAGCAGCAGCAGCAGCAGCAGAAGCAGCATCTTAGAATTACAAAACTGGAAGGAACCCTACCGATCACCACATCCTGATCCTGACAAAGGAGGCACAGTAGAGCATTGAACTCTAAGCAGTAACTAAACCACTGAGCTATCTAGCAGTTAACCTTTAAAACAGCCATTTTCAGCTCTTGCTATCATCATCAGTATCATCAGTATCATCAGCATCTTAGAACTACAGAACTGGAAGGAACCCTATGGATCACCTACGGACCTCTATTCTGAGGAACCCCAACCATTGTGGCCAATTGTCAAGAATTAAACAGTTGAAGCCTAAAACATCGTGTAGACCAATGGCTGGGAATGCTTCTTTAAAGCATGGTCTCCTTAATCTTCAGATGAGAGATGGGCACTGCCTTCAGAGAAATATGCAAAAATGGAGTTAATCAGAATATGGTACAGCTAAAAGCCATTAGTCATCCATCATATAGGGCAACATCGCCATAGATCCTTTATGTTCTCTCCAGTATTTGTGGGGTGAAATGTTTTTGGATGAAGACTCCCAGTGGCTGGAACAGAAAAAATAAAAATTGAAAAGATTGGACTTCAGAACCCCAGACAGCACTGGCTCTTCAGCATTGAAACAGAGATGAGAACTGAACCCTAGAGTTAGATACGACTGGCTTTCGAGCTAGGGGAACCTTTACTTTTCCTGTTGCCTTCAGCCTTTTTTAGTCTTGCCAAGCAATTTACTTCCCGGATCATTTGTGTGATGGTGACTGAAAGCATTTTTCCCTCTAGTTTTTGGTACACAAGGTCAGACTCGATGGGATCTATTTTTCCTCCCTGCCACTTTTTTTCTTCTATATGGTGATGAAACTCTCACTGCCTGATAACATTTGCACAATTGCTAAAAAGGTGCCTGTGATCAAAATTGCAATTCTCCTGTCTACCATCCTGCAAACTAATGGCATTGTAGCATTTGAATTAGCTCAGAGCCACTTATACCCCCCCCCATTCACAGGCTCTCCCTCCCCCTCTTTTTTAATGCAGATCCAGAAATGCATAATTAATATCAATAACTCAGACAAGGATAGGGTCAGAAGGTCACCAAGAAACACAGGCTGGGTTAATTGTGATCTGTGTGCTTTTAGTCAAGTGCAAACCAGGTGATGTACAGACATCTAATTCATACCTATTTGAATGGTGGAACTGCAATCTGAGAAGACTTTGCTTATGTGTTATTTCCTTATCTAGCAAGCCTTCTTCAGGTATTACAGGTGAAACTCGGAAAATTGGAATATCATGCAAATGTTCATTCATTTCACTTTAAAGGTGAAACAAATATGAGGTTTTTGGTTTTCTTGTAATTGCCCTGTTACTGTGATTTTGATACTGTAATTTGATGAATTGTTTTGTATTGCGTTGTTATGAATGTTACTGTACTTTTTGTACTCTATTTTTTATAAACCGCTTTGGGTCATCCTAGGGTGAGGAAGGCGGCATATAAATATAGTAAATAAATATGTCATGCCTTAATTCGTTATGATAGTGATGATCATGGCATACAGCGTACATGAGATTATGTGATGATTATAAAGGTAAAGGTAAAGGTTTCCCTTGCTCGAAAGTCAGTCGTATCTGACTCTAGGGTTCAGTGCTCATCTCTGTTTCAAAGCCAAAGAGCCAGCACTATCTGCTTCTGCAGACATTTCTGTGGTCATATGGCAGGCATGACAGGAATGCTGTTACCTTCACACCGAAGTGGTCCCTATTTATCTACTTGCAATTTCTTGCTTTTGAACTGATGGGGTACATGAAATTGGAGGGTTGGGGTTTTCATAAGCTGTAAGCCATAAGCATCAATATTATAACAAAGTAAGGCTTGAACTATCTCGCTTTGCATGGAATGAGTCTATCTCATATATTTGTTTCACCTTTTAAGTTGCATTACTGAACTGAATGAACATTTGCACGATATTCTAATTTTCCAAGTTTCACCTGTATGGATGCCGTTGCACGAGCTCAGAAATGTTGCTTTCCTTGTGGTGTTGCACGAGCTCAGAAATGTTGCTTTCCTTGTGGTGTTTTCATACCATATGGAGTAAGGAAATACAGTAGAACCCCGCATAACGAAAAAAACTCCTTTCCACGGAGCTCTTCGCTATGCGGTTTTTTTCATTATGCAGTTCCCTATGGGAGATACCCCATATAACGGGGGGGGGGGATGTTCATTTACCGGGGTTCCCATTGAGCGGGTATATCCCGGTTACCAAAAAAAAGCATAACGAATGATTTTTTTCATCATGTGGGGTATCGCCCTTGCATATGCGAATTTTTCACTATGTGATGCGTTCGTTATGCGAGGTACCTCTGTAATTGGAAATTTAAGATCTCGCAAGACTCTAATGAAGGTACAATAAGACTGTATCATAAATGTCTACAGACATCTTTTCAGAATACCTCTGGAGAAATAGCTTCTAAGGGCCTCATTTGTAGTCATTGTATTTATGTTTCAGTCCATTACAAATTTAGAAGATTATTCTAAGGCACCATGTGGGCTCACACATCTGTGAAATTGCCATTCTTGTATTTCACTGAGTTTGGGCTGAGGTGCCAAGGTGGCTCATTGTTTAGACAGTATTTTGTGTGTGAAAGAGCAATAATAATACAGCATGTGCTGTGTGTGTGTGTATACTATATGGTTTTCACAGTTCTCAGAGAAGATCCAGCCAAGACTTGGAAAATCTCTGTGGAGCAGCTGTCCCGCAGCCACAGAAGAGCCGCCCTGCCGAAGTACCATACTCCTTCCCTCGGCCCAGCCGGCCAGAGGGAAGTGGGAGCAGCTGTCTGGCAACCACAAAATGCTGCCCTGCTGACGTCCCGGACTCCTTCCCTCGGCCTAGCAGGCCAGGGGGAAGTGGGAGCAGCTGTTCTGTGGCCGCAAACTGCCGCTGACGCCAAAGGCACAGACTCTTTCCCTCAACCTGGTTGGCCAGAGGAAAGTGGGAGCAGTTGTCCCACGGCCCACACGGCTACAAAAATGCCAATGCCGCCAATGCTCCAGACTTCTTCCCTCGGCCTGTCTGGCCAGGAGGGAAGTGTACCCAGTTGTGGGGAGTTGAGTTTTTGAGTTTTTTGTAATATTATATAAATTGTTTCTGATATGATTTTTTTTTTACTGTTGCATTATTGTATTATTGTAAGATTATGTGAGTCACTGTGCGAGTGGGGTTGCATACAAGTTGAACAATTAAATTAAATTAAATTAAATTAAATTAAATTAAATTAAATTAAATTAAATTAAATCTCAACACCCCTTAGTCCAGGGGTTCCCAACCTAAGGTCTGTGTGCCAGATCTGGCCCATGGTGACATTTCACGTGGCCCCCACCCCTTCAAGGGCATTCAAGAAACAAAATGACCACCCCTTTGAAGTTGTTGGTACAAAATGGCCACCCCCATCATGCAGGCAGGGCAAAATGGCCATCCAGCCCTCAAAGCTGACTGAGAGTGTATGACCTGCCCCCCAGCTCGAAAAGGTTGGGAACCCCTGCTTTAGTCAGTGCACATGTTTAGTACTACAAACCTAAAATCTGGATAATTCAAATATTATCCCTACAGTGGTTAGTTTTAGAGGCTGGAAGGAGGAGAATGGAGAAATTACCTTCAGCTGCACAACACATCAAACTCAAATGGGATTGTAAACAGCAGAGAGCCCTGAGGTAGCAGTTCATGTTGCCAGAGATGAGGGAGATGGCAGAACTTAATGAGTGGCTTTCCCCCCTTATCTTTACCTGCCCTGTAGGTAACAGCGATAGTATGCAATGCCAAACTACAAAGCTCTCAATAAAATTCAGATAGCACTGAACCAATTGCAGCATTTTTCTATTACTTTGAGACAAAAAAATTTGCCAGTACAACTCAAGAAGCCAGGATGTGAATGAGCAGCACAGCCTGTTCATTCTTTCTCAACTAGAGCAGGGGTGCCTAAACTTTTCAGGCCGTGGGCTGGTCACATGGTTGAGTGGGCCAGTCATGTGGTTCCTCCCTCCAGAAGCAGAAGTAAAACTTACATGCATGTGTGCATAATGTGCCTGTACATGCACATAATGCTGCTGTAAATGACCCGTGTCTGTTGTAAATGCATGCATGCAGAGGCACATCTTGCACATGTGCAGGCACATTTAACTTCCACTTCTGAGGGCAGCATGGGTGGGGTTAATTGGTGCCACAAGCTGGGTCCAGCCCGCAACTAGAGAAAATAACCAGGAAGCTGATGGTTTCCTGTATTTCCCTGGAGTTGTGTTGTTCAGTGTGGTGTTTTTGTTGTTGTTTTTGCATAATACATATAATTTGTATGTATAGTGCAAGATATGAAAGGTATAAATCACACAAAGGAAGCCAAGGGATTATGTTTGCATGAGCTATATATCTGAATTAGCTTCTAAATAAGCAGCACTGTATTGTTAGTGTCTGTTTCAATGAAATGCTCATTTATTTATTCTAATAAAAATCATATTTTCCCAAAACTTTACTAGCAATCTAGACCAGGAGTTCTCAACCTTTTCAGGTCGAGGGCTGGGTCATGCTCCCTCAGACAGGTTCAGGGGCCAAATGACCATTTTGCCCTGCTTGCACAATGAGGATTGCCTGTACATTAAATAGGAACCACACATGGCACTTCTGAGTGTGGCGGAAGCAGTGGGGGGCCACATGAAATGGCACCACAGGCCGCATGCGGCCCATGGTCCATAGGTTGAGAACCCCTGATCTAGACCGAGAAACTGCTCTTTCTGCTCAGAGAACAATCATGTGGGATTTACAGTTTAGTTGTACAGACCTTCAGCATATCCAGCAACTACAGTAAGTGACAGAGACAAAACTCTTGCTGGCACAAGGAATAAAAGTGCTGTAATGAGGCAAAACCCTCAACTTGATTTAATTTAGAGCCAAGCTGTGCTCCAGGAATGTGCAAGAATTAATCTTTTTATTTATCCGCTGTGGACAAAGGAAATTAAGGGCAAAAGGAATAAGATTAAAATGGGCAGCCTTGTATTTCCTCTTAAGGACCCTTATAACTATGTTCTTGACAGATAACAGGTTGAAAGGATAAGGCTACTTTAAAGAACAAAACATTTTTACTCCTCTTTTTCAGACAATAGTAAAATGATTCTAAGTGTGAATGCTGAATAAATGTCCTCTGGACAAAATTTAATTTAATAGTCATATTTATATATGCTGCCCACTCAGGTAGAACCCGACTCCACACACACACACACATATATATATAATATATATATGTGGAGCAAGATTTGCTTCAGGAGCAGAGGGAGCAGGCCCAACAAAGCTTCTGAGCTAATTGGCTAGTAAGTAATCATTCTCCTTACCAGTGGTGTAGACTCACATGTATTTGCCTTGCAGATAACAAGAATCCTGTTCAATAGATGGAAAAAAACATATTGGGTTGCTCACTAAATCAGTCTCTCACCTTCTGCACTGAATAGAAGGAAAAGTCTTTAGCCTCTGTAGGGGCAGGCAGGAAGAATATGGATTGGTTTCTTTCTCCAAAATATGCAGTTAGCTTCCAGAAGGAAGGACTTAGAATTGTAAAAAGGCAAGAAACCAGTTATAGGACAAAATAAACTGTCAAATCTACCCATATAGTTAGAAGGTTTTTGCATGTTTCAGTCTTTCTCAAAACTTTGGCTGTGAATGCACATTAAGGGGGTGTAAAGACTCCACTCCCACCTAGTCTATCCTCAAATAAGAATGTTATACTTATTTGCCCTGTGTCCTTTCAAGGACACACTGAACAGATCTGTGTCCAGGTCCAGAAGGATATTTATATGTGTCTAGTTCTCCATGTAGTCCCCATACTCCACATGGGGAAATGCAAATGGTACAGTCAGATCATAGACTGAATGATGCAGACAGGCTCGATAAAAAGACATGAGTAGTAGTGTGCACAACTGGATGCTCTGTTTTATCTCCATTTCCCCACTTTCTTCCAAAGACAGGGAAAAGAAGAAGAAAATGACTTTCTAATTATGACATGTGCATGCAGAATTTCACGCAAGGGGTCTGTGGGTTGGTTCTCCATGCTGTTAATGATTCTGGACTCTCTGCTTACCCTGTGGCCATACATCCACAAACATCCTTGATTTGGTTCTTATTTGTACATCTATCTAAGGAGAGTACACATGCCTAATACCAATGTATTCAACCATATTTGGTCTGATGCAGAATAAAGGTTGTTATGTCTCTTTTCAGACATTCATCTTTAAAATGGGAAGCATTCCAAAGCTTTAAAGAAGGGGGGTGGAGTCAAGAACTTGAGAAAATTACTTTTTGAACTACAATTCCTAGACTATCCCATTCACTATAGCCAGTGGCTATGCCAGCTAAGAGATTTTCAGAGCTGAAGTCTAACTTTCTAAGCTGTGTATGAAGGATCCTTTGAATGTAACTACTGAACTTACAGGGATGTTTCAAAAATTTCAGATTTCTTTGCCACTTTGATGGAAGGTCCTCGGACTTTTAATAAGGAAAAGAAAAAAGAAAATCAAAAATGGAAGAAAATGAGAAACAGTTTGATTAAGCTCCACACCAGCTAGAGATCCAGGAATCTTGTAGTCAAATGA
This sequence comes from Bradypodion pumilum, assembly GCA_035047305.1. Lineage (NCBI taxonomy): Eukaryota > Metazoa > Chordata > Lepidosauria > Squamata > Chamaeleonidae > Bradypodion > Bradypodion pumilum. The sequence goes on along the minus strand of JAWDJD010000004.1, from coordinate 276,644,646 downwards.
AACTGGGAGGAACTTAGTTGGAGAAGGGTTCTTCTACCCTTACCAAAACAAGAAGATGACAGGTATGACAATATATCAATTCTACCTAAGGAAATATATTATATTTGCTTTTTTTTCTCCTCATTCCTGCTTCACACCCCAAAAGCTGTTTCTTGTTCCCACCATATTTTTCCAGAAGCACAGCCTGTTCCTTCCTCCCCTAAATCACCACAGGCATTCACAAGAATTGCTCAGTGGGTGATTTTCCTAACAATACCAATAAGAAGCAAAAGCAAGCAAAGAAAGGAAGGAAGGAAGGAAGGAAGGAAGGAAGATAGATAGATAGATAGATAGATAGATAGATAGATAGATAGATAGATAGATAGATAGATAGATAGATAGATAGATAGATAGATAGATAGATAGATAGATAGATAGATAGATAGATAGATAGATAGAAAGAAAGAAAGAAAGAAAGAAAGAAAGAAAGAAAGAAAGAAAGAAAGAAAGAAAGAAATTATATAGAATTAAAGACTAACAGCTATATTTCAAGCTTTTGTGGAACAAGTCTACTTCCTCAAACATATGTGTAAAACTACATAGACCACTAGCAAGCTAAATGCCACCCTTGCTTGAAAGCTAGTCATATCCGATTCTAGGATTCAGTGCTCATCTCTGTTTATAGCCAAGGAGTCAGTGCTGTCTGGATCTTCTGTGGACATGTGACAGGCATGCCTCAACACTGAAGAGCACAGAAGACCATTTACCTTCTTTAGTGTAAGGGACCGAAGACAATGAAACAGCTGAAGGGTTGGCTTAACACAGGTTTATTGCATGATGATCCGGAGGAACATGTGGTAATGGCGGATGGGTAGCTCAATATATACAGCTGGCTATACATTTGAATGTGGCTCGTCGACAGACTATTGGTTGCTGCCTGTGTGATGTCGTAGAAGGTCACGCCCTTCTTGACCAGGTGAAGAGGTGGCGGGGAATCTTCCCACGCTGCTGAACCAGGTGAATCTGAGCCATGAGAGCTGGACGCTCGCTATTGCCATCTGGTGGTCACTAGCTCGCGTCCCCTTATCAGGTTTACATTAATACAGCTGATGGTTATAATGTTGCACACAGAAAGGTTACATTGATAACACATGGCAAAGGTACATTGTTAAAGGCACAGCTTTACAAAACACAACAGCCCTCCCCCCTAGGATGAGATGAAGTCTCTCAGCCAAGATGGCTTGTTGCATGTGCGTTTGGGCCGTGAAGAGGGCTGACTCCCCCCGGGGGCGTTATTGCTTCTTTGTTCCCTGGTCCCTTGTCCTGAAATGGGAGAGGGAGACTTGTTAGTGGCTTGCCGCTGTCTGGTGGCCTTAGGGGAAGGGAAAAACTCCATTGTGGGCAGACCGGGGACAGTCAGGGCTAACGAAAAACCCCTCTTCTCGCTTGGACGGGTGGGGGACCACTCCGGAACCCCCCCCCGGTTCTGAAAATCAAAATCTAACTTAGTAGGGGTATCCGCATTTGTGGGGACATTCCGCGAGATATGTATGGGGTCGGGTTCCTCCTCCTCGGAAATATCCCCCAGGGTATCTACGAGGATATCCTCCTCCCCCCTTGGTGGGGGCCCGCGGTCCCCCTTCCCTCCCCCTTGGGCTCAACGGGTGGGGGAGAACCCTAACGCTGACTTTTTCTCCGCTTGGTCTGTGCCCTGCTCATCAGAGACCCTGCGTCGGAGCTGGTCCGTGTGCCGCCTCCACAGGAGCCCTGTACTGGTTTCCACGCGGTACGACACGGGGCCGGTTTGTTCCACAACTACGCCCGGCACCCAGGCTGGGCCCGTGCTGGCGTAATTCCTGCAATGCACGGGGGCACCTACACTGAAACTCTTTGTGGCCTCCAGCCCGATGTTCCTTCCTTTGTCCTCTACCCTCGTGGGGTCTAGCCTAGTAAGGATGGTGGTCAGTTTCCTACGCATTAAGAGCTCTGCGGGGGAGTATCCTGACGCCAACGGGGTCACCCTGTACCCTAGCAGAAACTGACACACTTGTAGGTTCAGATCCCCTGGGCCCATGCGCCGCAACGCGTCCTTCGTGGTGCGGACGAGGCGCTCTACTTGGCCATTGGTGGCTGGGTGAAACGGGGCGGAGGTGATATGCCGAACGGCATTAATCTCCATGAATGCCCTAAACTCGGAGGACGTGAAACAACTAGCGTTGTCGCTAATTAATGTGTCGGGTATGCCGAACGTGGAAAAGAGCCTCCGCAAATGCCTAATGGTCTAGGCCGAGGAGGTGCTCGTGACTGGGATAACCTCCAACCACTTGGAGAAGGCGTCCACTACGAGAAGGAACAGGGTGCCTCTGAACGGGCCCGCGAAATCAACGTGCACCCGGGACCACGGCCCCTTAGCCGCGTCCCATTCCCTGTGGGGAAGGCGGGCCTCCTCTGGTCTGGAGCATTGGCAACTTTCACAAGTGCCGACCATGTGCTCGATGTCGGCGTCCAGCTGGGGCCACCAGAAGTAACTCCGGGCCAGCGCCTTGGATCGCACGATGCCGGGGTGGCTGACGTGCAGCAGTTTGAGCACCCGCGGCCGAAGGGAAATGGGAATCACCACCCGCTGCCCCCACAAGAGGCACCCCCTCTCTAGGGACAGTTCTAGCTTTTTTCTGAAAAATGGAGCGAACTCCTCCGCTGGGGAGGACGCGGGCCACCCTTTCTGCACCCAGGAGCTTACTGCCGCTAACGTCTTGTCCTTCTCTGTCGCTTTGGCAATGTCGGCGGGCACTACGGGGGGCGAATCCAGTACCTCTATCATGAGAACCTGATGGTCCCGCTCCCCCTTGCTTACCTGGCTGGGCGTTAGGGGGAGGGGAGACCTAGATAGAGCGTCCGCATGGCTGATCTCTTTCCCGGGCCGGTAGACCAACGCGTGCTGATACGCGTTGAGAAAAATGGCCCACCTGAGCATCCTCGGAGACAGGATCTGTGGGGTGGGCTTATCTGTGGTAAAGATGCCTAGCAGGGGCTTGTGGTCTGTTACAATGGTGAAGGGGCGGCCGTACAGAAAATCGTGAAATTTTTTCGTCCCCGCGACTATTGCTAGTGCCTCCCTGTCTGTCTGTGCGTAGTTTCTCTCCGCTTGGGACAGGGACCTGGAGTAAAATGCTATCGGGGCCTCCCTTCCGTTTTCCAACACGTGGCACAGCACCGCCCCCACCCCCACTGGAGATGCATCACAGGTCAGGACTACTGGGCGTTTGGGGTTGAAGTGGGTCAGTATGGCATCGGACGCTAGGAGGCTTTTTAGCTCACTAAATGCCCTTTCTTGGTCATCGCCCCACTTCCATGCCTGGTCTTTCTTCAGCAGTTTGTGTAACGGTTCAGCCACCGCTGCCTTCCGGGGGAGGAAGGAGTGGTAAAAGTTGAGCAGCCCTAGGAACGACTGCAGCTCGGGCTTGGAGGTGGGGCGGGGGGCTTTCTTGATGGCTGCCACCTTGGACTTGGATGGTTTTATTCCCTCAGGAGTCACACAAAACCCTAGGAACTCAACCTCGGTTGCGAAGAAGACGCATTTGTCCTTTCGCAGTCTCAGCCCCGCTTTTTCGAATATTGTCAGGACCTTCCCCAACCTCTTGGCCAATTCAACCCGACTCCCCCCCGTTATCAACACGTCATCAAAATAAGGCAACACCCCCTCCAATCCCTTCAGGAGGCGTTCCACGAGTGACTGGAAAATTCCAGGCGCTGAATTCATGCCAAACTGAAGGCGCGTCACCTGGAACGCCCCCTTATGGGTGACTATGGTCTGCGCAGCAGCTGCGGCAGGGGACACCGTAAGCTCCTGGTAGGCCTGTGCTAAGTCGAGCTTAGCGAAACACTTTCCCCCGTGTAACCTGGCCAGCAGATGGCTGACTACCGGCACCGGATATGCATTCGGGCGGATCGCCTTGTTGATGGTGCACTTGTAGTCGGCGCATATGCGGACCTCCCCATTGGCCTTTAGTGCGGTTACAATTGGAGTTTCCCACTCCGCGGAATCAACAGGCACAAGGATTCCCTGGCCCACCAATTTGTCCAGTTCCGCCTCTATCTTGTCCTTAAGTGCGAACGGCACCCGGCGTGGTTTAAGACGAATTGGGCGGACCTCCAGGTCCAGGTCGAATGTCACTGGGGGCCCCTTGAATTTCCCCAGTCCTTTTTTGAAAACTTCGGGGTGCGCCTCGCACACCTCCAGAATTGGATCAGTCCCAACGGCGTGCATCCCAACGGCGTGCACCCCCCCCAATAAACAAACCTAGGGGCTGGAACCATTGAGTCCCGAGGAGGCTGCAATCTCCCCCTTTGAGCACGACTAGGGGAAGGGACGCGGCGTGCTTCTTGAATTTAACCTGAAATTCCCCAACCCCCAACACTGGAATGCTGTTCCCTTGCACGTCCCGTAGTGTGGACCTCAATGCTTTGAGCTTGGGTCGCTTGTGGGGGGCAATTCCCAAAAACTCCCTCTGGGAAATGATTGAATATGAGGACCCCAAGTCAATTTCCATCCTAATGGGAACCCCTTGGACTAGTACCTCAACAAAATAGCGGGGGTGTCCTGCAGACACGCTGAACACTGGGGCGTCGTCCTCGCTGCCGTCGGAGATGCGGCCCACGCCGTCCTGCTTCCGCGTGGCCTGGGCGCCGTCCTTGGGTCTCGTTGGGCGGTCTTGTCCCGCGGAACGGTCTGCGGAGCTCCTCCGGGTCTCGCGCTTCTTCCTGCACACCTTGGCGATGTGCCCGCGGCGGCCGCAGTTGTGGCACTCGGCCTTCCGGAACGGGCACTTTACGCGGTCGTGGGCCGCTCCACAGCCGTCGCATCGCCGGCTCTCCTTCCGGACCCTCCGGACGTCCTCGTCGTCGCTGCTCTCTGTGGACGACCTCGAAGTTCGCCGGGCCGCCTGTACCGGAGCCTCTGCCTTGCTCGACTTCGGCCGCCAGTCCTGGAGTTCTTGGACCCCGGCCTTTGTAGCTTCTGCGGCCTGGGCCGCTCTGACGACCTCCTGCAATGTGGGAGGCGGCTCTTGGTTCATTAATGTGCGCTGGGTTTCGGCGTCATTCAGGCCGCACAGCACACAGTCCCGGAGGGTGATATCGGCATTCTCCCATTTGCACAGGCCGGCCGCCAGCCGCAGCGCCGCCACGAATGCGGCGCCTGTCTCCCCGGGCGCTTGGACTCGCCTCCAGAACGCAGTCCGAGCGGGAAACATCGCCGTGGCGGGCCGGACGTGCTCACGCAGCATCTGCATGAGTTCCTTGGCCTTGAATTCGCTCACCCTCCTCGGTGCAATCAGGTCCACCAAGGTCCTTTTGGTTTCTTGTCCGAGCATCCTGGTGAAGATGGCCCTTTTCTTTGCCTCTTCCGTGACTTCGGACTCGATCAGCGCTGCCTGGAAGTCCATCTCGAAGATCTCCCAGTCACCCGGTTTCCTGATTTCGAAACCGGCGCATGTCTTGGTCCCGTGGGCTGCCATATCCCACCTTCGTCGCCAATTTAGTGTAAGGGACCGAAGACAATGAAACAGCCGAAGGGTTGGCTTAACACAGGTTTATTGCATGATGATCCGGAGGAACATGTGGTAATGGCGGATGGGTAGCTCAATATATACAGCTGGCTATACATTTGAATGTGGCTCGTCGACAGACTATTGGTTGCTGCCTGCGTGACGTCGTAGAAGGTCACGCCCTTCTTGACCAGGTGAAGAGGTGGCGGGGAATCTTCCCGCGCTGCTGAACCAGGTGAATCTGAGCCATGAGAGCTGGACGCTCGCTATTGCCATCTGGTGGTCACTAGCTCGCGTCCCCTTATCAGGTTTACATTGATACAGCTGATGGTTATAATGTTGCACACAGAAAGGTTACATTGATAACACATGGCAAAGGTACATTGTTAAAGGCACAGCTTTACAGAACACAACACCTTCCCACTGAAGTGGTACCTATTTATCTACTTGCCATTTCTTGCTTTTGAACTGCTAGGTTAGCAGGAGCTGGAGGTCAGTCCATCATGCCATTCTCGGGAATCGAACTCCAATTTCCCAGTCATCTAGTTCAGCATCTTAACCACTAAGCCACTGCAGTCCCTACAGATACCACTACGAAGGCACAAAAATGTAGTGACTAAAAGTTGGGCCTTCTCTGCAGTGGAATTCATTGTGGAATGCCACCAGAGATTCCTCAGACCCCCTCCCTTTGGCTTTTAAGAAGCTTCCAAAACCAGCTTTTCAGAGCAGCCATTCGAGAGGTTCTCCCCAGCCACAGAAAATAAAACTAAATCCTTAGTTATACCTGTTTTGTTGCTGCTATTTGTATTTTTATCTGTATTATCCTACTAATGTTATTCTGCATTCATAATGAGCTTATATTGTATTTGCCTTTGGTTTTTGTATTTGTTTTTAATGTATTCTATGTCTGTAAGCTGTGCAGAGAAGCTGTTTGCTAGACAATCATGATATAAATTAAATAAATAAATAATACATGGCCAAACATTTATATATGGCTCTAAAACAAAGAGGTGCTGGTTGGTTAGTAGTCACAAACTGTTGTATTTCATACATCATAATGACTTAAAGAGTATGGAAGTTCATTGTGTGTATGTGACTGGTAAAACCACTCCTTAAATATCTCACTTACCTTGAAACCACTATTACAGTTACTATAAACTGGTTCCAACTTGACAGTGCAGAGCACACGCACAATGATTTAAGATCCCTGTTTGATATTCAGTATTTTTCCTTTGATGCTTTGTTCTGTAAAAACCAAAAAGTGTTAGTTCCTTTACTCACTAACTATTTTTGCTGTTTACAGATCAAAGCTTCAAAGGAAAAGTACTGAATATCAAATAACGGTCTTAAGTCATTAGTAGTTTGCTACTTCTATTCATTAATCAATATCTTTTTATCTTAGAGCCATATGTAAATGTTTTGCCATGTAATTTCTGTCTGTGGAAGTGGTCTTTTTCCTGGAAAGCTCACATTAAATACAGCAGTTAGTCTGTATGGTACCACTATGTTGTTGTTGTTGTTGCTGCTGCTGCTGTTCTTCTTCTTCTTCTTCATGGTCTTGGTCTTGTTGGTCTTCTTCTGCTTTGTTTCTTGCTGATCAGCTTGCACAGACTAGATTACCCTTACCCTTTCAAAAATTACCCTAACAATCCATGTACAGTAAAACCCCGACTTACATATGCCTCGAGTTTCATAAAATTCGACTTACATAATGATTTTTTGCTAAAACCATGTCCCAATTTACATGATTTCCTATGGGTTTGCTTCGAGTTACATAAAGATTATTCTTCCTATGGGTTTGCTTCGAGTTACATAAAAATTCATTTCCCTATGGGTTTGCTTTGTATTACATTAAAAAATTGTTTTTCCTATGGGTTTGCTTCGATTTAAGCAAAAGCCTACAGAACCAATTTAAACAAAAGCCTACAGAATGGACTTGTTTTTTGTAAGTAGGGGTTTTACTGTACTCATCTCCCCTGCATGATTGGTCTGCCTCAGATTTCATCCTCAAATTGTTCAAACTATATCATTCATAAATCCTTTCTGAATTCTTTTTTTTTCCTGTCCCTGCCCCCCCCCCCGGCCTTGCTCCCTCCATTTTGGCATCTTGACAATGTACTGGCAGATTCCCTATTACACAACAATTAGATCTATTTTGATGAGTTTGAAGTGCTGGCAATGTATTCTAGACAGTGGAGAACTAAATTATAGGAAAAGCTGAGCATAAATAGGCCATGGGTCAGTCATGAATAAAGCCTTTATTGTCTCACACTAAATGTCAATTTGTCATTTCAAATAACAGTAGCCAGTATTGCCCTAATGGTCTCCTTATTAAATATTGGGAAGCAAGCTAATTCATTTCATTGCCGTGTGCCTTTGGAAAATAAAAAAAAATCTCCTCCATTTTAGTATAATTAAAAGAATATGTTATGGCTAACTCACAATGAACTTAGGTTAGGCTGTGGCATGCTGCAGGGGTGGCTCATGGTTTGAGTTTGCGAGGGTGGGAGAGGATGCTTCTTTCTCAAATGGAGAACATTTGGAACTTATTTGCTAGCAGTGACTACACTAAGGGCTGGGAGGGGGATAAAGCTGAGAATCTTACAATAGTTGGCCATACCAACAGTAGGAAATCATAGCACCTGTTAATTTTCCTTTACTTCTAACATAGCATTACTGTAACAACCTTTCCAAAGCTTTATATATTTAACCTTAAGGCTGATCCATGATTTTTTTTTCTCTCTCAGATCTCCCCCCCCACACACACACACACACACACACATAATCAAGACTAGTCACATTATTTTATCACTTAGGGCAGAAATTCCAACAGGCTTTTCTCTCCTTTCTCAACACTGAATATATGATAATAACATTAATAACTCATTATTTGCTGCCCTACCATAACATCTATAACCACAGTGCTGAAAGTGGTACTAAGACAGTGTCTAATTGATGAGGATAACATCCTGCCAATAACTCCTGCTGACTTTATCTAATATTCTCCCACTTCATTGTCTTCTCTAACTTCGCCTAGTTCACAATAACACAAATCACCACTCATTCTCCCATTCAGCTTCCAATCCAGGTGGTCTCCCCCCCCCATGTTGCCAATGGTTGTTGTTGTTGTTGTTAATTAACCTCTTACAGGCAGGGGTTGTGTGTAACCATATGGGTTATCCTGACATAAGCTAGCAGGTCCTAGGAGGAATTTTGCAATTCTCATGATGGAGTGAACAGTAACCATCTACTTTGCTGACCTCTCATTGTGTAAGACTGGTGACCTTCCCAAAATATGATTTTACACTTAGAACTGCTAATGGTTAGAAATGTCCCCTTAATTACACTCTGGTCATTAGAGATGAGAAATGAGACCTACAGTGCCATGCCACAGTATGGGAGACTGATGTTTAAGGTTACAGACCACCATTGCCCCCTTTCAGGATACTCTATTCCATTTTAGCTCATTGACTCATTTCCCTTATTTCATCCCAAACTCAGCATTCCATACCTATTGCTACACATGTTCATTTCACATTAAGATTCAATCATTGTCCCTTCACCCTTTATGGCTCCCCCCATAATTTTCCCCCAAGGTAGCTGATGTAAGGATGTTCACAAACTCAGATAAGGAAGTTCCCATTTGGTTATGGAAGGATTCATGCTTGGAGAATGCAATTATTATTGGTGTGCAGGATTACCTTTGGAGTACACTGAAAGAGACTCATCAAAGATTGTGGCATTTTTGAACCACAACTGGGCGTACCTTGGTAACAACAACCTTGTGTTGCCAGCTAACCTTTCTCACACTAGGTCAGGTGAAAAGAACTGTCAAATGAACTCACCAAAAGGTTCCTTCATTTTGGCAGTTTTACATCTGGCCTAGACACAGAAGAAGAAGAAGAAGGATTATCTTTTGAAATATTTCTGATGGTTTAGTTTAGGAGGTTGTCCACTGCCTTATTTTCCATGATGATCAGTCTCTAATGCCCTTCTGCACAATATACCTGTACACAGGGCAAGCAAACCAATCTCTACATTGACGATTGAATGGACAGAAATCTGAGATTGGAAGGGGTGCTATTCAGAAATGAATGGGGAAAACTGTAGCCTCTTAGAAATGTCATTGAGTTTATTGTAGAACAAAAAAAAAAACACCTTTGAAACAGATTTGAGTGGAAGACTGATGAAATTAGTCCTTTCAGTCTATCTATCACCAGAGGCTTAATTTCTTACAACGAAGGCTTCTTATCACACCATATGAGTTAATATGCCTTAACTTGTTTACCTAATGCCAGGATGTTTGCATTATTAACAACTATTATTAATTTTGTAAATTGCTACTGTTCTTAATATAATTGTCATTGTCAGTAATTTCTCCATTTATTTTATTTTCTAACCTTATTGGCTGCAGTCCTACACCAGACACCTACTTTACGTGTGAAGCTATAAACAAACAAAAGAGGATTTTTACATTCAAACATGTGCATAGCACAGTAAAAAATAATAATTAACAAGTTAGTGAGGAAACCCTATGCAGCTCTCTCCATGAGTAAGGATCTCTGGATTTCACAAGGTTATAGGATGGGATTGGAAGTCTTCAAACTGAAACCCACCTATCTGGAACAAAGTATCATTTAACTGTAAATTTGCAGTCCTATATGCATTTCCCAGAAGATATGGTGTGAGATCTTTGATCCACAGCCAGATGCTCTAATCCATTGAGCTAACTAACCCATTTGATGGAACTTAATCCTGAGTAAATACACGTAGGATTGTTCTGCTGTGAAGAATTGTGCCCCTCTCAGTTGGATTGTCTTTGTTGTACAGGTATATGTATGATGATGTTTAACTGAATCTGTTCTCTTTTTGATTAGTTGTCATCCATCCCCCCACCCCAGCCAAACATAAGCTCGAAATATTTTGCTTTATAAGAACACAATTACCCTTTCAGAGAAAACATCTACATAGTTATAGTTTTTTAAATTATAGATATGTTACTCCGTGCAAGCATATCAAACAAGAAACAAAAGAAAAAAGAAAAGAAAACAAATACATTGTGGCACCTTAAAATCAAACTGCTATCTTTAAATATAAGTTTTTGTGAACCAAGTCCATTTGCACATCGTCCCATGGGAATAGGTCAAGAATCATAGGAAGTGTTTTGTAAAAAAATTGCACAGAGACTTTCATTTCACCATCTATTCTAATGGTAACTGAAAAGTTTTAGATTACATTTTTGAACAAAGATTGTTACACCATGAGCTATGGCTACATTTGTTAAATTTAGAGCATGGAATCCTCTCAGGATATGTAAGCTGTCCTCTGGAAATACTCCTCACCACAAGCATATTCTCTCTATTTTTGGAAATAACTGCACTACAGTGTAAAGTGTTACAAGACTAAATGGCAAAGTAAGCTCCAAAAGCAAAATTGTTGATATTCCAATATTATGGTCTTGGTGCCATGTCACACAATATTCCTTTCAACTCCATTAACTAGATTTGACTGAAGTTTAAAAGATAGTCCTTTGTTATGCATGGAGTTGAAGGTATTTGGAAATGGAAAATTAGAAAATATGTACAGTATTGCTTACAATTTGGCTATCTGAATGTATAAATCCTTCCTGGCACACCGATTTACCAAGAAACATCACTCAGTACATAACCATATCTCAAGCTGATTAACAGAATCAACAGTTATAAAACTGAATTTTGAATTTAATAGGGCATGTAATATGAAATATAGTTTGTTGCAGGGAATAATGGAGGGGAAATGAAATACAAAAACATAGGAAAATGAGTTACCGATCTGATGTTAGTCACTGAGATGCTACGTTTACCACTGATTATACAGTATATCTTGCTTTAAATAAATGCATTGCACAACTCCCTATCCTTTGCAGTGCCTTCTCAAGGTGTTGTAAAAACTGAGCAACCGAGCAGCCCTAAAGCATATTTATACAGATTAAATGGTTTCTAATACTCCAAAGAGCACTTAATCTGCATGAACATTCTTCATGTTTCTACGTGCCTCTAAACCTGAATAAGAAGCTATAGCTCTTCTGAAAGTATGCAGTATTTTTATTTTAGCAAATAAACCAAAGTGGGAGAGCTACAAACATGTATTTATAGTAGTCCTGTTGTGCCTACCAGGGAGAAGAATTACCTTATTGTTCCTTAATGTCCATCTGCTCTGTTTTTTTAAATAAGAGAACAGCTCTTAGGAAAGCACCAATCCCCCCCCCTCCATTTTTATATTAGTTAAATCTTTAGATTGTAGAAAAGAGCAGCATACAGTATAGATAAACTAGCCTTGCAGATATAAACCACTCTGATCTCATACTAGAAGCTATAGTGGAAACTAAATGGAGCCATGTGTTCTCTCTCTCTCTCTCTCTCTCTCTTTATATATATATATATATATATAAATTCCTGGTAGTTGTCTTTGTCCAGCTGGTTCTCAAAGATGAATTTAAAAAGTGAGTGCCAGTAACACTGAGGTTAAGGATTCAAACTCCTCCATTGTTGACCATTGGTTGGATTTCAATTCCCAATGTCTTTGAACAAATGACTGCCAAATTAAAAATAAATTGTACATGAGGTGACACAATAATTTATTTATTTATTTATTGCATTTATTGCTTTTTTATACCTCCTCCCTGGAGAACAAACGTTTTACACTCTATGTGGTTTACAGCATTTAAACAAGGTAATATATAAAGCAAAGGCATCCATTATGACCCATTTTCAGTTGACACCAGGGCTCACTGGTTCAGTGCATCTGTGTGTGTGTTTGCTTGTGAAATGTCAGTAGAATAAAAAGCCAGGTGCAAGGAGAGGTGACTGGTGAGAGAAATAATAAATGTATGCATGAACTTAGATGCATCATGTCATTTACAACAAAGCAGAAAGTGGAATGCCCTTTGCCGATTTCCTATGATGGCTCAGAAGCAGTTCCAACTTGCTTCCCAACCTTTACTTACCCTTTTTATGACATCGCAAAGGTCTTCTCTTATGACATCAGTGTCATGAAAATCCTTAAAGGGAAGTTATTTTTTACTTAAGTTACTTTATTTTTACTTCAGTAACACTGTAGTTCTTTTTCTTAAATCTCTGTAGTCTAATTAGGCTAACACTGAGAAGCAGCTGTAATGCCATTTGCCTTCCAATGCAAGCACACACTCCACATTAACATGTCATTAAGACACAGACTTGCCAACAAAGCAAGGCCAGACTCTTGGATGCCAATCAAAAGAGGGGCATCTAAAATGGAGCAGAAAGATAAAGTAACACCTGGGAATGTTAATAAACAAGATATATAATTATGGACACCAAAGGACAACCTCCAGGTTGGAGAGATAGGCAGGATATCTCTCAGTGCCATTTCCAGGGAATTCTAAGCAGGTGAAGGCATCTGCTTGGGAATACCCTGAAGCAAATGGGGAGCCACTGTGTGAGAGAGAATGCTGGACTGGATGGGCTGTGGCCTGTTCCAGTAACACTGTTCTTAAAATAGTGGTCACACCACATAGCTTCTAGAACATCTTTCATATTCTGATGGGTGGTGGGGTGGGGAGACCTGAAAATTGTATTTAAGATCCAAGATTTCAGATCTCAAAAGGGGGCATTTTCCGATGCCAGCGAGAGCCTTTCTTAGTCAAAACAATGGCTTAGCTGAATCATACCCGTCAAGCGCAGCTGTGGAAAATACAGGAAATTACTGCGCACACGCAATTGTGCATGCTCAGTAACCCATTTGTGCATGCACAGAACCCCTTTGCACATGCACAGAATCCCTTTGTGATGGGCATACATGTGCAGTAACCCCTTTCCCCATTGTTCAAAATACGGGACGGTGGCGGGAAAGGGGAGGAACAAGCGCTAAAATATGGGAAATCTTGGCCAATACGGGTTACTTGACAGGTATGAGCTGAACACATGTCATGTACGAGGGCTAGCAAGCCCGCCCGAATCCATACCTTTATTAAGTTAGCTATTTTGCTATTTTATTCAGTTTGTATTTCAGTGTAGATTAGATGAGATCTTTGCACTTTTACCTTGCATATTCTGGATGATTGCTAAACTCATACCTGTCAAGCGCAGCTCTGGAGATTACGGGACCTGCTCAGAACGTTTCTGCACAGGTCCGTTCTACGCATGCGTAGAAGGATTTTATGCATGCGTAGAACGGACCTGTGCAGAACCGTTCTGTGCAGCTCACTTCTACGCATGCGTAGAAGGCTTTTACGCATGCATAGAAGGCTTTTATGCATGCATAGGACAGACCTGTGCAGACCTGTTCTGTGCAGCTCACTTCTACGCAAGCGTAGAAGGCTTCTATGCATCCCCTTCTGCACAGTAGCCTTCTATGCATGTGTAGAAGGGATCTACACATGTGTAGAAGAGTTCTACGCATGTGTAGAATGAAAGCGCGGCGCCAAAATGGCCACCACGCTCTTTGCGGGGGCCCCCCACCCGGACTCGGACATCCGGGTAGTTAGGGGGCGTGGCCACTCCTCTATAAAAGGGGTGGCCATGAGGCAGCCGAGCTGCCATTTTAGAACGCGATGGAGCGGAGAAGTTTTCTCCGTCGCGTTTTTGCTTAGAGTTTTGCCTTTCGTACCTTGGCTTAGAGTGGAGTTTCTTCGCTCTTCGCTACTGCGGTACTCAGGGCTCAGGATCCAATCCCTGGCCAGGGATCCTTCAGGAGGCTGTTTCTCCGGGAGCCATTGCTCCCAAGCGCGTGGTTCCGGCGGTCAAGCCGTGGCCGAGGGGAAGGGCTTTCTCTACACTTCGTAGAACTTTGCTTGCCTCTTTGCAAGAGGCTTGATTTCGTTCCGGACTGCAGTGGCTCAGGTGGCTAAGAGGCTGACTGAGAGGCTGAAAGTCAGCGGTTCGATTCCGAGCACTGCAGAACGAGATGCTTCAATGTGGTGGGCTCTGCCCACCCCTTTATTTTGCGGAGTTCCACTGGGCCGGAGGGCTTGGATGGCAACCCCGCAGGTCCCACGAGCGCAGGCTGTGGGCTCGGGCGGGGGGGGGGCACAGGCCTGCCCCGCTGGGGTTCTTACCCCTGCTGCTTATTGCCCCGCCGTATCAATTACCCGGTGGGGCCATCCGGCCCATCCGGCCCACCTCGTCTTGGTGGGTTAGGTGTTGCGGTTGCTCCCTTGCCTCCACTTCGGCAATGGAGGCATCTCTGGTCCACGTGCCGGCCATGGCTACGCAGTGGGCCGCCTACAGGGTTGAGCTGCCGGAGGCCTCAGGCCTGCGCAGGCTGGTGCCTCGCAGCTCCCCATCTGGCCCGGGACGCATGGGAACATGGAGCGAGAGGGACATTGTGGACTCCGACGCCCGCCACGGGCCGGAACCCCCAGTGGGGGCAACTCGTGGGGGTGCACCGAATGAGTATCCTGGTCAGGTTAGCACACCTCTGACACTAGCTTGTCACGCTGGGGGGGGGGGTGTAGTGGCCATAGTTGCAGCAAGACAATTACACTCTGGTTCTTATTGGGGTTACCGCCCCTATGCCTTTATTTACTTCCCCTGGGCCCGTAGGGCCGGTTATGTGTTTATCACTACAATCAGTGCCAACGGTGGTTCTGCTGTTGGCCGCTTGCTCTATGCCTCTGGGTGCCCTCTTGTACTGGGCTGTTAGCTGGGCACTGTGGTATGGGGAATATATTCACGTTTTCTCCTCCTGCATTGTGAACACACTGATTAGGGGATCAGGGGTAGGATGACAGGGTCAAGGTGTTGCCCCGTCGCGTGGCTAAGATGGCCGATGAGTAACATCTTGATCCTGACGCTCGCACCTAGCAAAGTGGTGATCAATGTGACTGAATGAAATAGAAAAATTTTAAAGTGGTAATTCCTGTGGATGAGACTCCTGCCTGCCTTTCTGGAAAATTTTGGGAAGTTTTGAGGTCGGATGGTCGAAGTTCGGGAGGCTTTCCTGGGCGGGTGAGGCCTGAGACGGCAGTCGCGGCTTTTCTGCTGAGGAGCCGAGAACAGGACCAGTGAGACAGCGGAGAAGCACCGGAATTGGCAAGAAATTGTTTGGCAAGAAAACAACTGTATGTAAGTGCATGAAAGGAAAGTCAAAGTTTAAAGTTTAAAACTAGCTGGGGACTTTGCTTAGAAGAGCCTGGGCGTTGAAATGGAAATGGGTGGAAGTAGATGAAATCAAGTGGTCGTTTCGTTAATGGCGGCGGTCCTGGAAAACGAAAGTGATCGTGTTTGGGTCTATGGTTTCCCCGCACCCCAGGAGAACTGCAGCGTGTTTTGTCGATAGCAAAGTGGTTTAAAAAGTTCTTGTTTGGGCTATAGTATTGGAAAGCAGCAGTGTGTCTCCCAGCTTAAAGCATGTGGGAAAAGTTTGCCGTTCCACAGAAGAAGAAGGGGGGCTTTTACCCTGAAGTTAAGGCAACCGCTGGAAAATGGCGTTTTGATTTGTCCGTCTCAAGAGAAGGATTATTGCAGGCGCACCCCCCCAATAACGGACACAGACAACATTGAAAGTGGATAACAGCAAAGGGCCACATTTATTGATTCAATGCCCTAGTCCGAATTATAAATTTGTATTGGTAAAACGACCAATCATAATTCCTAAGGCAAGCAGGCCGAAGTAACACTGGTAAGGTACCACCCCAAAATTGCCAACGGCAATTGGTTACAATGTATCAATTTGTATCAATTTGTTTGTTAACAACAAGCAAATTGTTGACCGTAGTCAATAACTAACTCATGACCCCACCCTCTGACGCGTATCCGTGAAATCACAGGGGTGATGCATGCTGGTTAGCAATCATCATCACCCCATCGCCTGGTTCGTCGTTGACCGGACAACGTTTAACTACTTTATTCCTGTCTAGTGTTGTCCAGTCAATTGCGAACCTGCCGGATACTTGTGGGTCATACTGTTTACCTTACCAGTGCTACCCGCCCATGTGACCAAAGTCAACAGTAGGAACGAAGAAAGACCCCTATATCAAACCATAGCAACAGTGTGGGATGGGCAAAAAAGCCAGGACCCGAAGCCAATATGGGTCCCAACCAAAAATTCCCACCCGGCCCCGAAGCGACCATAATCACACTGTTAACTAGGGAGGGGGTGGAGGGGAAAAAACTTCTCCGCTCCGTCGCTGAGGCAAAATGGCAGCTCGGCTGCCTCGTGGCCACCCCTTTTATAAGGGAGCTGGCCACGCCCCTAACTACCCGGATTCTCTGTCCTGTGGGGGGGGCCCGCAAAGGGCGCGGCGGCCATTTTGGCGCCGCGCTTGCATTGCAGGCGCACCCCCCCAATAACGGACACAGACAACATTGAAAGTGGATAACAGCAAAGGGCCACATTTATTGATTCAATGCCCTAGTCCGAATTATAAATTTGTATTGGTAAAACGACCAATCATAATTCCTAAGGCAAGCAGGCCGAAGTAACACTGGTAAGGTACCACCCCAAAATTGCCAACGGCAATTGGTTACAATGTATCAATTTGTATCAATTTGTTTGTTAACAACAAGCAAATTGTTGACCGTAGTCAATAACTAACTCATGACCCCACCCTCTGACGCGTATCCGTGAAATCACAGGGGTGATGCATGCTGGTTAGCAATCATCATCACCCCATCGCCTGGTTCGTCGTTGACCGGACAACGTTTAACTACTTTATTCCTGTCTAGTGTTGTCCAGTCAATTGCGAACCTGCCGGATACTTGTGGGTCATACTGTTTACCTTACCAGTGCTACCCGCCACACGGAGGGGCTTCACAGAAGACCTGACGCCCCCCCCCCCAGACCGTCAGCTCGGTCAACAGGCCTGCTCGCCAGTCACCCAACAGGAGGTCCATACCTCCTCGCGACAGATGGACCCCATCCCCTGCATACAAGTCATAATTTTGTAGACTAATATCGGGGCGATGACTAACCCGTCCCCAAGCCCTGGTGGTAAGAAACCGCGCCACTGCCTTATTGACCGCGCGCCTAGCTCGGTCAAGAGCCAGGAGGTTAACGCCCCCTCTGTAAGAGTGGCGCGGAACAATGTCCGACCAAACCAGGGCTGTGGCAGGCCAGACATAATGCAAGTAGGCGAGTTCCTCGCAAATCGCATGCTTGAGCGATAAGCCGGTGACCTGGCCCAAATCATTGCCCCCCAGGTGGATGATTAGAATGTCAGGCGGGTCAGCCCCCAGGCCAGAAAAAGGAAAGGCCGCAGCTCCCGCCATAACATCCCAGGCTTACCATGCCATGCGAGACTGGCGTGGTCACCCAGTCCCAGTCGGGGTCCACTCTGTCGCCGCAGCGTAACGCGCTGCCCTGAGCACATAGCTGTGGCCCACCAGCCATACTGTCACCGGTGTAATACGACACCCAGGGTCTGTAAGAAAATTGAGAAAAAGGGAGGTAAGGTGACTGGATTGGTACTCATGGCGGGAGTGGGCGCACATAAAACTGAAAACATTGTGAGCCCCACCTCCCCATGCTGCGTATGTCAGCCCCAGAGTACCCAAAAGCAGCTGCTGTAGAGGCTGCACCAATACGGAACGAATGTGTGCCATAACGGGCACCTGGTAGGCCCACCCTGGTGAGGGCTCCGGCTGTCACCTTCCAAAACTGAAATTTAGTAAGGGGAGACCCATCTTGGTGACAGAAAAACGGGCCGTGGTGCATGCCACGCAGTGCCAGGTATTCCTGTAGGGCACCAACCGGACAGATGTCTGCCAAAGAACACCGTAGCAGTCTTACTCCACTGCCTACGCCATGCTGATCTGTTTTAGAGGAGCGAATCCTCAACTGGGCCCAGTCTTTGGCAACATAGACATCTCCGCGTTCCAGTGCCCTACCACTTGCATCCGCCTTAGACAGCATCACGAGTTCGCTGACGCGGAGCGCTCCAAAAAATGCCACCGTTGTGGCTGCATGAAAATGGGCTGCCTCATAATGATCAAAACAGAGGCCTGGCCAGCCCCGGGCCAACTGGGTAAGAACCCCTGGGGAAATAGGGTGCCGGTCGTCCGGGCAACGCCCGCGCTCGCGCACCCACCCCTCCAAAACGTGTCTCACACGGAAGTCAGAGGTGGTATCCACATGACCCCCTACTTTGGCCATAAAAGCCAACGCCGAGAGCTTGGATGCTATGGTGCGAGGTGCAAGGCCCTGTGCATGCAGGTGAACCATGAACCGCAGAACATGGTCCACCGGGATAGGCCAGGTCTCTGGCAAGTGAAATTGAGTAGCAAAAGCCCTATACGAAGTGAATGCTTGTTGATACGCCTTACGCGTGCGTGGCGCTAGTGACAGGCCAATCGCCCGGTTCACCTCTCCTTGCCAATAGTCCACATCTCGTCCGGGAGTGGCGAGGGAAATTCCTCCGCATCCGGGGCCAAGGCGCGGAACCGGGAGATCTGCAGGCGGTACAAAGCGGCAGCAATATCGTTATTAACCCCTGGGACATGCCTGGCCCTGAACAAGACGTTGAGGCACAGGCAGCGCAGCACAAAATGGCGCACTAGATCCATGACTCTGGGCGATTTAGAAGTGTGTGCATTGACAATGTGTACAACGGCAGCATTGTCGCACCAGAAATGCACCACCGAATTAGCCCACTGTTCGCCCCATAGCATCAAAGCCCCCAGAATGGGAAAAAATTCCAGGTATGTGAGATCCCGCAGGCGACCTGTGCCTGCCCATGCCGGTGGCCACCCACCATAGGCCCACTTCCCATTGAAGTACATCCCATAACCCAGGGATCCTGAGGCATCAGACTGGATCTGGAAATTGGGGGATGCCAGGAGGTCAGACCTCCAAAATGAGACCCCATTAAACTCCCTCAGGAATTGCAACCAGACGAACATGTCTGCCCTGATACCCCGGGTAAGCCTGACTCTGTGGTGGGGCCTGGATAACCCTGCCATGGCGTCGCATAAGCGCCGGGCGAAAGCCCTGCCCGGTGCGACCACCCTGCAAGCAAAATTGAGGTGCCCATGTAGCACCTGCAGTTCCCTCAGGGATGCCTTACGCTTGGCCAGCAATTCCGAGATAAGGGTCACTATCCTGGACACCTTATCACCCGGTAACCTAGAAGCCTGCACTACTGTATCAATCTCAACCCCCAGGAATACTAGTTCGGTCGACGGGCCCTCGGTCTTTTCGGGCGCTAAAGGGACACCAAGTTCCTGCATTAGCGTCTGAAATGTAGTGAGGAGACGTGCACACGTGTCCCAGCCCCGTTCACCCCCGAATAAAAAGTCATCCAGGTAATGGGCTACAGACCGGGACCCTGACCTGTGGACGAAAGCCCACTCCAGTAAGGTACTAAAACGCTCGAAAGCCGAGCATGATATGGAGCAGCCAAAAGGCATGGCCTTATCAAAATCATACTCCCCTTTAAATTTAAAACCCAGCAATTCAAAGTCGCCCGGGTGCACCGGCAAGAGGCGAAAAGCTGACTTAATGTCGCACTTGGCCAGCAAGGCACCCGGGCCACACGAGCGCACCATGCGCAGCGCATGGTCGAACGATGTATACCTGACCGAACAAAGGTCATCAGGTATCGCATCGCTGACCGATCGGCCGGCTGGGTAGGACAAATGATGAATAAGGCGAAACTCACCTAGGGACTTTTTGGTAACCAAACCCAATGGCGAAACCTTAAGGTTGGGAAAAGGGGGTGCGGGGAAAGGTCCAGCGACCCTGCCCGCGTCTAATTCCTTTTTAATGCTGGCCGCGGCCACCTCCTCCCTTCCTCTGAGGGATAAAAGGTTGGGAGCATCCTGAGGGGATCTATCACCCATAAAAGGGATACGAAATCCCTGCTTAAAACCTTGAATGAGATACTCTCTGTCTTCTCCCCTTGGGTACGATGCGAGCCAGCGCTCCAGCATGTCCACCTTAATTGGGGAGGGGGCCTTTCGGAGAACTAGTTCCATCCGTGGCAGGCTTGCCAGCCCACTGTCCACTCCTCCCTCTGCCTCGCGCCCCCCCAGGCTTGGGACAAGCAGAGGCTGCATGGGGACCAGAACATGTGGGACACTCATGCTTATACCTGCAGTTCTTCCGACTGCAGGAACCATTGGACGAGAAAGTCCAGCACAGCAGGCGGGCTGGAACCCCCTGCCCCGCCGGTTGGCGGGTAACCTGCGCTGGAGCTGCTCGCTGGACCACATGTCCACAATGGTATCTATCCCCCGGGGCAGGACGTGTGGGTGTCATATACAAGAGCCACAGTCTCTGGCACGGCTCATCCCATCTCATCTCGGGGTGGAGGGGAATCCTCATACGGAATTCCTCATCATATGCTAGCCATGAGGGGCCCGGGAAATCTACCATCGCCCTATATATGTTGTCCAAATATTGGACCATGGGAATAGCTAGATCCGGCCGCGCCCTCAAATATACCGCCATGCATATTAAATAAGCGGGGAGCCAGTTGGCCCAGGTACGCGGCGGCTTACGGCGGCGTGCCTGCTCCTTGTCCTTCTCATCCTGACCCTCCCTTTCTTCCTTAGTGGGCTCTCTGTTCAGGAGTGAGAAGATATCTACGTACTCCCCTCGCCATATCTTTTCTCTGGTAGCCTGTGCCAAGTGATCACCCAGTGGCAAGGAATACCCTGCCGTCGGCAAAGCCGAAAAGGGGATAGCTGGCCTAGCAAAAGGGGCCTGAGTTAACCCTGCCACCCCAAGTACGTTCCCAGCAGTGTAAGAACCGAGGCCCACCCCAGTGGGCATGGTGGCAGTAGTTGTCGCCGGGTGGGTCGCCAGCGGCGTAGCCCCTGCACCACCCGCGCGAGGCCAAGGCCACTGAAAGGTCCCCCCTATATTGGGAATGTGTGTGGATGTACTCGTTTGCACCATATACTCACATGCTGCACCCCCGCGGGCCGCCCCCACCGGGGGTTCTGGCCCACTGGGGGCGTCGGAGCTCACGACCGATGTAGAGCTCATCACCGGGGCTTGACCCGCACCAGGTTGCTGGCTGGGGAGCTGCGAGGCAGTGGCCGGAGCCGCGCCACCCGCCTGCAGCAGCTCAACCCTCGCCGCCGGCCGTTGTCCTGCTGCCGATAGCGCCTCAAAAGGTACCCCAAAAGGGGCGCCTGCCTGACTGGCCCGGGCCAAAGACGCCTCCAAGGCCGCAATACGGGCCAGTAAGGTGTCTACATTGACCATGGGCAAAGAGCCGGCCGGCCCGCCTGACCCTTGCATGGGGGCAGGTCCCTGCACCCCCTGACCCATATATGGCCATTGGCCAGGACCGAAGCCCGGTAGGGCTGGTGAGGAAACCTGCCAAGGCAGGGCGCCGGGCCACCCCCCAAGGCTAGAGGGCCCCGGGAGAGGCTGCGGCCCGAAAGTAATAGGCCCAACGGATTGGGCAGGAGGAGGAGCGGTGTCCACCGCTCGCGGGCCGCGGGCCGGAGCGCCCTCCGCGCCCGCACTCTGATCGGGCCAAGGGGCGATAGACCCCAAGCCACCAGCCCCGGCCGGGGAAGGCAAAGGTGGCTGTTGAGGAGGCGGCACCACGGTCCTCCGACCTGGGTTGCGCCTCCTAACAGCCCGGGCTGAATTCGCAGCAGCCTTCTTTTTGGAAGGCATCTCACCGCAGCAAAAAAGGGAAGCTAGCTAGGCAAAATCGACCCAAAAGGCTTCCCGGTGATACCAACGAGCGACGGAGGCACAGGGAAAAAACTTCTCCGCTCCGTCGCTGAGGCAAAATGGCAGCTCGGCTGCCTCGTGGCCACCCCTTTTATAAGGGAGCTGGCCACGCCCCTAACTACCCGGATTCTCTGTCCTGTGGGGGGGGCCCGCAAAGGGCGCGGCGGCCATTTTGGCGCCGCGCTTGCAATTGGTCTTCTTTTTGTTCCTTCACCGTGTGGATTACAAATATTACCTTTTTTTTTTTTAGCACATTGCTTCTCACATCTTTTCCCCTTCCTGTTTGGATTTTGGGCTTTCTCTCCCTTTCATACCTCCCTCCCTTTTTTGGCGGCTTGGACTCAAATGAAAAGTTCTGGGTGACTGTTTCCTTGGAGCCTTTACCTTTGCAGTTTGGAAGACGATCAGTTGGAATGTGTGCCTTGGGGAAACGGATCTGATGTGGATTATTATTTTCTTTTTCTTTTTTTCTTTTTTGCTGTTTGTTGGGAGTACACTTCGGTTCCTTCTATCTTTTTTTGTGGATTACAGTATCTAACTCTCTGCTGGATTTCCTCCTCCATACAAGTTTCCCTCTTGGATTTGTGGTACCAGGGGTTGCAGTGTTACAGGTCCTGTCTGACTGACTAAGTTCTACAACGTTCTGCAACATCGGACTCTTATATTTTGTATTACTATGGCTAAAGGCACAAGAGGGAAAGCAAAGGAAGAAGAGCCAGTCGTGAAGTCCAAGAGGAAGGAAAAAGCACCAGTGGAGGAAGCCCCTCAGTCTTCATCCCCTCCCCCAGAGCCATATGATCAAACCCAAATTATGGTGGAAATTGGCAAGCTGTTTCAGAAATTGGAGAAGAACGAGGAATCAAGGGTGAAAGATAGAAATGAAATGATGAAAAAGCAAGATAAAGTGGTATCATCTGTTGCAGACTTCTCAAAAAAGGTGGATTTAAGTTTGAAAAAATAGAGGGAAATGTGAAACTGGTTCAAGATGAGGTAATTGCCATAAAAAAGGAAATAAAAGGGACTCAGGAGGTTGTGCGGGAGAATAAGCTGAAATTGGATGAACAAGAGAGAAGGATTGATGATGTGGAAGATATGATGAGAAAGCAGAATATTGTGATCCGTAGGGTGGTGGAACGGGCACCGGACTTGTTAAGAGAAAGAGTGGTTCAGTGGCTAAATGGTTTGAATATGGGAAAAGAATTTGTTCAGGAAGATTTTGTAAGTGTATTTCGGGTGGGCCCAAGAAGAGGGAGGGTGGTTCAAAGAAATGTTTTGGTAAAATTTGCAAATTGGGCCAATAAGCTAAGAGTAATGGCCCATTTGAAACGAGTTGGTTCTGATGCTCTGAAATTTGATGGTTCTGAGGTAGAAGTTTATATTGATATTTCATTGAAGGAAAGAACGTGGAGATATAAGATGAGGCCTGTAACTAAATTGCTGATGAGTAAAGATATAAGGTATAATTGGAGATTCCCACAGCAACTGCACTTTTTTATGACAAAAGAATGCACGTAATTGATGAAGGGGCCAATCCATTGGAGTATTTGAGCTTGTTGGAGCTGGTAAAATAGACTCGGAAGAGTGGATAAATCTCAAGAAGGAATTGATGGAATCGGGAGCCTTGGGGAGGGAGTATGAGAGGGCAGAGGCCGGTGGGGCAACAGGTGGAACACCGCAGCGAAGGGAAGAGGAGGAGGAGCTGTTGCTGATCATGGTGGAGGAGGAGGCAAGTAAGGAGCAATGAGAATTAGATTATTAAAATTTAAAGTATTTAATTGATATAGAAGGGTGAGTAGTGCATAGCACTGGTAGGAAGGCACATCTTACATGTCCCCCCTCTCCCCTCTTTGGTTGTCAAAGGCGGCTTTTTTTTTTGAAGAAGGTGGGGAGAGAGATAGTGTGTGTTATATGTAATTTTTTTGTGGGATGAGGGTAAGGGGTTGGTGGTGGCACGCCCGATGGAGAGTTCAGAGTTTAGAAAGGAGATAGGTTATGGGAAATATTAAAATATTATCATGGAATGTAAAGGGTACAGGCTCTGTTCTTAAGAGATGTAGGTTGGAACTGGCGTTGAAGAAAGATAGACCCGATATATTATTTTTACAGGAAACGCACCAGAAGTCAAAGGACACGAATAAACTTTTTTTGGGATGGATCCAACATTATGAGATGGCGTTTGGAACTTCAAAAGCGAGAGGGGTGGCAATTATGATTTCTAAAAAATTAGGATTTGAGATTACAAAAAGTATTGTTGATCAAGAGGGTAGATATTTGATTGTAAGAGGAAAAATAGAGGATGAGGAAATCATGTTGGTAAATATTTATGTTCCAAATGATCATCAAGCGGATTTTCTAGAAAAAGTTCGGAAAATAGTGGAATTGGAGAATGTTGCAAAAACTATTGTGGCGGGAGATTTTAACTTGATAAGGTCGGGGTTAGATTGCACAAACATAGCAAGAAGTGGAACCGGATTGAAAGGGAAGGTGTTGGATAAATTGATGGATGCGATGGGTTTGAAGGATTCTTGGAGAGAGTTTAAGGGCTCTGAAAGGGCATATTCCTTTTTTTCACATGTCCATGGGACCTACTCGAGAATAGATTATGTCTTTCTTACGGAAAACTTGATTAAAGATATAGAAGGAATGGAAATTGGGATCACAAAGGAATCAGATCATGCAAAAGTACTTTTGGAAATGAAATTACAAAAAGATACCCGAAGTGGAAGAAGTTGGAGGTATGACCCTAATTTATTTAAAGATCAAAAATGTAAAGAGCAGATTATGGAAAGGTGGAAAGAAAGTTGGCAGTGGAACGATAATAACGAGGTTAATTTCAACATTGTATGGGATACCATGAAGTCGATTTTCAGATGGGAAAGCATAAAGTTGGCGAGTTTTAAATATAAATGATATAAGGTAGAACAGACAGAAAAAGAAAGAGAAATAAAACAGTTACAGGAGGATCATGCAAAAAGTAAAGATAAAAAAATCTTTACGAAATTGCAAAGACTTAAAGCAGAATTAATGGGTAAAGATATTGACAAAGTTAAACGAGACTTGATCTTTTTAAACAGAGAATATTTTGAATTTAGCAATAGAAGTTCAAAATTACTAGCAAGAGCAGCTAAGGCCAAAAGGGAAAAAAGAGAAATTGGGGTATTGGTTAATAAACAAGGTTTAAGGTGTAATAAGAACAGAGATAAATGCAAAATTGTGAGGGAATTTTATCAAGCATTATATGCAAAAAAGGAGGTAGATTTGGAGAGGCTCAAAAAGATATTGGAGAGACAGCTAGGGAACGGAATAAAACAAGAACACAGAGAGAAAATGGAGGAAAGGATTAATGATAAGGAGGTTAATGAGGTAATTAATGGGTTGAAGATGGGGAAAGCCCCGGGGGATGATGGATTATCGACAGAGTTTTATAAAGAATTCAAAGAAGTGGTGGTTCCAAAATTAGTGAAGCTATATAATTATATTTTAGATGGAGGTTCAATTCCGACTTCATGGTATAACACTACAATCGTTCTACTGCCAAAGCCTGGTAAGAACTTGGAAAGAGTGGAATCGTACAGACCAATTTCTCTTATAAATCAGGATGCCAAAATCTTCACAGCAATACTGGCCAATCGTCTAAACGGTTTTATGGCGGAATACATAAATGTTGATCAAGTTGGGTTTTTAAAAGGTCGGCACATGGTGGATTTGACTAGAATGGTATTAGATTTAATTGATAATGTTAATCAAACGAAGGAAAAGGTGGGTTTATTATCATTAGATATTTTTAAGGCATTTGACTCATTACAGTGGTCTTCAATCAAGGAAATAGTTAAAAATTACGGGTTTGGCGACAGATTTAGAGGGGTAATTGATTTATTATATCAAAAAGGGAATGCTAGGATTAGAGTAAACGAAGAGGTTACTGATGTGGTAAAGCTTGAGGCTGGTACAAGGCAGGGATGTCCATTATCTCCTATCCTGTTTATTATGGCAATGGAGATATTAGCTAAAAATATAAGGAATGATTCAAATATAGAAGGGATAATGGGTAATAAAGTGAGTATGTATGCAGATGATACACTGCTTATGGTGAAACATCCAGAGTTGGTAATGGATAGGATTAAAGATCACCTACAGGTATTTGAAGCTACAACCGGATTAATGATAAATTGGGATAAATCAGAATTGATGCTGTGTAATTTGGGGGTAGGAGAGATGGGAAGGATAGTGGAGACACTTAATATACAAATTAAAGATAAGCTGAAATATCTGGGGATAATTATTTCAAATAAATTGGAAGAACTTAAACGATTGAACTATGACAGCTTGAAAGTCGAATTCAAGAGTAAAATACAAGAGTTTCAGAAGCTGAAGCTGTCATGGTTCGGAAGGATTGCAATTTGTAAAATGATATTGTTACCAAAGATTAATTTTTTATTTGATGCACTAGCGATCCATTTGAAGGAGAAGGAAATCAATGAATTTCAAAAGATGTTTAATTGTTTTTGTAACCGAGGTAAAAAATCTAGACTTTCAAAGAAGTTTTGGTATTTGTCTCAGAAAGAAGGGGGTTTGGGCATGCCAAATTTGTTAGCATACTATCGAGCATTCCAAATTAAGAATGTTGTGAAGATTCTGGCAAGAGAAAAGGCAATTTCGGAGGAACTAGAGATGAAAGAGTATAGAAATATAGGTAACATGATTTTCTTGGGAATAAAGGAGAAGCCGAAAAGGTCAAATAATACTATGATGAGAGGACTCAAGGAGGTGTGGAAAATGGTAAAGAAAGATATGGTCCCAAATCTCTCTCCAATTTTGGAATTGACTGATATGGTGTGTTTTCCAATAAAATTAGATAAGGGAAAAAAGGAAATATTGGATAAAAATCAGATGCTCTTACTGAAGGACTGGTTAAAAGTTTGTGATGATGATATTAAAAGAAAAAAAATATTTGAGAAGTTAAATTTGGATTGGTTTCAGAAATTAAAGGTGGATAGCTGGAATAAAAAATATAGAAGAGAAGCAGGGATAGATAGAACAAAGACGGAATTTGAAGAATTGGTAATAAAGATAAGAAAAGGGGAAAGGAGTATTAAGGGTCTTGTAAGCAAACTGTATACTATATTGAATAAGGGTAAAGATCCACACGAAGATTTGAAACGGAAGTGGGAACAAAATTTGAATATAAAAATTGGGGAGGTTGAATGGAGAAATAAATGGAAAAAGAGGATTATGAGAACAATGTCTGTAAGAATTAAAGAACATAATTTTAAAATGTTGTGGCAATGGTACTTGACACCACTAAGACTTTATCAGATGGATAATAAAAGAGACAAATTATGTTGGAGATGCAAAGAAACGGATGGAACATATGAACACATGTGGTGGAGTTGTAAAAAAATAAGGGATTTTTGGGGAAGAATAGAAGGGGAGTTTGGTGAAATTGTGGGTAAAAGCGTTAAGTTGGTGTCAGGTACCATTCTTCTAACAAATGTGGAAGGTTTGGGTTTGAATAAGGAGGAAAAAGAATTACTGGAAATTGTATTAACTACGGGTAGACAATGCATAGCTAGAAATTGGAAAAATGATGTTGATATACAGATTGGAGAGTGGTATAAAGAAATGTGGAGTTTAGCATTGAACGATAAATTGACATGGGAGATCAAAGTAAAATGAGATAAATTAAAAGAGAATAGGTTTTGGAATATTTGGAAACCGTTCGTGGATCATTCTCTTATGGTAAATGGCAGCTCAGGACCTGTACCATCTCAAAGAGGTTTTTGGAGTTGAAATAGAAACTAAACTCTCTGGGCATTGTATATATTCACAGGGTGATGTGTAATTATCAAAAGATAATAATAGTGGTAGCACAGAAAGCTTTTATTGTTATGATTGTGTAATAATTTATAATGTGGTATCTAGTATTTGGTGGTTATATGATAAATAGTCAGTTTAAGTATTATTATGTGCTAGCTCCTATGAATTTGAGTCAACACTGTATTGATGTTGTTTTTGATTTATCATTATATTGTATTGTTATTGTTTTTTTCTTTCTGTATGTCTGTTAAAAATTCAATAAAAAATTTTTTTAAAAAAAGGTGTTGCCCCGTCGCCGCACCCTGCCCCCCCATGGGGCCGATTGGTTGCCGGCCTATTCAGCATTCATGGCAGGATGTATGAGGGCCCATCCTCATTTGGCCGTTCCAATGGTGCAGTGCTGGGACGATGATGGCAGGGCCGTGGTTGTTTTCCCTGGCCCGTCATGGTTAGCATACGTC
This sequence comes from Bradypodion pumilum, assembly GCA_035047305.1. NCBI lineage: Eukaryota > Metazoa > Chordata > Lepidosauria > Squamata > Chamaeleonidae > Bradypodion > Bradypodion pumilum. The sequence continues at coordinate 276,616,193 of JAWDJD010000004.1, read as the reverse complement.
AAAACCTTGGGCTTAGGGCGGTCCCTTCCCCTATGAGGCCAGCGACGACCCCTGTTAGCGAGTGTGGTTACTGTATGTGACTCTTACGTGGCAACGCTTATGCTGCGTGCGGAGAGTCCACTTTCGGACAACCACTTGTACCTTGATCTGGAGCTCCCAGATTGAGTTAGCTGCTACTACCTTTAACGGGGGACATGTTTTGCAGGGCACTGGCGCTAGATCACGGGTTGTGCGATCAGGAGTGGGCTTTGGTGAGGCTTCGCTCCTCAGGGGCCAATCAGCCGGGAGAGGCTACTAGCCTGGCGCTGCCATATGTCTGGTCACTCCCCCACAGGTGTTTGTGGCAGCCCTTGGTTTGCTTCCCAGCCTGTCATCTGCCACCAAGCTGGGTCTACCCTGACTGAACTGAAATTGGTACCCATTCCTCCTGGTTGGCGGCCGCATCAGCTGCGGCTCCGTTTGGGTGCCCAGAGCCCGACATATGTTGCAGGGGCAGGTGGATTTGCCCAATTTCCTCTGTCCATTCGTCCCTGCACTGAATGAGTGCCTTGTCTGCCCTCTATTCTTCCTCCTTATTTTACAGACACAGTGTGTTCCCGCACACTGGTGGTAGTGTGGCTGGTGGGACACAACTCTGTGCACTGGGGCGGCGCAGTATGCCGCTTTGTTAGAATGGGGACCCCATCTTGGACGATGCGTAACCGCGCGTATGCAGTAGTATGGGTGCATGGCATAGAGGTGGTGGAAACTGTTGACATTCCTGATGTTCATTAGGGATGCTGGGCCGCCACATGTTTTAATGCTGCACTTCGGAGGCGGTGATCTTACCGGATTGCTGGCCCAGACTTAAAGACTTCCGAGTGCAGGGACTTGGCGTTTCTTTGCCATTTATGGCCATCTACACTATTGCTATGGTCATATATCATGCCGATGCAATATCATGGGTGACACTTTGTCCCAGGGTTTGGACCGTGCCCGATGGTCAGTGAACAGGTCTGCTGCCTGGTTCTTTATCTAGAATGGCCCAGGGACAGCCATTTGTAGTCTGGGAATTGAGTTACAGGAATTTGGCCTGTATTCTGGAGATGGGGCTCACCGGGCAACAAGTCGAGGCACCTCTCTTTTGAATGACGTGCAGGAGGGCCAGGTGACCGAGTTGTCGGTCAGTGTGAGCGGCCCCTGCTGCAAGGCGGCAATGTTGCCAAGTGGAAGGTGCCTCTACAAGAGTCACATGTGATGCAGGGCTGCATCAACTTCGCCTGCAGAGTGGTAATACCAGGTAGTGTTTTCGCCTAGTGCCTGGGTCACGCTAGGGCAGGTCTCGTTAAACAAAGCTGCGGGGTACAGCTGATTAGGGGTTTACAAGTGGACCTGTTGGTTTGGCTCGCATTACCGCAGAACTTCCATGCTGTCGCATCGGGAGGTCTGAGCTTCTGGTCAGCCACAGTTACAAGTACAGTCGGATGCCTCCGGCTCCCCGGGTGAGGGGATTTAATTAAGGTCAGGGGTCTATGGTCATTGACCCCAGGGATGTCAGGGCATGGATCGTTTATGCGATCTTATGTTTCTAACATATCTTCTCAATCCCAGTTACAAGTACAGTCGGATGCCTCCGGCTCCCCGGGTGGGGGGATTTAATTCAGGACAAGGGTCTATGGTCATTGGCCCCAGGGATGTCAGGGCACAGATCGTTTACGCGATCTTATGTTTCTAACATATCTTTCAATTCTGGGTACCCTTTATGCTCTGGGGGACAGGCGGCCTGATTCTGTGCTTCACTTTTGGCGTGGTATCAAGAAAACCAAGATAATGGCAACAAGCCCTATCAGTCCTTGGAAAATAGATGGGGAAGAATTACAAGCAGTGACAGACTTTACATTCTTAGGATCCAAGATCACTGCAGATGGTGATTGCAACCATGAAATAAAAAGGCAACTAATTCTTGGGAGACACGCTATGAGAAACCTGGGGAACATAGTTAAAAGTAGAGACATTACCTTGCAAACAAAAGTCCACATAGTTAAAGCAATGGTATTTCCAGGAGTAATATATGGTTGTGAGAGCTGGACCATAAGGAAAGCTAAGGGCAGACAATTAGACGCCTTTGAAATGTGGTGTTGGAGGAGAATTTTGAAAGTACCCTAAACAGTAAAGACAACAAATAGGTCAATCTTAAAAGAAATCAACCCTAATTGCTCCTTGGAAGGTAAAATATTGAAGATGAAGCTAAAGTATTTTGGACATCAAATGAGAAGAGAGGATTCACTTGAGAAAGGCTTGATGTTGGAAAAGGTGGAGGGCAAAAGAAGAAGGGGGCGGCAGAGAAAGAAATGGCTAGATCAGTGCCACCATCAGGGTGGGCATCAGGACTCCTGTCCCAGGCCAGGAGATAACAGGGGCCCGGTGCCGCCAGGAAACCACTGATGTGTGCATGCGTAAACAAACCACGCATGCACAGGAAACCACAGGGACATGGCCAAAATGTGGGGGGCATGTACCAGGCCCAGACATTTCTGATGCCAGCCCTGGGCTAGATGGTATTGTTGATGCAACAGAGCTGGACGGGTTGAGAAGGATGGTGGAGGATAGGGATGCCTGGCATACAATGGTCCGTCGGGTTGCAAAGAGTTGGACTCGACTATGCAACTGAACAACAGTTCAGCCCATAAAGCCAGGAAGGAAATGAAGCAATGTGGAACAGATTGTATAATAGCAGTGTTTAAGTGACAGACCGAATGTATGCAAACTCTCTATGGGTGATTTGTGTTGCTATGGCAGAAGTGCTTGAGAGCCTCATGAAATGTGGCAAAATCCATTCTGTAAATCTGCGTGTAAGATTCAAAATGGACTAAAATAAAAAACACAGGGTTCAGCAGCCCTGCAGTGCCTCTGTAAGCTCTGTAAGGGTGTGTGGAAACTTGATGTACAAAACAAGTGGCAAATGCAGAGTACAAAGTAGATTTCCGGTTGCTGGATCCCAAAGCTGAACAAATCTCTTCAGTAAGCAGTGCCCAAGGCTTCAACAGTAGCTGAAATGAAAAAGATACATCTGTCAACCGATATGTAGAACAGGAGGCAAATGACAGAATAAATGAGTGTAAACATCAGCAGTCCAAGGCAAAGGAAGCTAATAATTAGGTAAAAAGTGGGAACAAGAAAGACACCAGAGGAGTGAAAAGTTAGCCAATAACAAAAGGAGGCATTAATCCATATTTTCCCTTCTACTTTAGTTTCTTCCATCTCATAGGAGGAAAATGGCTATATGGTATAGGCCAGATTTTGATTGGCGTAGGTATGAGATTTATGATGTTGCACTCTTTCATTAATAGTTTCATATTCCCTTTCTTATGTTCGGGGGCTACCTGAGAATCCCATTTGTCTTGAAGAAGACTTGGGAGGGGCATGGGACATGGAGGAATGATTTTTTTAATGTGCAAACATTGCTGCCACTAGCACTACTTGTAAGAAAGGGTTTCAGCCAGTGGATGGCATTCAATAGGGAAAAAATTCTTTGCTCCAATTTTTGTTCAAATGGGAGAAAAATATATTCTACATCAGACAGTATGACAGCTGCTCTGGAACTATAATGCCCTGCAATACCATCTCATCCCACACCAGGACTCAGCCTAGTTTAGAGTTTGCTGTTATTTCCAGCCCTGATTTCATATGATACAGTAAAGCGAAGTAGGCTTTGCCCATGAACCATTCTATTTTGGTTGCTGTTTCCCAGTCCTTTAAATACACATGATCTAATCTGCGCATTTTGCAAGATTTATTAATCATGCATCCAATTTTGTATGTATTAAGGGTGTATGAAAACCTCCCAGCACAATCTATTACAGATTAAAACAGGGATTCTCAACCTGTGGCCCATGGGCTAGATGCAGCCCATGGCACCCTTTCATGTGGCCCACCACCACCTCCACCACATCAGGAAATGCCATGTGGTGGAGGAGGGCAAAATGGCCATCTGGCCCCCGAAACTGTCTGAGGGAGTGTGACCCCAGTTTAAAAAGATTGAGAACTCCTGCATTAAAGGGACAGAGATCAGGGCTGCCCTGCCCTGAGCTCTTTTTGGTGACACATCAACTTGATTCTTATTTGGGTCCCTGATGATACTTGTGTATTTGGTACCTGGACATTTGAAGAAGAAGCACCTCTCCCTATACATACCCACATGATCACTAAGAACTCCTAGGCAAAAAAGGAAGATTAGCCGTGTGATCCATATTCAAATTGGATCACATAACTAATTTCCTTTGTCTGGCCTCAAAAGGAAGCTACGCTTCAAAGCGGGTCACATGGATGGGGAGCAAACACCCAGCTTCCTATAGGAGTGGCATCCTAAACTCCATGAAATATTTTGCTGTTCTTAAGGGAAGCCTGGCAGACCACCACGTCGTGAACATTTTAATACCTTAGAGACCACATCGTCCCAAGAGTGTCCGCCCGTCCAACCAGAGCGGACCGGAGGGGCTCCCTAATTGTTCCATCTGCCAGAGGGGCTCGTCTCTCTGGTACATGAAGGAGGGCCTTTTCCGTGTCTGCACCAGCCTTGTGGAACCTCCTACCAGTAGAGCTGCGGGAGCAGACGGAGCTGCTACCTTTCAGAAAAGACCTAAAAACCTGGTTGGCGGGACAGGTGTGGGGCCCAAATGGAAGGATGGTCCCCGCCTGTTGGCTTATTAAATAAGTCCCCATTTCTTTTAATTCCAATGCAGGCAGTTTTTAACGTGGGTAGTCTTTTAATGATAAATGGGATAGGTGGGTGGGTATGTTGGGTTTTAATGGCTCAACTGTTTTTTATGTATGTTTTAAGTTGTTGTGAGCCGCCCAGAGTCGGGTTTACCTGATTGGGCGGCATAAACATTTGAATTTAAATAAATAAATAAAATAAATACGTGCCTGAAAAAATGGTCTTGAACCATGAAAGCTGCACAACATTTTGTTTTTCTTAGTGATCCAATAAAGGTATCACCTGCCTCCTGCGTCTTTTGCATTCTTTACAATAAGATCTCCTAGGGAGATCCTTCACCACATTACAACGTTGCAAACACAGGGAGGATGGTTCTTCCAACTGTTTCATCTCAGCTGTGGTTTTATATTGCTCTGTAATCCATCCTGAGATTTTGAGATACAGGGCAAGCTACAAAAGTTTTAAATAATAGTTTTAAAATACATAAAATATTTCTGACTTCCAATGAGAAACCCATTCCTCCCAATGGGAAAAAATAAATAGAAAAGGCCAGGACCTAGAAAGATGCAGGTGGGTCAGAAGAACACCAGTGGCAATAGAGGTGGATGTTTGTTTGGTTTTGATGTCTCTCTCCCCGCCCCTTCCCCCACACACACATACCCCACTGTCAGAGAAAAGCCCAATCAGCTTTCTAAAGCAGTCACAGGAAGGGAGTGAGTTAGGAAATTTTAAAGGGAAATAGGCACAGGAATATTTCACTCCTTTCCAATGCAAGGAACCTGCTCTCCTATTCTTTCACCTATTCTTTCCAACACTGCCTGGTGATCTAGCCACAAGACTTTGATGAGTTAGACAACATTTTGTAGCAAAGGCATACCGTCCTTTGTCATCCTGAGTTTTTCCTTCTTTTTCACTTGAATGCTAGATTTAACATGAAGAATCTGTGAGAATGGCACTTACTCTGGACTTTTTGCTCTGCCCATGGTCACTTGAGAAATTTATGAATACCCTTAATACCATTCACATTAGTCTGAAGACAGTGCACTTGGCTAAAATATACTATTTAGTCTCAAGTAAGTGTCATATTTAGTTAGGAATGGCGTAGTTCACCTTCTGTTCCTTGCTGGGTAGCCTAAATTGAAAGCAGATTTCAGAATATTGTTACTGATCTCTCAAAAGACTGTGCTGTCTTCTAGCCAAGTTCGGAGCCTTGCACATTATTGTATCATTCCTGGCTTCTGACCTTTGGCTCTTGTTTGGTGCATGCTATAGCCCAACTGTAACAAACAAAAACAACAGTGCCATATCACCACTACAAAAGCTGCCACCACTAAGACAACATAACAAACATTACCTAGATTCCCAGAGAGAACAGAGAGAAACTGAAATGCACTATTCTTATTAGCTGTTCTTAGATTAAATCTGGTGAAGAAAATAATCTGAAAGAATAATGATGACTTCTAGCACACCATTATTTGTAACATCCCTGCCACAATTTTTGCCATGTCTAACTCATTTTATTAACCCTGGATCCTGATTGGAAAGCAGTAACTGTCCTCGGTGTGTAGGGAAACGTCAGCATGTGTTCCAGACTCCCCGGGCATATTAAAGTCAGGATTCTTGACAGTTGTCTTCCTGTGTTTTTGTCACTTGACCTTGATTTTCCTGTAGAGATGAAACCTTATGGGAATCTTCTTTTTTGACCTCAATTTAATCTTTTCTGCTTGCTCCTTTTGTTTCTTTTTTAAAATATTTTGCTGCTTATTTGTTATCTGTTGCACACAATATGAAAGGTTGCTAACCAATTTTAATCTTATCATACCAACATTTTATTGTCAAAGGCACTCATTCATCTGAGAATGGAAGCTGGGCAAGCTGAAGAATAATATGACTATCACTACCCAAAACAGGAGTTTCCAAACTTTTTACGCCATAGGCCAGACTACGTCCCCCAGATAGCTGAGCGGGCCAGTCATGTGGTTTTCCCCAGCATAAATGCTGCTATAAAATGCTTCCGGGGCTGTCGTAAATGCATTTATGATAGCTTGCGGGTGGGCGGACACCACCACTCAGCTGACTCCCAGGCCGCTCCCTTTGGGGCCGGGGAGAAGAAAAGCCATGGTGCTTGCGGGCGGGCAGACACCACCACCCAGCTGACCCCCAGGCCCCTCCCTTCGGGGCCAGGAAGAAGAAAAGTTGTGGCACTTGTGGTTGGCCGGACACCACTGCTAAGCTGACCCCTGGGCCCTTCCCTCCAAGGCTGGGTAGAAGAAAATCTGTGGCGCTTGCAGCCAGCCAGACACCACCGCACATCTGACCCCCAAGCCCCTCCACACTGGTTGGGAGGAGAACATGCCAATGCTTCCCTACACCATCACCGAACTCACCTCGGGCCGGCTGGCCTGGAGGGGAAAGGACATCTGTGCAGCTTGGCAGGGCTTGAAAACGCCACTGCTGACCACCACTATCACCGGACTCTTCCCCTTGGCTGACTCGGCCTGTAGGGTAATGGACAGAGTGGTTTGGGCTGAGTTTGTAATGTATTTTTGAGTTTTGCTTTTGAAACGTTTTGGTAATTACTTTATAATTGTAATTGTGACATTGTAATAGTGATATTTTGTAACTATGATATTGTAATTGTATTTATTGTAACTGTGATATTTTGCTTTTTGTTAGTCGCCCAGAGACGCATTGCGAGTGGGGTGGCATACAAGTCGAATAATTGAATTGAATTGAATTGAATGAATGGATGTCATAAATGTGTCCGCTTCTGTTTCTGCATCCTCTTCTGTTGTGGTGGCGGTGGCAACGTGGGCCACATGAAGTGGTTCCATGGGCAGTAGCTTGGGAACCCCACACCTGAAACCTTAAAAATCATCAACATTAAACAGTTTGCTATTCAAATAACCAAATGAACAAGAAATGTAAAGAAGCAATTAGGAAAGGCTGTTCAGATTAAAGAGATAAAAAGTTTGGAAATAAAGAGACAGGGACTCAGACAAATCAAGACAGTTAACATGCAACTCAACAATCAGCAGCTTTCAAGAATCTGCTACTAGCAGATGAAGGAAACAAGAATTTGTACAGTACAGCTTTCTTCATGGATGCTCTTTTCTGGTGAATAATGATGCACACAATAGGATGAAACTGCAGACCAAGGGCTCTTATTCCTCTGAGCCAGAAGACAACTGAATCTGGCCTGAATCAAACTAATAGTCCCAACTCAGAGTGTATCCACAATAAATGGAGTTTAGATACAGTAAGTGTTGATTCACCCTTCAGCAAATGATTAATTTGGTTTGCTCTCCTTTAGATGACCAATTGGATTCAGCCCATGGTACAATTGCTTCATCTTTCATCCTTGTTTTGTACAAAGAAAAAAGATGGATGAAGTGAAAGGTATATGCTAGTGGATTATGAGTGGAATGCAACAATGTCAAGACCCACTCTAAAATTTGGTGAATCGTTGGGCCTATTACATGCTCTTCATTGCCAATGGAAGCAAATGAAGTACCCATAAGAATTTTCTACCAACAGAGAAATAAAAAAAAATCTTTATCCATCAGTTAATTTGCATTTTAATTATAAATAAGTAAATAAGATTGAGCTTTTGAAAAAGATCACTGTAAAAGTAGAAACCATTACTATCGTGATGTCATTGTTGTCGTTGTTATCATTGGTGCTGCTGCTGCTGTTGTTCTTTTTCTTCTTCTCCTTCTCCTATGTTTTCTCCATACCACTAATGACTTTTCATTCATATGGCTGCTACCTGGTATAGATAGATCAAAACTTGGATGTTTCTAAGAAGGAATAATTTCGTTCCTTTTTCAATGTAAGTGTAATGTTTTCTTTACTCTTATAGTTACAGGACTATGGCCTCACTGACTGGTAGAGGAAGAATATCACATGATTTAGGTGCTGGGTCACATTTTGTTGTGGATCTAGCACGTGAAACTCAAAGTTTACAACTCAGTAATGTTGCTGCTTCCCAACTGCTGGTAATACAAGAAGGCTGGAACAATACCTATAATCCACTAGCATACACCTTGGGAAGGGGGAGGCGGAGCCTGGTTGGCAGGGTTCAGCTGATGATCTTGCTGATTATCTGACAGAGAAAATTGCTCTGATTTGTTCGGGGTTCAACCCCGACGGGGAGATGGGTTGTCTGGTGATGATTGGTTCACAGTCTGCCCATGTTACCTGAGATCAGTTTGACCCAGTTGGCCCTGAGGAAGTGGAAAGGCTCCTTGGGACTGTTCGTGATACCACTTGCTTGCTGGATTCTTGCCCTGCCTGGCTGATTAAGTCTGCCAAGGAGGTGAGAGGCACTTGGATTGGAGCGATGGTAAATGCTTCTTTACGGGAGAGGGTGTTTCCATCATCTTTCAAGCATGTGTTAGTGCACCCCCTTCTGAAGAAACCATCGCTCAATTCTACAATATTGGCCAACTTTAGACCTGTCTCTAACCTCCCCTTCTTGGGGAAGGTAATGGAGAAAGCAGTGGCACGGCAACTCCAGGGGGTTCTGGATGAAGCGGATTATCTGGACCCTTTACAGTCGGGATCCAGGCCCTGTTATGGTACCAAGACTGCATTGGTCACACTCATGGATGATCTCGGGTGTGAGCGAGACAGGGGTAATCCTTCTGTCCTCGCTCTCCTTGACCTCTCAGCGGCCTTCAATATTGTTGACAACAGTATCCTTCTGGAACGGCTCCGAGGACTGGGGGCCCAGGGCACTGTGTGGTCCTGGTTTTCCTCATTTCTGAGGGGCCAGAACCAGTTGGTGTCATTGGAGGATGAGCTCTCCAGCCCTAGGCCTCTCTAGTATGGGGTGCCACAGGGCTCGGTACCTTCGCCTCTTCTATTTAACATCTACATAAAGCTGCTGGGTGAGATCATACGTTCCCATAGGGTGAGGTATCATCAATATGCGGATGATACCCAATTGTATATCTCGGCCCGTGGGAACTCAAGTGATGCAGTCGAAATCCTAACCAGGTGCCTGGAGACTGTAAGGGTCTGGATGGGGGACAATGGGCTTCAGCTGAATCCTGGCAAGACTGAGTGGCTGTGGGTTGGGGGCCCTGCTACCATCTTTGGCGCTCGATGGGGCTTCTTCGCCCCAAACATACCCGGTAAGTAATTTGGGGGTCCTCCTGGACTTGCGACTACTATTCGAAGAGCAGGTGGCAGTCATGACCAGGAGGGCTTTTGCACCACTTCATATCATCCACCAATTACTCCCACTCCTGGACCGGGACTCCTTATTTTCAGTCACTCATGCTCTGGTCACCTCCAGACTGGATAACTATAATGCACTATACATGAGGCTGCCCTTGACGACCATCCGGAAGCTACAGCTGGTTCAGAACATGGCTGCCCAAGTAGTGATGGGGTGTGGGCATTATCCCCATACCTCACCGCTGCTACGGGAGCTGCATTGGTTGCCAGTTTGCTTCTGGGTGCAATTCAAGGTGCTGGTTTTGACCTTTAAAGCCCTTCATGGTAGTGGACCAGGTTACCTGAGAAATCACATCACCCTAAGGTTTTCGAGGGTGGACTATAGAGGCTCTCAGATGGTCACATCAGCTAGGGAGGCATGCCTCACTGGGACCATGGAACCTCCTGCCACTGGAACTGTGCCTCCATGTGGAGTTACCCCCTTTCAGGAAGGATTTGAAAACCTGGCTCTGCCAGCAGGTGTGGGGTGCTTCTAACACCACAAGTCAGCCCTGCTGTCTCATTTAGCCCTGTCTGAGGTTCCTTTTCCTGCCTAGGTGCCCCTCTTTTAATGGGGCCAGGGATGTTTTAAGGATGCTTTTAAATGTTTTTAGATAGTTTTAGTAATCAGTTTTAACAGTGTGGGGGATAGGTTACTTTTTAACCTATGCTGTGAGCCGCCTTGGGTCGCCTAGGTGAGAAAGGCGGCCATACCAATCTATAAATAAATAAATAAAATACGCCCTCTTTACACTATTGTTGACAAAGGAATTAATATTCTTATTATACAAATTTGTAACAGGTTTTTGAATTCTTAGTTATTTTTAAAGGAGGAAATGATCTGAGGCTATTGGGATATATTAAACTCCATCCATTATTTCCAGTCACCTCAGTATTTATTTCACAAATGTATTTTTCATATTATGTCTGTCTGCTTTTCTCTCATCCCAGTATTTAACTGATTTATTTTAGGTTTCTATTTTGTTTTCTGTTTTCTCTTTCAGACTTTCTCCATAGTGCAATGAAGAAATTCAGTTGGAATTGTGAGGTCTGGAAAACTTCAATGGTTTCTATTGAAACTATTCAATACTGTAGTATATTTGGAACACATTGATACTAGTCACATTTTGAAATCAAGCATTAACTTTCTTTCCTGTTTGAAAGGAGATGCATCAATACTTCCACCTTATACTTCTCAGTGGACTACTTCTTATGCCCTGAGACCAGTGAGGAAGATAAGTTTACTTGGACACTTTTGAGTATTGTTCTGTCTACACAGTACTTACAAAAAAGAACATCTAAAAAAGGTATGATTTTTTTTCCTAGCTGGGATATCATATACTTCACAGAACTGATGATAATTAGCAAGTTTCTTACTAAAATAACAGCAGCTTTGAAATGTGGCAAATTGGGATCAGGTGACATTCTGTAATAGTCCCTTCAGTCCACACCTCAGAGCACATCTACTCCCAAGTATTGATGTGTCAAAAGCTGAGTTATTGATTTTCCTTAACAATTTATTTCAGCCATCTGGTATCTTTTAGATAGGTTTATTTCTGCAGATTCATAAGACAAGCTGAATTAATGAGGCATTCTTTTGAAAAACATCATACATACAATATTATTTAAGTAAAATAAGTAGAAACACTATTTATTACACGAGTATTATACATGGATGTATTAAACAAATTGGGCAAGTTTGCCAAAGGTGGCAGTCACACCTGTTTCTTGAGAGAGAGATTAAAAATAGTTTGTTCCATAGCCTCAGCTGTAAGGAAATGCATGCATAAGAAGAAGCAACCCACTCTAAACCTTATCTTTGCAACAGAAACTAGGTCTATGGCCTACTTTATGTGTAATGTGTTGCTTCTGTCATTACCTCTGACAGAGGCTAAATAACAAGGTATTTATGAGGATGCTCTTTTTCTTAAGTAACATAAACACCATGAACATTATTGCATCAGGATATATAATATTAATAGACAGTATTTCACACATTTTTTGCTTTGAGTAGGGCTAAAGTGATGTCATCTGGCTTCATTACACAAAGTGGGTATACTCCTCTCTCCCTTTTATTTTATTTTTAAATTTGGCCCATCCTTACTTAGAGTTGCATAGGAACTTATAGGCTTCAATTGTTGTACTTACTCCTAAAATGGGTCCATTCTAAATAGACCAGGGTGACGTGACACTCTGGTCTCTAGAGCAGGGGTTTCCAACCTTTTTTTTTTTGCACCACAGATCGGTTTCATGCTAAACCATTTTTCCACAGACCGGTAAGTGGGGGTGGTGGGATTAGATGGTGCAAGCACATAATGAAATACGATAAAGTGTGCAGGTGGCAGGGGAGCCCCGCTGTAGCTCAAAAACAAGGAGGAGGGGCCAAGCTGCCTGCCAGCCACACTGTTCAACTTGACACAGTTAACATACATAACAGGCAGTGACGTATTACACTGTACACATGGGGGGGGGCAGAGACATGCCATAGTTAAGCAATGTGGAGGAGGGCCCCAGCCACCTGCCTATCTGCTATATCTGAAGTCTGTGCTCTTACTCCATTCACTGGGCATACCCGGTGGAGCATGTTGAGAGCAGAAGGCTGCCAACGGTGCTCCCAGCACCACCCACTCCCGTGACCAAGTTCAGGACAGCCCATGGCCTGGTACCGGTCTGTGGCCCAGTGGTAGAGGACCCCTGCTCTAGAGTGTCACATCTATTCATAAAACTCATTTTCTACATTTCCTCCATTATACAGCTTTTTGTTTGCAACTTCTCATCTAAAAACTGCATTATTTGAATCTGGAGAACAGTGTAATTGAAATCACATGTTACTGCATCACATATTACTCTGGGAAGCAGAACTCCAGTTGGTTTGCTTGAAGTGAAGACCAAACTAAGGTCTATGCCAGTGTTCTGTCTTTGCTATGAAAATATTTTTAAAGTGAGCTCAAATCTCCTGATAGGTAGGCCCAGTCTACTCCTCCACTTGCATATTACTTTAAGGCATTTTCCTCCTCACTTCTTCCTAAGTATCTTTGGAGCATTTTGATCTTATTCTGTTTTGAGCTGAAAGAAGAACCTTCACAGTGAACTAGAGAGAGAAGCTCTTGAGGCAGAAGGGAAAAGGCTGTGGGGAACTAACTATATGGAACGAGATATTTTTGTTTCAAGAATCTTTTCCCCCAAGTCTGCTGCTTTGATTTTCTAATGCTGATAGGAGATGGACTTCCCACGCCTTCCATATGTTCTGTAATTTTTGTGCTCCAAGTCAAGAGTACCAACCCCACATGTTCAAAATCTAAGCTTTACCCATGTCTCAAAAGGGATGAAGTTAGCACCAGAGGTCTTTTTATTTGTGTCTCAAACTCTGGACATACTTTCAGGCTGTTCCTCTGCTTGTTTCTGTAGGAGGTTTTACACCAGAGTTAAAAGAAGCAAAGCATTTGCTGGTATGTGCGGTCATGAAGGGCTGTTTTTCTTATCATATGCATTATACATCTACATGTATTTAAACAAAGGATTCAAACCTCATGTCCAGTTTGGAGGTCACATACAGAAGTGAATAATCTGACTGGGAGCACAGTAAGAGGAAACCATCTTGCCTGGGTCAGTGGTGAGCATAGTGGTCCATCTTGCCATTTCCCCTGGAAATTTTATAGAGAGCCTCCGAGGGAAATAGGTGGAAAGAAAGGAGGAGAATGGCTGCCTATTGCTGTTGTTTTAGCTGTGTATCTGATGCCTGCCTAAATGTATATCTTTGTCAGTTTTTAAAGATACAATTATTGCTGCTAGCAGGAAATGTATGTTTTGGGAAGAGGAAAGAAAATATAGATAGGGCACAAAGCAACATTACATGTTGACCCTACATAGTACCCAGTTGAAAAACTTCAGCAGGGCTAATTACAGTGCCCATCAGCAATGTCACCAGACAACACTGTAAGCATGGCTGGTTGCCCAGTAACAGACAGCCATCAGAGGGACAGTGTTGTTGTGAGGCTGAGCCAGGTTAAAACTATGAGGGCAGTTTGACCCTGAGGGTAGAAAAAAGCAGTGAAAGCCTGGAGAACAAGGAGAGCAGCCACAAAATACTGATCCAGGAAGCATCAGATGCTGGATCAGAGGTGATTTGTCTACTAACCTCTATCCTGGTCAGAAAAAAATGTCCAGGGAAGGAAAATCCTCTGGTGATGGTGGAAGAGGAGGTTTGCTACCTTTATGTATGGTGGGGAACTAATCTCAGCAGTCAACTGCCACAAAGCCCCTGCTCCCCAGTCTTCCTTCTTGCACATAGCCATAAGCCACCAGGACCCAATACAACAGAACTTACCTGAAGTGAGTTATAGCTCCTAACCTTCACAGTGATGGCGAACTTTGGCACCCCAAGTGTTCTTGGACTTCAATTACCAGAAGCCCAAGTCAGCACTCCTGCTGATCAGGATTTCTAGGAATAGAAGTTCAAGAGCCCCTGGAGTGCCAAGGTTCACCATCACTGGTCTAGAATGAACCTTCTGGAGAGCTTCTGTTCTCACAGAAGAAGACTTCCTGTAGTCCACTGCAGTAACAAAGCTAAATTAAGGGTAGTAAAGGTAAAGGTTTCCCTTGCTCGAAAGCCAGTCATATCTGACTCTAGGGTTTAGTGCTCATCTCTCTTTCAAAGCTGAAGAGCCAGTGTTGTCTGCTTCTGCAGATGTTTCCATGGTCATGTGGCAGGCATGACTAGACACCGGAGTGCATGGAACGCTGTTACCTTTCCACCGAAGTGGTCCCTATTTATCTACTTGCAATTTCTTGCTTTCGAACTGCTAGGTTGGCAGGAGCTGGGACAAAGAGGGGAGCTCATTCCGTCTTGCAGTACTCGGGAATCGAACTGCTGACCTTCTGCCTCCCAGCATCTTAGCCACTTGAGCCACTGCAGATACACTGAAGATGCAATGAAACAGATATGAACCAGATTCTGTAAATGCCCCCCACCCCTTTTCTCCTCATCTGGTCAAAGAAGTCAAGAATACAGTGTATTGATTTTTCTGGGGGAAGTATGGAAGCTGTGGCTTTCAACATACATCTCCCAAAGGAGGAAGCTGAGCAGGTTGCACCCCATTTTATTGCAAACCATCTGAACACTTCAAGGTATAGGGAATGGCATTTACAGTATTTGTTTCTCTGCATAATTTCTTTTTTGACATGGAGCATCAAAAACAGTCTTGGAAGTGCATGTGGGATGCACTTTGTCAATCTTTGTAGTAGAGGAAGCAATCAGATGTGTGATGCTGAAGTGGTTCATGGTCTGAGCAATGGGGTGGATGCATCACCCAGAAGTTTGGATATAGTCTGCCACATCCTGCTTCTGAGAGACACAAAAGGATATAAGATTTTTTGAAAAAACATGGATGGGGTAGAGACAAGCTTTCTATTCAAACTGTGAAAACTGAGAAAATAAATCCCATTTCACTTAATGGCAGGCTCAGACAATGTTCTTCAGTCATTTATTTGCAATGTATTGTCCAAGACTGCCCAATCTGAAGCAGAAAAGGTGAGGGAGGGAGGAGAGATGATTCACAGAACAAAACCCTTGAATAGATGTCATTGTCATTGCTGGGGTATTTAGTCCAAGAAATTAGGTCAATGTGTTTTTAATTTTGTTCCTGTTCTGCTAGCCCAACAGGAACTCTAGCACATTATGCGGCCTGCTGGGTCCCAATCCTGACTCCCTCACCTTTTAAAATAAACCCTCACATCCACCCATGAAATAGAGCATGCGGATGGCTCAGCTGACATTAGCCACCAGCAGGAGATGGCTGGTGCTATTGCCTGTTCTCTGCACAAACTAGCCCAGCTGTAGATTTTTTCCTTTCTGTTATTTCATATTTCACACTGTCGGCCCAGTCAATCAGCCATTGCAATCAGCGTGGCTTATGCTTCAGGCTAGAAAAAAATAAATAAATGAAATAGAGGAAGAGAGAAAGCTGGAACAGCTGAAGCCCTGTCTGATGCTGTGAATACACACAGAGCAGCAGTCTAAGTCAAGGCTGCCAGGAGCGAGATCAACTAATCAATCCCTGAAACTGGTTGGTGGTGTGTTTTGTCTCTCCCATTGTGGGCTTTTCCTTTTATTTTGTGTGAGTACCAGGTTGTGGCCAGTAAAATTGGATACTTGCTGAAGGGAATGTACCATGAAATGGATTAGTACTTGAAGGGGGACCAGATCCAGCACGCTGTATCATTTTGTTGTATGTTGGGGGAGAGTGAAGGAGGCAATGTTTTAGACAACTGATGGATCCTCCAGTTTTGAGCATGTACTATGTGTGTGTGTGCGTTTAATAGCCCATCTCTTTTCCTTTGATATATATGGTCACATAAACTCACAATTTCTTACTATGGGTGAGAAATTATATACTTTTTCCTGGTAGAAAGATAATATACACAAGGAAAAAGTTGCAAAAAAAAAAAGGTGGCAGGGGGAATGAAGTGAAACCCAGTTGGCTGCTTTATATTGCAATCAAATTAAACCAAATGCTACTTGGCACCCTTAGTACATCAGAGTAATCAGTGAAGATAATAGCTTTTCTGGAGAGAAAAAATCTCTCTTGTCTCCCAAATGAGTCTGTTTCCCCAAAATGTAGGGCTACAGCAGAGATGATGTCAGATTTAATAGTGTTTAAATTAGTGATGGCAAGAGATAAAAGGGGTTGGAGGTACCATCCAGATGCAAGGTAATTAATCCACACTGCTCTGTTCATTATGTCAAAGCTAACAGTTCCCAAGGGAAGATTTTGATGGGTAACGATTGTAAGGGGAATCTTGGGAAGATTTTTTAAATTCATTTATATTAATCGCATTTAGGTGGGAAGAAGGGATTTCTCTCTATCCTAAGTTTTGTACCCTAACCTGTACTTTCAAAAGAACCATTGTGACTCCATTTTGTTCACACAGCACTCACATTCCAGCTCATTAGCAAGATAAAGACTCAGACAGCTTTTTTTTTAACAAGGTGAAAAGTTTAAACATTCCAGACAGGATGGTCATCTTAGAGATGAGCCAAATAGAAAAAAAATTGATACCTAGAGACCTGGTTGGCACAACATCAGCCTTAAGAGGGACCCCAAAACATATTTAAGTTGAGGTCCATTAGATACCCAAACACATTGGGGAAGATATAGATCGACATCAGAGGGGGCATCGCTTATTAGATTATAGGAACACCTGAGGAACACCTTTACCAGAACGTTGGACTTTTTTCATTTTCCGGATTAGGGCATAAATGCCCGCTTGGACACTTTGATTTGGACTTAGAATTTGGACGATTGCAACATCGAATTACAATTTGTTTTTACTTTAAACTATTCTTTGGATTTACTTCTTTTCTTAATAAACCCGTTTAAAGGAATATTGCCTCAGTGCATTTTTACTTTCAAGGAGAGAGCAGGAGTAACTTTAATTTAATTTAATTGTTGGATTTCTATACTGCCCACTTGACCAAGGCTGACTCAACTTGGTGGATGCTGATTAGGACTCTATCATCCTTCACTTGGATTATAATTGTTCAAGGTTTGCTTTGTTCTAAAAGAAAGGGATTCTTTGGGGTTTCGTTTCTTCACTGTCAGGAGGACTCCAAGGCAAGGAATGTAACTTTCTTATCAACCCAAGGTTCTCCCTTTGCAAAGCTTTGCTCTCCACCAAGGGAAAGTGTGTGGTTGGGTTGTAAGAAGTGGCAGAACTGGACTTTATAATTGGCCATACTAACTAGCTACCATCAGATGCCCACATTAAGGAGGGTTGCCATCCTTCTACATATGAGCCAGTTCATACTGGATGGAAGAACACCTTGCCAAAAATCAGGAAAAAGAGCATTTGGCTCAACCACAGAGATTGCCCACCTGGAGCCACCCAGTCCATACAGTCCCAAAAAGAAAAATCTGAGGGACATCTGGAGCCAGGAGGGCCCCGGGGAGTGGCGCCAATGATATTGTTGATGATCAGGCTATGAGGAATTTTGGGGTTGGCTCAGTGGATTTATTAACTACAACTTGGCCCCCTCTTATACATATTTAAATGCCAATGAATTCCAGAAATAGTCTTTTTTCCCAAACTGGAATTCCAGTTCTGGTGCTATGAGTTGTATGACCAGCAGACCATGTGTAGGAGAGAAAGTATAGGAACAAGTTTTGTTCCACGTCTTCTATTCACCAATTAACCATACTGAGCTTCAAAATTCCCATCTCATATACAATCAAGAAACGTTGCATGGACCCTTCTGGCAGGGACAGAGCCAGTAAATGCTTGTTGTGGGGAAGTTCTTCATGGGTCATTATCTCACTGAAATACTGTACTTCTCATCAGAAGATCCAGTGACCAAGGTAGCTTGTGGACTGAACAAAAAGGCACATCACCTTCAATTTCTAGAGAGGGGGAATCTCCCTGTTCCCATCACAAGTCCCCTATGCAGCATTTCATAACACCCAGACAAAGTTACTGTTTTAGGGTAGAGCTCCCTCAGTTCCCCAATCCTAATGTCCATAGGAAGGCAAGGTCTGAGACTGTTCAATTACTATCTCTGGGCTAGCAGCAAAGGGTAGCTTCACCCTTGCATTGCTCCGAGTAACAGAGTGGTCCCAAATGCATGCAGCCACCAGAAGCCTTCCCTTGCTCTTGGTTATTTGATGCAACATATATGTGAAAGACTGCAGTGGCTCAAGTGGTTAAGATGCTGAACTTGAAGACTGGAAGGTCGGAGTTTGATACCCAAGTACTGCACGATGGAATGAGCTCCCATCTCTGTTCCAGCTCCTGCCAACCTAGCAGTTCAAAAGCAAGCAATTACTAGTAGATAAATAGGGACCCCACTTTGGTGGGAAGGTACAGTAAACAGCATTCCATGCACTCTAGTCATGCCTGCCACATGTCCACAGAAATGTCAGCAGCTGCAGAGAGTGCTAACTCTGGCTATAAACAGAGATAAGCACTGAACCCTAGAGTCGGATACGACTGGCTTTCGAGCAAGGGTGTCCTTTACCTATATGTGAACGCCTTCATGCTAAGTCTGTATGGGCATGGTTGGAACTGGCTGCCCAGGCTTTAAAGCTATTTCCCATGCAAAAAAACCAAACTTCCACCTTCTTCTTCTGACTTATTGACTGAAATCCTGTGGCACAGCTCTGTGTGTGCAACAGTGAGGGTGTCATCAACAGTGGCAAGTTATTGATTTGATTTTAATTTTAATTTATATACCGCAGTTCTCTGCCCAAAGGACAACTCAGTGCAGTTTACAAGGAACAAATTCACAAATTACAGCATAAAAAAAATCACAAAAAGTACAGTGTGTCACAGTGCAATACAGTAAATACAATAAATACAATAAAATACAATTATTGCTGATTAAAGGTTTCCTTTGGGGATTTCAGGCAGCTTACAACTCTCTCTCTTTGTGTATGAGTTACAAGTACCCTGACATCACCTTTAGTCAAGAGCAATTTTCATCATCATCGTCATCATCAACAACAACAACAACAACAACAACCTTGCACATATGGACTTACTTTCACATCAAAATTTGGGCTGCTGAGCTTTGTCACCCCTCCTGGAGACTCCACAGAATTTAGGAATTCCCTGAGACTTTGCCCTAAGACCTAATAATAGCAATTACACTTATCTATCGCCCCATAGCACTTAGTGCACTCTCTGGGTGGTTCACAAGTTAATTAGCATTTTAACTATCCTTCAGAACAGTTCGAAATGAACCCTAGAAACTCAATCTGTATGTCTGCTTGAAACAAAACAAAAAAATGTCTTCTTAGTCTTTCACTGGCAAAGTATTATAATCAAGGTCACGGTGGCAGCAAGCAAATGAGTGATGATGAGATGAGGATGGGGTGCTTCACAAAGTCAAATAAGATTGGATAGGATCGGGGACATATTAGCTGATAAAGGGGTGTTATTGAATAAAGCCCATGTGTAGAATTCGTGACCTATTTATGCCAATTTGATTAAGGAGGTGAGAAGTAACTAGCACAGCAGGAAGAAAATAGCTAACAACTGATTGTCGAGGGGCAGGCATTGATACCAGCCTGCTTCTCAAGTGGTACATGTTCAGTGGAATATGCCTCTATTTTAAAACAGATTATTCCTCCCATGAGCCATGTCAGAAGATGAGTGATAGCTCTGCCACACTGCTTTATAAAAGCACACAGGACAAAGCACAGATAACTGGAAACAAAACAAAGTGTAAAAAGGAGGCAGGTAGGGTGCTTTTAGCGCCTTTAGCAATAAGGTCAAAGGGTTCAGTAAGGCCTTCAGCATGTTGTGGCTAGCTGAGCAGGCAATCCAGTGGGTTACTCATCTGCCTAGGGCTGAGCAATGAGTTTTAAAAATGATCTGGGATTTCAGCTGTCAGTGTGGTGGTTTTCACAGCCCGCAACAAGGTCACCAAAAGTGTGGTATAAGAAGGAATGAATAGCAGACCTTTCAAGTGAGAAAAATAATAATATTCAGAATGGCCAAATTTCTTAGCCCCTATCAACATACATTGCAATTGTTTTTGCATTGTTAAGAGAATTTAAGGAGCAATTTGGAGAAGACTACCAGCCATAATCTGTAATCTTTTAAGGACATTTGGAACACACGAAAAGGCCTCCTGGGCCAGATCTGAAGTTCAGCATTTTTATTCCCCACAGTGACTTAACCGTGTTTACTTTTCTTTTTTCTTTTAGTGACAAATGGAGTTGTTCTTTCATGTCCAAGAGGCATGAGGAAATGTATTGGGCAATTAGGTAAAGGACTATATGTTTCTTCTTCACCATCATCATCATGCAACCATGTGGATGTCACAAATAAGCCTCTCACTTTGGTCATTTTTTGTCCTGTTCAAAGCTTTAGTGTGATGCTCATAACCTTAAATTTTTGGGGCTGGGTTAGTAGCCCATTACCAAACCCCTACTGAGGAAATGCTAGTTTTGGTCCATCCTAAGAGTTTCATTTTCTTGGTACCAACCATCTCTGGGAAGCATTTCCCAATCTGTCACCTGGGAAGGCACCTGATGAGAGACTAGCAACTCCACATGGGGACTGTATGTTATATCAAACACAGGGGAACTCCTTAAGTGTTGACATTGTCAGAGTGGGATATTTTTTTCACCTCCCACAGCTGGCATTTTTGTGACTTTTGTAAACATTTCTTTTTAAAATAATCTTTCAAATTCTTTGAATTACAGCCACACTTTGGCCTGTGTTTCAATAGACCATAAGCCATCTTTTTAAAAGGATATGTCATTATAAGGTGACACCTGTAAGTTATTTAATGAAGATGATGTATTTCAGCTAAGGATGCCAGCCATGCATTGTTTATAAAAGTACCTTAACTGCATAGCTGTAATGAAAAGAGGTGTTTACTTTTGTTCAGCTGCTACCCTTGCTTTTGGGAATAAATTTAGCTGCTCCTAAGGGAGCTTGAGGCCATACCTGTCAAGTTGCCGGTGTCCAAATATGGGAAGTTTTCCGGGCAATGGTGTTGGCGCATGTGCAACGCTACCTCTGACATCAGAGGCAGCAGTGTACATGTGCAGTAACCCCTGCACACATGCATAGTATCCCCTGAATGCATGCGCAGAAACCCCTTTGGCCAGGAAATGGGTTACTGCACATGCATGCCAATCAGAGGCAGTGGTGCGCATACACAGTAACCCCTTTCCTGGCCGTTCAAATATGGGATGACGGCGGGAAGGAGCGTGACGGAGTGGTGAATTATGGGAAATCCAAGCCAAAATGGGATACTTGACAGGTATGCTTGAGGCAGAATTCTGTTCACCTTCCTACAGCCCAAAAAAGTCCTGCAAAATCTTCCTGAACTGAATCTGTGGCCACATTCTGAGGAAGTTCTCAGAGGCTAAATGGAAAAAGGAAAGGAGGACAAAGTCAAAGTCCCAGATGGATCTCTGGTCCCTTTTCTGATTATAACTTTGTTGAGATAATCAAAGTCAAAGCATGAGCAAAACTTCAAGTTTCAAATTATTGTGTGCTTATCATTAACCAACAGCAAGCCGTTCAAATCACTGTTATCTAGCAAGGAATCAACAGTGCTCTCAGAATGTGACCTGAATTGTAATGTTCAGCTGTACTAATGGCATAGGTCATTTTCATTCTAAACAGAGCTTATGTTTAATAATCATGCTTAATTCAATGCTTTCAAAGCAAGAAGATCCAGAGCATCCACAGGAAACAGGTCTTTACAGTCTTCTGTCAATTACAGCTGTCAGGAAGAATTTCCAAAAATAGAGCTGCTGAGAGTTTGACAGGATTTTTGTGAGGCATGGAAAGATTCCTATTATAGTTTTGGCTTTGTGAGCAGGATAGGGTTATGTAAAATCTTTACAAGAGAACTAAGTATGATCCGGAAAGCCCTCCTTTATTATTTCTTGAGGTTTCTTAAAATATTTAACTAACATTTCTTGTAGCCTTAGGCATAATGGGGCACAGCTGTGAACAGAGATTAGGCATCAATCCTATGAACGAATAAATCTCAAAGATTGTCAGTAAAACTTTTATAAGATTGTCTTGTTAATGTGCTGTTTACGTAGGACTTCTTATTTTAAATTTTTGATTTTTCAGAACAAGGTTATGTCCAAGAACTACTGAAATCCCCTAGCTAGACAGAATTCATATTGAATGTTGTGCTTCTCATAATTTAGAATATAGCTCCTTGTACTTTTACAGCTTCCCAGAAATCATTGTAAGTTCATCTTGGAATAGTTATTAATATTTTGTGTTTGGTTTTTTGGTTTTTCTGCAGCACAGTGCAATTATTTTGCAGTTTTGACACTGTCTTCTACCAAGGATGCTCTCTTTTAAGCAGCACTGCCTGAATACCAAGGCTAAAGTTGGTTTGAGGAACAATATAATCAGGAAATTGACAAACTTTCATGCTGCGTACATCAGCTTTGGCCTGAGTATCTCTGCAGCAGAGCATGCTGCTCCAGTACAGAGTGCTTCCACACATGCAAAACAAGTTGACATTGCTGTTAATGAAACAATGTGTATAGTGACAAGATGATACAAAACTACACTAGTAGAGAAAATATACCCTCTTGTTGGTATCACTCCACTTAAGAGAAGGCAAGAAGTAGCAGCAGACGCTGAGAGAACTAAGCAAGAGAATGTCCCTCAACATTCTCTGAATGGATATGTGTCTCAAGTCCGCAGGCTCAGATCCAGGAAGAGCTTTATGGCAAGAACAAACATTCTTATGGGTATGCAAGAGCAAAATCAAATTAGAAGATGGAGGAAGGAGCTCACTTAACAAGGAATAACATTAAAGGAGGATATAGTTGAGGAACTCAACCTCTCCTATGTTAGTTGAATGACCTTAAATAGACTGAGGTTTGGAATGCCTAAGTGTAAGACAAACTTGTTCAAGTGTGAGCTTCTGGCAGACAAGAACATGGTGTGTGAATGTGGAGAGATACAGAATCCAGTTCAATTGTTGATCTCCTGATTAATACCGGAAACATGTACCAATGAGGATTTAATTTTGGTAAACAAGAAAGCCAAGACGGTGGCTTCATTTGGGCAATTTAAAATTTGATGTGTACACAAATGAAGAAGATTGCCTTTAATACCACAACCTGTTAAGTTTTGATCTTCTGCTCAATGATATTCAACACCTTTGAAATGTACATGCATTTAGCTCTAATATCAGTATGTGTTCCAGTACCTTGGTCTGACTGTCACTGATCCAGTATATTTATTTATGTATTTTATTTTTTCTGTACCATTTGTAGGGTGCTTTTCTCCCACTGAGAAGACCTAAGGCAGTTCAGTGTTAAAAAAGTAATACTAAAAATACAATAAATTACAGTTTACAAAACAATTAAATTATAATAATAAATACAATCTATTAAATACTTAATGCAGAGAGAGAGAGAGAGAAATCTGTTTCCAGTTCTTTTGATCACCAGAATTCCTACCTGTGTTCTCTAAGAGAATTTGATACAACATAGTTTAAACACAACTAGCTTTAGCATCATTAAATGCCAATGCCATTTGACATTACATTTCTAAGATTTGCGCGCACACACATCTATGAGTAAGAGTGCTAAATAATAAGTGTTAAATAAAACTATAACACTGAAAGCAACATTAATAGAGCTCTCATGTTCTGACTTTAAACCCACAGAAGTCAGGAAACTAAATTTATGCCCCCCAAAGCAGCTTTAACTTTACCATTCTAAAGATATGTATTACAATAGAAAATTGCTGCTTTCAGAGAATGATCGCATCAGACTGGATAATGGGACTCATTATTTGATTTATTTCACCAACATAGGTTAACTGTATGAGTTATGTGGAATGTAATGCATTCCTTTCTTAAAACACAAAGTTATCTTTCTCCAGAGGTTCAAGGCAGAAATGTGAGACACGTTTGGAAAGGAACAGTGAAAAATTGTACAGTCTATGGTTTATTGTAAATCCCTAGTGCAGTGTTTTTCAAGAACTAGTCAATGTACTTGAATCGCCTTTGCAAAAGCATCCCTCATAAAGCTTTAGTTGGCCTATCAGAAACATTTGGAGGCAACCAAACTGGCAATTCCAGGTACTGTATAGTTTGCAACCATCATACGTTATCTTTGCTCATAAGAAAAAAATATGTTCCTTTTGTCATTTATTACTCTGGATTTTGACTGTTTGATCCCTTATGGGCCTCATGACTCTGGCATACAAAAATGGAAGGAAAACACTTGTTTTCTACCTTGTAATTTTTGTTTCTCCCTATGCTGACCTCCTATAATCTTTCAGAATTAGGAACCATGACCTCATTCATACAGCTTTACTTTTCTTTATGAACACAAGCCTCATCCTCTCATAAAAGGTCCACAGCTTCCTGTGCACACCAATTCCTTTGTTATTAATTACAGCTCTCTCTGAATAGATTTTCCAGCTTGTGTTTTTATTTTCCTTGGCGGGGGGGGGGATTAATAAGAATAGTTAAAAATGCCATCCACTTAAAGGGACCTGACAAAGTCCTGATAAAGTAAAGGTAAAGGTTTATTTATTTATTTATCTATTCATATTTGTATCCCGCTTTTCTGGCACGTGCGCCACCCAGAGCAGCTAACAGCATATACATAAAAAAAGCACATACAATCATAAAAAACATCTAAAAACCCAGCCTAGACCCACCCCAACCCCTTAAGACAAAATTAAAACAGTAGAAAAAAACTAACAGCTAAAACCATACAAAAATGCATAAAAACAGCTAGGTAAAAACATCCAACAACTCCAGCAATGATCTATAATCTTGGGCAGCTAGACTAGCCAGTGGACCTGGGCCATACCACAAGATGGGTCCCAGACCCGCTGGCACAGCCGGGTCTTGAGAGCCTTCCGGAAGGGGAGCAGCTCCGTCTGGAGGCACAGTTCCAAAGGTTTCCCTTGCTTGGAAGCCAGTCATATCCGACTCTAGGGTTCAGTGCTCATCTCTGTTTCAAAGCGGAAGAGCCAGTGCTGTCTGCTTCTGCAGACATTTCTGTGGTCATGTAGCAGGCATTACTTGACACCGGAGCGCATGGAATGTTGTTACTTTCCCATCGAAGTGGTTCCTATTTATCTACTTGCAATTTCTTGCTTTCGAACTGCTAGGTTGGCAGGAGCTGGGACAAAGTCAGGAGCTCATTCCATTCTGCAGTACTCGGGAATTGAACTGCTGACCTTCCACCTCCCAGACATAAGTTTTGTAGATCCAAGGTTTTTTTTTCAGGTGGGGAGACAAAGCTCAATATGAGCTGCAGTGGAGGAAATAAAAGTTTGATTCCTGGGTGGAAGGTAGCTTTAAAGCTTCAGCACCCTTCACTATCAACTTCCAGCTAGTGACAGAGCTCACTAGCTCAGCATGAATATATTTGTTCATGTAATTAGCATAAAAAATCCAGAAGTAAGAAAGGACTTGAAAAACATGGCAACCATAAGACAAGGCACACTGTAAGTGAAGGACTTCAGTATCACAGCTCCATTTACGTACTTTCCCACGAAAGCCATTATTGTTCCAATCTTTAAAATGGAAAAAATGATGTGCACCAAGACAGGACACTTCAGATGTTCTTCATCTACTTTGTATGAGGCAGTAGGAACACATGCATTTATTTCTACAATGACTATGCCAATGGAGTCTAGGGGGTACATGTGACCATATTGGAAGCACTCAGTTAATGCACTTCTGATTATTTCTCTGTCTATTGACTGATATGAGCACATGAGTCTTTTGTAACTGAATGTGTAACATCCCATTTTTCCAGCAATCTCACTAATCGATGGACTCTCCCCGCCTCAAAAGATCAAATGAGAGAAACTCTGCCAAATTTGTTTCCATGGGACAATGGCTTGACTGTTCCAAATGCCACTTAAATTTGCATAAACACTGGAATCCTCAGGAAAGCAATAGCAATTCCCCCCCCCCCTGTTTGTCATGCTTATTGGCATTTGTTCCAAACAAGCTTATTAAAATGTAAAATATTGTTCTTACTTTCCTATATGCCTTTGCTATTGTTTCAGCAGAGGTGGACTAAATCTATTACTAGAAAATCATCCCTAATGCCAATAGTGTGGTTAGAGGAATTGCCTGCTAACTTTTTAAAATACTTTTTATTGATTTCCCTATATCACATGTAATGTTGCCATAACACTTATTAAGCAGCTAAGATCCATTTCTAGCTATACGCAGGGAATTAAATGCCCAATTCCTATTAACACTAATCAGAGTTGTGCGCCTAATTCCCTGCATGCTGCTCTGAAAGTGTACCCTCCTAATTACCTAATAGGCTGTAATAAGGAAGCAGATTGGCTAGCTTTGTATTTTTATTGTCACTTTAGCTTCTTTTTTCATTTTGTAAATATAATAGGGAGATGGTTAATGCAACATAAAGAGCATGTTTGTCCATTTATTTACTTTCAAAACAGAAACATCACTGGGGCCTCATTGTGGCAACTATTTGTTGCTATGATGTGAAATTTGGAAAGCCAGAGTATTTTAGCATGTGGAGAGACACTGTAAGGAGAGGCCATGCTTTGCAAATCAAGACTTCTGGAAACTGAAACAATAAAACAGCCCATTTTCAAATAAGTTATAGAGATCACTGCAGCCAGAAAGAAGTTAGGAATAACATTACAACAGGGGTTCTCAACCTATGGCCCACAGCACCATTCCATCTGAACTATGCCCTCGCTCCCACTGCCACCACCATCCCTTTTCCTTCCACCTTGCTTGACGTGTCCCTAACACTGCTCCATAGCAGGATGGATGTTGTAAGGTGGTGGTGGAGGAGGAAGCCATGGTGGAGGCAACAGCAGAGGTGGAGGCAGCGGAAGCAGAAGATACACACAGCCACCTGCATCTTTCCCAGGTGCCACTCTGACTGAGTACAGGCCTTCACCCACGGCAGGCCGGTAAGCAGGGAAGTGGTGGTGGTGGTGTGCGGGTGTTTGTGACCAGACAGGGGGGGCAGTGGTGGCAGCGGGGGGGATGGTGGGGGCTCAGGGTGGTCCTGGCAGCAGTGGAGGGGCACACCAGTCTGGCCTACCAACAGTCCGAGGGGGCATGATCCCCGCCCCCAGCTTAAAAAGGCTGAGAACCCCTGCTCTATAGTATACTCAACAGAAGCTCAGATGTTTTAACTGTGTGATCCAATACAACACAAGACAGTTTTCTACCTCTAGAGAGGTAGCAAAGATGTCCTGATATAGTAGACCCAATGTTTCTATATATTTCAGACTACTGACAGACAAGTCTGCTCTGCAGAGGTTCAGTTGTTACATCACACACATACCCCCCACACACACACAAACCGACTTTTTCTTGCTATTGAACCTGTGAAATAAAGTGCAGATTTTTGCACATTGTCACCATACATATATGCACACACAGGGGAGGGGACTGAAATCTATTGTTTAATTGCTAATTCAAAAGTCAAAACAGCAACATTCAGTTACTTTTGTTTAGCAATTAATGAGTCACTGCTGGGATTCTCAAGCATGTGCCAGATCAGCAGGTATGTCTATCCCTAAGAATCCCAATATGATCACCAGACTGAAGTGACTAAATGTTATGCCACTGCCTTCTGCATGAGTAATTAAGCAACAGGATTTCAGCCAGAGTAAACTAAACAAAAAATTTCCCCATCCTAACTTCAGGCATGTACGCCTACCTTCGGGTGTCCTCTAAATTTCACATAGTTGTGCATATAGTCCTTCTTTTACTGATACATGTTCATTGCTTTTTAATCCATTTCCCCCCCAAGGGCACAGTATTTCCTAGTTGCACCCAGGGATTCTTAAAGAAGTCTACTTCTCAAGAAAGTAGATCTCCCTACTGGTACTACATTCCATGGTAGAGATTATTACAAAAAGGAGCCCAAAGAGAACTGCAAATCCAGAAAGAACTGCAAATACTTCATCATCATCAGTCTGATGAAGTAGACTTGATCCACGAAAACTCACATTGAAGTATAACGGTTAGTCTTTAAAGTGCTACAGTGTTTTTGTCCTCTTCTGACAAGGCACATCTTCTTTGAGGGCAATGTGCAACAGGACATCTTGTGTACCAGTGAAGAATATGAGAATGATTTGGAATATTGATGAAGTGGACTTGATCCACGAAAGCTCACATTGAAATATAACAGTCTTTAAAGTGCTACAATGTTTTTGTTTTGTTTTGTTTATTCTTTGAGATGGTTTAAACAGAATCAGTATACATCTCACCTGAATAGGGAATACTGGCCAAGTTGCCATGTGTCTGTTGAGTCTGCTGTTCTGTTGATGAGTGAGCAACATCACAATCTCTGTTCTCCTTCCTTTATGGTTCTTTATCTTTAAATCAGATTTAGCTCTTCAAATGGAAGATACCTTTTAAACCAGGAGTTCTCAATCTTTTTAAGCCGGGGCCTGAGTCATGCTCCCTCAGACAGCTTCAGGGGGCAGATGGCCATTTTGCCCTTCCTCCATCACATGGCACTTACTGGTGCGGTGGAGGTGGTGGTGGGCCACATGAAATGGTGCCATGGGACACATCTGACCCACGACCTGCAGGTTGAGAATCCCTGCTTTAAACGGAGACCCACCTTTTATAAAAGAGGATACATGGACACCATATTAGCAGAGTTGCTCTAGCAGACACATTAGTGCAAATTAAATTCTGTTCACAAAATCAATAAACTGGCCAGAAATACAGTTTTCTTTGGGATTAATCCTATTAAATCTTCTGTCTGAAGGGGCAGGGGGAAGCATCCTAGATATCATTCCCAATAAGGATGACTAAGAGATTTGATTTCCTGCTTGTCTTTTCTGTTCAAATATTTGCAGGCGTGACAGAGCCTTCTGGTCCTGACTGGCAATATTTCTTCAGATCAAGTAGGTGTCTCGTGGAATCCTTGCCAAAGCCTGACACTATTTATGACCTGTAAATCCTCACTGCACAAACAATACCAAATCACCTCAGCAAGATGCTCTATACTGTATATTGCGCTATTCAATACAAGTTAAAGCTATTGGAATTTGGCCCATCTTGTAATGGTTTCAAAATGGATTGTGCTTTACAAGTGCATGCCAGTCAACGCATGGGATCTCTACCTTGTTTGTATTTTTGCCAATGGTTTTTTTCCCCCCATACTTAATTAATTTGCTGCTTGGAATTTTATTTGCTTGCTCTGTTTCTGCAGACAGCATCAGTATTCCTTGTTAAAATCTGCACAGTGGTGCAGATATTTCAAGTTAGAAGTTGGCACCAAGTCAGTAATCATGATCAAGCATGGAATCTGTCTAAATTCTTTCTGTGCCTAGATTTCTAACCCTGCCCCGAGAGACAAAAAATAAACCTGAAAACAAAACAAAAAATGATATGAAATATATGTATATATTTATACGTATGTGTATAGTTGTTGCACAAAATTGCAAAATGAAGTGATATTTTTGTTTATATGACCAAGAGCAAACAGGGATTAGAGCTGACTAAAATGCACAGAGTCACCTTGTAAGAGAGATATTCATTACTGTATTCATCTAATGTTCTACAGTCTCATAGACATATTTCTCAGTTAGTGTGAAGGATTGTGGGTAACCAAGAGTTACTTTGTTAAGGGCCATTATCTCTGTGCACAACAGCGAAAGCTGGACACACAGCAAGATGAAGGTACTGTTGTGGCAAAGGCAGACAACCTGGTTCCTGGACTATATGAGGTCTGGTTAGCCCCTGGCATCTGTTAGTTAAAAGGGCTGAGGAAGAAGATCTCTACTCTATTCTGTTATTGAAATAGGACTGTGCATTGGCTTTCTGAGTTGAATGTGCTTGCCTAGGCCTAATTATGAATTATCTATCATATTTAAACAGCCAGATGGAGTTCTGGAGCAGAAAAAGTGGTCTGGAACACATCAGACCAATCAAGGGACTTGGATTTTAAAACAGAAAAGAAAACGCTAGACAGTGTGTCTCCAACAAGGTGGTGGAATAGGAAGTGGAGAGGACTTTCCTCACATGCAATTTGAGCAAAAACATTCTTGTCAACACTGCATTATCACAGGGAGGGTTCATGTAAGGTTTAAAATTAGGTATTCATTAGGTGAGAGCCTTGTTGGGGTGTGGGGTTTTGAGTGTTCTAACTAGGCTCATCTCTCGCCAATGATGTTAGTCCTGGACTAAAACTCACCAAAGCGTCATCCATCAGATCTGTTGGGCAAGGTGAAAGCTAAGGGCACTCGTCTTGGTCTGCCTAGCCAGCGGATGGCATGATATCCAAATGGCTAAAAAAATGCATGCAAATGGACTTGCATGTGCGGAACATCGTCACGGAGATGTCTACCAACGTGTGGACTCCCCACTGAATAGCGACTCCAAGGTATCCACCTATCTCCCATGGATCTTCATCATCCATTTGCCAGCCTTAGCAGTGTTAGAGCAAAAGATCTCTGAGAATGTGATTGTGTCAAATGGTTGCTGTTATATTCTGTTAAGTCATTTCTGACTTATGGTGACCCTCATAGGATTTTTTTTTACAAATATGAGATGGTCAAGGTTTAGTTTACTGTTACCACCACCAGTGACTGGGAGGCAGAAGGTCAGCAGTTCGACTCCCGAGTACTGCAGGACGGAATGAACTCCCATCTTTGTCCCAGCTCCTGCCAACCTAGCAGTTCGAAAGCAAGAAATTGCAAGTAGATAAATAGTCTTCAACACTTCAATGGGAAGGTAACAACGTTCTGTGCACTCCAGTGTCTAGTCATGCCTGCCACATGACCACAGAAACGTCTGCGGAAGCAGACAGCGCTGACTCTTCGGCTTTGAAACAGAGATGAGCACTGCACCCTAGACTGGCTTTCAAGCAAGGGAAACCTTTAAAACCTGCTATTACATTTAATTTATCATTAGGTTTATTCAATCAATAATGAAGTACATTGCTAGTATCTCTTGTGCCAGAGGGAAAACAGTTTTGAATTCACCGTAGGGTGAAAGTAAGGCTTATCTCAGTGTCTAATTGAAGATCAGAAGCAGGCAAGAGCAATCCAAAACAAAGCAATCACAATTATATACCACCCCAGGCACTTAGTGCACTCTCTGGGTGGTTCACGTTAATTAGCATTATGCCCCCTATGTGCAGAGTACTCATTTTACCACCCTTGGAAGGATGGAAGGATGAGTCTCTGGTTGGGATCGAACTCATAACCTTTTGGTTGCAGTACAGCAGTTTAACTACTGTGCCACCAGGGCTCTTGGTAGAAACAGTAGTAGAACCCTGACAGACACAGACCCCAAGAGAGAAGTCAGGTAGTCTCGGTTGCCACTATTAAAAAACAGAGCATTACCTGGGTCCACTTTGAGTAGGGAGAGGATACTGTGAATGCCATCTCCCTTCCCCACAGGAAACAAATGAGTACTGGTAAATAGCCAGTCTCCAATGGCCTGTTCAGCCCTCTTAGGAGGCAACACCTCACTTTCTTCCTCAGAATAGAGATAGAGAAATTCTACCAGCCAGGCAGAAGAGCAAGACCCAGACGGCCAAAACAATATTGAACCTTAGTCTGCCCCTTGCCAGGGGTTGGAACTTTATGATGTCAGTCCATATCACCAAATGACTAGGTGAACTCATGGCATGGGATGGTTGAGTGAGTGATCCTTCCTGTGCTCTTCAGTGTGGTACTTTACCTCTGGAGTTTGTTAGTGCTCTTAAGAGAGCTACTTGCAAGACGGGTATGCCAGCTGAGAAAGGTATTTTGGTCAGAGTTAGGTTCCTGCTGCTCTGCAGTGCCCACTATTTTTTCTGTGTGCCTTTGATGCCCCCACTGCTTCATCCCCATGCCCATCTGGTATCCACCAAACTGAGTTTCAGTGAAATATTATCTGGCCATTTCATTTGGTCTTTGTTGCATTATTCAGTGTAGCAATATGTAACCCTGAAGTTTGAACTGCAGAGATGTTCTTTAGGGCTCTAACATGGTGCCACTCAACAAGAAGACTGTATGCCTGGAAATATTATTTTTCATTTAGATACTTGCATCTGCTTTTCCAGCCTCTGCCAAGCTGATTATCTTTGATTTAACTGTTTGTCTTTGGACAAAGCTCACTGTGCCATCTTTCAATGCAGCAGTTCTTCTTCACTCTTTTTAATACAGCTCTTCAACTGTAACTGTGGAGATTTTCTAAAGGATCCAGAAAAGGGGCCAGTTAGAGGACAAAAGCAGCATTAATGGGCAAGAGTGAGTACTCAGATGAATATATTTAGTTTATTCAAAAAAGCAAATTTTAAATGTGTCTAATAATTCACCAGCACTGAAGCTAGCTGCCTCTAAATTGGCAAATTTATTCTCCTCTTTAGGTTCCATTATGTTTCCAAATTGCACATACTTATTGGCTTCCCTCAAAAACACTAACAGCCATGTTTAGGGAAAGCTAATGGGGGGGGGGGGCTGGCAATCCAGGCCAGAAATCTAACCCAAACTGGAAGAGGTCCAGTTTGGACTGAACTGGTATCTGGTTCTAAGCAATGAAATGAGCCTGGAGACATAGCCCAAGTGAGAAAGCTACATACAGCTTCATATTCAGAGAGAAACCAAATAAATTGGCAAATAAAATGTTATGCACTTCTGTGCAACATTTTGTATACTGATTAGACATGTGCATTTGACCCTTACCTGAGATTGAGATTCCAAAATTCTCCATTGGGAGTTCTACTTGCTGGGCAGGAAGCTAAATTGTGCTTACTTGGAGAAAAGGACAGGAAAGCCTCATGACCTAGGAAGAGGGCAAGCTCGAGTTTAGTTTCATTTTAGAAAAGGAAACTTGGAATAGATTCCGATTCCAACAAATGTGGAGTACCAAATACAAAACAGAACAAATACAAATGCACATGTCTCGGTGGTGGCGGCTGCAACTTGTTGCTGAGAATACATTTTTTCCTGAAGTGGGGAAAAATGCCACTGGCATGAATTTGTTTAAGGTGGATCCCAGCTTGTCATGAAGTGACCCACACACTATGATTGGCCCACACACTATGGTCACGGAGCCATCTCCTCCGGCACATATGAAATGAAAAATGCAGGATTTAACACCAGGACTGCAATGGACTGCCGAAGCCTTGAGGATATTGTCAAGGTGCGCCTTTACAGCCAATCCATCTGGTATGGCCTTTTCCGCCTACATGACCATTGGGAATCCAAGTTCCTCCTCTGCTAATTTTGCCGTTGGGCCCAATATGATGGTTTCCAGTGGCATTTCCTCCACTGAAGGGACCATCACCCCACCTTAAAGGGGCTCATCCACCTGTAGCCATTGGCCGCTTTGGGGAGTCAAGATATTTACTGCCACCCAACACTTGGTGTTGAGTCACTGGCTGCACAGTCTACTCCATTACCATAGTAGGATGTCTGGCCAGACATGTGCACATGTCTAATACTAAGGTATTAGTATTGATGTAAGGATAGCAATTTACACTACATTTTTATAGGTGTGTTCTCTTTTTATGGTGATGTGTTTTCTCCTTTATGGCAATGTTTTAAGTGGGCATCCTAAGTATAACTGCTGTACATGAATAAGCAGTGACAATGACTTACAACAGAAAGAGCTCTAAGGCATGAAATAGTAGCAATTACTGGACTTAATCCTTTCTGGTCAGGTTATCCTGCTATGGTAGTAAGAGTAGACCATACTGCCAGTGACTCAATGCAGAGTGTCAGGTGGCAGTTAACTAACCTGACTACCCTGAGGACTAACAGTCTCGGGTGCTGAAGTCCACAGAGAAGGGTAATGGTCCCCAAGTGGATTAAATCCCACTTGAATCCATCTTGATGGAGGGCAGCAGCTTCATCAATACTGGCCTGGGGCTGAGGAGGACTTTGCGTGCCAATAGGGCTCAGGACCAGAAAGTGACTCATGAAACAGGATCAGTGGTACAGGTGTCATGCTGCGATGTGGAAGGCATGGCAGAAGAAGAAGACTGGACTTAAAGGATGAAAAAGGGCTCACATTAGGATCCTGAAGTTATGTGAACAGGATACTGCTGTCATTAGCTGCTTCACATGTCTGAGCTTTTTCTGTCTTCCATGACCTAGTAGCCCAAATCACTTCATGCATACTTCATTTATTTGTTTGCTGCATCTTAAATGGGATAGTACTGTGCCAAAGGAATTGAAGACTGTTGTTCTCTTCTATTCCCCTATCTGAGATTTCATCATTAGCTACTGTAAAACACCAGTCAGTCAAGGTTTTCCCAGATGTTTCTTAACGTCAGTTAAGTCGCATAATATTAATACCATAGGTGTCTGCTGCATCTCTATGGGATTTTTGCAAAGAGAAAATGTTACTAAAGGAGATAATGTGGCTTTTCCCATATTTGTTCTGATACTGCTTGTTGGACAAGAAGTTATTTCTTAAAGTCTTGTCAATCAAATATATCCATCTAGGACCAGATTGCATACATGTTTGATGGCTAAGAATAGGAATTTAATGACTAAAGGGATTTGCAATGAGAGATAGCAGTTTTAGTGTCTACATCATTATTTTAGAATCAGCCCGATTTGATTCTATATTGACTTTTCTATTTGACAAAATGCCATCCAAATCACCTGTACATAATGATTTGGCATTTTCACCCTAATAGCCATTCAAACTAGTCCTCAGGGGACATGAAAGTAGCCTCCCTGAAGATTGCTACTTCAGCGATCAAGCATCCCCTGGGCAGTGCCGGCCTGAGGCAAGTTTTAGGTTGGAGTGAGATCCAACTATGGCACCCCCTTGGTCACCCCTAATATATGGGGTTAAATTAAGTTACTTGGCAAAAAAACGATTCTTTTACCACTGCAGCACCCCCTGGGAGTGGGTGCCAGGAGCGACCGCTCTGTTTGCCTTATGGTAGGGCCAGTCCTGCCCCTGGGCAATGGAAATTTATCACTGGCAGTGGAGATTTTTCACCGGCTAATCCTTTCAACCCAGAAACACCAGAAGTAGAAATGACTAAAAAAAAATATTTTAACAAATCTTCTCAGGGCCCAAACAAACAGTGATATTGGTCAACATGAAGGAATATCCTCAGTTAAAGAAAGCCTGCTTCAGGAACTCTGCAATAAACATAAATGTGACCTACTATGCATACAAGAAACACACAGGGATGAAAACCAACATAACCCTAAGGTTCCTGGAATGCGATTAATTGCCGAACGATGCCATCGGCAATACAGAAGTACAATGTTTGCCAGAACAGATCTCCAGATCCTGTCTACAGCAGTAACAGAGGAGAATAATGTTGAAATAATTACAAATAAGCTCAGTGACTACACAATGACATCTGTCTATAAACCACAACCAATCAAATTTTCCTTCACTGAACCACCAAACTTTCAGAATAAACCTGTTAGGTTCATATTAGGTGACTTTAATAGCCACAGCAACTTGTGGGACTATGATTACATGCACTTTCCTTCAAAAGGAGGATGAGGACCTACAAGCTGATGGGAATCCTTTCTCCCTGTGATCAGTCACCCCCTACCAGCATCACTGATCAAAATGCAATCTGTATATAGAGGTGACTAGAACAAGGAGAACCTTAGTAAGAAACAAGCTTAATCAATGTATGTAGAGGAAATAGAGCAGTATTACAAGTAGCAGCTGTATTACAAAGAAAAACTTTGTGTGTGTGCGTGCGTGCGTGCGTGCGTGCGTGCGTGCGTGCGTGCGTGCGTGCGTGCGTGCGTGCGTGCGTGCGTGCGTGCGTGTGTGTGTGTGTGTGTGTGTGTGTGTGTGCTACACCAGTCCTTCTGTTCAACTGCTTCTTTCAGGTAATTCCATTTCATGTAACTCCATTAATGTTTTGTAGAGCTAGTTCTAAAAAGTCCTTAGGAACTCATTAAAACAAACACTCAGAAGCAGAAAAGAGGACAGACAGAGGGGAGAATGTCCAAATGTAGGCAACAATACAACTGTCAGCCACTGCCACTAAACCAAACAGCCATAATAAAAACCACTAAAATATACATCTTTAACAGTATGAAATATATACACACTAAATTAACAAAACAAAAAGTCAATTATTTAAAAATCAGCAAAAGCTCCCCCTCCAATACATAGGGGAAATTAGCAAAATTAAAAGCACACATGAACACAGTGCCCTTGTCTCCAAAAACAAGAAAAGCAATCAAACCAATAAAGGGGGAAATACAATATAATATTACCTTCTAAATAAAATTGGTACAAGATAGGGAGGTCTATCTCCCCTCCATCACTTGATACCTCACTTTCTTCCATTTACAGCAGCAAACATATGCAGTGAAATAAAATTCTCAAAAAATGGGGAGACGTTACCTCAAAAAGAGAAAAGAAAAAAAGGAAGCCAGTTTAACCAGCCTGCGTAGGCAAGCAGACAATAGTCAAGAAGAAAGGGAGTACAAAATTAAGGGTACTAGGAGCCCAAGTGGAGTAGAAATTTATCTCTGTTTCTAATCCAGGCACTTTTGAAACTTCCAAAATTCTTGCTGTCTCCTTGCAAGACTGTTGGGGAAAATATTTGTTAGGTAATTTGACAAAAGCATTCCCCTCTTTTGTTAACCAAAACAATTCATGTTTTTGAGCATATATTGTGTTTTGATGTTTCCATTTGTGTTAACAGAAGTCCCATCACTGGAAGACAAAGACCTTTTTGACTAATGAGCCCAACTGTGGAAGGCAAGAATGTCAGCCACTCATTAGCAAAGTCTTTATCATCATTGCTCTTACAACATCCTTAAAATAATGAACAGTATAAAGAAATGTTCATATATATTTCAGTGCACCTTTGTTATGTGGATTTCCTATACACTATGTAGGATATAAGTGAAGAGTCAGCAGTACTGAAGTGAAAATCTGTAACTTTCTATCGTTCTCATATGAAGAATGAATTCTCCCATGTTTTTGTGAATTAAATTGCTTCCAAGACACAGAACAGATATGAATCAACAATCTGTACAAACACGTGTCACACACACACACATACACACACCAAGATTTAGCTATGCATTAGATTTGCAGCCAAAACCAACCGTTCATCATTATCATGTGCTCAAGGGCAATTCTATTCATGCACGTCTAGGCGATTGAAACCCATGACTAAGAAATTAAATTGGCCTAAAATTAATCATACACAGCCGTAATGATTTGATTCATCCAGATTAGTTACTAAAATTCCTCTGGAGGGTTGGATTAGTAGAAAAATATTCTTTCTGCAGAAGGTGCTGGAAACCAGAACTGCTGCAGAATTAACCTGGAAACAGGAAGCTCTTTCCACTTTCTGCTTGCTTGTCTTCTGAGATAAAATTATGAAAGAAGGAGAGCATGAATATCCCTGGAGAAAAGTAGCCTAGGTTGAAAATAAAGTATATTTTAAAGTTTTGGAATGATAAAATGAAAGGAAGCATGCAACCATACCCTCTAGGTAATAATTAAAGATATCTTTTACCATTTATCAAAATTTGCAGTTGTTTAATTAGCATGACTGTAGTGGCTTAGTGGTTAAGATGCTGCACCTGATGACTGGCAGGTCAGCAAGTCAGTGTGGTTCAATACCTGAATGCTGCATGACAAAGTGAGGTCCGGTCTCTGTCCCAGGTTCTCCCAACCTAGCAGTTTGAAAGCAAGAAATTGCAAGTAGATAAATAGGTACCACTTCAGTGGGAAGGTAACAGTGTTCCATGCGCTCTGGTGTCTAGTCATGCCTGCCACATGACCACAGAAATGTCTGCAGAAGCAGACAACGCTGGCTCTTCGGCTTTGAAACAGAGATGAGCACTGAACCCTAGAGTCAGATACAACTAGCTTTCGAGCCTTTACCTTTACTATAGTTCTAGGTACTGCAGTGGCTCAAGTGGCTAAGATGCTGGCTGGAAGGCAGCAGGTCAGCAGTTCGATACCCAAATTTTTTCATTTAGGGGGGGAAATATCCAGTTCCAGGGCACTTTTCATTGCCAAATTTACACAGAGTTAGACCTGCAGCACAATCATTCCATGACATTCTTATCCAAACAATAAGACATTCCACCCCGTCATTTCAGCCACTGAACAGGAAGGTGTTATTTCATTCATGTCTTGCTTGCATGATCCCTTATAAGCCACTAAGAACAAGGTTCTGGGAAACTGTTCTTATGTTCTTATGTTGCATGAGTCATTCTTAGCTGCTTGGTAGGATATAGCATTTTAGAGTAAACAAATAAAATAATCAGGCTTTTTAAATGTATTTATTTTTTGCCATAGCAAAAAATGTAAGACTTTATAGAACCCAGTAGCATTAGGTAAGGTATGGGGAGCTACATCTGACTGCAATGTTCTATTTCCTTCTCCAGTCATGAACAGAAATAAGAGATAAGAAGCTATTTAAATCCTGGGATACAGATGCCAGATGCATAGAACTGAGCTCTGGTCTGCTGCCAGGGAGATGACTCACATGGACTTACTCCTAAAAGGCATTGCATGGAATTGAACTGTGCTTGTTAAGGAAAGTTTTAAATTTGGTAAGAATTATATCTGGGCATGCCTACTTTTCTTTGTTCCTACCCTGAGCCCCTAGGAATGTGGCCTCCAAAGCTCTTTCCAAATTGAAATATTTCACCTGAGTTAGAAAAAGATTCTCCACCCTTGTCCAGGTAATGAAATAATGGTGGTAATGACACTGGATTAGATCCATGACTGCAACTTCCTTCACTCCTTGATTAATTTTTTTGCAGAATGCTATGTATTCAGTCGTGGGCTTCAGCAGGTTCACACCAGTTCGCCAGAACCGGTAGCAGAAATTCTGGCTGGCCCCACCCATCCAAGTTTTGAAATAAAATTGTCCTAATTCGGATGCAACACAGGGCTCCCCCCTGGCCACGCCCACCATATCACGCCCACAGTGTGGCAGTAATTTTTTTTTTGAGCCCACTACTGTATGTATTCCTATCTGTTTCCTGTACTTCATCATCTAGGGCTTATGTGCTACCTAAATATTTTACAATGCTATTCTGATCATTGATTGCCCTGTT
This sequence comes from Bradypodion pumilum, assembly GCA_035047305.1. Lineage (NCBI taxonomy): Eukaryota > Metazoa > Chordata > Lepidosauria > Squamata > Chamaeleonidae > Bradypodion > Bradypodion pumilum. The sequence continues at coordinate 276,576,772 of JAWDJD010000004.1, read as the reverse complement.
GCCTGACTGAACTATTTATTAAAACCAGTCCATCAAAGCTTTTAGTCTTCTTAAGATTTGGCTCATCAGGCTGAGAGTGTTAATGCCGATAAGCAAGCTACCTAATAGAATAACTATCCTATATGCTACTTTGGGGTGGGTGGGGTGGAGAGGTGAGCCGCCAAGTGGTAATATATAATTGTGTGCCATCAAGTCAATTCTGATTAATGGTGATCCTCTGCAGGGTTTTCTAGTTAGAGAACCTATGGGTGTGTCTTACAAATTCCTTCTTTTTTGGGTGCTCTGCAAATATGCAGCTTGCCCAAGCAATGCAAGCTGGTTGTTCTCATGGGAAGCACAACAAAGAACTGAACTCCTAAAATCTGGCTGTGTTTAGAAACCTAAACCACATTGCTATCCAGCCAGATATCAGGTGGTAGGTTCTGTTATTATATAGTATCTTACTTACCGCCTGCTCAGCAAGAATTCCTAGTATGGTGTAGTGGACAGAATGATGGGGTAAGACTCAGGAGTCCTAGGTTCAAATCCTCAATCAGCCATATAAAGCTCACTGGGGCTGTAGAACTGGTAAACCTGCTCCTTAAATGCCTCCCCTTGAAAGCCTTGTTAGGGACAGTTCCAACTTGATGGCACATCACAACAACAGACCCTCCCACCAGCAAACCATCATCACTTTGCAGTACAAAATAGGTAACCCCTTGTTTCTAGAAGCCACACCTACACAATAACAATATGCATTTAAAGCTAAGATTGTGTTTGCTCAGGACTGCCTGATAGGTGAATGGCTGTGAAACCTCTTTTGACAGTTGTGATGTGTTGTTTTCAACAGCTACACCTTACAAGCCCAAGTAAGCCACTTTTACCAAAGGAAAGAAATAAGGCATTTCTTGCTTTTCAAAAACCTACAACCAAGAATGGCTCTCTGTACAAATTCATTGGCTTTAAATTAAAGCTCATGAACCTAACTATATGGAGAAAGTCACTGGGTCTCCAGAAGAATCACATAAATCTGTATTAGTAAGAGATAGCTATTTGGGCCAATATCCTGTATTTATTTGTGTGGAGCTACAACTATTGAAGCTTTCACATGAGCTGAGAAGGTGCCAACTATGCACCCAGTCACATGTGACTGGCACCTCATCAAATAGTGGTGGTAGCTTCAATATTTGGTATTCTAGAAGGACACAAGTATTGAGCAGGACACTGGGCTTAGAGTCCATCTCTTGCCACAGCAGCACATGATTTGAGTGAATGCATTTATTATAGAACAACATCTTTAACCTATTCACTTAGGAGCTGGAGTGGCATAATGTCACCTGAAACAGCATTTTCTATGGCTGCTGCACTCTTTTATGTGCTTTTATAATGTGCGATTTTCTTGTTAGTACAGCACTGTGTAATTATACTATATTCATTCAGTTCTTTTAAGAATATAGGTATGACAGGGACACAGAAGTCATTTGTAAACATGGAAGAGGTGAATATCCAGTCTCATTAGGATAGAAAAGTAAAGAAGAACACAGTCTTTATTAAGGTTAAAGTGTGTAGTGGAGACACAAACCAATAAACTTTCAAACAGCCTTCTCCCACCTGAATCCCTCCAACCAGATATTTTGGACTGCATCTCTCTTCATTGGTCATGCTGGTTGGAAGCGATGGGCATTTAAGTGCAAACATCTGGAAGGGGATTAGTTGGGGAAGCCTAGTGTAAAATGTGACTAAAAGTATTTGCAATTTACGGTAACATTTTCTTTTTAAAAAAACAGTGGAAGTGCTGGTATACGTGATGGTGCATAAGTTCCAACCTGTCCATATGTATTATTATTTTTTGTCTTTTTCAGAGAAATATGGCCAATTTAAGCCCATATACACTTGAAAAGCATATTGTGACAAGTACGTGGCTGCATGAGTGCAAGAATACTAGTGACACCCTGGATACAATAAGTGGCAAATTTAGAAAAAGATTCAATATGGACTTATAGGCCACCCTGTACATTCAGCTTTCCAGTTCTAACTGAAATATCCCATGGTTTTGGCTAGTGTTCATGGATTATAAATTCATATTAAAATATATGACACTGTACTCATGCACTATTAATAGAGAAAAAGGTCTGAAAGGCACCTAATAGCACCAAACTCCTTGAAGTTGCCAAATCCAGTATAAAGTCACTCACTGAATTTTATACATATCTTAGCATTGCTTAGCTTTTGCAGGGGGAGGGGGGCTGTCAAAAAATCTGAAAGATAAATTCACAACTATAAACTCAAGAGTCACCTACAATGTGTTTTGCATGTAGGGAGAGGGGGGAATTCTGCTTCAGGATCAGACTTTCTGCTACCAGTAACCTCTCCTGTTAGTCAAAGACAGTGTCAGGATCAAACCTCAACTGAGATTCAACATAGGCAAAGCCCAGGTGAGATGTTTTTGCCTGAGAAGTCAATGTATAACATTTTGTTGGGAAGAGGACAACATTGAGTAAATTGTGTTCCCAGTTTCATCATGACCTGACATGGGAAGTTTTACTATTAGATTACTGTTTACTATTTTAGACTACAACATCCAGAATACTCCAATTTAAATGCTCTCAGCTCCTCACCACGTAGAAGGAGATAAAAGGGCCCTTGAAGCAAATTGATGCTGACAACTCTCTCATTATCAGTCAAGCCAATGCACATTTTTTCCCTCAGACATATCTATCTTGATCTTCCCTGTGTGGTTTCCACACCCTCCAGATATCCTTAAGTCAGGGGTTCCCAACTTATGGCCCACAGGCCGGCCCCAGCCCATGACACCATTCCAACTGGCCCTTCGCCATCTCCCCTGCACCCAGAAGTAGAAGCGTGCGTATTTACATCAGCCATAAAACGTGCATGCACAAATGAGTCTACGGTTGATGTAAATATGGAAGTGGGTGCATTTATGTCAGCCATAACTGTGCCCAGTTCCACTTCTGAGGTGTGTGGTCTGGCCCACTCAGCTGTTCCGGGGGGCACTGCAGTGCAAAATGGTTGGCCACCCCTGCCTCAACTGGTTCTATTCACTCTCTCTGACAAACTCTACTGTGTCCCAGACCTTAGAGACCGCAGGCAGGTCTTCTAGGAGAGATGTCTGGGGATTCTCAGATTTGTCTACTCAGAGATTATCCCGAAGACACTTCTAGGTTGAGGCAGACATTCCCTTCCTCCTCCAGAAGATACTGGTGAACTGTTGTTTGGATCCCAAATGAAGGCAGGTCTCATGTAGATAAGGGGAGTCTCTAGTAGTGGTCTCCAGTAGGGAGTCAGCCAACCTACTCCTCTTCCTTGACTCCTTCTTTTGCCATAGCCTTCTGTGTGTTCAGTCTTCTTCCCCTCTCACTTTTTCTTAGCTACAGCCATAGGCTCTTTCCCCTCACCCATCCCCTATGATAGTCCTTGTTTCTCGAGTCAGCTGCATTGGCTTGACACACATTTCTGCTGGATAGCTTCTCTTTTGGTGATCCTGAAGACATGGTGTCTTATGTGGTCACTGGGGTTCCAATCCCTGAAGATGCCCAATCAGTCTTATCTTTCTTTTCTGGAGCCACTTCATTCTGGTAGTGGGACCATCACAATCTGTTCTGAGAGAAGGGCACGGCGGTTAGCCCAGGCAGGGATTCTTCTTTGGTCTCATCACACCCAGTCATCATTTTTTATGTGCTACTGCTGTAGAGTAAGTAATAATTTAAAATGGCAGCAGATTGGCCTTCCATTGTGTAACTTCTTACATCCAGTCAGGGTTTTTTTTAGAATAAAGTAATAATAAGGAGGAGGTCCACCTTCATAAACATAAATATAACTCTAAGGATGGGATAAGAATTTTTTTTGAGGGGGGGGGATTAGTCTCAGTGATTTTCTGAGTCTTGCCATGCCAGACTCATTAAGACTTTCTCATCCAAGAGGAAATTTTCAGTTTCATATGAAAATGAACTTCAATCTCATTTTTAAAAATTCTTCAGTCTTCTGTCTAGAAAACTGCAGGATTCTTAGCAGTATAATGTCCTTTCTGTGCAGGAATTGTTATATTGTGCAGGATTTTTAATAATATTTTATTTGTTGTTGTTCAGTCGCACAGTCGATTCTGACCCTTTGCGACCCTATGGACCATTGTCTTCCAGGCATCCCTGTCCTCCACCATCCTCCTCAGCCTGCCCAACTCTGTGCCCATTGTCTCTACAATACCATCTAGCCATCTCATCCTTGGCCGCCCTCTTCTTCTTTTGCCTTCCACCTTTCCCAGCATCAATTTATTATTCAGTATGTTTTCTTTCTAGGTGAATCCTGTGAAGGATGGAAGCTCCATACAGGGACTGTAATAACTCTGTGCCTTTCATTGTTGATGTCATTCAAGTGGTAGCCATGTTAATCTGTGCAAGCCATTTTACACTGTGCAAGTCTGAAGAAGGATTCATTGGATTGATCAAAGATAGTTAACATGAAAATATAGAAATTGTTTTTTTAAGGAGCCAAAATATTTTAGTCTTTATTTATTTATTTTTGTTTCTTGTATGTAATAATCCTGTACATTCTAAGATCTCTTCCAGAAAAAAAAAATACCATGAAACTTCCAAGAAATCATGTGATACTTTTTTGGTTTTCCTAAAATCTCACATAGAGAGATCATGCTGTGGGGAGATGAGGATTTTGTTTTGTGTTCTTGCCAAAAGCAAAAGGCTACCATATTAATTTTCTCACATAGTTCAGCCATGGAATTTGCTGCTACTGCTCAGTTTACGCTAAATGTCTGTGTGGTGTGGCAAAGTTGTCTCCCAATCACACCGGGCGTTTTGCCTGCGGCGCAAGGCTTCCAGTTATACTGGCTCATACGTGGGAAATGGCGATTCAGCAATGTCGCAGCAGTCTGGTAGCAATATTATGTGGCAAATCTAGAGTCCCTTAAGAAATGCCTCATCCCACATAACCACACCAATTTTGCAGAGAAGGGTTGCTCTGGGAAACTTTGGGGGTGGTAAGATAAGCTTTCACCTTCAAAGCAAAACTGGACAAGATGATAATGCTCTCCGTCTCTGAGAAATGAAAGTTTCCAAACCTATGCCTCCGTCCCTTGACGCACCCCCAATGCTAAGGAAAATTGTCCTATTGTTGACCATTCAGGTGTTATTTCTTCTCTGCAAGTTCAGCATGGCCATGAACTCGTATGGCTTTAAGAGAAATTAGAATTGTTAGACAAATTCATAGTGCATCAGACTATTAATAAACATGATGTTCAGGCAGTGATGGAGAACCTTTCAGAGACCGAGTGCCCAAACTGCCTTCCGTACTGTATCATCATGCCGCATGTGAGCCCCCACCTTACCCCAGACAGGGGAGGGAAGAAGAGCTCCCTTTGGGCTGCTGGGTAGGGTGAACTCTGTGCTAGGGGAGGGAGGAAGTGCTCCCATTGGACTGCTGGGCAGAGAGGCAGGGCAAACTCTGTCCTGGGGTGATGGCATGCATGCCCACAGAGTGGACTCTGAATGCCCTCTCTGGCACGTGTGCCATAGGTTCACCACCACTGGTATACGACATCCAATATTGGAGGGACAATGCTGCTGAATTCACTGGAAAAGAGGATAATGCTAGGAGTTGAAGGCAGCAGGAATAGAGTTAAACCAACTATGAGATGAACTAATTCCATGAAAGAAGCCAAAAATATGAGTTTTCAAGAGCTGAACTGAGTTAATGATAGGATATTTGCGATGCCACTCCTTCATAGGTTCACCATAGGTTGGGGTGACTTAACATCATATAATAGTAACCAAAATGCCTCCAAATATCAGTTTCTGTGCCACATAAGTGCCAGCATTCTGTTATGTTTACATCGTAATTGTGGGCTTCTCAGAGAATTGTGAACTGTCATTTTAGGAACAAAACACTTGACTCAATAGACTTTGGGTCTGAACCAACATGGATCTTCCACAACAAGGTTGAAGAATGTATACATTTTATTTAAACTTAAGAAACTTCGAAAGAAGTTAATTAAAATGGCTAAGAAAATATGAAAAGCATTGAGACAACTATCATGAAAACACATTTGTATCAGGTTAAAAGGAGGAGCACAAAGTACCAATATAGGCAAAGCAGAACAACAACAGCAACTTATGATTGTTTAAATAGAAAACTATTGAGCTTTGGATAGATCAAGAGGAAATCAGCCTAACTTTCTGGAAAGAGGAGTTCTACACAGAGGGCTAAATACTAGAATAATAAAATCAATCCAAAAGTATACTGTACTATGGTGTTATTTATTTATTTATTTATTTGTATGCCAAGGACCACTATTTCATTATTTAAAACAGGCTTGGGATTTGAGCACATCCCAACTCATCTTTGTAAAGTATGAATGGAGAAATGACAAAAGTCTAAACTACTCCTTTATAGTAAAAGATTCTGGGGGTAAGTCAAATTAGAAGCTGTCTGCATTGACACATATCCTGCTCTTTTGGTCATTTTTTAAAGTTATTTGGTGTGACTCAAATTCCAACTGTCCCACATGGGAGCTGTTGGGTCAGGCTATTTTTCCCCAACCTGCACTTTTATGAGGCTCCATTAGAGTTTTATTCTTTTCTGATGCTCTAATTTAAGCCTATTCCAAGCAAGTGTGTTCACTTGGGCCAGGCTAAACTAGAGATTTTGCATTGTAACCAGCCTTTCCGTGGATGGTCAATTAAAATAAAATAAAATATTGTTTTCTATACAGTCATTGTTGTGCTGCTTTCCTTCAGTTAAAGGGGTGGGTGTGGGTGGGAGAATCCCTATTTCTGTGTATTGCTGATCAGGAGAAATTATCAATTTACAATATCCTGCACCAGCTGTCAGCTGTTTCGGGTAAGAGAAATTGGGTCATTGAAGAAGAAAAATGCCATTGGGACTTAGTGATCATGCCAGTTCCTTCCCCCACCTCCAAGTGATTTTAAAAAAAAAAGCTGTGCTACATTGGACCAGAAGGGCCTTTAGGAGCCTCAGAAAATACACATTCGGTGAATGGGACTTGTTAAATCAACACTTAAGTAAATGTAATAGTTTTTTTAAAAAAATAAACACTTAGATTTAGCTCTAAATGGTCAACAGCCAGTCCTTAACATTTAAGAAGAATGTATTCTGCTTAACGCTGATGTGTTATGCACCCAAGTATGAAAAGACATATAGCAACCCTAATTTGTTTTTGCAACCTATTAGCAATATTTGCAAGTGGTTTTACTAATGATTCCCCCAAGAAATTCATGGGCAAGCAGAGATTCAAACTTAGGTTTTCTAAGTCCTAGACCAGTGATGGTGAACCTTGGCACTCCAGGTGTTCTTGGTCTTCAATTCCCAGAAGCCCAAGTCAGCACTCCTGCTGATCAGGGCTTCTGGGAATTGAAGTTCAAGAACAGCTGAAGTATCAATGTTTGCCATCATTGTCCTAGACTGTCATTCTATCTATTATATCACACCGGATATCCTACATAAAATTAGTAAAAGTATAGGTCACTCTTGTGCAAAAACCAGTTGTATCTGACTCTAGGGTTCGGTGCTCATCTCTGTTTCATAGCTGAAGAGCCAGTGCTGTCTGCTTCTGTAGATGTTTCTATGGTCATGTGGCAGGTATGACTAGACACAGGAGCGCATGGAACACAGTTTACCTTCCCACCATAGTGATCCCTATTTGTCTACTTGCAATTTCTTGCTTTCGAACTGCTAATACTGGAAGACAAATAACATAATGCTTCAGATGTTGGTCTAATGGATGTTAGGGATGCATATGTTTTGTGTTTTTCCGTATAATTCAAAAGCACAATTATGTTGATTTGAAACTGAGCATCAGATAGGCAAAATGATTCTGCCTTCAACTCTGTGACCTAAGATTGTTGTATAACAACCATGTGTTAGAGGGTACAAAGACAATTATAAATATAAATATATAGCAGTCTGGAAGCTGTGCCATGGAACACTTAACCTGCTTGAAAATTGGGGTTATTTCTATCTTCATGGTAATGGATCATTTTGTCACTAATGGGCTTTTACATCAATACCTGAAGGTCCATCCACTCAATGACATAGCAAAATTGGGCCTTCGGTGATTTTATAAAATGAAAGGACTGTTCATATGAACAGTATGCTAAACAGGGAAAAAAGAAAGGGAAGAAAGAGGAAATTGTCAGAAACCATAAGAAATATTGATCTCACAACTTCTGAGATATTTCTCAGGATAAAAGAACCACATGTCATGAAATGTGAACCTCCACAGAGCCATTATCAAACAGAAATAAACTATTTGACCAATAGGAAAAGAAACAGGTTTTACTGACAAATATCATTGTATTATTTCAGATAGATGACATTTGCAGCTGAGGGAGAATGGTGAGAAACTTGGATATACGAAAAGCTTTCTTATTGGTGACATATACATCAAGTACAAAGGAACAGAAGTCTCATGCACTTGACAAATACTGTTGCCGATGTAAATCCTGGCACAAGTGCTGCTTAGTGTAGTCATGTGTCCTAATTTACAAAGGACAGGTCTCTGCTTTTCAGATAATGCTGTTCTATTTTTAGGTGTCTTCTGTGCAAAGAGCTGTCTAGTGCAAATCCAGGTTAAGGACAGAGAAGTTAGGAAGGAAAAGTCCTGAAGTTGCCCATCAACTGCTAAGTACCTGGGCACCAAACTGATCAGGGAACAAATGTTAGCTGGTCACAGGTTTCTCCACTATGATACAAGGGAATGTGTTTGCATTTTTCTTAGAAATGCCTATTTCCCTATCTCCATCTAGCCTCATAAATTAGCATGCCAACATTTTCTGGAAATCTGCATCTACTTTCCATTTTTCCCCCTTTGGTGATGCATTTTTCCTTTTTGGGTAATGGCATAAGGTTCCATCCTAGCCTATAGCTCCATGATGGCAAACCTTGGCACTCCAGATGTTCTTGGACTTCAATTCCCAGAAGCCCAAGCACTCTGTAAATCCACATGAATGGGTTTACTGCAATTCATCCAGCCCGCACTTGTGCTGCCCTTGTCGTTCCCGGAAGCGGAATTAATTTAATTTAATTTAATTGTCACATTTATATACCGCTCACTCGGCCAAAGCCAACTCAGGGCAGTTCACAATAAAATTTTTAAAAAAAACACATGTTAAAAACAGTTAAAACTACCCACCCCCTAAAAACAAGGGGTGCAGGATCCAAAGGCACCATGGGGAGGAGTTCTTCTACACCAACCACCCAATGAAGGTTACCCTTCCACCTGCACCCCACACTTGACCCGCCAGCCAGGTTTTAAGTTCTTTTCTGAAAGGCAGCAATTCCGTCCGGAGACGTAGCTCTGTTGGCAGGAGGTTCCAGAGGGCCGGTGCAGACACGGAGAAGGCTCTCCTCCTTGTGCCAGAGAGGCGAGCCCCCTTGGCTGATGGAACAATTAGAGAGCCCCTCCGGTCCGCTCTGGTTGGACGGACAGACGTCCTCAGGGTGATGCGGTCTCTTAGGTATCCCAGCCCACTACCATATAGGGCTTTAAAGGTCAAAACCAGCACCTTGAATTGCACCCGGAGACAAACTAGCAACCAGTGCAGCTCCCAGAGCAGTGGCAAAGCACGGGCATAACGCCCACACCCCATCACCACCTGGGCTGCCGCATTCTGTACCAGCTGTAGCCTCCGAATGGTCGTCAAGGGCAGCCCCATGTAGAGCGCATTGCAATAATCTAGTCTGGAGGTGACCAGAGCGTGAGTGACCATGAGCAAGGAGTCCCGGTCCAGGAGTGGGCGCAACTGGCGAATCACCCGAAGTTGGGCGAAAGCCCTCCTGGTCACAGCCACCACCTGTTCTTCTAGCAGTAGCTGCGAATCCAGGAGGACCCCCAAGTTGCGCACCGGGTCTGTCTGGGGCAAAATAGCCCCATCCAGAACCAAAGATGGTAGCTCCCGGGTTAACGCAGGACCCCTTATCCATAGCCACTCAGTCTTGCTGGGATTCAGTTGTAGCCCGTTAGCCCCCATCCAGACCCCAACAGCTTCCAGGCACCTGGAAAGGACTTTGACGGCATCACTGGGGTCCCCATGGGCCGAGATGTACAACTGAGTGTCATCCGCGTACTGATGGTACCGCACCCCATGGGAACGAATGATCTCACCCAGCGGCTTCATGTAGATGTTAAATAGGAGAGGAGAGAGCACCGAGCCCTGAGGCACCCCCCATTTGAGGGGCCTAGGACTGGACCTCTCACTCTCCAACCACACCGACTGGGTCCGACCCCTCAGAAATGAGGAAAACCAGGACCACACAGTGCCCTGGATTCCCAATCCTCGGAGCCATTCCAGAAGGATACCATGGTCAATGGTATCGAAAGCCGCTGAGAGGTCAAGAAGAGCAAGGACGGATGGGTGACCACTGTCCCGCTCCCGCCAGAGATCATCCATCAGTGCGACCAATGCCATCTCAGTACCATATCCAGGCCTGAATCCTGACTGAAAGGGGTCCAGGTAATCCGCCTCATCCAGTACCCCCTGCAGCCGACGCGCCACTGCCTTCTCCAACACCTTCCCTAAAAAGGGGAGGTTGGAGACAGGCCTATAGTTGGTTAGGACAGCTGGGTCGAGGGAAGGTTTCTTCAGGAGGGGGCGCACCAAGGCATGTTTTAAAGGTGCAGGAAACACCCCCTCCCGCAATGATGCATTGATCATAGTCCCAACCCAGCCACCTGTCACCGCCTTGGAGGCTTTCACCAACCAGGCGGGTCAGGGTTCCAATGGGCAGGTAGTGGCGTGCACAGCTGCAAGGAGCCTGTCCACTTCATCAGGGGCAACTGGATCAAACTGGTCCCAGATGGTATGGCAAGACTGTGCTCCAGCTCCCTCCGGACTCTCCCCATCCACGCCAGGATTAAACCCCGAGTGAATCCGATCAATTTTCTCCACTAGATGGTCAGCAAAGTCCTCAGCCGACCCCTGCTAACCAGGCACCGGGGTCCCCCTACCAAGGAGAGACCTGGTAACCCAGAACAGGGTGGCTGGGCGATTATCAGCAGAGGCAATAAGGGTGGTGAAGTATTGCCGCCTCACCACCTCCATCGCCACTAGATAGGCCCTAATAGTGGCTCTAGCTAGTGTCCAATCGGAGTCTCTCTGGGTCTTCACCCAGCGGCGCTCTAGGCGTCTCTTTGCCCGTTTGAGCTTCCGTAGTTTATCTGTGAACCACGGAGATGACTTAGCTCCATGAGCTCTGAGAGGCCGTAGTGGTGCGATTTCATCCAAGGCCGCTGTTGTCATCCTGTTCCACAGGTCAACCAGCGCCTCGGGCGAATCGTGTTGCCGATCCAGAGGGAAATCCCCCAGTTCCCTCTGGAATCCATCAGGATCCATCAGTTGCCGGAGGCGGGCCATTCTAATAGGCCCTGCCTCCCTACGATGAAGTGTCGCACCCAGGAAGTCTAGAGCCACCAAATAATGATCTGACCATGGCACAGGTGTTATGTCTAATTTCCGTAGTCTCAGATCACTTTGCCACCGCTCCGACAAAAAAGATTAAATCTGGTGTGTGGCCACTGCCCCTGGTCGGACCCTGAATTACCTGAATCAGGTCCATAGCTGCCATGGAAGCCATGAACTCCTGAGCCACCTCGGAGCCAGTCCCCAGCGAAGGCAAATTGAAGTCCCCCAGAACCATCAGTCTAGGGAACTCCAACGCCAATGCTGAGACGGCCTCGAGGAGCTCAGGCAGGGAGTCCCTTACCTTGCAATGGGGCAGGTACAGGAGTAAGACTCCCAACTGACCCCTAGAGCTCAGATGCAGAAGCAGGGCCTCACAACCCAGAATTTGTGGAGCGGTAGCCCTGGCGACTCCCAGTGACTCCCTGGCTATGATGGCAACGCCACCGCCCTTACCCTCATCCGTAGGCTGGTGCCAAATACTGAACCCAGATGGACACATTTCTGACAGAGGAACCCCATCCTCTGGTCTCAGCCAGGTCTCAGTGATACATGCCAGGTCGGCCTGCTCCCCCATAATGGAATCTTGTATCAGGGGGGCCTTATTACATACTGACCTGGCATTCATCAGCAGCAGCCTAAGGGCAGGGTCACCCTGGGTAAGCTGCTCAGGACCTAGAGGTGTAACCGGGGGGCTGGAATGAGGGACAGATACTAAGCATCTGCCCCGCATTCCCCGAGTGTGGCCCACCCCTCGGTACCGGCTATATCGCCCCATGCCCATCACAACCTCTATATTGGCCCCCGGAGTCTCTCTGATTGCCTTGGACAGAATGCTGCCGCTCCTTCCTGGCTGGCCGGGCAGTCTCTCCCTCCCTCCCTCCCACCCCCATATAAAACCGCCCCACCCACTCCCACCACCACCCTCCGCAAAGCTCCGGCGGTGATGGAAGTGATGGGGCATTCTTCCAAATCTACCTTCAACCCTCAACTGGGGTGAGACATTCCACCTGCAGTAGCGACGGTGGTGGGCCGGCTTTTCAAAGCCATCTCAAATCGTCACCTTAATTTTATCCCCATGGACCTCCAAGCCAGCCCCAGGCAGACTGCTGCTGCTATTCCCTGGCAGGCAAGTTAGTCCCTCAATCTTTCTAACTCTCCCTCCCTCCCTCCACCATCTCCTCCCCCCTTTTGGCCCATATCTCCCCCCATCGCCCCCAGTGGGCCGTAGAACTTTCAACTCCCGCCTCCTCCACTCAAGGCATAGGGAGGAGGAGGAAGGGAGGGCTCAGGACGCCGGTGTTGGAGGCTGCCCTGATGCCTGCAGTTGTTCCAGCTGGCTTCCAGAGTCCCAGGCAATGGAGAAGCCCCTCCAGCATAGCCTCCCTTTAAGCCCCTGCTCAAGGCCAAGGCAGAGGGAGGAGGAGGAAGGGAGGGCTCAGGACGCCGGTGTTGGAGGCTGCCCTGATGCCTGCAATAAAGATGTGTTAGGCTAGTCTACAGCTGCTTCCATTGTCTTGATTCCCAAACACTAAAGAAGGGCAGAGCTCCCCACAGCTGTGGCAGCAGTCCTCAGGCAGCAGCAGGTCTTCGGCTCAGCCTGGTAGCCCACAGCCCTTTATCCTCCCCACAGATGGACTGGGAAGGAAGGGCAGAGCTCCCCACAGCTGTGGCAGCAGTCCTCAGGCAGCAGCAGGTCTTCAGCTCAGCCTGGTAGCCCACAGCCCTTTATCCTCCCTGCAGAGGAACAGGGAAGGAAGGGCAGAGCTCCCCACAGCTGTGGCAGCAGTCCTCAGGCAGCAGCAGGTCTTCAGCTCAGCCTGGTAGCCCACAGCCCTTTATCCTCCCTGCAGAGGAACAGGGAAGGAAGGGTGGAGCTCCCCACAGCTGTGGCAGCAGTCCTCAGGCGGCAGCAGGTCTTCAGCTCAGCCTGATAGCCCACAGCCCTTTATCCTCCCTGAAGAGGAACAGGGAAGGAAGGGCGGAGCTCCCCACAGCTGTGGCAGCAGTCCTCAGGTGGCAGCAGATCTTCAGCTCAGCCTGGTAGCCCACAGCCCTTTATCCTCCCTGCAGAGGAACAGGGAAGGAAGGGCGGAGCTCCCCACAGCTGTGGCAGCAGACCTCAGGCGGCAGCAGGAATTAAAACGCGCCCGTATGGACACATTTTACTTCCACTTCTGGGAGCGGCGAGGGCAACATGACTGAGGGCTGGATGAATTGCAGTAAACCCATTCATGTGGATCCACAGGGTGCTTGGGCTTCTGGGAATTGAAGTCCAAGAACATCTGGAGTGCCAAGGTTCGCCATCACAGAGCTATAGCTATTTGTGAATATATTGTTAACATTTAAGGTTCCTGGAATCAATTCTTAGGGAGCATAAGTTATGTAGATGTTGCAGACAACTTCTTGTTGTTTCCCCTGTTTGGAGCAGGTTGCCTTCACATACTACATGATGCTACATGAGGCAGCATGGAAGGTAAGAGATATTCCATTAAGTCGGGGTGCCCAAACTATGGGCTGGATTGCTGCTGACACCAGAAGTGACCCACTGCCGAAAGTCACAAAATCTCCCTAAAATACCTCTGAAATGCTGTGAAACTGCACCAAGAAAATTCCAAAACCACAACGAAAATGTGCCGCCCTCACTCCTGCCACCATGGGAAGTGGCAGAGGCAGCAAAAATGGCTGAAAACATGGAGTGAATTCATGCGCTGCCACTGCCATCACTGGGAGGAACCACGTGACAGGCCCTCTCAACTGTCTGAGAGGGTCAAGCCTCTGGCTGGAAAAGTTTGGCCATCCCTGCATTAAGTCAAGGGCAGACTGGACAAACATCAGAATCTGGTATGAAGCAGAAGTATTACTACTGTCATCCAATCACCTACGGGTTCCTCAGCAGCTTTGAATGCACAATAGGCTGCCTTATCTGCAGGGGATAGGTTCCAAAACTTGCCATGAAACCATGAGAAATAGTGATCCCAGTAGATAGCAATTATTTTTATAGGCTGCCCTATAGTACTTTAGTGCACTGTCTGGATGGTTCACATGTTAATTAGCATTTTGCCCCAACATGCTGGGTATACATTTTACTGACCTTGGAGGGATAGAAGACTGAATCAACCTTGAGTCCTGGTCAGGATTGAACTCACAATTTTCTGGATGCAGTACAAAAGTTTAACCACTGCACCACCAGGACTCTTATATACATTGTACATAAAGGCCTCTAGGCCAGTTCTGGTAATGCATCTTGGTAATACATATACAGGTCACACACCCCTCCGTATCTGTGGGTGATACATTCCAAGACTTTCTGTAGATTCCTGAAACCTCAGAAACAAGCAAACCTTGTATCCAATGTGTATCACCAGATTAGCACTGCAGTAGCTTAATGGTTAAGGCACTGAGCTTGAAGACTGGAAGATCGGGGTTCGATACCCGGGTGCTGCACGACAGATCTTGGGGACATGAAAGGAGCCTCATTTGGATGTCCCCTGAGTGGAGTTTCTCCAGCAAAAATCCTTTCAACCCAGAGTAATTTCGGACACGAAATTTATTTATACCAGAGCTGGCCACTGTATACAAGGGGATATTTCACTGATCATTTTTGGAATGATCATTTTTGGAAACTGTGAATACTGAACCCACAGATCTGCCGGGGGTTGACCTGTGATTTTTCAGTGATATTTTGGGGCCATGGAATTGAAACTGGATTCTAAATCCATGCAGGCGTGTGCTGGTATATCGGGCAATTGGGCTTTATCAGCTCCCTGTCTCGCCCCGGGAACCCACGCCACTGGCCCCGTTGGGGAGAGACAGGTGGGAGCCATTGCCGCCGCCGACGCAGCTGCCCTCGCTCTCTGGGACGGCCCACCCAGAGAGCAGAAAAGGACGACGACGCCCGCCGCCTCAAGCAGCTTCCTGTCTCGCCCTGGGAGCCCACGCCACCAGCCCCGTTGGGGAGAGACAGGTGGGAGCCATTGTCGCAGCTGACACAGCTGCCCTCGCTCTCCGGGATGGCCCGCCCGGAGAGAAGAAAAGGACGACAATGCCCGCTGCCTCGAGCAGCTCCCTGTCTTGCCCCGGGAGCCCATGCCACCGGCCCCGTTGGGGAGAGACAGGTGGGAGCCATTGCCGCCGCCGACGCAGCTGCCCTCGCTCTCTGGGACGGCCCGCCCAGAGAGCAGAAAAGGACGACGACGCCCGCCGCCTCAAGCAGCTTCCTGTCTCGCCCCGGGAGCCCACGCCACCAGCCCCGTTGGGGAGAGACAGGTGGGAGCCATTGTCGCAGCCGACACAGCTGCCCTTGCTCTCCGGGACGGCCCGCCCGGAGAGCAGAAAAGGACGACGACACCCGCCGCCTCAAGCAGCTCCCTGTCTCACCCCGGGAGCCCATGCCACCGGCCCCGTTGGGGAGAGACAGGTGGGAGCCATTGCCGCCGCCGATGCAGCTGCCCTCGCTCTCTGGGACGGCCCACCCAGAGAGCAGAAAAGGACGAGGACGCCCGCCGCCTCAAGCAGCTCCCTGTCTCACCCCAGGAGCTCACGCCACCGGCCCCGTTGGGGAGAGACAGGTGGGAGCCATTGCCACCGCCGACGCAGCTGCCTCACAGACGTTGAACTATAGGGTGCGTTTGTGGCTGCTGGGTGATTGAGGTTGATTTTTTGTGTAATTTCTCATTGTGATATTGCTTAATTATTTATATTTTGTATTGTATTTTTGCATATTCTGATGTTTTGATTGTATTAATTGTGTATTGCCTTTTGTAGTTTATTGTATATTTTGCTCTGTTTATTGTATTTATCTATGTTGTAAGCCGCTTTGAGTGGCACTTGTGTCAGGAAAGCGGGATAAAAATTAAACTTTATTATTATTATTATTATTATTATTATTATTATTATTATTATTATTATTATTATTATTATTATTATTATTATTATTATTATTATTATTATTATTATTATTATTATTATTATTATTATTATTATTATTATTATTATTGTCCCACCCCGCCCTGGCCTCTGGCACCCTGGGGCACCAATAGCAATCTATGGGATTCCCTCCCAACCTCCAAATAGGTGCCCTCACCACTCCCTGTCCAGCACCTTACCATGGTTCCCTGCACAACCCTGAATCCATGGATACATGGGGCTCTGAAAGTTGCATTTTCTAACTGGATGAATAAATAAAGATGTGCCAATGCAGTTTAAGTCTCTATGTGATTTTCATTCCAAACAAATTTAGCCATTATGTTTACTGTGATGTTTCTTTAAGTGCCGCTCCCCTTCTTTTACTTCAAACAACAGATAATCTGTGCCATGGAATTTGAGGAGTTTTATACTCCACTATACATTCCTTTTCCTCCCCCCTTCTTTCAATCTATGGCAAATCAAGTGTGCTTTTATTTAAGATAAAAATGGAAACAGATGTGAAGACTTGTGCTCGTATTGTTTGGTTTGGGGGGGGGGCTTCTATTCCTTCTCCTGCTCAGTTATAACTTCTCCTATTATGGAGCCATAGCTTATTGTTATCTTGATATGACTCAGAGAACCAGTGAGCAGATGCTGAAGCAGACAGAAATAAACAACTTAGCAGGAACTTTGGCTTTACCTTTGTTTTTGGCGTGTCCTTCAGAGCCTCTTGCTGTGCTCTCACCAATGCCTGCTTTCTAACTGAGTTATTTATGCCTCTGTCTCAACTGGCGCCTTACAAAAGTAAAGTGAAATATGCAGTATTGTTGAAGGAGCATCTCAAGAAATCACCCCTTCCTCTTCTCACAGTGCTTTATGGGGAGGAAGCTAAAAAGGAAGTATATTTTAAGAGATGGAAACTTTCTTTTTGTATAAGACATCTGAATTGCTGCAGGGCAGGTCCTAATCTTTGGTAAACTGAGGAACTTGCTCTGAGTGACAGATACTGAGAGATAGAGGGTGGTGACAAACTGTTAGTGGGCAGACCTGCATGTACCAACCAGTCTGCTCTTTGTAATTCTAAGTCAGGGGTGCCCAAACTATGGCCCATGGGCCAGATTTGGCCCCCAACACTGTTGTGTATGTACAATGTTGCTTTATATGTATGTACAATGTCGCTTTAAGAAATGTATGAATGTAACCTGGCCACAATCACAATGTAACCCAGCTGTTAAAGGAACGCGAGCAAGCTGCCCATAGAGGGCAGCTGCGAGTGTTCAACTCACATGGTTCTCATTCCTCAAATCACCTGCAGCCGCGGGAACTCCCCGCAACAACAAACTACTACCGATCCACCACCGAAGATGGGCGTGACCCGGACGACGTCACGCCGGTAGCAGCCAATGAGCTACCGTGCAGCAAGATTCAAATGTATTGTACCACTGTATATAATGTGAGGTATCTCCGCCATTACCACATGTTCGTTCTGATCATCAACCAATAAACCTGTGTTAGTCCTTACTGCGACTCCTTCTATGTCTCCCGGAAAAGACACTAAATTGGCGATGAAGGTGGGATTGATGGCGAATCCCAAGGTCAAGGCGTACCAGTTCGATGTGAGCGAGCCCGAACAATGGAAGCTCTACGAGTGTCAGTTTCGGCACGCGATGGAAGCCACGGGAGTCGACGCCGCCGCAAAGATGCGCTCCCACTTCCTGGCCCAAGTGGGGCCGGCCACGCTGCGAATCCTGATGACCCTGGTGGCCCCCCGGAAGGTAGACGAGGTGCCCATCGACCGTATCCTGGAGAGGCTGGGCGAGCATTTCCAGCCGCCCGTCTCGATCTTCGCAGCCCGGGTCGCGTTCCACAGGCAAGACCAGCGACCGGGCGAGTCCGTGTCCGCCTACGCGGCGGCCCTCAGGCTTGCGGCGGTCCACTGCCAGTGGGATGACCTGGACCAGGCCCTCCGTGACCGCATGTTGTGTGGTTTGAGGGATGAGGAGCTGCAGAGGAGGCTGATGACCCGCGACCAACGCCTCACGTTCAACGAAGTACTGCGGGAGGCCCAAGCAACCGAGGAGGCCAGGAGCGGGGTTAGACTGTTCAAGTCCCGAGGGGCCGCGTCCGAGAGGGCCAAGTCACCAGTACAGGCGGCCCGGCGGACACCAGCGAAGGCGGCCTGGCGGGCCCCCAAGCCGCCCGCCGGCACACCAACGTCGTCCGAGGAGTCGTCCACGACAGCGGACCCCTACTCCAGCGAGGACGACGACGTCCAGAGGATCAAGAAGCGTGGTGAGAAGTGGTCGTGTGGAGCGTCCCACGACCGCACAAGGTGCCCGTTTCGAAAGGCCGAGTGTCACAACTGCGGCCAAAAGGGGCACATCACCCGAGTATGCAGGCGCGGGCGAGTCGAGGACAAGGGGAGTTCCAGCCATCCCCAGACGCACCAACGGAAGGCGGCCGGCACCAGGAAGGTCGCAGCCAGCTACAGTGAGGAAGGCGTGAACCGCGTGGGCCTGGAGCACCGGCGGTTTTTCATAGAGGTACTGTTGCAAGGGGTCCCAGTGAGGATGGAGATAGACTCGGGGTCATCTTATTCCATCCTGTCCCAAAAGGAGTTTATGCGTATTCCCCCAGATAAGCGGCCCAAGCTCCGGGCCATGAGGTCACACCTACGGGACGTGCAGGGGAATGGGATCCCGATGTTGGGGGTGGGGAACTTCAAGGTGAAGTTCAAGAACTACTCCGAGAAACTGCCCTTAGTGGTCCTCAAGGGGGGGAGGGGCTGCCTTTTGGGAACGCAGTGGTTTGCTCCCCTGGGAATTGAACTGTCCGGCATTAACGCCATCGAGACTGACCCAATGCGGGACGTGTGCAACGCGCACCCAGACGTTTTCAAGAAGGGGCTCGGGAAATACAAGGGGGCCCCGGTTTCCTTCGAGCTGGACCCAGAAATCCGGCCCATCCGCCTCAAACAAAGGAGAGTGCCCTTCGCACTCAAGGACAAGATCGAGGCGGAACTGGACAAATTGGTGGGGCAGGGGATTTTGGTTCCATTTGACTCGGCGGAGTGGGAAACGCCGATTGTTACAGCCCTTAAGGCAAACGGGGAGGTCAGGATTTGTGCGGACTATAAATGTACCATCAACAAGGCCATTCGGCCAAATGCATATCCGGTGCCCGTGGTCAGCCACTTGCTGGCCACGTTACATGGGGGGAAGTGCTTTGCAAAGTTAGACCTGGCCCAGGCATACCAGCAGCTCTCTGTAACCCCGGCTGCTGCCGCCGCGCAAATGATAGTGAAGCACAAGGGGGCGTTTAAGGTAACGCGCCTCCAGTTTGGCGTGAATTTGGCCCCCGGAATTTTCCAGTCCCTCGTGGAACGCCTTTTAAAGGGGCTTCCAGGCGTCCTCCCATACTTCGACGACGTGTTGATAACGGCAGGGAGCGAATTAGAGTTAGCAAAGAGGCTAGATGGGGTCCTTTCAGTGTTCGAGAGGGCAGGTCTTCGACTGAGGAGGGACAAATGCGTATTCTTTGTGAGGGAGGTTGAGTTTCTAGGGTTTAAGGTAACCCCGGACGGGATCAAACCCTCTGAGTCAAAGGTTGCGGCCGTAAAAAACGCCCCTCGCCCCACCGCGAAACTGGAGCTACAGTCATTCCTAGGGCTCCTAAATTTCTATCATACCTTCCTGCCTCGGAAGGCATCGGTCACGGAGCCACTGCACGCGCTGCTTAAAAAGGACGCGGTTTGGCGGTGGGGGGGGGCAGGCAGGAGAGAGCATTCAAGGAGCTCAAGTCACTCCTGTCCTCGGACGCTGTCCTGACCCATTTCGACCCCAAAAAGCCAGTGGTCTTAGTTTGTGATGCGTCCCCAGTGGGGGTGGGGGCGGTCCTGTACCACGTGTTGGAGAGCGGGAGGGAAGCCCCGGTGGCGTACTACTCAAGGTCCCTCTCGAAAGCCGAGCGCAATTACGCGCAAACAGATAGGGAGGCCCTGGCCATAATCGCGGGAACGAAGAAGTTCCACGATTTCTTATACGGCCGCAAGTTTACGGTAGTGACTGATCACAAGCCACTTCTGGGGATCTTCACTACCGGTAAACCCACCCCACAAATCCTAACCCCCAGAATGTTGCGATGGGACATTTTCCTAAACGCCTACCAGTATGAGCTGGTCTACCGCCCAGGGAAGGAGATCTCCCATGCGGACGCACTGTCCCGGTCTCCCCTCCCTAGTCTAGGGGACCCCGCTTGCGAGGTAGAGCAGGACCACCAAGTCCTGCTGATCGAGTCCCTCGACTCACCCCCCATTGTCCCGGCCGACCTCGCCAAGGCCACGGCGGCCGACAAGATGCTGGCCCAAGTTAGTTCCTGGGTTAGGAAAGGCTGGCCCACTACTCCCCCGATGTAAAGTTCAGGCCATTTTTTAGGCGCAGGGTAGAGCTATCGCTGGAAAGGGGCTGCTTACTCTGGGGCCAGCGGGTAGTTATCCCAGAGAAGCTAAGGGCCAAGGTGCTGAAACTACTGCACACCAGTCACCCCGGGATCGTGCACTCCAAGGCTCTGGCCAGGAGTTTCTTTTGGTGGCCCCAGATAGACGGGGACATAGAGCGTTTAGTGGGCACGTGTGAGAGCTGCCAGAGCTCTCAGCCCGAGGAGTCCCGGTTGCCCCATAGGGAATGGGATACGGCCCGCGGGCCATGGTCCCGGATTCATGTTGACTTCGCTGGCCCCTTCCGCGGGTCCATGTTTCTGCTGGTAGTCGACTCCTACTCCAAGTGGTTGGAGGTAATCCCCATGAACAGCACCTCCTCTGCGGCAACCATCAAACAGTTGCGCAAGCTTTTTGCCTGTTTCGGCCTGCCAGAGGTCCTTGTTAGCGACAACGCTAGTACCTTCACGTCTGCAGAGTTCAAGACGTTCATTGAGCGAAACGCCATCAGGCACATTACCGCTGCCCCGTTTCACCCCGCCACAAACGGTCAGGTAGAGCGCCAAGTGCGCACTACGAAAGACGCACTGCGGCGCATGGGTCCTGGTGAGTTAAACCTCCACCTGTGTCAGTTCCTCATCTGCTATAGGACAACCACCCTAGCTTCAGGATTTTCCCCAGCCGAACTCCTCATGAGGAGGCGTCCGGTAACGCTCTTTGACCGGATGGATCCGTCCAGGGTGGAGGATGAAGGGAGAAATATAAACATAGGGGGAGAAAGCTCCAAAAGTTTCTCGGTAGGGGACCCGGTTCACTGCAGGAACTACGCTGTTTCGGGGCCAGCGTGGGTTCCAGGGACAATCATTGAACAAACGGGGCCTGTATCCTACAGTGTCGAGACCAGCTCGGGTCTACTCTGGAGAAGGCATGCCGACCAACTCAGAAGGCGAGTCACCAGTGAGGGGGAATCAGCGTTAGGGTCCTCCCCCACCCGCATTACCCAAGGGGGAGACACGGTGGAACCCGCAGATACAAATGCATATCCTGGGTTCCCAACCACAGAGGAGGATACTTTGAAAGAGAGGGATCAGCTTGATTATGATTATGATTATGATTATGAGTTGCCGTACCAGGGGGGTGTAGCGGAGTGGTCCCCCACCCGTCCTAGCGAGAAGAGGGGTTTCAGTTCAGCCCCTGGTACCTCCAGTCCCCCCAGTCCTTTTGTGTTAGAATATACCATAGCTCCAGCTCCCCGGAGACCCACACCCCCAAGGCAGGCAACGGGGGAGAGTCCGCCCGCCACAGTCCCTAGAACTCCCAGGCCGGCACCGGGGGGGCGAGGGCACGAGGGTCTCTTCGTCGGTCCCGAGATTCGTACTGGGGGGGACCCCTAGCTCCTCAAACGGCAGGCAGGAGTTCACTTTCCAACTGTTCATTCCATTCCCGTCCCCCAATACAAGGGGATCGCAGAGCCCACACCGAGCCACTAACGAGTCCCCCCTTTCCGTTGCAGGACAGGACTCCGCAGAGCCAGGCTCCCCTGTGTTAAGTCAAGCGGCCACTCGCCCCAGGCGCACGTGCGGCAAGCCACAATGGTTGAGGGACTTCGTCCCATCCTAGGGGTGAGGGATGTTGTGTATGTACAATGTTGCTTTATATGTATGTACAATGTCGCTTTAAGAAATGTATGAATGTAACCTGGCCACAATCACAATGTAACCCAGCTGTTAAAGGAACGCGAGCAAGCTGCCCATAGAGGGCAGCTGCGAGTGTTCAACTCACATGGTTCTCATTCCTCAAATCACCTGCAGCCGCGGAAACTCCCCGCAACAACAAACTACTACCGATCCACCACCGAAGATGGGCGTGACTCAGACGACGTCACGCCGGTAGCAGCCAATGAGCTACCGTGCAGCAAGATTCAAATGTATTGTACCACTGTATATAATGTGAGGTATCTCCGCCATTACCACATGTTCGTTCTGATCATCAACGAATAAACCTGTGTTAGTCCTTACTGCAACTCCTTCTATGTCTCCCGGAAAAGACACTAAAAACACCAATTCATCAGGCCCATGCTGCCCTCGTCTCTCCCAGAATTGGAAGTAAAATGTGCATGTATGGGCATGTTTTACTTCCGCTTCTGGGAGAAATGAGGATGGCATGGGCCGATGAATTGGCATCGGGGGCCAGATCCAGCCCTCAGGCCATAGCAGAGAAAATGGCAGCCTAAAATCTATCTCATCCTGTAGCAAAACAGATGGCAAAGTGCATTTTACTTCCGCTTCTGGTGAGAGGAGCCATGTGACTGGCCAGCTGAACCACGTGACTGGCCTGCAGCCCGGAAAGTTTGGGTGCCCCTGTTCTAAGTGAATCTGTTGTCCTCAGCTGCACTGGAAGGCCCACCCTGCCTACTGTGTAGATATATGAATCAAGTCACATTATGGTCAGCTTTTTCATAAGAAAGAAGAGAGAGAGAGAGAGATCACTTTTCCTTTGCCTCAGAACAGTAAACTATCTTGAACTGACTCTGGGTCATGAATTTATTTCTCTGGTTGCAAAGGGTCGGACTGTGCGACTAAACAACAACAACAAAAATAGTATTCACTCAACATATATACTGGGCCCCAACTGCCCAGTAACCATCCAGAGGCCTTGGAGGGAGGTGAGTGAAGAATCGGCCCCTCCCTCCCACCCCATCCTAAAACCTGGGTGTAAGGAAGAAAGAGGCAGAGAAAGACCAGGCCCCAACTGCCCAGTCACCATCCAGAGGCCTTGGAGGGAGGTGAGTGAAGAATCGGCCCCTCCCTCCCACCCCATCCTAAAACCTGGGTGTAAGGAAGAAAGAGGCAGAGAAAGACCAGGCCCCAACTGCCCAGTCACCATCCAGAGGCCTTGGAGGGAGGTGAGTGAAGAATCGGCCCCTCCCTCCCACCCCATCCTTAAAACCTGGGTGCAAGGAAGAAAGAGGCAGAGAAAGACCAGGCCCCAACTGCCCAGTCACCATCCAGAGGCCTTGGAGGGAGGTGAGTGAAGAATCGGCCCCTCCCTCCCACCCCATCCTTAAAACCTGGGTGCAAGGAAGAAAGAGGCAGAGAAAGACCAGGCTCCAACTGCCCAGTCACCATCCAGAGGCCCACGGGAGTCCTCCTAGAGTAGCAACACCCCAGAGGGAAACTAGGAAGGGCCGCGCTGACACTACAGACACTGCAGACACAGGAGACCCTCGACCACCCCCAGAAGACACCATCCGTAGCCACCATCACAGTGAGGCCTGAGTTGGCGCCTTTAACCAACTTTCCGCAGCCCAAGGGCGGCGAGAGCTGCTGCATGCATGCAAGGGATCAGTAATCGAACTGAAATAATATAGTTGACTGAACATAGATGACTTATAGCAACTGACATAGTGACTGTGTCACTGTGTCAGTTTAGAGCTGACTGACATCAGTTCTAAACTGATACTGTGTTCTAAACTGTGATAATATGCATGATGATGTTACCTTGTTTTAAACTGTGATAATATATATGATTGGGGGGGGGGGAAATGGCGTAGAAACCGGCAAAGCACGCCAGGGAGTTTGCCAAGAAAACCCTATTGACCAAAGCAAAGGTAAAACAAAGGGACAAACCAGAGGAAACAGGAAGGATGCTCAGCACATTAGATGGACAGAAAGGGATGGGCAGGAAAGGGGGAGGGGAAATACAGTGTTGTAAGGAACAATATTGCATAGGGACATGGAATGTAAGATCTATGAACCAAGGAAAGCTGGAAGTGGTAAAAAAGGAAATGGAAAGAATAAGTATTGACATCTTGGGAATCAGTGAGCTAAAATGGACAGGTATGGGCGAGTTCAGCTCTGGAAACCATCATATCTACTACTGTGGACAAGAAAACCTCAGAAGAAATGGAGTGGCCATAATTGTAAATAAAAGAGTGAGAAAAGCAGTAATGGGATACAATCTCAAAAATGATAGAATGATATCAGTCAGACTACAAGGCAAACCATTTAATATCACTGTAATCCAAATATATGCACCAACTACCAGTGCAGATCAAGCCACAGTAGACCAGTTCTATGAGGACCTACA